>OU342743.1:238500936-239100936 GCA_910589775.1 Avena eriantha
AATACTAACACTGTCATGTGCAATATACTCAGTTTTACCCTCCGGTGGCTGGTCAACAGATAGTCACCGAATGGGTTTTAGCTAGCTAATTGAGTCATTTTATGCACATCAAATTCAAAAAGATCAAAACATATCTGCATCTACCCGAGGATTCTTATTATGTGACCTGCCACCATAAGAAATGTATATAAATCAAGTTTTGACCTAAATGACCATATCTCAAATCACCTACTATGAATGAAGGTTCATGGGTTTGTACTCAAGCCTCTTCCCAAAACATCCCTCCCGAAAACATAGTTTGTCTAAATGAGGCAATATATGTCAAACTGGTGTATATTTGAATTGCAAATAGTTTGATGTATGCCAAGATGTATTTTATTGTATAAAAGACACATTTTCCATTTTTTAAATCTCTTTCTATTTTCTATTTGAATCCCTTTGTCAGTTTTGCCCTTGGTTCTTAAGTTCTACTCAGTTTTGCCCTTGGTTCTTAAGTTCTACTCAGTTTTCCACTCTCTTAGTCACAATCTCTCACACCTGTGCTCATCTTGGCTGCTACGCTCTTATTGTTTGAGACAGTTGTCAGGCGTATCGTGCCTACCAACCGTTGATCCTCTATGATCTAGCGGACAGGATAACCCCTATATCTGTCGGGGGGCACCCCTCTATCCATGCAAAATAACGAGTTTGCCATCGGTACTTTAACTTTATAAGCATATGAACTTGGATATAATTTGAAGGGATCGTGTTCGAAGGTGTATAATTTGTGCATTACATTCCACTCTATGTGTCGTGGGCATACCTCACAGGTAGTTGAGCTTGGCATATACGGTCCAGTCTGGCAGAAGCCCACGGCGTTACCAGGGCCCAATCCAGGATTTGGGTGACTCACGGAGACTCCGACTACTTGCGGCACAAGGAGAACTTAAGATAGAAAGGTTAAAGAGACAAACCCTAACCTGTAACCGACTCGACCTGCTACCCGAGACCTAGCCTATCTATATAAATGCTAGGAGGGGGCGGCGAGGAGGACAATTTATGCATCGATAAGACCTGTCCGCATTGTTCTTCTCCTGTGGTTTTGCATCGATAAGATAATAAGAATCATTGTGCAATGCTTTGCTCACAATGAATGGCCCTTCCCATGGGAGGGATAATTTATGCATGCCAGCAGTACGTTGTACCAACCGGAGTACCAGGTCACCTTCCCGGAAAACTCGGGGGCTTACTTTCCGGCTATGATAGCGTCGAAGATTTTGCTGATATATGGCAGATCTCGACAATGCCAATTCTCTCGCTTCTTCCAGCAGATCAACATCATTTTGCCGGGCCTCTTGCACTTCGGCTTCTGTGTATTGGGTGACTCTAGGCGAGTCATGCTCTATGTCGGCTGGTAATATAGCTTCTGCCCCATATACCAGAAAGAATGGCGTATAGCTTGTTGATCGATTCAGAGTTGTTCTTAAACTCCATAGTACCGCTGGTAGTTCTTCTATCCAGCACCCCGCTGACCTTTGCAGCGGCTCAATGAGCCGGGGTTTTATCCCGAATAATACTAATCCGTTGGATCTTTCCACTTGTCCGTTCGATGCGGGGTGGGCTACTGAGGCAATGTCCAGCCGGATCTTCTTATCTCGGCAAAAACGCGCAAATGCTCCCTCAGCAAAATTTGTGCCATTATCTGTTATGATACTGTGAGGATAACCGTATCTCAAGATGATGTCTTTGAGGAAAGTTACGGCAGTGGCTCCATCACATTTTCTTATTGGTTTTACTTCAATCCACTTCGTAAATTTATCCACCATGACCAAAATGTGAGTCATATCTCCCTTCGCTGGTTTAAACGGGCCAACCATATCCAAGCCCCATACGGCAAATGGCCATGTAATTGGTATGGTCTTGAGCTCCGACATTGGCATATGTGTTTTTGTCGCATATCTCTGACAGCCATTGCATTTTCTCACTAGATCTTCTGCTTGTTCTAAGGCACTTGGCTAGTAAAACCCATGGCGGAAAGCTTTTGCTACCAAGCCTCTGGATGAGGCATGATGCCCACATTCCCCTTGATGTATATCCCGGAGGATGTCAAGTCCTTCCTCTAGGTCAACACATCGCTGAAGGACATTGGTCACACTCCTTTTGTATAGCTCGGAATTGATGATTGTATATGCTTTTGCTCTCCTCTGAGTTTGCCTAGAATGTACCTCCTCAGTGGGTAAGGTTCCATCCTTTAGGAATTGGAATATTGGCATTACCCAAGCTGGTACAGCTCTCACTGGGAACACATCCTCATGAACTTCCATTAGATCCACCGGCATAACTTCTACCGGATCATGCTGTGCAGTCCTCGGGTTTGTCGTGGTAGTCCCCAGGTTTGCCAAGGCAATCCTCGGGTTTCGTGAACCACTCCCTACACCAATGTCCATGGGCATAGCCTCTGATTCAGAATTTGCTGGGATAAAAATTGAGTCGGACTCCGGGGATGGCCTGATGGATGGTTTTCTGAGGTGCTCCAATGCTACGCCTGGTGGGATTGCTTGTCAGGTTGAACCGAGCTTCGACAATACATCGGCAACCTCATTTTCCACCCGAGGTATATGGTGAAATTCGCATCCCTCAAAGTAACCAGATATCTTCTGCACATGAAATCTGTATAATGCCATGTTTGCGTCCAAAGCATCCCATTGCCCGGAGACCTGCTGGACTACGAGATCCGAGTCGCCGAAGCATTGGATCCGGCATATTCCAACCTCCTTTGCCCCCTTGAGCCCATGTATAAGTGCCTCGTATTCTGCTACATTGTTTGATGCAGTGAAGTGGATCTGCAGCACATATTTCAGTTGGTCCTTCTTGGGCGAGGTAAGCACAACTCCGGCACCTAACCCGGTTTTTGTTTTTGACCCGTCAAAGTGCATTTTCCAGTAGTTCGGATCTGGTAATGGTGGCTCATATTGCACCTCGGCTCAATCCACAAAAAAGTCCGCCACAGCCTGAGATTTAATTGCCTCTCTTATGTCATATTGTGGCGCATAAGGTGCTAGTTCAATTTCCCATTTCGCAATCCTACCACTCGCATCCTTGTTGCTCATTATCTCGGATATTGGAGCCTCACATATTACCTTGATTGGGTGTTCCTCGAAATAGTGCTTCAGCTTCTTAGCTGCCATATACACACCATATGCCACTTTCTGATAGTGAGGATAATTATTCTTTGAGGCTGATCATACCTCGCTCAGATAATATACTGGCCTTTGCACTGACTTACCCTCTTCGTCACGCTCTACCACAATCACTGCGCTTACAACTCGGTTGGTTGCAGCTATATAGAGCAACATTGGCTCCTTTGATAGTGGAGAGGCTAACACTGGTGCAGTGGCTAACATCTTCTTTAAGTGAGCAAAGGCTTCATTGGCCTGCGGCGTCCAAATGAACTTATCCGACTTTTTCATGAGTTGATAGAGATGCAGTGCCTTTTCTCCCAACCGACATACAAACCGACTCAACGATGCCAGGCAACCAGTGAACTTCTGGACATCGTTAAGACACTTCCGCATCTCCATTCCCTCTATGGCCCGGATTTTAGTTGGATTGACCTCAATACCTCGGTTGGAGACGAGGAATCCGAGTAATTTTCCAGCCGGGACACCAAAGGTACATTTTTTCGGGTTAAGCTTCATTTTGAACCTCCTTAGGTTCGCAAACGTCTACCTGATATCGTCAAGGAGCATTTTGCTTTCCTTGGTCTTTATCACAACATCATCCGCATACACCTGCACATTTTGACCAATTTGTTCATGCAAACATTTTTGCATACATCTCTGGTACGTTGCCCCTGCATTACGTAAACCAAAAGGCATGGTGCGATAGCAATAAGCCCCATACGGGGTGATAAACGCAGTCTTTATTTGATCATTTGGGTTCAGAGGTATCTGGTGGAAACCAGAATATGCATCAATGAACGACAACAACTCACACCCAGCAGTGGAATCTATGACTTGGTCTATCCTTGGCAGTGGGAATGGATCTTTTGGACATGCCTTATTCAGGTTCGTGTAATCGATACACATACGCCAAACCACTGCCACGTTCGGATCATCTTTCTTCTTCTCCACCAGCACCAGATTAGACAGCCAATCCGGGTAAAGCACTTCCATGATAAATCCTGCAGCCAACAACCGAGCTATCTCATCTCCTATGACTTTTCTCCTATCTTCGGCGAAGTGGCGGAGGGGTTGCTTCACCAGCTTTTCTCCGGGTCTCACATTCAAAGAGTGCTTGGCCAACTCCCTCGGAACACCTTGCAAGTCCTGTATGGACCAAGCAAAAATATCCCGATTCTCACGGAGGAAGTCGACGAGCTCACTTTCCTATTTGTCATTTAACCCGGCACCAATTGTTACGGTACGCTCAGGGAACATATCATCAACAAGCACCTTCTTGGTATCTTTTGTCGCTTGGAATGAGACACTACCATGCGGGTTACTCAACGCTGGCATATACTGCTGTGCGGACTGAGCCAATGCCGCCACTTCTTGGATCTTTCTCTTTTCTTGCGCAATCACGAGTGACTCGGCCAGGTTAGATCTAGCAGATGCACACTCAATTGAACATCGGAAATCCCCAGCTATGGTAATTACACCATTTGGCCCGGGCAGCTTCATCTTCAAGTAACTGATGTGACAACTTGCCATAAACTTGTTCAGAGCTGGTCTACCGAGTAACGCGTGATACGCACTTTCTAAGTTCACCACTTCAAACTCCAAATTCTCAGTTCGGCAGTTATCTCTTGTGCCAAACAAAACGTCAACCCGGACCTTGCCTATGGTCTCACAAGAAATGCTTGGCACAATGCCATGGAAAGTTGTCCTTGTAGCTTGGAGCATGTTCTCCGAGATGCCCAATTTTCGCATCGTGTCCACATACATGATGTTGATGCTACTACCATTATCAATCAGCACCTTGGAGAATCTCACGTTGATGTTAGGCCCAATGAATGTCGGATCCAGCACTAGTGCATATGAACCAGGACTTGGCATAAGCTTGGGATGATCTTTGATGCTCCAGGTAATTTCCTGGTCTGACCAAGGCATATACCTCGTCACAGCTGGCATTACCGCATTCACTTCCAAGTGTCGGTGCTGCAAGCTCTTTCTGTCTGTCTCATCCGTAGTGAACACACAGTAACTCTGATGGTGCTCTCTATACTCATTTCTCCCCTCGTTTTCGGGGTACCTCTGATCCTGCTGGTTTTGGTTTTCCACCTAATGCACTGCATCCCTTCTCTCATTATTGTCATACCTCTGCGGAGGGGGAGGCAACATTAACTATTGCGTGTTCGCTCCAGAGAGCAATTGCTGCCGGGGTAACTCCCGCCAAGATTGATCATTCCGAGGTGCCTGAGCATTTTCCCCGAACCACTTTGTTCTATCTTTCGCATCCACTCACACTGCCTAGTTGTGTGACCCGCCGGATTACTTGGATTAGGTGTGTGAAATTTACACGGCTGATCCAGCATTGCTTCATAGGTATACCTCGGACGGTCCTTCTTCTCTTGCCACTGTTTTTTCTGCTCTGGCATCCAAGTTTTCTTCCCATCATTCCTTGGCGTCCATTTCTGTCCTCCAGTTTTCTAACGTTGACTGCTTCCTGCTCCGGGTTGGTCCTGATTCACAGCTGCAACTTGTTGCGAACTGTAGCGATAATCAAGTCTGTCATCCCTTCTTTTACCTCGGTAATCATTTCTTTGAGATGACCTGGCCCCATCTCGCTGACAATACTCCTCGCTTGACTCGTTTGAGGTGAGCCTAGGTTGACTTGGATCACCCAAAGCATATGAATCAGCAATCCGGATCGTTTCTGCCAAGGTGGTTGGCATATCCCTTTGCAACCTTTGCCATAGCATGCTTCCATACCTGCATCCTTGCGCAAACCAAGCTATGGCCTGTGACTCAATCACACCCTCACACAAGTTTTGCATAGTGCACCAACGAGTTAAGAACTCCCGGTTTGTCTCATTTGGTCTCGGCCTGCACATTGCTAGGGTTTGTGGCCTGTTGGGCCTCTAATACGTACTTGATAAATTGCTAACAAACATCTCCTCAAAATCGATCCAACAGTTAATACTTCTAGGTGGCAAATTGTTTAGCCATACCCTTGCTGGCCCCTCCAACATCTGGGGTACATATCTCATAGCCCACCTCAAGTTGCCTATGGCGACTTGACAGTAGTTGCATAGTTAATCAACCAATCCTCCGGCTTAGTGCTGCCGTCATAAGTCTTTGTGCCTCTGGGTAACTGGAAGTTTGGTACCGGAGGTTCCTTCATGATCCGGGGCCCAAAACATGCTGGACCCGGAGGACCTTGACACTCAATTTGCTCTGACTTATACAACCGATCTAGTTTTAACCTGGCGTCATCAGGCATCAAGTTTCTGCCTCCCAATCTTGACCCTATCACGTGATAGTCTGGTTTGGGATATCCAGTGTTCACCATCTCCAAATCTCCATCATTGTATCTATCTTGCTCCTGTGGAGCTGCTCTCTTTTGCATACCTTGGCCGGCGCTGCGCTCTTGCCTTGGTCGCGATTATCTCGGCCAGCTTCACCTCGGCTCACACTCCTTCGATCTTCATTTCTTTGCACTTCTTTTCCTTTCCCTGCCCTTGCCGGGTCATATGGGACTATCATTTATTCCTCCTAGCCGAAGTTACTACCTCTTCTCTCCTAGGACCACCATGAGGAGACGATGCGGCTCCAGCGGATTTTTCCGGGTTACCCACCGCCGAATGAACGATCTTGGAGGCCCCATCTATCTCCGGGTTATCCCTGAGCAACTCCTCGTTTTGCCTGTTCGCGATCCGAACCAACTCATTGACTCTTTCCTGCTGTCTTTGACGGGCTTCACCCGTCAAACCCTCTAATTCGGACGCAGCTGCATCCGCTGCTCTGAGGTTCTTTGCCGGGGTACTATACATTGGCAGCCCCACGGACAAACAGTTCTCTGATTCCTCAATCCTAGTATCACCCTCTCTGTTCATCTCACTCATGAGATTTCTCCCTTTCACTTTTACAGCATCGACCTTATTTGCCTTAGCGTACTCACGCAGTGTCATGTTCAACGACTTTTGAGCCGCGGCTATCTTTTTCGCACCATCTAGTATTTTCTGCCCAGTTTCCTCTAGCTCGGCCTGTGCCTGAGCCGGATCTACTGCTGCTGCTACTGGGTTTGCCAAGCTATCCATTGCCTGCTGCAGCACATTCTCAGGCCTCTCTAGTGGAGGTCTTCAACTTTTCCTCGGTGCCTTGGGCGTTACCTTCGGATCTGGTGCAGGATCCTTGCTTGTTCCCGCACCTGGCACAGTCATCATCACTTCCGCATGGTCCGGGGAGCGAGTGATACGCACGACACATTGACAACAACGTAGACCTTGTGCGCGCCGAGCTTGACGAAGAGGCCGTTGCGCGGAAGTGGGCGCGTGCCAAAGCAGCCAACGTTGTCGTTGACAATGTCCAGCGCTCCAAGGCGCTGAACGAGCCCGGAGACGATGCGTTCGCCGGTGCCGATGAGGTTTCCCGCCCGGATCTTGACCCCTGCTAGTGCCGTTAGCCCCATGGTGGGCGCCAACTGTCCTGGTGGTGTCACAACAGATGCCATGGATAGGCTAAATGTGGGGACTAAATGCACTAGGGGAATCCAGGGAGGGATAGTGTGGTGATTCCACACACAGAAGCTTTGTATTTGATTCTCCTTCACAGATTACAAGTGCTCCTTGAGCTGTATTGGAGAGAGGAGGAAGAAGGGACTCTCTTACTCTCGCCACTAGCTAGCCCTTAGGAACTAACTAGAAAATTGCTACACACTAGAGACTAACCTCTCAGATCTCAACCCTTTCTACAGAGGTCCAAGCCCTCCTTATATAGGGGTGGCTAGGTCTCCACTTAGGGCATACGTGGAGGAATATTCCAAGGAATATGCCTCCTCCCAAAATAGTAAGCCGACCGGGTCACTTTTCCCCCACGTCATCCATGCAGAGGCTACGTGAGCCTCTGCGGCGCCTGCGTCACCCGACATTGGGTTCGTCAACTTTGTCAGCCACACCTCGGTGGTTCGGCCTCTGTCCGCTTCGCTCACACTCTGCGTACAGTAGTCACCTTTGACCAGTGAGATACCTTCCTTCTCTTACAAGCTTGATATAACCCGGATCCCACATAGTTGATCCGGCCACACCTGTTTCTGCATACAAGTTAGATACATCTTACCGACATATGGCTTAAGTCGGTTGAGACCAAGTTAGGTAGACGTCCCCTGGTCCGGGTTACTCCGTGATCCGGCCTGCCTTGAGGTGACTCGGCCAGCACTTGCTTTGACCTTGCCGTACCTCGGCTAACTAGGCCTTTATACCCCGGCATGACCCTACCCGGCGGCATCCCCCCAACACCTAGTTTCCGCAACCTCGCCAGATTGCATCTGCGCACCCCTGTAACTTTCGAATCCCTCGATAATTTGAAGAGCAGACAAGAAGGAGTAGGTACCTCCACGAGGCCCGAACCTGGGTAAACCTTGCGTCCTTGTGTGCTTATTTGCTAGCTGATTGATGCCTCCAATGCTCCCTCCTTCTCCAAAACCCAAGTCCATAACAATGGGCATTGATGAGTTTAACCCTCGTCTATTGGCGCCGTCTATGGGAATTGGGGAGTGCTGCTGTCGCGGTTTCTTCGGCCTCGTCAACTGCGATCTACAACTCTGCAATAGTAGAGATTCGCCTCCTCTTCGATGCCTTGGACATCACCTTCCACACGCCAGCCACTCGCCCGACTTTCGAGTTCGTGGGCGATGGGATTGGCCTGGCGATCGGGAGCTTACGCTTCCAAGTTGGTCAGCTGGGCACACTTCGCCTCCCTGATCAGCCAACGGTTCGTGCGATTGCTCTAGCATCATGGTTTCCACCGTTGATCAGCACCCTAAGCGAGCTCAACGCCTCGACAATAGTTGGGAGCATGGGCAACGACAACAGTCGCGAATCCGATCTGGGTGATCTGGCCAGAGAGGATGGAGCCTACGGCTCCGGATCTAAAAGCTGCGGAAGCAACAGCTTCCCCAATCATTTCATATGCGCCGTCATCAATGCATGCGACACCGACGGCAATCGCGACAACACAGGTATTGGTCCGTCCAACAACGGCATCCCTGTCGCGAGCGGTGGTCCTGCCAATGGCACAGCCACCAACATTGGGACAGAAGGAGACCCACATCTCACGGTGAATGAGCGCATTGAAGAACGCGTGCTGATCAAGCTCAATGACAACGAGTGGGCCCGCTGTTGAGAAGCTTTGTGGGGCAATCCTCTGCCCCCAAACAAATCACAAGACATGCTGACGGGTTACCCTTGGCTGCTCAAGGACGAGTACAAGCGCCAACAACAAGTAATCGCGCAGCTTGATGCGCGTAGAAAGGCAGCGGATGAGTCGAGCCTTCTGCGGGCTCAGCTCTCCTCCATGGGAGGACCCTCCTCCAAGGGCAATGACCATGTGGCCGCCAAGAGGCACTCTCGGCTGCCCACCTCACTAACAAGGAACAAGAAGAGGCCGCACGAATCCTCGACTTCTCATCCATGACAGTGGATACGCGGGGCAACATGATCCCAAAGACACCACAAGCAGCGGTGACAGCGACCACGATGTACCTCATCAACAACCAACCACCGGCTAGGGATCCACGAGCTACCATGCACCAATCTATGATCACGGGCTTGGGGCTAGTCAAAGCTGCCCTCACCAAGGATCCAACACCAGAGCCAAAGAAAAACAAAGCTCCGGCCAGGCGCTATTCATCGCCCTCCTCCAGTGATGACAGCCACGACCTATCACGACGACGCCGCTCACGGCGGCACGACTATGACTACAATGTGCGTGATGACATCACGCAGCGCAAGGTCGACAAGATGCACGCAAGGCGTGCTCGTTCGACTGATTCAGAGGATGACGGGATAGAGCTCTACAGTGCCAGTTGCTTCAGCAGGGCCATTCGATAGAAGCGAATGCCAAAGGGGTTCAAACTCCCATCGAAGAACTCGAAATTCGACGGCCTACATGACCCGAAGATCTGGCTGGAAGAATACATCTCCTTCGTCAGGCTCCACGGCGAAGCCACGAGTACGGCGATGCAATGCCTATAGGTACAGCTGCAAGGCGCCGATGGTGCATGGCTTAACTGATTGGTTCGTAGCAGGGAAAACAAAAAAATTCTACCGCAAGAACGAACAAAACCAAGATCTAATCTACTAGATTAGTGCAACAAGATAGATCTGTACTAACCCTTGTAGATCCGAAAGCCTTGTGCGAGATCGGATCTCGTGGTTTATGTAGACGATCACTTGCCGTTCTGAAGATCGAGTAGACGATCCTTCCGCCGCCGCGTTTCGGCAGCACATCTGCAGTAGGTCACATGTGCGGAGTCGATGTAGACCTTCCTCTCCCTGTTCCAGCGAGCAGCAGAGGTGGTAGATCTCCACGGAATCCCAGCAGCACGACAGCGTGGTGGTGGAGAAGGATTTCTGTAGGGATTCGCCTAAGCCGGAGCAGGAGGACGGTGGAGGAGAGAGACGACTAGGGTTTGGGGTGGAAGGAGCAAGGGGGAGGCGCCCCCACCCCTCTTTATATAGAGGGGGTGCAGCCTAGAGCTGGCCCCTTTGGCCCTCTAGGGCTGGCGCGCCAAGGGAGGGGTGGAGGATTTCTTCCCCCCAAGTTTCCCTCTTTCTTTCTTGGTTTTCAAGTAAACCCTATGGAACCTTCTGAAACTTTCTAAAACTCTCCAAAACCTTCTAGAATCTCCATATGAATACTCCGGAACATTTCCGAAACCCCAAAAATGATCTCCATTATATGAGTCATATTCTCCGGACAATTCCGGATCTCCTCGTGATGTCCCGTATCCAATCTGAGACTCTGAACAACATTCGGTCTCCAACGCATATTCCATACCTACCTAAAACAACATCGAATGTAAAGTGTGTCACCATACGGATCGCGGATACGCATACATGATCGAGACACCTCTCCGATCAATAACCATCAGTGGGATCTCGAGATCCATAATGGCTCCCATATACTCAACAATGACTTCGTGATCGATATAACCATTAACATACGAAACCAATTCCCTATGTCACGTGATACTCTAATTATCCAAGGTTTGATCATCGGTATCTCCATACCTAGTTCTACCTCGTTACCGATAAGTACTATTTACTCGTTCCGTGATATGTCATCCCTTATGACCTAGTCACATGCTTGCAAGCTAATTAGATGACATTCCACCGAGAGGGCCCAGAGCATATCTATCCATTATATGGATGGACAAATCCCAGTCTTGATCCATGCGCCTCAACACATACTTTCAGAATACCTACTGCCACCTTTATAACCACCCAGTTATGAAGAGGCGTTTGATGTCATCAAAGCACTCATCCGGTGATGGTGATTTAACACAATCTCATGGTCGAAGGATTAGGTTACTATGTATTTGAAAGCTTGTAGCAAAACAAACTTAATTACTTGATCTTATGCTATGCTTACTATGGGTCTGTGTCCATCACATCATTCTCCTAATGATATGATCTTGTTATTAATAACATCCAATGTCCATGATCAGGAAACCATCATCATCTATTAATCAACAAGCTAGTCTTAACAAGAGGCTTACTAGGGACTCTTTTATGTTTACAAAACACACAAGTATTAGTGTTTCCTAATAATACAATTATAGCATGAATGTAAACATTTATCATAAACACAAAGATATAATAATAACCACTTTTTGCCTCTTGGGCATATCTCCAACAGTCTCCCACTTGCACTAGAGTCAATAATCTAGATTACATTGTAATATACCTAGCACACATGGTGTTCTGGTGCTGGTCATGTTTTGCTCTAGGGAGAGGTTTAGTCAACGAATCTGCCACATTCAGATTAGTGTGTACTTTGCAAATATTTATGTCGCCATCTTGGAGATACTCATGAATATCATGGAAACGTAGCTTGATGTGCTTCAGCTTGCTGTGTGACCTTGGCTCCTGTGCATTGGCTGTGGCACCCGTTTTGTCACAATAGATGGCCATCGGGTCCACCACACTAGGAACCACACCAAGCTGAGTAATTAACTCCTTCATCCATATTGCTTCTTGTGCATCCTCCGAAGAAGCTATGTATTACCATTCAATTGAACATTTCTCCACAACGCTTTGCTTGGCACTCCTCTAGCTCACTATAGCACCATTCAAAATAAATACTATCTAGATTGTGACTTCGAGTCATCCGGATCGGTTTTCGAACTAGCGTTGGTGTAACTGCTTTCAACGAGCTGTTCGTCACCTCCATAAGAAAGAACCATATCCTTAGTCCTATTCAGCTACTTAAGGATGTTTTTGACCGATGTCTAGTGTTCCATTCCAGTATCACTTTGATATCTACTAGTCAAACTAACATCGTGTGCTATATCCGGTCTCGTACATGGCATGGCATACATGACAGAGCCTATGGCCAAGGCATAGGGGATTTTACTCATCTTCTCTCTATCTTCTGTCATAGCTGGACTTTGAGTCTTACTCAAGGTCTTACCTGGCAACATGGGAAAGAACCCTTTGTTGCTTTCTTCCATTCTAAATCTCTTTAGAACCTTGTCCAGGCATTTGTGAAAGCGTTATTAAGCGTCTTGATCTATCTCTATAAATCTTGATGCCTAAAATGTAAGCCACTTTGCCAAGATCCTTCATTGAAAAACTATTATTCAAATAGGCTTTGACACTTTCAAGAAGTTCTATATCATTCCCAATCAACAATATGTCATCCACATATAGTATTAAGAATGCTACAGAGCTCCCACTCACTTTCTTGTAGATACAAGCTTCTCCATAAGTTTGTATAAATCCAAAGTTTTTGATCACCTTATCAAAACATTGATTCCAACTCCGGGATGCTTGCTTCAGTCCATAAATGGAGCGCTCAAGCTTGCACACCTTGTCAGCATCTTTAGGATCAGCAAAACCTTTGGGTTTACCATATACAACTCTTCCTCAATGTCATCATTAAGGAACGTCGTTTTGACATCCATCTGCCAAATCTCATAATCGAAATATGCAGCGATTGCTAAAAAAATCCTCACAGACTTTAGCTTCGCTACCGGTGAGAAAGTCTCATTGTAGTTAACTCCTTGAATTTTTCGGAACCCTTTCGTGAAAAGTCGAGCTTTATAGACAGTGACATTACCATCAGCATCTGTTTTTCTTTTAAAGATCCATTTGTTCTCGACAGCCTTGCGGCCATCTGGTAAGTCCACCAAAGTCCATACTTGGTTTTTGTACATGGATCCCATTTCGGATTTCATGGCTTCTTTCCATTTCTCAGGATCTTGTCTCATGATAGCTTCCTCATACGGCGTAGGGTCTTTGATGTTATCTACGAACATGACATTCAACGCAGGGTGATACTAATCAGGAGTGGGACGAACCCTCGTCGACCTGCGAGGTTTAGTGGCAACTTTGTTCGAAGTTTCATGATCATCATCATTATCTTCCTCTCTTATTGGTGCAGGCGGCAAAGAAACATCTTACGGTGTTGTGCTACTCCCAAATCCAAGAGAAGGTTCAACAACCTCGTCGAGTTCTACTTTCCTTCCAGTCACTTCTTTTGAGAGAAACTCCTTCTGCAGAAATGATCCATTCTTAGCAACGAAAACTTTGCCTTCAGATCTATGATAGAAGGTATACCCAATTGTTTCTTTAGGGTATCCTATGAAGACGCCTTTTTCCGCTTTGGGTTCAAGCTTGTCGGGTTGTAACTTCTTTACATACGCTTTGCAGCCCCAAACTTTAAGGAACGGCAATTTAGATTTCTTACCAAACCACAATTCATACGGTGTCATTTCAACAGATTTAGATGGTGCACTAGAATGAACAAAACCATAATTTAATCTAGGAAAAGCCAAGATCTAATCCACTAGATCAGTGCAACGAGATAGATCTATACTAACCCTTGTAGATTCGAAAGCCTTGTGCGAGATCGGATCTCGTGGGTGATGTAGACGATCACTTGCCGATCTCAAGATCGAGTAGACAATCCTTCCGGCGCTGCGTTCTGGCAACGCTTCTGCAGTCGGTCACACGTGCGGAGTCGATGTAGACCTTCCTCTCCCTGTTCCACCGAGCAGCGGAGGTGGTAGATCTCCACCGTATCCCAGCAGCACGACAACATGGTGGTGGTGGTGGTGGAGAAGGATTTCTGCAGGGCTTCTCCTAAGCCTGAGCAGGAGGACGGTGGAGGAGACAGGCGGCCAGGGTTTGGGGTGGAAGGAGCAAGGGGGGGAGGCGCCCCCTGAAGGGTATCCGCAGCAGAAAACAAAAAAATTCCTATGATGGAACCCTCAAAAACTGCCTAGGATCTATGTAGTAATGCGCTAACGGCCAATGCGTAGAGAATACATACCCTTGTAGACCGTACGCGGTTAACGTTCCGAGGGGAACGTGGTTGATGTAATCGTACTCGTAGCCGACCTCAAGGTCGCGAAGCTCCTTGCAGGTCGCCCCTTGCTCCTGCTTCAACTTCATTGTGCAACAGCTCTGGCTCATGACACTTAAGCGCCCCAAGTGTTGTGCCTCGTGTCTTCGTACACATCCGGTGCACGATGAGACCTCCGGCTCCCCGATCCCGCTGGGAGTGCGGAAATTGATATCCGGCTAGGAATCCCAGCAGCGCAATGGCGTACTGCAGGTGTGCCTCGATCGCATAGCCCAGACTTGGGGCCATGGTCACAAGGTATAGAGGGAGAGGGAAGAAGGAAGTCAAACAAAGGACTTCTCCAAATATTGGTTTGTTTAATCCCACCCATGGGCACCCATTTATATAGGGGGGAGGGGGTGTGCCCTCCCCTTTGGGTTTCCCATGTGGGACTATTCAAGGGAGAGGGGGGAGGCGCATGGGCCTCATGGGCCAGCCGGCCAGGGGTGGGCCCGACCCTGCGCACAGCGCTAGGCTGGCCGGGTGGGCCCCCCTTGAGGCGCTTGGGCCTTGGCCCTTGGCCCTTCCCTCCTTCGATTTTCCCTCATGGGCCTTTATTCACTAGGAAGTTTGGCGCATTAGTAGAATAACCCTTAAAATTAGATTTTAATATTATATTTAATATTAATTACATTAATTAATATGTAAATACATATTATAAAACCTGATTCAACCCGAAACACCTTTCGGTTCCCCTTTCTATATCCTTCGAACAACTTCAGAATTCTCGGAATGATTCCGGTCCTTGATTCTTTCTCCGAACAACTTTGGATCTCTCTACGGAACAATTCCAGCTTTCTCTTTCTCTACTATGATTCTGTCTTACGAATTGTCGCTCTCATCGTACCTTGTATCCTATCACGGCTCGGGAATGCTCTAGACATGATCTGTATCAATGATCAATAGAGGGACCAGGGATATCCATGTGACGCCTATGCATTCCTGATGACAATGTCGTTTGAACCGCTAAATGTAGCATCCTCTTCCTTTTGTTTCTTGATACGACTTGTCCGAGATCCGATCATCGGTATCCCATGCGTTGTTCAATCTCGTTCACAACATGTTCTGTTTTCTTGTTACCGTGATCTTACATCCCCGTGACCTAGTCACATGTTGCAACATTTATGGATGTAATCTCACCAAGTCGGCCGTATGTATCTTTACCCGTGATGTGGGTGAAGAAATCCCGGTCTTGCAGTCACATGTCATCTACTGTTCCTTCGGAATACCCAACTTACACCTTTATAACCACTGTATTACCAAGTGGCACTTGATGCAGTCTAAGTAGCCTCGGGAAACAGTGAGTAATATGAGCTCACGGTCTAAGGAGAAGGAGTCTAGATATAGCTGTTGCAACAATGAACTATATGACTTGATCATGTTGCAATCCTTCGAGGAATGTCCAATCACATCATTCTCCAATGATATGATCCCGTTGTCAATCGGCATAAATGCCCATGATCTTGAAACCCAGATCATCTTCGTGACCAACGAACTAGTATGAATAGAGGCTACTAGGGACTTTGTTGTTTCATACCACACCTGTACCAATGTTTCTACTTGGCATAGTTTTAGCACAATATGAAACTATTATAAACTAATTGAGATATGACAATAGAATCCTATTTATTATTTGCCTCTAGGGCATATCTCCTTCGGTCTCCCACTTGCACTAGAGTACAAATAATCCAGCTCGCATTTTACGCGTATAAACCATATACCATATGCGTTTAAAGATTATGCATGCTCATGGGAAACGTCATGTCCATGTTCTGTTTTACCAGATCATTATGTCTTTTGCAAATTGTTAATTTCTTCCTAATTTGACATTCACACCATTATCTTATAATGGGTCAAAGCATTTGTTTGGCAACAAAGTGAGACTTTTGTTTCTAGTGTTTATGATGACGGTCGTTTTCACCGTTGTCATCTAAACTTCGAAACACACTTTGCTATCCTTTGTGTATATACTATAGTCATGGCAGCAGAACGAGGCCGGATTCCAGGATCTTACAGTGACTTTATATCAACCTCGAGGGCTTTCTCATGGGCAGTGGGCCCTGGGACACATCATTCTATGTTAAAAGCGAACTAGCCCCACCATAACATTATACATCACATCAGATGGAGATTTTATACTTCTATATCTATGTAGATCATAGTGCATGAAATGCAACTATGCCACTTACATTGCTTTTGTCCATTTATGTACAAACTTAATTCTGGTTCAGTGATCAACTCAGGAATCACTTAAAGAAACGTTCTTACAGTTAAGACTCTGTCCTACTAAACAGAACTTCGGGTCACATTACGTCAAGTATACAACATGGTTTTATGGAAGAACCTATGACTGAGGCATAGGAGATGCAATGCATCTGTTTCTTCAACCATAGTTGCGATACTAACTCAATGCTTCACATAGTAAGAACTTCTTTCTCACCTTGTTCCATTCTGAACATCTTCAGAATCTTGTCTTAGGACATTCTGAACATCTTTCAGAATCAAGTTCAGGAGGCATTCGACATTCAGTGTTTATTAAACTCACCAATCTATCTCGATAGATCTTATTGTTTAATAACTTCAACTTCATCCTTATTTATCTAACTTAAATATTATTAACACCAATCACATCATTCACATATGTCGTCCACATATCCCAGAATGATCTCACACTCCCACTCAAATATGACATTCATGTTTGAGATTCAGGGATTTCACTCAGCTCCCACTCAAAATATGTCAGCTACATATTACGAATTAGCTAAGCTAATTTGCTCCCACTCAAATCTAGGTCCTCTCGACAATCTTGGACATTCCAAAATTCTTTGGTCATCATGAATTTGAGAATTCCAATTATGAGACTTCAATATCCATATATTTCTAGTGTAAATCCAAAAGACTTAAGTATCACTACTGTTGTAGTCAACTCCTTGAATTTGTCCAAACTTGTGAAAAATCGAGCTTTTTGTCATTCATTAAGTTTCATTTCTTTCTTATGACTTTGCAGTCATTGAGAAATATCAAGTAAACTTCTTTACTATAATAAGATCAAGTAACATGTTACTTTACAATCTTAAATGTAACTTAATATACGATTTTATGACTCCTAGTCATTTCTCGCACTCAGGGCCATCACTCTTCTTTGTAATTCGTAGGTATGTCTTGTTCAAAACATGACAAGTGAATCAACAATATAATTCCACAAACTTGTAGAATATATAGTTGAATCCTACTTTCTTTTAGTAAAAGTATTTACTTGAAACTTTTATAATCATTATCAATAGCTTCTCCTCTATTTGTAGAGTTTGGATTCACGAAACAAATTCCGCTGCGCCACTCAACAATTCAGAGGTAAGGTCAAATACCTTGTTTTGATCTTTTACTTTCTTCCACCTGTATTTTCATCAAGACACGTCAACTTTGGATAACAACAGTTTTGTCCCTTTTTTGTGGAAGATGCATTCATATCTTCCTAAGAATGCTCTACAAAGACTTGTTTATTCGCCACGATTTCGACTTATCGAAATCTACAGAGACTCGAACTTGCCATACCACTTATGGTGTTGTTTCCACGAATCTTTTAGATGTTCTTTTGTATTTCAAATGAGTGTTTGCTTATTTTGATCTTTAACTCTAAACGACAACTATAACCCCTATAAGAGATGATATTATACCATATGTATCTAATACATATTGATTATGATGTTTAGACATTTCAACACAGTTTGAATTCGTCCAATTATCATAATTTGTGAAACATCTTTCACAAGTTACTTTTATGCTAAACTTAATTGAATACTTTTAGTCATATCGATCAAATCGAAGAGACTTGTTAATTCAGTTAATTCAATATCCCATTTAGTGATGAACTCATTTGAACAATTCAAATCATTTCAAACTCATGTTTCATTAAGTAAATATGCTTATTCAGTTAAGTCCACAATCAACTAATGATTTCCACTATTTGTTGAAAATACGATACAACACTATGTATAAGATTCAACATTTCTTCGCATATTACCGTTTTACCAGAATGTGGAGTTTTAGTCATTCTGCCCAAGAGGCATGGTTTTGGAAAGTCTCTAGATTAAGCATCTAGGACCCCGATCTTCATAAAGAACATGCAATAACCAAAATGACTTAAACTATAGTGTCATTTCATTATTAAACTTTGGATATCTTTTAGCATTCTAATCCTTTAGAAATGTTTAAACCATTATCATTTACATAGTGATGAGAATAACTTATTTATAATCATAATGTGACCATAAGGTATTGTTCATAAGAATAGTACAAACTGGCTTGTAACTTGTTCATATGAATAATCATCTCGCCAAATGCAAGACACAAAAACAGGGATTACAAATTATGTTCAAGTTCACTAATCCAAATGACAAACTTTGAGGGAAGAGGTGATGTCGGCCATCAACTGTTTGGCTTGCCATCATCAAGCCACATTGCCTCAAACCCAATAATTCTCAAGCAGGTGATCCTGTTTTCTCAAAGCAGGACAAGTATCAAATACTTTGCAAACTGCAACGAGTTTTGTAAGAACCACATTTATAATTTGTATATCTTACATATACCTTTTCAGCCATGACCTCCATTTCATTCAAGCCCTTCCAAGAGTTCTCAGCTCTAATGCAAGATCGCTAAGTGTTTTTCCAAACAATCTCTTTTCATCCACGATGGAGGAAAACCCATCCAACGGCTCATACTCTATGTGCCTTATTCTGTAGAATACAAAAGGTAGCCCAACTCTCCATCGAATGGAGAATGGCTTATTGGGTGAGTATGGAGAAAACACAAACATTCCGGAGTCATCAAATTATCTCCTAATGGTTATTATATCAAGAAGAGATGATCACCTTTTACGAGGATATCCCTCAGGCGTGGGTATTAATTTATGAAGTTGAACCCTTTTTCTAAGTTCCATATTAAGCAATATATTCCCATGGTTGCAAAGGACCTCAATGGGGAGAATATCATTTTGTGGCCCGAAAGTTGGGGTGTACAGGCAATGCGGTACCCAAGTTCCCTGAAATCAGCTGGGATGACTACAGTTGGTGTGCCAAATACTCAGAGGGCCTTTTTAGGCATGAATTCAACTTTACGTTTCAATACAAAAAATCAGGCTAACGGGCGTCAAGTTGGGCCCCCTTGTCAGTTTGCCGTTATGTCGCTCCCGTCGCTTAGGCGGAGTGGCTGTCACGTAGGCTTGCAGCGTTGGCACAGTGGATAGGACAACACCCCTTACCCAGTGTATTGACGTGACAAAACAGGGCCCATGTATCGGCGTTATAATTATTTTTTGTTTACTCAGAAGCTAGAACGGCCATCGCCACGCGTCTCTCCTTGGACTTCCGTCCCAATCGTTAACCCCTACCATAAAAGGGCATTGACGGTTCCACCATTCCCCTGTCTCGCAGAAACCACTCTTCTTCTTCCTGTTATCTACTATCTTCTTCCCGTCTTCTCATTGCTGCCATGGAAGATCTACGCACTCTAGAGACGAGCTTCACTGCCCATGACAACAAGAAGATAGACGTTGTCTACACCAATGAGGAGGAGACAGTGGTGCGTGTCTTGAGGATGTACGAGGGTTGGCTTGGGATAGACGAGGACAAGTTTGTGGGTTGGACCTCGAGTACACCCCGGAGCACCCATATGAAGGGAGTGAAGTCGCCGTCGTTCAACTTGCCATGCGTAAACACGTCCTCGTCTACCACCTCTCCCGGTTTGTAGATCTGCTCTCTGTAGCTAACCGCTTTTAGAGTTTTCTCCTCTTGTTCTTTATCCACTTGCTCTCTTGCAACTACTGTATTTTAATTAGGAACAAATAAATTAGGGTTTGCCTATGTCTCAATCGACTGAGATTTTCTTTAGTCTCAATCACCTCAGAAAAGTGCAACCGTAGTTAAAAGAAATGTGCAACTCGTTCAGTCGACTGAGAAATAGCAAAACCGAATAAATTATGACAATCCAATGTTGAGAGTCTTGATCTTGCATTTACTAAACTTTTCAAAATTATATTGAGATGATGATCTTGCATTGACAAAATATTTGTAGTTACAAATTTTGGTGATGACAAAGTACATACTTGCAGGACTGACAGGAAATGTCCGGTGCTGCGCCAGTTCCTTGTAAAAAAGGGAATTGTTTTCTGCACTGTCGACACAACAACTGATTTTTCGAAATTGTATCAAGAGGAAATTATAATTCTTGCGCACAACTGGATCAATATTCAGCGTCTTGTCAACATCCTAGGGGGCTCAAAGAAGGATGGAATGGCATCACTGGCAACTAGAATCCTCGATGAGTCGTACGACAAAATGAAGGAAGATTTCCCTACGAATAGGCACAATTTCTGGGACGAGTGGCCGTTGTCTGATATAAACCTGAGGTATGCAGCCATAGATGCTTACATGACCTACCATCTATACAAGAAGATCCATGTTTTTCAACGTTACCTCATGTTTTGCCCTATTTGCAAGAGGGAAGACGAGCTTAGGGGAGCCCTTTGTAGAAAATGCGGAATAGCTGACTTTGAAGTTGAATATGCAAAGAAATTGGCTGCATCTGAAGCAGCTGACAGAGAGGCTGCAGAAGCAGCTGAAAGAGAGCTTGTAGCTAAAGAAGCAACTGACAGAGAGGATGTAGCTGAAGCGGCAAACAGAGAGGCGGCATATTCTAGCGGCAACAATCAGGCCTGTGATGCACCGCTAATTGTGCAACAGGACTCTGAAGATAGGAAAGCCAAGTCTGATGCCAATTGGGACAAAGCAGTTCGTGAGATGTGGAGTACCTGGAATGGTCGCAGTTCGTCACCTAGGAACGATGGCAAGCGCCTCAAGTGGTCTGATGAGGAGTGAATTAAATTTTACTTGTCAGTGTTATGTTTCTGTTTTGTGGAACTCAGTAGCTTTCCAAGATGTCTAGCGCATCAAGTGATACTAGTAAAATAAATTTAACCCTCGTTGTGTTATGTTTATGTATCTGTCTTGTAGCTTGTCAAGATGGTAGCTTCTTAACTGGCAGTTTGAAAGAGTGCCCTTTTCCTCTCTCGCTAAACATATATCTTTCATTTTGCCCAAATTGGTAGCAAACCTAGACAAGATTCTCCCTTCGATATTTGGTTCCCTTTTAGACCTCTTTTTGCCTCCCATCAGGTAGCAAATCTAGAGCAGCAAACCACACCAGGCAGAATACATTCATTCAGAAAACAAAACAAATGTAGATATAGTTGTGCGCAGCTAAATAGGATATAGCGATAGAAAGTAGGTTGCTTAACGAGGTTCGATGCATTCAGCCAGAAATAGGATATAGCTAGAAAGAAGCTGCTTAGCAGCAGGGGCAGCCGCCGCAGCTACAGGCACATCTTGCAAGCGCCCACGCCTCCGCCTCCTCCCTCCGATGCTTCCTCCACTTCTTGATACCCAGTTTCTTGGACTTGGGGGCCTTGGGCCTGATTGGAGGCATGCGACCCTCTTTGATGGCCACCCGCTGGAGGTTTCAGAGGTGAATGCCGAGAGCCCGGTGTACAGCGATGTAGGCATTGATGTTCGCGATCTCGGGCTTGCCGCTTTTGTGGATGCCGGAGCCCGCGGCCTCTGCATGCTTCAGTAAGGTGTTCAAGACGGTGCCGCCAGCGGCGCGACTCGTCAAGCAGTAGACGCTCCCCTTGCGGAAGGGGCATCTGTAGTAGGGCCCCTTAGGAAGTCGTCATACTTGCCGGCCCGCAGCCTCCTCAGCACCTGACGAGCCTTGGTGTGAATGGACTCGTCATCGCTGCAGACATCGCTGCCGAAAACCTATTGGAAGAAAGGGAAAATGGGGGAGTAGATGGTGTAAGAAGATCGAGCAATCGAAATGCGAACAAGCGAATCCTAATAAACCAAGATCTAGCATCCAACGATGGGAACGGTGTTGGATAATTAGGCACAATTTCCATGATTAATTCCATAATATTAAACATGATAATACCAGCTAAATTTTAAATAGATTAGCCCATTATTTCTATCAAACGCTAGAAGAACCAGGGGAGGGGAGCAAACCCAAGTTACCTCCGACCATAGGTCGTCGATGCCGGTGTCGTAGGGGTTCAGCGGAGCGATGTACTTATCTGGATCGTAGGTGTCCAAGAAGTGTGTGATCTGCTTGTGACCGGCGGGGGCCTCCTCGCCGGCGGGGGGCTCCACTTCGGCGGCTCCGTCGGTCGCTAGGACAGGGGCCGAGACGGGAACGGCAGCTGCCATCAATGCCTCCACTAGGGCCTGGACAGGGACAGCGGCTGCTTTCAACGCGTCGAGGGGGGCCGGTGAGGAGACGGGGGCCTCCTCGCTGGCGGCCACGGAGGCGACGATGGCCACCTTATCCTCCTTGGCCATCGCCGGCACGGACAGGGTATTCTCGAGAGTTTGCGGATGCTGGTGGGATAGTGGAGAGGGTTGCGTGGGGACAGTGAGCGGGAGTGGGAGTGGGTGTGCGGAGAGGGGCTCTATAGTTAAGGTGGATAGAAGCAAGGCACATTTTGTTGCACCACCGTGCAACGCGCCACGCAGTCAACTGCACCGTGCACCGCAACACGCGCACGGTACGTCATGTTTTTTTCCCGGGCCATGCATGGCAGTTCTGTATTGAGCCGCATGCAAAGGGCGCACACACAATTTCTATGTATGAAGTTTGACACGGCCCTAAAATTGGCGATATTTAAAAGTGGAAATGTAGAGGGGAAGGTAGGTGGCTGTACGGCGAGATTTGTGGTGTTGTGATAGATTCGGTAAAGGGATGTGTTGTTGGCTGCGAGTGACTCAATGAATCGGAGACGTTAGGTCTCGTCGAGCTCAGTTGTTCGGCCTCCGTCTAGCGCATCCAAGCTTCTTACGGTGGGCCCCAGTTGGAAGTGAGATTGAGAGCCACTGCGTAAAAAATGGGATGTGTCTTATTAAAATCAAGTGGCAATAAACTGCAGCGGTCCATCGACGACTGTGCACTCGATAACGCATGTGTTGTGGCATAGTAGTAGAAGTTGTGGGCTTTTCAGACTTGATTAAACGTGACATGACTGCTCGACGACTTTTTCCATGGACGGCATCCTGTTCCTTCTTGTAGAGGGAGATGTCAAGATGGGACCTCGTCAAGATGGTAGCTCGTTAACTGGCAGTTTGAAAGAGTACCCTTTTCCTCTCTCGCTAAATAGATATGTTTCATTTAGCCCAAATTGGTAGCAAATCTAGAGAAGAATCTCTCTTCCATAATTCGTTCCATTTTGGACCTCTTTTTGCCTCTGATCAGGTAGCAAATCTAAAGCAGCAAATCACCCCAGGCAGAATACATTCACTCAGAAAACAAAACAAATGTAGATATAGTTGTGCGCAGCTAAATAGGATATAGTGATAGAAAGTAGTATGTTGCTTAACGGGGTTCGATGCATTCAGCCAGAAATAGGATGCAAGCAAAATATAGAAAATCAAAAGAAGCTGCTTAGCAGTAGCAGCCGTGGCAGATGCAGATACATTCAAGGAGACATCCAACCCGTTCATTCGCCAGCGCCTCCATCTCCCTCTGGCGCCTCCGCCACTTCTTGCTGCCCAGTCCCTTGAACTTGGGGGCCTTGGGCCTGATTAGAGGCATGCAACCCTCTTTGATGGCCACCCACTGCAGGTTTCGGAGGTGAATACCGAGAGCCCGGTGTTCAGCGATGTAGGCGTTGATGTTCACCATCTCGCGCTTGCTGCGTTTGTGGATGTCGGAGCCCGCGGCCTCTACATGCTTCAGTAAGGTGTTGAAGTCGGTACCGCCAGCGGCGCAACTCGTCAAGCAGTAGGCGATCCCTTTGCGGAAGGGGCAACTGTAGTAGGGGCCCGTGAGGTAGTCATCGTACTGGCCGGCCCGCAGCCTCCTCAGCACCTGACGAGCCTTGGTGTGAATGGACTCGTCATCACTGCAGATGTCGCTACCGGAAACCTATTGGAAGAAAAGGAAAATGGGGGAGTAGATGATGTAAGAAGATCGAGCAATCAAAATGCGAACAAGTGAATCCTAATAAACCAAGATCTAGCATCCAACAATGGGAATGGTGTTGGATAATTAGGCACAATTTCCATGATTAATTCCAGAATATTAAACATGACAATACCAGCTAAATTTTAAATAGATTAGCACATTATTTCTAACAAACGGTAGAAGAACCAGGGGAGGGGAGCAAACCCTAGTTACCTCCGACCATAGGTCGTCGATGCCGGTGTCGTATGGGTTCAGCAGAGAGATGTACTTATCTGGATCGTAGGTGCCCAAGAAGTGCGTGATCTGCTTGTGACCGGCGGGGGCCTCCTCGCCGACGGGGGCCTCCTCTTTGGCGGCTCCGTCGGTAGCTGGGACGGGGCCTGGACGGGAACGGCAGCTGCCATCGATGCCTCCACTAGGGCCTGGATAGGGACAGCGGCTGCTTTAAATGTGTCGAGGGGGACCGGCGAGGAGACGTGGGCCTCCTCGCCGGTGGCCACGGAGGCGACGATGGCCACCTTATCCTCCTCGGCCATCACCGCGTGGACGGGGTATTCTCTGGAGTTTGCGGATGCTGGTGGGATAGTGGAGAGGGTTGCGTGGGGACAGTGAGCGAGAGTGGGAGTGGGTGTGCGGAGAGGCGCTCTATAGTTGAGGTGGATAGAAGCAAGGCATGTTTCGTTGCACCACCGTGCAACGCGCCGCGTAGTCGACTGCACTATGCACTGTGACACGCGCACGGTAGATCACGTTTTTTCCTGGGCCAAGCATGGTAGTTCTGTATTGAGCCGCATGCAAAGGGCGCACACACAATTTCTATGTACGAAGTTTGACACGGCCCTAAAATTGGCGATTGAGAGCCGCGGTGTAAAAAATGGGATATGTCTTATTAAAATCAAGTGGCAATAAATTGCAGCTGTCCATTGACGACCGTGCACTCGATGGCGCATGCGTTGTGGCGTAGTAGTAGCAGTAGTAGGCTTTTCAGACTTGATTAAACATGACATGACCGCTCGACGACTTTTTCCATGGACGGCATCATGTTCCTTCTTGTAGAAGTCTCGCTAAGGGAGACGTCTGTGCTGTCTCACACTGTACTGTGAAGGGCACGACGTGTGCAACGATCATCGTTGGATCACACAGAATCAACGGTTGGTGCGCACGATCCGCGTGACAACTGTGATAACCAATCAGGAAGTAGCAGACAGGGTGAGCACAGATTTGTGCTTCTACGAAAGATAGAGAGGGGGGCAAAACTGAGTAGTACCACATAAAACCAAGGGCGATACTGAGTAGTATAAAAATGGAAAGTGAGTGTCTTGTACAATGAAATACATCGTGGCATACATCAAATTATGCCAAGTAGATCAACTATAGTTCATTGGATGTGTGTTCTTCTCATAAACCACGTAAGGATCCACTAGAGTTCATTGGATGTGTGTTCTACCCATGAACCACACATGGATCCACCAGTGTCATTGCATGTGTGTTCTTCCCATGAACCACACATGGATCCACCAGTGTCATTGCATGTGTGTTCTTCCCATGAACCACACATGGATCCACCAGTGTCATTGTATGTCTGCTCTTCCCATGAACCACAGCCAGAGTCATCGCATGCGTGCTCTTTTCATGAACCACAGCTAGAGTCATTGCATGTGTGTTCTTCTTACAAACCATATCATGAACCGCACCCGGTGTCATTGCATGTGTGTTCTTCCCACAGACCACACATGGATCCACCAGTGTCATTGCATGTGTGTTCTTCTCATGAACCACAACTAGAGTCATTGCATGCGTGTTCTTCTCCCAAATCATACCATGAACCACACCGAGTGTCATTGCATGTGTGTTCTTCTCATTAACCCCACATGGATCCACCGGTGTCATTGCATGTCTGCTCTTCTCATTAACCACAACTAGAGTCATTGCATGTCTGTTCTTTGCACAAACCACATATCACCATAGTCATTGCATGTGTGTTCTTCCCACAGACCACACATGGATCCACAAGTGTCATTGCATGTGTGTTCTTCCCATGAACCACACATGGATCAACCAGTGCCATCGCATGTCTGCTCTTTTCATGAACCACAGCTAGAGCCATTGCATGTGTGTTCTTCTCACAGACCACATATCACCAGAGTCATTGCATGTGTGTTCTTCCCACAGACCACACATGGATCCACCAGTGTCATTGCATGTGTGTTCTTCCCACAGAACACACATGGATCCACCCAGGGCCATTGCATGTGTGTTCTTTCCACAGACCACACATGGATCCACCAGAGTCATTGCATGTGTGTTCTTCCCATGAACCACACATGGATCCACCAGTGTCATTGCATGTGTGTTCTTCCCACAGACCACACATGGATCCACCAGTGTCATTGCATGTGTGTTCTTCCCATGAACCACACATGGATCCACCAGTGTCATTGTATGTCTGCTCTTCCCATGAACCACAGCTAGAGTCATCGCATGCGTGCTTTTTTCACGATCGACAGCTAGAGTCATTGCATGTGTGTTCTTCTTACAAACCATATCATGAACCACACCTAGTGTCATTGCATGTGTGTTCTTCTCATTAACCAGACATGGATCCACTTGTGGCATTGCATGTGTGTTCTTCCTATTAACCACAGCTAGATTCATTGCATGTCTGTTCTTTTCACAAACCACATAGCACCAGTCATTGCATGTGTGTTCTTCCCATGAACCACACATGGATTGTGCCATCCCGCTAAAACCACTACTAGAAAATCGTTGTGTTTTCGTGCATTGCATCATCATGACCGCATGCTCATATCATCGTGCCACATTGCATTTGAGCATCGTCATCATCACGAATGGTTTGTTTGAAAACTATTTTCGAAAAGTCTGGTTTTGTTTTCTAAACGCCCTTCTTTATTTCAAATTAAAAACCCGGGTCTCCGGAATATTTCGTTTCGTCTAAAAACTGGTTCTAAAAGTCTTGTTGTGTTAAATAAAATAATTATATTATTTTTAGGGGGCAGCCCGCCAGGCCCGAAAGCCCGGTCGGCCACCCCCAAACCCTATCTAAACGCCCTATCCTAACCCTAATCCACTCACCCACCTACCCCTAACCTTACACACACAACACAAACACAACACGCACACACACGCCACACACACCCCACGGGCCACAGCCACACTCCCTCTGCCGCCAACACCCACCCATCCCCAACTGCCTTTCCCGCCCACTCCCTGCCACCTCACTCCCTCCACTCACGGCATGCCACCTCACCCGCGCGGGCCCCACCTCTCCCGCTGGACAGCCACCCCGCCGCCACCTGCACATCCCCACCCCACCTGGTCGCTCCCCACCTCCCACCGATCCGTCCCCTTCCAGGCGCACACACCCGCGCCAGCCTCCACTTCAGCTCGCCCAGCCACCTCACCACCACACACTCCCAACCCCTCTGCCAACCGGGCCCACCACAGTGCCGGCCCCACCACGCCCCACACCCCGCGCCTGCCGCCCCGACCAACCGCCCCTGGGCGTGTTTCCCCACCCCGCACGATCCCAGCCTCGCACGGGATCCCCACCAACCCTCCACGCAGCCTGGCCCCACACGGACACGCGCCCCTGCCACGATCCCCTTCCCCTCTGCCTCGCCCCGCATGGCACCGCCGCCTCCATCCTCGCTCCCTATCTCCGACCTCGGCCTCGCCTTCCCTCGGTCATGCTCCTCTCCGTCTCCGGCCCTACATCGAAGCGCCGCCGCGCTCTCCGGTCCCTCCTCTGCCCTGGCGCCGCCGCCCCTGGTCCTTCTCCTCCGCTCGAGCCTACCTCTCCGTCGAGCTGCGTGGCCGGACGCCACCACCCCGACCTCCTGCGTTGAACTGAGGAACCTCGCCTCCCCACCGAGCGGAGCACGACGACGCGGCCCTTCCCCGCCTCAGACCGGCCGCCGTCGACCCCTGCACGCTGCCTCGTCTCTGCTCCCCTACCCGCGAGCCAGCGTCCGCCTCCCTGCATCACGCCCTCGAGTCCTGCCGCGACGCTGCCTGCAACCGCCCGCAGGTCCCTGCCATCGCGCTCCTGCCTACCCTCGAGCTCGGCGCCGTACCGCTCCTCAAGCCCCGCACGACCTCGCCTCCGATGCCCCTGCAACTCGAGCCCGTCCGAGTCAGCGTCGCGCGCTCACCTTCGCCTATCGCACGTGTGCTCCCCCTCACATCCACCTCGCCTCTCCCGCTCAAGCTATTGCGCCAGGCTACCCCGACGTCGATGCCATGGTCCTCTGCCCCACATGGCATCGTTCCAAGTCCACCTGGACGTCATCTGCCGAGCCTTCGGGTGTTGGTCATCTGGTGTGTGTGCTGCAGGTACAGCCCCAGACGCCTACCTGCTCGCTTCTGGTACCCATGTGTGCTTGTAGGAGCTCAAGCTAACATTGTTTTCTCCCTTCACTCGATGCCCCCTGTAGTTTGGTGTTGACATAGTGTTGCTGCTCTTTAACCAAGCCAGTGAGATGTAGTTGGCGCCACCCACGACAAGATCTTCGACACATCCAGAGAATTGACATCGACTTCGAGGACCACCGTGATAATTCAAGTACTTCTTCGCCACCAAAACCAGAACCCTAAGCTCGATGACAAGGACCCGAAGATCTCCTTGGAACGCCAAGTTCCCCTTCACGGCACCCGAAGACCGATCTCGTCGACCCGAACCATAGAACGCCAAGATCGTCGAGTCCCCTATGTGTGACCCCTTTCCGAGCCCCTATTTTATAAATGCCATCTATATAAACTTACTGCATATTAATTGTCCATTCTCGCATGCATATTGTGGGTGTTTGGGGCTATTTCGATGATTTAGCTAAATTAAATATGGAGTCTATATGCGGGCTATTCTAGTCTTATTCCGAACTCCATTTAAATTGGTGTAGCGAACCGATGCCATGATTCGCCCTGTTAACACAGCATTTAAAATTGCGGGGTAGTGAAATAACTTGAACCTTTTAATTAATTGTCGGGACCCCGGTTCCGCTTCATATTGCCTAATTGCACCGCATCTGTGCCATGCCATGCATCATATCATAAGCATGCCGGATCTTTTGCCGTAGTATTGAATATTGCATCTGGTGTTTCTTCTAGTGTTTGCTTCTTCGCGGATTAGGCCGATGAGTTGATGCGAGTATCGACAAGTTCTCCGGATATGAACCTTCGGCAGTGTTTCCCAGGCAAGCATTCTCCCCCTTTCTACCTATTTTGCATTTAAAGTCTTTATTTCCTTCTGTTGATCTATTGCTATCCATGTCGCGATGCTTTAGTTTCCGTGTACCAGTTATATCCCGCGCAACCTCTATATTGCCATGGACACCTCCTAATACCTGTTGTTTGGTAGATAGCTGACCTTGCGAGTCGTAGTTGCTTGCTCAGGTGCGATCTCGTGTTGTCAAGTACCACAGTTGTTGGAATGTTGGCAGATGTTTATGGTGGAGATGATCATGACTTTAAATACAACTATTAAAATGCTAGATATAACTAATGCAGAGGCATCGGTGGGCAATAGATGTTATTTGGTTCTTCCACGCTCACTTGTGTCCCGTAGGACCCCGAGTACTTGATACCTGTTCCTTGATTTTTCGCACTATCCACATCCGGGAGGCCTTATGGACCCCCCTGAGCCAGAGTTTGAGTCAGTTCTATTTCTTGGGGCCACAAACTAGTTTGGAGTTTTATTTACTATCCTGTACTTATGCCATATTTACTTCTTTATTTAAGATTGTGCGTGGAGCACCTGTATTGTTTAGGATTGTGGAGTGTTTTCGCGGTATCGACAAGCCCAGTCACACTTTCGGGTTCCCAGTCGTTTACAGCCATTGACGCAAACCCTGGGTGTGTTCCGGAGCCGGCCAACTTCGTTGCGGGTATCTTAGCGGGGTGGCCCCCTGAAATATTTTACGAATCCTGTGGTCGCTTTGTCGTGAATGCCTCGTTGGGTTTTGAGTTAGTTTTTCCGAGGTTGATCGAGTGTGTGTTGCTATTTGTGCACCCCTGTAGGGTAAAACTTTCTGAAATCCGTGTCCGCGGTTATGGACGAATTGGAGCACAGTATCTCGATCATAGACAAGCATAACTAAAGTAGTGTTATAAACTTGACTCAATATATGACTAGTAATCAGATTCAACTATAACGGAATGGATATTTAAAAATGCCAACAACTGCTGGATCTGGGTTGTTTTGTTATATATACCTAGTAAGTATTGCAACTCCAATGGAATGTGATAAAAGTGCCAACAACTGCTGGGTTTTGGGATTCCTCAGGACAATTATATCTGACTAGTAAATGTTCCAACTACAACGGAATGTTAACTAAAACTGCCCACTACTTATGCTATCAGGATGACTCTTGCTATATATCTGACTAGTAAATGCTGCAACTATAATGGAATGAGTAAAACTGCCAACTGTGTGAGTTCCTTGGTCCGACTTCCTCGTTTGGTCTCGAGGGGGAAATACCAGGATGGGTATGTTTGGTGTTAGTATCAGGTAGGATCCGAATAGGTCTTTCTTATCCCTCTCTAATAGCCGACAGTTGTACCGAGTCTCTATAGGTTGTTTAGTGCATGCTGCGCTGCCTCTTCAGTCCACCATACCTATGTAGGCGAGAGCCGCCGAATTCTAGCCTCGCCGTGTACTGGCATGAGTACTGAAGCTCCTCTTTTTCCTTTGCCCTTTGTCGGCACCCCTTTTGTTTTAGCAGGTTTGAGATCGACGTCGTTAGCAGGGTTACCCTTCCGGCTTGGCCTAGGCAGGGTTATGGACGCCATTGGTTATTCGTCAGGTCTCTTGGCCCCATTTGCATCTTGTCCGTAGTCGGACGCTCTATCGTTTTCAAGGTGATTTGGATCTTTGAATTGTATATCTGTATTCTTGACTCATGGAGTCGTTGTTGTATATATGAGTTCTGTGGGTTCCATCGTGGACTAATGTGTAATGGTATTACTTCGTTTTCCACCCGCACGAAAGTGCCTGGTGGGCGTCCTTGAATCGTTTCTATGCGGGTTTGGCAAAAAGGGCTAAAACTTGCATAGGGCCGATTCGAGGGTGTTACAGAGTGGTATCAGAGCTCAGCAGTTGCGATACCCCACAAGTCCAGCCTGTAGGATAACCTAGCTAACGGCCGGCGTAGAGTGTCAACACTATTTTGCAAAAATCGGTTGGATAGATCTGATTAGGTCTGCTTTTACTCCTTACCCCTCTACTGTTCTCCTCTTACCTCTGCGAGTTTTGAATCTGCTCTCTTACCTTTCTTCAAGTCCAGGATTTCTCGTGGTTGGGTTCCGTCGTACCTTCAGGGTTTCGCTTCCTCCTTTGGTAACGGTGCTTCTACATCCAGTCTTCATGCTATCTGAGGAATCCTTCATCTGTTGGACTTCTCGTTGTTCCTTCTTTGTGCCTTCTGGAGTTTCCAAGATGCCGTCATCAGCTACGCCAGATCCGATGCAGAGTCTGCATCACTCCTTTGTTCCGCACCTCGCTTGTCGAGATCTACAGTCTGATTCCGAGAATTGGTTGCATAATCCAGCTATTCATGTACAGAGTAATGTTTTGAGTGCGGGATGGAGTCATGACCATACCACTACTCCTATCATTCGCTTTGTACATTGAATTGGAGGATCAATATAATTTTCACTCCTTCCACGGAAGTTAAAGGTGGCCTTATCTCTTGAGACCTTTATCTTCATCTTTGTTTCTCCGGAGTGTTCTCTCAACGAACGCGAGCAACGACCCCTTGTTAGTGGTGTCAAAATGTGGCATCCCGCTAAAACCACTACTAGAAAATCGCTGTGTTTTCGTGCATTGCATCATCATGACCGCATGCTCATGTCAGCATGCCACATTGCATTTGAGCATCGTCATCATCATGAATGGTTTGTTTGAAAACTAGTTTCGGAAAGTCTGGTTTTGTTTTCTAAACGCCCCGTCTTTATTTCAAATTAAAAACCAGGGTCTCCGGAATATTTCGTTTCGTCTAAAAACTGGTTCTAAAAGTCTTGTTGTGTTAAATAAAATAATTATATTATTCTTAGCGGGCAGCCCGCCAGGCCCGAAAGCCCAGCCGGCCACCCCCAAACCCTATCTAAACACCCTACCCTAACCCTAATCCACTCAGCCACCTACCCCTAACCTTACACACACAACACACACACAACACGCACACACATGCCACACACACACCCCACGCGCCACAGCCACACTCCCTCTGCCGCCAACCCCCACCCATCCCCACCTGCCTTTCCCGCCCACTTCCTGCCACCTCACTCCCTCCACTCACAGCCTGCCACCTCACCCGCGCGGGCCCCACCTCTCCCGGTGGACAGCCACCCCGCCGCCACCTGCACATCCCCCACCCCACCTGGTCGCTCCCCGCCTCCCACCGATCCGTCCCCGCCCAGGCGCACACACCCGCGCCAACCTCCACTTCAGCTCGCCCAACCGCCTCACCACCACACACTCCCATCCCCTCTGCCAACCGGGCCCACCACAGTGCCGGCCGCACCACGCCCCACACCCCACGCCTGCCGCCCCGACCAACCACCCCTGCGCGCATTTCCCCACCCCGCACGATCCCAGCCTCGCACGAGATCCCCACCAACCCTCCACGCGGCCCGGCCCCACCTGAACACGTGCCCCTGCCGCGATCCCCTTCCCTTCTGCCTCGCCCCGCATGGCACCGCTGCCTCCATCCTTGCTCCCTGTCTCCGGCCTCGGCCTCGCCTTACCCCGGTCGTTCTCCTCTCCCTCTCCGACCCTACATCGAAGCGCCGCCTCGCTCGCCGGTCCTTCCTCTGTCCTGGCTCCGCTGCCCCTGGTCCTTCTCCTCCACTCGAGCCCGCCTCTCCGTCAAGCTGCGTCGCCGGACGCCACCACCCTGACCTCCTGCATTTAACCGAGGAACCTCGCCTCCCACCTAGCGGAGCCTGATGACGCGACCCTTCTCCGCCTCGGACCAGCCGCCGTCGACCCCTACGCGCTGCCTCGTGTCTGCTCCCCTACCCGCGAGCCGGAATCCGCCTCCCTGCATCGCGTCCTCGAGTCCTGCCGCGAGGCCGCCTGCAACCGCCCGCAGGTCCTTGCCGTCGCGCGCCTGCCTGCCCTCGAGCTCGGCGCCGTACAGCTCCTCAAGCCCCGCACGACCTCGCCTCCGATGCCCCTGCAACTTGAGCCCGTCCGAGTCAGCGTCGCCTGCTCACCTGCGCCCATCGCGCGTGTGCGCCCCCTCGCCTCCACCTCACCTCTCCCGCTCAAGCTATTGCGCCAGGCTACCCCGACGTCGATGCCATGGTCCTCTGCCCCACATGGCATCGTTCCAAGTCCACCTGGACGTCCTCTGCCGAGCCTTCGGGTGTTGGTCATCTCGTGTGTGTGCTGCAGGTATGGCCCAGACGCCTACCTGCTTGCTTCTGGTACCCATGTGTGCTTGTAGGAGCTCAAGCTAACATTGTTTTCTCCCTTCATTCGATGCCCCCTGAAGTTTGGTGTTGACATAGTGCTTCTGCTCTTTAACCAAGCCAGTGAGATGTAGTTGGCGCCACCCACGACAAGATCTTCGACACATCCAGAGAATTGACATCGACTTCGAGGACCACCGTGATAATTCAAGTCCGTCTTTGCCACCAAAACCAGAACCCTAAGCTCGATGACAAGGACCCGAAGATCCCCATGGAATGCCAAGTTCCCCTTCACGGAACCCGAAGACCGATCTCGTCGACTCAAACCATAGAACGCCAAGATCGTCGAGTCCCCTATGTGTGACCCCTTTCCGAGCCCCTATTTTATAAATGCCATCTATATAAACTTGCTGCATATTAATTGTCCATTCTCGCATGCATATTGTGGGTGTTTGGGGATATTTCGATGATTCACCTAAATTAAATATGGAGTCTATATGCGGGCTATTCTAGTCTTATTCTGGACTCCATTTAAATTGGTGTAGCAAACCGATGCCATGATTCGCCCTGTTAACACAACATTTAAAATTGCGGGGTAGTGAAATAACTTGAACCTTTTCATTAATTGTCGGGACCCCGGTTCCGCTTAATATTTCCTAATTGCACCGCATCTGTGCCATGCCATGCATCATATCATAAGCATGCCGGATCTTCTGCCGTAGTATTAAATATTGCATCCGGTGTTTCTTCTAGTGTTTGCTTCTTCGCGGATTAGGCCGATGAGTTGATGCAAGTACCGACAAGTTCTCCGGATATGAACCTTCGGCAGTGTTTCCCAGGCGAGCATGCTCCCCCTTTCTACCTATTTTGCATTTATAGTCTTTATTTCCTCTTGTTGATCTATTGCTATCCGTTTCGCGATGCTTTAGTTTATGTGTACCAGTTATATCCCGTGCAGCCTCTATATTGCCATGGACACCTCCTAATACCTGTTGTTTGGTAGATAGCTGGCCTTGCGAGTCATAGTTGCTTGCTCAGGTGCGATCTCGTGTTGTCAAGTACCACAGTTGTTGGAATGCTGGCAGATGTTTATGGTGGAGATGATCATGACTTTAAATACAACTATTAAAATGCTAGATATAACTAATGCAGAGGCATCGGTGGGCAATAGATGTTATTTGGTTCTTCCATGCTCACTTGTGTCCCGTAGGACCCCGAGTACTTGATACCTGTTCCTTGATTTTTCGCACTATCCACATCCGGGAGGCCTTATGGACCCCCCTGAGCCAGAGTTTGAGTCATTTATATTTCTTGGGGCCACAAACTAGTTTGGGGTTTTATTTACTATCCTGTACTTATGCCATGTTTACTGCTTTATTTAAGATTGTGCGTGGAGGACCTGTACTGTTTAGGATTGCGGAGTGTTTTCACGGTATCGACAAGCCCAGTCACACTTTCGGGTTCCCAGTCGTTTACAGCCATTGACGCAAACCCTGGGTCCGTTCCGGAGCCGGCCAACTTCGTTGCGGGTAGCTTAGTGGGGTGGCCCCCTGAAATATTTTATGAATCCTGTGATCGCTTTGTCGTGAATGCATCTTTGGGTTTTGAGTTGGTTTTTCCGAGGTTGATCGAGTGTGTGTTGCTATTTGTGCACCCCTGCAGGGTAAAACTTTCTGAAAGCCGTGTCCGCGGTTATGGACGACTTGGAGCACAGTATCTCAATCATAGACAAGCATAAATAAAGTAGTGCTATAAACTTCACTTAATATATGACTAGTAATCAGATTCAACTATAATGGAATGGATATTTAAAAATGCCAACAACTGCTGGATCTGGGTTGTTTTGTTATATATGCCTAGTAAGTATTGCAACTCCAATGGAATGTGATAAAAGTGCCAACAACTGCTGGGTTTTGGGATTCCTCAGGACAATTATATCTGACTAGTAAATGTTCCAACTACAACGGAATGTTAACTAAAACTGCCCACTACTTATGCTATCAGGATGACTCTTGCTATATATCTGACTAGTAAATGCTGCAACTATAATGGAATGAGTAAAACTACCAACTATGTGAGTTCCTTGGTCCGACTTCCTCGTTTGGTCTCGAGGGGGAAATACCAGGATGGGTATGTTTGGTGTTAGTATCAGGTAAGATCCAAATAGGTCTTTCTTATCCCTCTCTAATAGCCGACAGTTGTACCGAGTCTCTATAGGTTGTTTAGTGCATGATGCGCTGCCGCTTCAGTCCACCATACCTATGTAGGCGAGAGCCGCCGAATTCTAGCCTCGCCGTGTACTGGCCTTAGTACTGAAGCTCCTCTTTTTCTTTTGCCCTTTGTCGGCACCCCTTTTGTTTTAGCAGGTTTGAGATCGACATCGTTAGCAGGGTTACCCTTCCGGCATGGCCTGGGCAGGGTTATGGACGCCATTGGTTATTCGTCAGGGCTCTTAGCCCCATTTGCATCTTGTCCGTAGTCGGACGCTCTATCGTTTTCAAGGTGATTTGGATCTTTGAATTGTATATCTGTATTCTTGACTCATGGAGTCGTTGTTGTATATATGAGTTCTGTGGGTTCCATCGTGGACTAATGTGTAATGGTATTACTTCGTTTTCCACCCGCACGAAAGTGCCTGGTGGGCGTCCTTGAATCGTTTCTATGCGGGTTTGGAGGAAAGGGCTAAAACTTGCATAGGGCCGATTCGAGGGTGTTACATGGATCCACCGGTGTCTTTGCATGTGTGTTCTTCTCACAAACCACACATGGATCCACCCAGTGTTATTGCATGTGTGTTCTTCCCATGAAGGACACATGGATCCACTAGTGTCATTGCATGTCTGCTCTTTTCATGAACCACAGCTAGAGTCATTGGATGTGTGTTTTTCTCACAGACCACATATCACCAGTGTCATTGCATGTGTGTTCTTCGTAGAGACCACGCATGGATCCACTAGTGTCATTGCATGTGTGCTCTTCTCACAAACCATATCATGAACCACACCCAATGTCATTGCATGTGTGTTCTTTTCATTAACCACAGCTAGAGTCATTGCATGTCTCTTCTTTTCACAAACCACATATCACCAGTGTCATTGCATGTGTGTTCTTCTCATTAAGCACATGTGGATCCACCAGTGTCATTGCATGTCTGCTCTTCTCATTAACCACAGCTAGAGTCATTGCATGTGTGTTCTTCCCATAGACCACACATGGATCCACCAGTGTCATTGCATGTGTGTTCTTCCACAGACCACACATGGATCCACCCAGTGCCATTACATGTGTGTTCTTCCCACATACCACGCATGGATCCACCAGAGTCATTGCATGTGTGTTCTTCCCATGAACCACACATGGATCCACCAGTGTTATTGCATGTCTTCTCTTTTCATGAACCATAGCTAGAGTCATTGCATGAGTGTTCTTCTCACATACCACATATCACCAGTGTCATTGCATGTGTGTTATTCCCATGAACCACACATAGATCCACCAGTGTCATTGCATGTGTGTTCTTCCCAAAGACCACACATGGATCCACCATGTCATTGCATGTGTGTTCTTCCCATGAACCACACATGGATCCACCAGTGTCATTGTATGTCTGCTCTTCCCATGAACCACAGCTAGAGTCATCGCATGCGTGCTCTTTTCATGATCGACAGCTAGAGTCATTGCATGTGTGTTCTTCTTACAAACCATATCGTGAACCACACCTCGTGTCATTGCATGTGTGTTCTTCTCATTAACCACACATGGATCCACTGGTATCATTGCATGTGTGTTCTTCCCACAGACCACACATGGATCCACCAATGTCATTGCATGTGTGTTCTTCTCACAAACCATATCATGAACCACACCCAGTGTCATTGCATGTGTGTTCTCCTCATTAACCCCACATGGATCGACCGGTGTCATTGCATGTCTGCTCTTTTCATTAACCACAACTAGAGTCATTGCATGTCTAATCTTTTCACAAACCACATATCACCAGAGTCATTGCATGTGTGTTCTTCCCACAGACCACACATGGATCCACTAGTGTCATTGCATGTCTGCTCTTTTCATGAACCACAGCTAGAATCATTGCATGTGTGTTCTTCTCACAAACCATATCATGAACCACACCCAGTGTCATTGCATGTGTGTTCTTATCATTAACCCCACATGGATCTACCGGTGCCATTGCATGTCTGCTCTTCTCATTAACCACAGCTAGAGTCATTGCATGTCTGTTCTTTTCACAAACCACATATCACCAGAGTCATTGCATGTGTGTTCTTCCCACAGACCACACATGGAGCCACTAGAGTCATTGCATGTGTGTTCTTCCCATGAACCACACATGGATCCACCAGTGTCATTGCATGTCTGCTCTTTTCATGAACCACAGCTAGAGTCACTGCATGTGTGTTCTTCTCACAAACCACATATCACAAGTGTCATTGCATGTGTGTTCTTCCCACAGACCACACATGGATCCACCAGTGTCATTGCATGTGTGTTCTTCTCACAAACCATATCATGAACCACACCCAGTGTCATTGCATGTGTGTTCTTCTCATTAACCCCACATGGATCCACCGGTGTCATTGCATGTCTGCTCTTTTCATTAACCACAGCTAGAGTCATTGTGTGTCTGTTCTTTTCACAAACCACATATCACCGGTGTCATTGCATGTGTGTTGTTCTCATTAACCACACATGGATCCACTAGTGTCATTGCATGTCTGCTCTTCTCATTAACCACAGCTAGAGTCATTGCATGTGTGTTCTTCCCACAGACCACACATGGATCCACTAGTGTCATTGCATGTGTGTTCTTCCCACAGACCACACATGGATCCACCCAGTGTCATTGCATGTGTGTTCTTCCCACAGACCACACATGGATCCACCAGAGTCATTGCATGTGTGTTCTTCCCATGAACCACACATGGATCCACCAGTGTCATTGCATGTCTGCTCTTTTCATGAAGCACAGCTAGAGTCATTGCATGTGTGTTCTTCTCACAAACCACATATCACCGGTGTCATTGCATGTGTGTTCTTCCCATGAACCACACATGGATACACCAGTGTCATTGCATGTGTGGTCTTCCCATGAACCACACATGGATCCACCAGTGTCATTGTATGTCTGCTCTTCCCATGAACCACAGCTAGAGTCATCGCATGCGTGCTCTTTTCATGATCAACAGCTAGAGTCATTGCATGTGTGTTCTTCTTACAAACCATATCATGAACCACACCCAGTGTCATTGCATGTGTGTTCTTCTCATTAACCACACATGGATCCACTAGTGTCATTGCATGTGTGTTCTTCCCACAGACCACACATGGATCCACCAGTGTCATTGCATGTGTGTTCTTCTCACAAACCATATCATGAACCACACCCAGTGTCATTGCACGTGTGTTCTTGTCATTAACCCTACATGGATCCACCGGTGTCATTGCATGTCTGCTCTTTTCATTAACCACAGCTAGAGTCATTGCATGTCTGTTCTTTTCACAAACCACATATCACCAGAGTCATTACATGTGTGTTCTTCCCACAGACCACATATGGATCCACCAGTGTCATTGTATGTCTGCTCTTTTCATGAACCACAGCTAGAGTCATTGCATGCGTGTTCTTCTCACAAACCATATGATGAACCACACCCAGTGTCATTGCATGTGTGTTCTTCTCATTAACCCCACATGGATCCACCGGTGTTATTGCATGTTTGCTCTTCTCATTAACCACAGCTAGAGTCATTGCATGTCTGCTCTTTTCACAAACCACATATCACCAGAGTCATTGCATGTGTGTTCATCCCACAGACCTCACATGGATCCACCAGTGCCATTGCATGTGTGTTCTTCCCATGAACCACACATGGATCCACCAGTGCCATCACCTGTCTGCTCTTTTCATGAACCACAGCTACACTCATGGCATGTGTGTTCTTTTCACATACCACATATCACCTATATCATTGCATGTGTGTTCTTCCCACAGACCACACATGGATCCAGCCAGTGTCATCGCATGTGTGTTCTTCCCACAGACCACACATGGATCCACCCAGTGTCATCGCATGTGTATTCTTCCCACAGACCACACATGGATGCACCAGAGTCATTGCATGTGTGTTCTTCCCATGAACCACACATGGATCCACCAGAATCATTGCATGTGTGTTCTTTTCATGAACCACACATGGATCCACCAGTGTCATTGCATGTCTGCTCTTTTCATGAACCACAGTTAGAGTCATCGCATGTCTGTTCTTTTCATGAACCACAGCTAGGGTCATTGCATGTGTGTTCTTCTTACAAACTATATCATTAACCACAGCCATAGTCATTGCATGTGTGTTCTTCTCGTTAACCACACATGGATCCACCAGTGTCATTGCATGTGTGCTCTTCTCATTAACCACAGCTAGAGTCATTGCATGTCTGTTCTTCCCACAAAGCACATATCACCAGAGTCATTGCATGTGTGTTCTTCCCACAAACCACATATCACCGGTGTCATTGCATGTCTGCTCTTCTCATTAACCACAGCTAGATCCACCCGTGTCATTGGATGCATGTTATTTTCATAAACCGCATATGGATACTAATTAACCTTAGGAGAGCCCTAACCTTAGCGTTAGACCGAGTCTTCTAGAAGGCACGCCCTAACACAGTTGTTCTGCTTGTCGATTGTTACATACCATTCGATCGAGGCACTTGGACGATTGGGATGGTTTTCGTGAGATTGATCCGCGAGTAGTCTGTTCTGCGGCATGATTGGCCACGCTTGCTCTGGACAAACTGGCAACACTAGGGGCTCCCCTGTTGCGAGTGTCACGACTCACGAGTTGAACGGGCCATATCCCAGTGTCATATCCCCATTACTTTTCTTCCTCCCCGTACTTCTCTTCCTTCCCCTCGAAGCCACATTCCCCACTTCACTCCCATCCTGCCGTAGCCGCAAGCCGCCGGCGCTGCCATCCCAATCCCCTCTCCGGCAACCACCCCCCCTCCCCTCTCGCCATGGGTTCAAGGGGAGACGATGAGGAAACGCGTCGTGACGACAGGGACGGTGATTTCGATGTGAGTCGTCTCATCTCTATCTCTATCATCCGTGGCGAGTTATCTATTTTTTGAGCCAGATCTACTCCATTTACTCATGCGCGTATGATGTGTTAGGCCAACCAGACGATGTATGACGCCAACTATCATGGTTTAGAAGATGAAGACAGTCCTCTGCTATGTAAACATGGATATATGCCCGCTAAATTTGTAGCGTTCGAAGGACGAAACGCAGGAAGGAGGTTTCTACGGTGTCAAGGACATCGTGCACTGATGCGAGGCGGAAGTTGCGGTGTTGTCAAATGGGTAGATCCAGAGTGGCCCAAATCGATGCAAAAAACGCGGGACAAACTATGGGAAATGACTGTTGAGTTGAAAGAATTCGCATTCAGCTCACTTCTTGACAGTATTGAGATGAAGCTATGGAAACCAGTTGACACGACCAAGCATAAGCAAGATCTCATGGGGGTGGAAGACAAGGTTAGCAAAGTCGAGAAGGAGAGGGACGTGGCATTGGCCCTGAAGGCTAAAAGGAAGGAGCAAATGATTCGATCCTTGCTCTCGCAGGAAGATGCGCATAGGGCTAAGATTAGGAAGATCAAGGAGATGTGTGTTACCTAGTTCTATTTAGCTTAAGCCCCGTGCCTTTTTAAGTTGTAATAGTTGTACTTGTTGTCCTAGCGGTCTGAACTATTGGCCCCGGAGTCCTGGGAGTAAACCAATTGGTCGCCAGTTAATCTATCTTAACCCCGCATTACTTCCTTTTGTCTGACCAATCGCTTCGTCGTCCTCGTGTACAAATAGGAGGCGCCACAGCTCGTCGCTTCGTCGCCCATCCCCTCGCCCTCTCCAATCTCCACCACGCCGTGCACCCCCTCGCTCCCTCTCCAATCTCCACCGCGCCGCCATGGAGATGCCCTCGCTGAACTTCTACAAGGCGGTGATGTTCGCGCACTTCAACATACTCGCGCCACCGGCCGCCACGGTGCCCCACGGATGGCGCATCAGCTATGCGGGGGTGCCGATGGCTCTGCTCCTCGTCCCCAGCGGAGCCATGATGGAGAGCGAAATCGCGGCACACCGCCAGATGCCCGCATGGAAGAGGGCGCTGCCCCGGTACGTGGCGGCCAGCCCGTACTGGCCGACGCTGTTCAAGAAGGAGCGGAATGCCAATATTGGCAACCGCATCGTTTACGGGTGTGTGGTGCACCGAGATCTCCGCAACCGAGAAGGGAGGGAGAGGTTCTGGTCCATCCCTAGACGGACCAAGTTCACCGTCATCGCCGCCGCTCACCGCGAAGAGGTGCTCTGTCTCGCGTACAATGCGGAAATCGTGGAGGTTCCGTCCGACGAAGACGAGGAAGCCGGCGGCTCGGAGGATAGCGGCAGCGGAAGTGAAATTGTTGACTAATGGTTGAATTAATGTAGGATGTGAAATCACACCTTTGTTTAGAAGAATTTGTGGTTGAATTAATGAAGTGCCTCGATTTAGATCTCTGTCTCGATTAATTTGTGGAAGAATTTGTGATTTGGATCAATTTCTGCCTCGATTTAGATCTCTGCCCAGATTGGGAACGTGACCGTGGACCAAAGACCCCTTTTCTACTAGTGTATTCTGACATTGGTGGTTTGTTTAAACGTAATCTATGTGGATTTGGCCACATGCAAATGGCACAACCACAATTTATAAAGTGGAAGCACGTACACCCGGTTACTGGAGATCCGGGAGCTTCGCCAGATGCAGGGGATGCAGGAGCAGAGAGGCGGTGAGATAGACGGGCTCAAGATTAGGCCAGAAAGTGGTACCCATTTCCTCCTCATCTGGGCATTATCAGTGAGAACATTGCTGTTTATGTTGCCACGTCGTTGTGCAGCATCTGAAATAAGTTGCTGCTTCGTGGAGTGTGGCAGCTTAAATAATTTATTTCTGTGCCACTTCCATCCCGTCATATTTGGAGACCTCCTGCGCCTCAGCAATCGTGGAACCGGTGGATCCTTGTTTTCAGATAGCAGTGGCACAATCACAATTTCGGATTCAACTACTTACTCGAGCGTTTCCAAACCCTAAGTCGCGCTACATTTTACTCAGAGAACGTGGGTAGATTGTTTCGCCTAGCAACGTGCCACACACAGAGCTCCAGAATTTAACAGAATTACATATATAGGTTCAAGTTCAACACACTACTATGCATCTTCATTCCCAGCAGCCTTCTTCCATAGCCTGGGTGCCAAGCTTCACGTCCAATGGCTTCTTCATTTCCTGCCTTCTTCCTCTTCCTCGGTGCCAATTTTCTTAGCTTCACGTACTCTGCATCGCCGGGACAATGGGCACCAGAATCGTGTCCAGCATCATCTTTCCACTCATTTTTAATTTCTTCGGGCAGCAAAATGACTGACCCGGCAGTCATGTTTCTAACCTTGCGGCGCTTCTTGTCAAAGAACCAAGACTGTTGCATAACTGCCCAATATCTACAGAGTAAATAAAACAAAAATTACAATTCAGCACAAACATGCGAACCCCAAGCGACCTTTGCTTACCAGGAGCTAATTGCTTTCGAGAAACCACCCTGTCCAAGAATAGAAGGGCGACTCCCAGTTGGAGTAGCTTCCACATCCAGTACATCACAATTCAGCTCAAACATGCAATCCAAAGCATACCTTTTCATCAACCCAATTAGCTGACTGTCACACGATATAGGAACCATGATGCCACGTTCATCCATGAAGCTGAACTTTGCATTCTGCTTCGGCCATACTTCAACATGATTACACAGAGCAGCAACCATACCAGATATAGTGCAGATCTGCGCAGGTGCTTCTTCCATCGTGAAACAATGGCTTGCATACCACTTGCCCTTGGAGTCGTACCTGTAGAGGACTACCGTAACCAGGTAAGGGGGTTCCGCGCAGATCCCACTTGACAGAAAACAGTGGACAAAATATGTTTGTCAGTGTTGCGCTAACGAACAATTTGAGGTTTAGTAGCCAGCTAGCAGTTGTAACTAGTGCGAATAGCAAAGATAAGGGTAGCTCACCCGCTTGTAGGCAGAACTTCTTCTTCCTTGATAGTAAGATCTGCCATCCTCCGAACTGCTCGGCTCGTCGGCGGTGGAGGCAGGCTAGAGCCTCGCAACGGCGGCTACGGCATGCTCCATTGGAGCTCGGTATCAGCGACTGGGCGCAGCAACTTGGCCCCGGAAGTCAAATGTCCGAAGGGATCGTCCTGCCTAGAGGGTGGTTTCTGACGCCGCATGTGCTAGGGGAAAGCTGGGAATGGATTTGTGAAATTGGTCAACGCATCCAATCCACTTAGTTGCTCGATTTTCCTAAGAGGTTGCCACGTTGGTGCTCGCGTCACGGACCTATAACCGACATGTGGGTCTTCACTGTCTACTTCACAGGGCGGTTTAACGGAATGTTTGTATTTGGCAGGGGTGAGATGAGTTTGCCTCCAAATGGCCCCTCTTAGTAGTTGGCGGCCCAACTTTTCGAAACGCGGTAATTTCAGGCAACTTAGGTACCGCCATGCGCTGGCCTCCAACTTTGGTACCACAGACGAACAAGCCCCTCAATGGTATAGGCCAAGGTCTACTAAGATATTTGTAAACAGACATCTAGACTAAGTTTATAATAAGAGATCAATTTATAATTGGTCTCCACTAAAATTGTCAACCCCTGGATGATTTTAGTGATCGCATGATCCCTATCCTCTGCATCTCCCCCGATCGTCACGGCCATCAGTGCAGTATCAAAGGTAGACATTCAATAATGTCAATCACATCATCCATGTGACTCATGCTCGATCTTTCGATCTCTTGTGTTCCGAGGCCATGTCTGCACATGCTAGGCTTTCCAAATCTAACTTGTGTGTATTTGCTGTGCAACATGGCTTACACCCACTGTATGCGAACGTAGATATGTCTGACCCCTAATCACCACAGGGCGCCTCATACCGAAGAACTTTCTTGGTGGTGCACACACAAGGGGAACACAGAAAATTGGAATTAAATGGGGATTATCTTATTTGCTACTGTTGAGTATCTAAATACTAGCACACAATAAGATGTAAAACAAGTATCAACATCATATGTATAATGCGATATGATATGGTCTTTCTTGTGCCTTGATCTCCATCGAGCGCTTCGGCATGATCTCCATCCTGCCCTTGGTTTGACGCCAAGTGCATGACGCCTCCACCAGGTCGTCCATCGGAATGATGACTATTACTATACTACTTAGTAATAGAAAAGTAAACTACTTTACCATCGTAACGACCAATGCCATATCATAATCACATGCCCCCTACAAAATAAAGTTAGACGCCTCTACTTTATCTATTGCAAGTTTTATGTGGTTGTTAGGGCTTTCGCAATAGAACCGTTTCTAAACTACTAACTTTCCAACCAGAACATGGATCCGACAGTTGTCTCTATTACACCCCTTTTGGGGCCCTCCGTTGTAAATACTATATCAATTATTGAACGAGAGACAGACAACCCCTAGCCACTTATATGGTACAAGCCGTATGTTAAGCGTGGAACTAGTCTCGTGTACGAATACGCGTAAGGTCGGTCCGGGCCACTTCATCAAACAATACTGCAATATAAACAAGTACACGTTAGAGGGTAAAAACTAAGGGATCAATGCCTGCATAATACTTGTGCGTACTGGCCGTACAGCACTCCTACGCATAGATCGGCTCTGATAGCAATGAAGGGGATCCGTAGCAGAAAACAAAAAAATTCCTACGATGGAACCCCAAAAACTGCCTAGGATCTATCTATGTAGTAATGAGGTAACAGCCAATGCGTAGAGAATACAAACCCTTGTAGACCGTACGCGGTTAACATTCCAAGGGGAACGTGGTTGTTGTAGTCGTACTCATAGCCGACCTCAAGGTCGCGAAGCTCCTCGCAGGTCACCCCTTGCTCCTTCTTCATCTTCATCTTCATCGTGCAACGGCTCCAGCTCACGACATTTAGGCCCCCCAAGTGTTGCGCCTCGTGTCTTCGTACACATCCAGTGCACGATGAGACCTCCGGCTCCCCGATCCCGCCGGGAGTGCGAAAGTTGATATCCGGCTAGGAATCCCTGCAGCGCAACGGCGTACTGCAGGTGTGCCTCGATTGCACAACCCAGACTTGGGGCCAGGGTCACAAGGTATAGAGAGAGAGGGAAGGAGGAAGTCAACCAAAGGACTTCTCCAAATATTGATGTGTTTAATCCCACAAATGGGCACCCCTTTATATAGGGGGAGGGGGTGTGCCCTCCCCTTTGGGTTTTCCATGTGGGACTATTCAAGGGAGAGGGGGAGGCGCATGGGCCTCATGGGCCAGCCGGCTAGGGGTGGGCCCCACCCTACGCATAGCCCTAGGCTGGCCGGGTGGGCCCCCCTTGAGGCGCCTGGGCCTTGGCCTTTCCCTCCTTCGGTTTTCCCTCATGGGCCTTTATTCACTAGGAAGTTTGGCCCATTAGTAGAATAACCCTTCAAATTAGATTTTAATATTATATTTAATATTAATTACATTAACTAATATGTAAATACATATTATAAAACCTGATTCAACCCGAAACACCTTTCAGTTCCCCTTTCTATATCCTCCGAACAACTTCGGAATTCCCGGAATGATTCTGGTCCTTTATTCTTTCTCTGAACAACTTCGGATCTCTCTGCGGAACAATTCCGGCTTTCTCTTTCTCTACTATGATTCCGTCTTACAAATGATCGCTCTCATCGTACCCTTAAGTGTATCCTCTCATGGCTCGGGAATTCTCTAGACATGATCTGTATCAATGATCAACGGAGGGACCAGGGATATCCATGTGACCCCTATGCATTCCTGATGACAATGTTGTTTGAACCGTTAAATGTAGCATCCTCTTCCTTTTGTTTCTCGATACGACTTGTCCGAGATGCGATCATCGGTATCCCATACCTTGTTCAATCTCGTTCACAACAAGTTATGTTTTCTTGTTACCGTGATATTACATCCCCGTGACCTAGTCACATGTTGCAACATTTATGGATGTAAACTCACCAAGACGGCCGTATGTATCTTTACCCGTCATGTGGGTGAACAAATACCGGTCTTGCAGTCACATGGCATCTACTATTCCTTCGGAATACCCAACGTACACCTTTATAACCACTGTATTACCAAGTGGCGCTTGATGCAGACTAAGCAGCCTCGAGAAACAGTGAGTAATATGAGCTCACGGTCTAAGGAGGAGTCTAGGTATAGCTGTTGCAACAATGGACTATATTACTTGATCGTGTTGCAATCCTTCGAGGAATGTCCAATCACATCATTCTCCAATGATATGATCCCGTTGTCAGTAGGCATAAATGCCCATGATCTTGAAACCCAGATCATCTTCATGACCAATTAACTACTATGAATAGAGGCTACTAGGGACTTTGTTGTTTCATACCACACCTGTACCAATGTTTCTACTTGGCACAGTTATAGCACAATATGAAACTATTATAAACTAATTGAGATATGACAATAAAAACCTATTTATTATTTGCCTCTAGGGCATATCTCCTTCGCCCCACCCTTCTTTATATAGAGGGGGTGTGGCCTAGGGCTGGCCCCCTTGGCCCTCTAGGGCCGGTGTGCCAAGGGAGGGGGAGGATTTCTTCCCCCCAAGTTTCCCTCTTTCTTTCTTGGTTTTCAAGTAAACCCTATAGAACCTTCTGGAACTTTACGAAACACTCAGAAACCTTCTAGAATCTCCATATGAATACTCCGGAATATTTCCGAAGCCCAGAAAAGGATCTCCTCGTGATGTCCCGGATCCAATCCGAGACTCCGAGAAACATTCGGTCTCCAACGCATATTCCATATCAACCTAAAACAACATCGAACCTTAAGTGTGTCACCCTACGGTTCGCGAATATGCAGACATGATCGAGACACCTCTCTGATCAATAACCATCTGCGGGATCTGGAGATCCATAATGGCTCCCACATACTCAACGATGACTTTGTGATCAATAGAACCATTAACATACGAAACCAATTCCCTTTGTCATGCGATACTCTACTTACCTAAGGTTTGATCATCGGTATCTCCATACCTAGTTCTACGTCGTTACTGATAAGTACTCTTTATTCATACCATGATATGTCATCCCTTGTGACCTAGTCACATGCTTGCAAGCTAATTAGATGACATTCCCCCGAGAGGGCCTAGAGCATATCTATCTGTCATATGGATGGACAAATCCCAGTCTTGATCCATGCGCCTTAACACATACTTTTAGAATACCTAATGCCACCTTTATAACCACCCAATTATGAAGCGATGTTTGATGTCATCAAAGCACTCATCGAGTGATGGTGATTTAACACAATCTCATGGTCGAAGGATTAGGTTACTATGTATTTGAAAGCTTGTAGCAAAACAAACTTAATGACTTGATCTTATGCTATGCTTACTATGGGTGTGTTTCTATCACATCATTATCCTAATGATATGATCTTGTTTTTAATAACATCCAATGTCCATGATCAGGAAACCATGATCATCTATTAATCAACAAGCTAGTCTTAACAAGAGGGTTACTAGGGACTCTTTTATGTTTACAAAACACACAAGTATTAGTGTTTCCTAATAATACAATTATAGCATGAATGTAAACATTTATCATAAACACAAAGATATAATAATAACCACTTTATTATTGCCTCTTGGGCATATCTCCAACATTAACAACCTCTCGCGTGGATCAATTTGCAGTTGGGAACAACTAGTCTACATCTTCGTGGGAAATTTCAAAGGCACTTACAAAAGGCCTGCATCAATCTAAGAATTGAGAGGCTGCTACCAAAAGACTTGTGAGTCGATGCGCTCGTACATCTAGAGATGGTCCATCATCAAGAATTCTGCAGAAGACATCTTTGAGGATCGTGCAATCGACGCATTCAACAGCGGCGTGCGCCGCAGAGAGCTCGGGGAGGATCTGGGCCGGTCGAAGCCCAAGACAATCGACCACCTGATGGAGATCGTCAATCGCTGGGCCGATGGAGAGGACTCGGTAAAAAACCGTGTCCATTCTGATGGTGATGACGACCTCGGCCGCAGGCGCGACCGCCGAGGAAAATGTTGAATGGGCGGTTACGAGGACCGTGGGGAGGTCGACATGGTAGCAGCCGGCTACGCCGACAAACGCGACTGACAATCGCAACAACGGATACCGCAACGGTGGATACCACGACAGTGGAAAGACCACGTAACATCCATCCATGACAAATTGTCCGGACCGTGCAACGTACACTTCAATATTGACAAGCACAACGGCAAGAAAAAGTCCAGCCACCTACTAAAGGACTGTCGCGAGTTCTTCCAACTCCACGACACAATTAACCAAGGCTATGGTCGTTGTGTTGGGAACGGTAGTACCTAAACAGGTTAGATAGAGGTGTGGGGACTAGCAGGGAAGCTCTCGACGGCGTCCATAGGCGGGATTGGATACAAGCAAGTGTGACGAGACACAAGAAGTACCCATGTCTGGAGCCCTCGTAGTGAGGTAAAACTCCTACTCCTGCCGATCTGACTATGTGTGGTATACAGGCTACAATTGCTCCTCGAGATGTATTATCTAGCTACTGTCTTAAATGAACTGAGACCAACCGTGTATCTGTCTATGTGTGTCTCTGGGAGTGAGCTAGCTAGAAGAGAGCTATCTCCCGTGTGATCGATCGATGGGTCTCTGAATGAGTGAGTGAGTCCCTCCCTTGCCTTATAAAGGAGGCCCAAGGGACACGGTGGGACCCACTCGGCCTAACTACACTATACACTATGTCAAGCATGATGTAGTGTATAGTATCCACTATTTGCTACATCATCTAGTATAGTAGCATAGGTACAGTGCATATGTAAGCAGCATGGTCTTCTGTCTTCTCGTCCTTCCTCTTCTGTCCTTCTCGATGCATGGGATCCGGTGCTGGTGCTACGTAGGGATGGATGTAGCTGGAGCTGGCCGGAACGGAAGGGCTAGTAGGGAGAGACCCTGCTGACAGCGCGCACCTGGCCTGGGGACTGCCGGTCGATCTGGCTGGGGGCACCAGTGATGGACGCATCAGTGATCTGGCTGAGGTAGCGATCGAGGCCCAGCCGGCTGCCGCGGTCGAGCCGGCCCATCGGTGGCGGGGGTGGCTGATGTACTCGACTTTCGACGTAGAGCTCGTTGGGAACCCCAAGAGGAAGGTATGATGGCTCAATGCACGGCGCGCAGAAAAGTGCTTGGTGCATGTTGTTGATGTAGAGCTTGTTGGAAACCCCAAGAGGAAGGTATGATGAGCATAGTAGCAAGTTTCCCTCAGTTATGAAACCAAGGTTTAATCGAACCAGTAGGAGCAAGGAAACACCCAAAAGGTGTTACTAGCTGAGCTTTGGCAGGGCGCACTACCGGTTCTAGTAGCAACATGGAGACCTGCACAACACAACCACAGAACTTTTTCCCCAACTTGCAATGAGGTTGTCAATCTCACCGTGTTTTGCGGAAAACAAAGGATTAAACGTATCGAATGGAAAGAAGTAAAAGTTTGCAGAAAGTAAACACAAAGAAGTAAACAGTTGTAGATTGTATGTAAAGAAAAGGACCGGGATCCATAGTTCACTAGAGGTGGCTCTCCTTAAGATAGATAACATGCTGGGTGAACAAATTACAGCGGGGCAATTGACAAACACCGAGAAAGCAATACATGCATATACTAATCATCTTGACTCCTCTAAGACTTGATTGGGCATTACAACATAATACATAGACCGCCATCCAACTGCATCTATGACTAATAATCCACCTTCAGGTTATCATCCGAACCCCCTCCAGTATTAAGTTGCAAGCAACAGATTATTGCTTTACAAACTGCGTGTAAAGTAAACAATACGATTATTCTATGAACAAAGGATTGTTGTTTTCTCCCTAGTAGCAACAGCACATCTAGTACCTTAGAGATTTCTGTCACTTCCCCAGATTACCAGAGGCATGAACCCACTATCGAGCATAAATACTAACTCTTGGAATTGCTAGCATCTACTTGGCCAAGATAGCTACTAACAACGGAAAGCATGCAATATCTCAAATAACAAAGACAAGATAGAATCAATAATCAATCTGAAATAGCATCTCAATATCCATCGGATCCCCGCAAACACAACATGTATGAATTACAAATAGATGATCATGATCATGAACGGAGCTCACAAGATCTACACATGAAAGCACAAAGGAGGAGAACCAGCCATCTAGCTACTACATGGATCCATAGTCCAAGGATGAACTACTCACGCATCACACCAGAGGCTTGCATGGTGATGAAGAAGGCCTCCAGAGTGAATTCCCCTCTCCGGCAGGGTGCTGGGAAGAGCTTCAGACCCCTCCCGGTCTAGGGATGGAGATGATGGCGGCAACAGAATCTTTGTGGATTTTTGATCGCGTGCCTAGGGTTTTTGTTCTAAGGGAAATATATAGTCAGAAGGGGAGGCCGAGGGGGTGCCAGGGCTGGCCTCACCACCCCCTGGCGCGGGCCAGGCCTGGCCGCGCGGCCAGGTGGAGTGGTGGCTCCCTGGCCCTTCTCTGTCTCGTATTCTGGCACTTGATCACTTTCGGAAAAATAGGCACTTTGGCTTTTGTCCCGTCCAATTCCGAGAATATTCATTTTCTGACTTTCCTGGAACCAAAAACAGCAGAAAACAGGCAGCTCGCTCTATGGCTCTTGTCAATAGGTTAGTCTAAGAAATCATATGAAAAGTACTCCAAAGTTGGAACAAAACACAAGAAAGTGGATAAAACCAAGCATGGAACATCAAAAATTATAGATACATTTGCAATGTATCAACATCCCCAAGCCTAACTCCTCTCGTCCTCGAGTAGGTAAGTGATAAAATGGAAGAATAATTTTTGAGGTGACATGCACCATCAAAGACTTGATCAAAGTATTTGCAAAACAGTCAAAGCTGGGATCATAGTACTTCAATCATAACATGAAAGACAAAGTTCTAGCAATAAGTAAAGAAACTATGATGCAACATGAAAAGGCACAAACAAAAGATTCATGAATAACAATGCTTTGCAAGATGTTTGTTTGTTTCACATAAAGAAAACATAGCATAATAGTATTCAGCTTGTCCCTCAATAGAGTACCAAATATAAATGCATATGACACCTTCAAAGTTCATAAGGGTGACTAGATACAATAGTTTAAAACAAGCAGTAACAAGTTATGCATCAATCAACTAGTCTTGGGACATAGCACATAGAACTAAGAATGGCCACTATGTTCTCAAAGTAGGTGCATAAAGATAGAAGGTGGAGACTCAATATAATGGTGGAAGAAAAGCCTTTTGTAAAAGGAAGTAGGGATTCAAGTCTCATAAAGAGCTTCCAAAAATTATGGTACTTATAGTTTTCAGCTCTCATTGCCCCTATCATAAGCATCTTGAAGTGATTAAGGTTAAAGTGAACAAACTATGGTGTACATGCTTGACGAAGTATAAGTCAGAAATCTCATGTCCCTTGTATACGAGGGCCGCTCCTCATGCTACTCAAGTTTAGTCACCAGTAAGTTCTTGTCATCGTAAGAACATGTGTATCACAGAGAACCGCCAACGGGGTACCCCTTGCCCGATGATACGGAAGAATCCCCATATCAAAATGACAAGGCAAGCAGACAACGAGCATCTCAGTATTCTTCTTATTTACCAGGGGAATATGGTGCTTTTTTCTCTCTTTCCTCTTTTCATAGTATCTCTCTTTTTTTCTCTTTTTTTTCTCAATATAGGACTCTTTTTTATAAGAAGAATGCTTTATAGACAGCTCATTATGGTTACGCTGCAGGTTTCCACCATGTCAGCATGGATTAGATCAGCGGCCCATGCGCTTCTCTAACACATATACATAACTCCATGGACTTACAAGCTCCCCTTTCATTTCACACTGACGACATCCATATACAAAAGAGCATGGTATCAACTAGGTACAAGTACCAAGTGCAATGTTGAAAGCGTTCCCCATGAAAACATGGTTCTGCTAATTCCTCACAAATAAGTGCAAGCATATACAACATAGAAGACACAATGGTTCAAGTTTATTAAGGGCAAGTAAAGTAAAGTGTGCCATCAAGTCCGTGAGAGCTTTAATCACTAGTTTTCTCATAACAAGTGGAAGGTAAACAAAAGCATGAATATACTTGGAATAGCATAAGCTAGTAGGTAGGTATGGTGGACTCTTTGGAATAACTTGGTTTAGGGAGTTGGATGCATGAGTGGAACTCATACTTTGTTGTGTAGGCTAGCAAAAGACTGGGAGCGACAAACTAAGAGAGCAATAATGGCCATAATCATGCAGAGCGACAAAACATCATTGATCAAAGCATAAAGTGATACTACAAGTTGAAAACTAAAGGATCATAAAGGCTATGGTGACTTTGGATAGTCATAACATGGTGTGAGCATGCGCCAAGTCAACCCAAATAAAGCATCAAAGGAGAATATCACTATACTATGCTTTAATATGCTAAAACAACGCATGATTCATCCAAGGCACATTAAGCAATCTCAATTGTTTATAACAAGTCATGCTACAGCAAAGAATACTAATCATAAAGCCAAAACAATATCAAGCATGGAATGAAAAAGCATAGGCCACAGTAAAAAACGAGCTCTTTTTACCACATAAGCATGAACTTTCCTACTCTTTTCCAAACCAAACCAAACCAAACTATTTTCAAACCAATGTATGAAAGAGGGGGTCCAACCAATTTATTCAGCAAACTAAGCAAACCAAGCAAACGAAAAACCAAAACAAAAACGAAAAGAAGACGCTCCAAGAAAAACACAACTGTGCATGAAACAATAAAAATAAAGCGTTTGGAAGAAACCTGGGATTTTTATTGATGAGGAAGGGCATGCCTTGGGCATCCCCAAGCTTTGACGCTTGTACTTCTTGGATATTTCTTGGGGTGATATGCGTGGCATCCGCCAGCTTGAGCTTTAGTCCATCCTTCATCTCATTACTCATTCCTTCCATACACCTGAAATTTTTCCTTCATACAAAACTTCACACAATCTCATTAGCAACATTAGTGCACTCAAGATAAATAAGTCTCAAGGTTCAGTTCTAACACCAAATAAACTTCCATTAGAACACTAGCTACTCTAGAACTTCCCTCAAAAATCTCAATTCCCCAAAAGAACTCAAGAAGGAACCGACAAGAAGCAAATGCAGAAAATGGCAGAAATCTATCAAAACAGACCAGCAGGTAAAGACGAATTTTTTCGAGGACCTTCTGTTGCTCAAATCAAAAATTGTTGAACTAACGAAAGTTAGATAAGAACCTGGGGAATAAGAACAAAAATATTACAGCTCAATCCGACATACATAGCTCTCTCACGAATTTTTACGGTGAAGCATAAAAATCTGTTTCGAGACAGCAACTTTCCCAATCATTACTTCACTCTCATTAGAGGTTACTCTTGGCACAAAAATCAAATAAAAAGGATAAGGAGAGGTTATTACAGAGGTAATAACTTCCAAGACTCATCTAAAACTTTTGGGTTATCTCCCAATAAGTACTTTTCTTTAACGCCTTTAAGTTAGGCATAAGAAGCAAAGAAAGAATTAAGATTTCTCAAATGAAGAAGCATTAAGACCAAATTTTGTTTTCATAGGAGAAGCAAAAGAAATATTTTCTCTCTTTTAAGGGAAGTATTCTATACCTTTCTTGAGTGGGAGTTGATATTTAATGGTACCTTCTTTCATATCAATGATGGCACCAACAGTTCTAAGAAAAGGTCTTCCCAAAGTAATAGGACGAGAAGCATTGTATTCAAGATCCAAAACATAGAAATCAACAGGGACATAGGAATCGTTAACCATAATAAGGACATCATTAAGACTCCCCATGAGTTTCTTTTTAGCATTAGCATTAAGTGGGACATTCAAATAACAATCTTCAAGAGGAGGCAAATCAAGCATATCATAAATCCTTCTAGGCATAATAGAAACACTACTATCAAGATCACACAAAGCTTTGAAATCAAAGTCATTCACTTTCATATTAATGATGGGTTCCCAACCATCTTCTTGCTTTATAGGAATAGAAGCTTTATGTTTCATCGTTTCTTCTTTAATCTTTATGAGAGCATCAGTAATGTGTTCTGTAAAAGCCATGTTCATAGCACTAGAATTAGGACTTTTAGCAAGCTTTGGTAGGAACTTAATAACTTCAGAGATATTGCAACCATCAAGATCAAAATCAACTTTATCATCTAAAGTAGTAGAACTATTACTAGCCTCAACACTAGTGGTGGTAATAGTAGAAACAGTAATGTTTCTAGCAATTTCATATTCTCTTTCCCACTTAGCATGTAATTCAGTTAATAGTATAACATTTTCATCAATTCTTACTTGTATAGCATTAGTATCTACAAAGGATTATCATTAGTTTCAGGTTTAGCAGCCATTTTATTCAAAGTAAATTGAGCTTCAGCCAAAGATGCTATATTTCTTTCAGCATTAGAGAGTTTTTCCTCAATAGTTTTATTGAAAGCAGTTTGTTTACTAATAAACTCTTTAATTCAAGTTTAGAGGGAGCACTCTTATTATTGTTGTAAGAATTTCCATAAGCATTACCATTGTTGGGAGGATACGACTTATAATTGTTGTTACCAAAATTGTTCCTATAAGCATATTACCATAAGCATTGTTGCCAAAGTTGTTATTTCTTATGAAGTTCACATCAACTTGCTCTTCTTGAGCAACCAAAGAGGCTAAAGGAACATTATTTGGATCAATATGGGCTTTCCCATTAACAAGCATAGACATAATAATATCAATCTTATCACTCAAGGAGGAGGTTTCCTCAACAGAATTTACCTTCTTACCTTGTGGAGCTCTCTCAGTATGCCATTCAGAATAATTAACCATCATATTGTCCAGAAGTTTTGTTGCAGCACCCAAAGTGATGGTCATAAAGGTACCTCCAGCAGCTGAATCCAATAGGTTCCTTGAAGAATAGTTCAGTCCTTCATAAAAAGTTTGGATGATCATGCAAGCAGTCAGTGCATGAGTGGGACAATTCTTTACCAAAGATTTCATTCTTTCCCAAGCTTGAGCAACATGATCATTATCAATTTGTTTAAACTTCATTATTTCACTTCTCATGGATATAATTTTAGCAGGAGGATAGTATTTTCCAATAAAAGCATCTTTGCACTTAGTCGAAGAATCAATACTATTCCTAGTTAAGGAATTCAACCATTCTTTAGCTTTTCCTCTCAAAGAGAAAGGAAACAATTTCAGTTTAATAATATCACCATCTATATCCCTATGCTTTTGCATCTCACAAATTCAACAAAGTTATCTAGATGGGAAGTAGCATCTTCATTACCAATACCAGAAAATTGTTCTCTCATAACAAGATTGAGTAAAGCAGGTTTTATCTCAAAGAAAGTGTTTTCAGCCACAAGTGGAGCAATAGGTGTGCTCATAAAATCATTGTTGTTGGTGCTAGTGAAGTCACACAACTTAGTGTTTTCAAGAGTAGTCATGTTTTTGGGCTTTCAAATAAGAAAGCAAACTTGCAAAACTAATTTTTTTGTGTTTTTCAAATACGAAAGCAAACTTGTAAAACTAATTTTTTTGTGTTTTTGAATAACAAAACAAGCAAACAAAGCAAAAGAAACTAAGCAAAACTAAAAACAACAAAGTAAAGAGATTGGTTATGAGGGACTCCCCTTGTGAAGATGTCCTTGACTCCCCGGCAACGGTGCCAGAAAAGATCTTGATGTACTCGACTTTTGACGTAGAGCTCGTTGGGAACCCCAAGAGGAAGGTATGATGAGCACAGCAGTAAGTTTTCCCTCAGTTATGAAACCAAGGTTTAATCGAACCAGTAGGAGCAAGGAAACACCCCAAAGGTGTTACTAGCTGAGGTTTGGCAGGGCGCACTACCGGTGCTAGTAGCAACGTGGAGACCTGCACAACACAACCATAGAACTTTGTCCCCAACTTGCGATGAGGTTGTCAATCTCACCGTGTTTTGCGGAAAACAAAGGATTAAACGTATCGAATGAAAAGAAGTAAAAGTTTGCAGAAAGTAAACACAAAGCAGAAACAGTTTATAGATTGTATGTAAAGAAAAAGGACCAGGATCCATAGTTCACTAGAGGTGGCTCTCCTTAAGATAGATAACATGCTGGGTGAACAAATTACAGCGAGGAAATTGACAAACACCGAGAAAGCAATACATGCATATACTAATCATCTTGACTCCTCTAAGACTTTATTGGGCATTACAACATAATACATAGACTGCCATCCAACTGCATCTATGACTAATAATCCACCTTCAGCTTATCATCCGAACCCCCTCCAGTATTAAATTGCAAGCAACAGATTATTGCTTTACGAACTGCGTGTAAAGTAAACAATACGATTGTTCTATGAACAATGGGTTGTTGTTTTCTCCCTAGTAGCAACAGCACATCTAGTACCTTAGAGATTTCTGTCACTTCTCCAGATTACCAGAGGCATGAACCCACTATCGAGCATAAATACTAACTCTTGGAGTTGCTAGCATCTACTTGGCCAAGATATCTACTAACAAGGGAAAGCATGCAAGATCTCAAATAACAAAGACATGATAGAATCAATAATCAATCTAAAATAGCATCTCAATATCCATCGGATCCCTGCAAACATAACATGTATGAATTACAAATAGATGATCTTGATCATGAACGGAGCTCACAAGATCTAAACATGAAAGCACAAAGGAGGAGAACCAGCCATCTAGCTACTACATGGATCTGTAGTCCAAGGATGAACTACTCACGCATCACACCGGAGGCTTGCATGGTGATGAAGAAGGCCTCTAGGGTGAATTCCCCTCTCTGCCAGGGTGCCAGGAAGAGCTTTAGATCCCTCCCGATCTAGGGATGGAGATGACGGCGGCTACAGACTCTTTCGTGGATTTTTGATCGGGTACTTAGGGTTTTCGTCCCGAGGGCAATATATAGGTGGAAGGAGAGGCCGAGGGGGTGCCGGGAGCGGCCACACCACCCCTGGCGCGGGCCAAGCCTGGCCGCGCGGCCAGGTGGTGTGGTGGCTCCCTGGCCCTTCTCCGTCTCGTATTCTGGCACTTGATCACTTCCGGAAAAATAGGCACTTTGGATTTTGTCCCGTCCAATTCCGAGAATATTCATTTTCTGACTTTCCTAGAACCAAAAATAGGAGAAAACAGGCAGCTCGCACTGTGGCTCTTGTTAATAGGTTAGTCCAAGAAATCATATGAAAAGTACTCCAGAGTTGGAGTTGGAACAAAACACAAGAAAGTGGATAAAACCAAGCATGGAACATCAAAAATTATAGATACATTTGCAATGTATCAACATCCCGAAGCTTAACTCCTGCTCGTCCTCGAGTAGGTAAGTGATAAAAAGAAAGAATAATTTTTGAGGTGACATGCACCATCAAAGACTTGATCAAAGTATTTTCAAAACATTCAAAGCTGGGATCATAGTACTTCAATCATAACATGAAAGACAAAGTTCTAGCAATAAGCAAAGAAACTATGATGCAACATGAAAAGGCACAAACAAAAGATTCATGAATAACAATGCTTTGCAAGACGTTTTTTTGTTTCACATAAAGAAAACATAGCATAATAGTATTCAGCTTGTCCCTCAATAGAGTAGCAAATATAAATGCATAGGACACCTTCAAAGTTCATAAGAGTGACTAGATACAATAGTTTAAAACAAGCAATATCAAGTTATGCATCAATCAACTAGTCTTGGGACAATGCACATAGAACTAAGAATGGACACTATGCTCTCAAAGTAGGTGCATAAAGATAGAAGGTGGAGACTCAATATAATGGTGGAAGAAAGGCCTTTTGTAAAAGGAAGTAGGGATTCAGGTCTCATAAAGAGCTTCCAAAAATTATGGTACTTGTAGTTTTCAGCTCTCATTGCCCCTATCATAAGCATCTTGAAGGTGATTAAGGTTAAAGTGACACAACTAAGAGGATATGCTTGACAAGTTATAAATCGAAATCTCATGCCCCTTACTTACGAAGACCAATCCTCATGCTACTCAACTTGAGTCACGAGTAAGCTCTTGTCATTGTAAGTATATGTGTATCATTAAGAACCACCAATGGGGTACCCCTTGCACATGATACGGGAGCTTTCCCATAATCAAAATGACAAGGCAAGCAGACAATGAGCATCTCAGCGATCTTTTTATTTTCTATTTGCATAGGTTTTTATTGAGGATGCTTCATGGAGTGCTCATTATGGTGATGCTGCAAGTTTCCACCATGATTAGGCATGGCTTAGGCTAGCGGCCCAGGCGTTTCTCTAACGCACATACAAACTCCATGATCTTACAAGTTCCACTTTTATTTCACACCGCGGAGATCTGTAAGCAAAAGAACATGATATCAACGGGGTACAAAGTACAAGTGCAATGTTGAAAGCGTTCCCCATGAAACATGGTTCTGCTAATTTCAACTTATAAAGCGCAAGCGTATACGCAACAAAGAAGGACCCAATGGTTCAAGTTTATTAGAGGCAAAAGGTAAAGTGTGCCATCAAGTTCGTGAGAGCTTTAATCACTAGTTTTCTCACAAAAAGTGGAAGGTAAACAAAAGCATGAATATACTTGGAATATCATAAGCTAGTAGGTAGGTATGGTGGACTCTTTGAATGAACTCATACTTTGTTATGGAGGCTAGCAAAAGACTGGGAGCGACAAACTAAGAGAGCAATAATGGCCATAATCATGTAGAGCGACAAAACATCATTGATCAAAGCATAAAGTGATGCTACAAGTTGAAAACTAAAGGATCATACAGGCTATGGTGACTTGAGATAGTCATAACATGGTGTGACCATGCACCAAGTCAACCCAAATAAAGCATGAAAGGAGAATACCACTATACTATGCTTTAATATGCTAAAACAACACATGATTCATCCAAGGCACATTAAGAAATCTCAATTGTTTATAACAAGTGATGCTGCAGCAAAGAATACTAAGCATAAAGCCAAAACAATATCAAGCATGGCATGACAAAGCATAGGCCACAGTCAAAAACTAGCTCTTTTTACCACATAAGTATGAACTTTCCTACTCTTTTCCAAACCAAGCCAAACTATTTGCAAACCAAAGTATGAAAGAGGGGGTCCAACCAATTTATTCTGAAAACTAAGCAAACCAAGCAAACTAAAAACCAAAGCAAAAACGAAAAAGATGACGCTCCAAGAACAACACAACTGTGCATGAAACAATAAAAATGAAGCGTTTGGAAGAAACCTGGGATTTTTATTGATGAAGAAGGGGATGCCTTGGGGTGTCACGCGTGGCATCCCCAAGCTTGAGCTTTAGTCCATCCTTCATCTCATTACTCATTCGTTCGATACACTTGAAAATTTTCCTTCATACAAAACTCCACACAATCTCATTAGCAACATTAGTGCACTTAAGAAAAATAAGTCTCAAGGTTCAGTTATAGCACCAAATAAACTTCCATTAGAACACTAGCTATTGTAGCACTTCCCTCAAAAAGCTCAATTCCCCAAAAAAAACTCAAGAAGGAACTAACAAGAAGCAAATGCAGAAAATGGCAGAAATCTGACAAAATAGACCAGCAGGTAAAGACGAATTTTTTTGAAGACCTTCTATTTCTCAAATCAAAAAGTGTTGACCTAACGAAAGTTAGATAACAACCTGGGGCAGAAGCACAAAAGATTACAGCTCAATCTGACATACATAGCTCTCTCACAAATTCTTACGGTGAAGCACAGAAATCTGTTTCGGAACAGCAACTTTCCCAATCATTACTTCTCTCTTATTAGAGGTTACTCTTGGCACAAAAAGCAAATAAAAAGGATAAGGAGAGGTTATTACAGAGGTAATAACTTCCAAGACTTATCTTAAAATTTTGGGTTATCTCCCAATAAGTACTTTTCTTTAACGCCTTTAAGTTAGGCATAAGAAGCAAAGAAAGAATCAAGTGTTCTCAAATGAAGAAGCATTAAAACCAACTTTCTTGCCCTTACCTTTCTTACTTTTATTCTTAACCTTGGGGAAAATATGATTGTTTGGTGGAGAATAAAGGTGCATGGTCCCCTTTCCCACATCTATTATTGCTCCAAGGAGTTCTAATAGGGACCTTCCAAGTGTAATTTGTCCTTTTTCCTGCATATTCAATAACAAGATAATCAATAGAAATTGTTTTCCCAAGGATCTTTGTAAACACTCCTTCAGCTATTCCAAGAGGTAATATGGTAGTATTATTAGTAAGAGATATTTCTTTTCCTCCTTCAATGAGCCCCCAAGTATTCAGAGATTTATAAATATCTTTGGACATAAGGCAAAATTCAGACAAGATATTACAGTGAGCTTGAAAAGTTTCAGTGTTCATCTCAATCTTTACTGTAGGGAACCACTTTGATGGTTCAGAGTTTTTTGGAACATAATCATGATGCTCCCTAAGCGTATTATAGCAACTCTCTAATCTATTAATGCTAGCATCAAGAGTGTCCAACCTAGCAAATATTTTTGCGAAAGAAGTATCAGTTTGGCTAGGCAAGTTGTAAGTGAGGATCAATTTCTTTATAGCATTAATAGCATCATCCTCATTACAATGGAGGAAATCTCCTCCCACAACAACATCTAAAGCATATCTATAACAAAGAGAAATCCCAAGGTAAAACTGCTAAGGAACAAGCTTTGAGGCATTTTAGGCTCAGTTTTTTCATGTAGATCAGAGATTCTAGAACAAGCTTCCTTCAAACTTTCCTCAATTCCTTGTTTAAAAGTGAAAATCATATCCTCGGGTGACATAGTGATTGGAGCAAGGCTAGACATAGTGACAACTTAGGATAGGAACTAATTTTTTTGTGTTTTTCAAATAAGAAAGCAAACAAGTAAAACTAATTTTTTTTGTGTTTTTGAATAACAAAACAAGCAAACACAGCAAAAAGAAAAACTAAGCAAAACAACAAAGTAAAGAGATTGGTTATGAGGGACTCCCCTTGTGAAGATGTTTTTGGCTCCCCGGCAACGGCGCCAGAAAAGATCTTGATGCGCTCTACTTTCGACGTAGAGCTCATTGGGAACACCAAGAGGAAGGTATGATGAGCACAGCAGTAAGTTTTCCCTCAGTTATGAAACCAAGGTTTAATCGAACCAGTAGGAGCAAGGAAACACCCCAAAGGTGTTACTAGCTGAGCTTTGGCAGGGCGCACTACCGGTGCTAGTAGCAATGTGGAGACCTGCACAACACAACCACAAAACTTTGTCTCCAACTTGCGATGAGGTTGTCAATCTCACCGTGTTTTGCGGAAAACAAAGGATTAAATGTATCGAATGGAAAGAAGTAAAAGTTTGCAGAAAGTAAATACAAAGCAGAAGCAGTTTATAGATTGTATATAAAGAAAAAGGACCGGGATCCATAGTTCACTAGACGTGGCTCTCCTTAAGATAGATAACATGCTGGGTGAACAAATTACAGCGGGGCAATTGACAAACACCGAGAAAGCAATACATGCATATACTAATCATCTTGACTCCTCTGAGACTTGATTGGGCATTACAACATAATACATAGACCGCCATCCAACTGCATCTATGACTAATAATCCACCTTCAGGTTATCATCTGAACCCCCTCCAGTATTAAGTTGCAAGCAATAGATTATTGCTTTACGAACTGCGTGTAAAGTAAACAATACGATTGTTCTATGAACAAAGGATTGTTGTTTTCTCCCTAGTAGCAACAGCACATCTAGTACGTTAGAGATTTTTGTCACTTCCCCAGATTACCAGAGGCATGAACCCACTATCGAGCATAAATACTAACTCTTGGAGTTGCTAGCATCTACTTGGCCAAGATCCTAACAACGGAAAGCATGCAAGATCTCAAATAACAAAGACATGATAGAATCAATAATCAATCTGAAATAGCATCTCAATATCCATCGGATCCCCGCAAACACAACATGTATGAATTACAAATAGATGAGCTTGATCATGAACAGAGCTCACAAGATCTAAACATGAAAGCACAAAGGAGGAGAACCAGCCATCTAGCTACTACATGGATCCGTAATCCAAGGATGAACTACTCACGCATCACACCGGAGGCTTGCATGGTGATGAACAAGGCCTCTAGGGTGAATTCCCCTCTCCGCCAGGGTGCCGGGAAGAGCTTCAGATCCCTCCCGATCTAGGGATGGAGATGATGGCGGCTATAGACTCTTTCGTAGATTTTTGATCGGGTACTTAGGGTTTTCGTCCTGAGGGCAATATATAGGCGGAAGGAGAGGTTGAGGGGGTGCCGGGAGCGGCCACACCACCCCCTGGCGCGTGCCAGGCCTGGCCGTGTGGCCAGGTGGTGTGGTGGCTCCCTGGCCCTTCTCCGTCTCATATTCTAACACTTGATCACTTCCGGAAAAATTTGCACTTTGGCTTTTGTCCCGTCCAATTCCGAGAATATTCATTTTCTGACTTTCTTGGAACCAAAAACAGCAGAAAACAGGCATCTGGCACTGTGGCTCTTGTTAATAGGTTAGTCCAAGAAATCATATGAAATGTACTCCAAAGTTGGAACAAAACACAAGAAAGTGGATAAAACCAATGATGGAACATCAAAAATTATTGATACATTTGCAATGTATCAGTGCTCCCAACTGTTGTCTGCGCACTAAGCTCTCCCAGGGTGCCGATTGGTGGTGGAAACCATGATGCTAGAGAAATCGCGGGGACCGTCGGCTGATCAGGGAGGCGCAGTGTGCCCAGCTGACCAACTTGGAAGCGTAAGCTCCCGATTTCCAGGCCGATCCCGTAGCCCACGGACTCGAAAGCCGGGCGAGTGGTTGGCATGTGGACGGTGAAGTCAGAGGCGCCGAAGAGCTGGCGAATCTCCGGTGTTGCAGAGTTGTAGATCGTGGTTGATTGGCCGAAGAAGCCGTGACATCAGCACTCCCAATTCCCACAGACGGCGCCAATTGACGAGGGATTAACTAATCAATGCCCATTGTTATGCACTTGGGTTTTGGAGAAGGAGGGAGCGCTGGAGGCATCAATCGGCTAGCATACAAGCACACAAGGACGCAAGATTTACCCAGGTTCAGGCCTCGTAGAGGTCCCTGCTCCTGTTTGTCTGCTTTTGGAATTATCGAGGGAGCCGAAAGTTACAGGGGGTGCGCAGATGCAATCTGGCGGTGGTTGTGAAACTAAGGTTGTGTTTGTCTCCTCGCTGCCCCTCCTAGCCTTTATATAGATAGGCTAGGTCTCGGGTAGCAGGTCGAGTCGGTTACAAGTTAGGGTTTGTCCCTTTAAACTTTCTATCTTAAGCTTCATCTTGTGCTGCAAGCAATCGAAGTCTCCGTGGATCACCCGAATCCTGTATTGGGCCTTGGTAATGTAGTGGGCTTCTGCCATATCTGGACCGTATATGCCAAACTTGAGTACATGTAGGGTATGCCCACGTCAATTCCACTCTATGAAAATAGGGGAGAAAATGATATTCTCTTAAAGTTTTGTTAGCACGTCATTATCACGTATTAAGTGCCATTGCACAATGTTCAAAGGTTTATAATTTTCGTATACGCAAGTTTATGCATTATATTTCACTCCATGGAAATGATAAATGATCAATATTTTATTAGCACAACATTATCATGTCCTAAGTGCGATTTCAAAGAGTTCAAAGATGTATAATTTTCATATATGCATTACATTCACTGTATGAAAATCAAGCTAGACAAAGGGCCACCGTCGTCGGAGAAGAAGAAGAAAGGGGAGGCAACAGCATGGGTGCGGGGCTGGCTCATCATGCAACGCCAACCTGGGTAAGCTGTGGGTCCGGGGATCACGTGGATCAGCTGTGGGTCCGATGCTGACCTGGATAAGTGGAGAGAGGTGTCCACTATAGGAAGCGACTGAACGCGGCCCCACTTTTCAGCATGTGACGGCAAGGGAACGCGGCCCTACTTGTCAGCACGTAACAGTGAGGGTCCACTATGGGACCCGACTGAACGCGGCCTCACTTCTCAGCACGTAACGGCAAGACTGACGGACAACGAGTTTTTAGACCGTGTAAGAGTTTCGTACAAGGAGATGGGCAAAAGTGAAGACAAGTTAAGTGGCTGGGGAAAACTGAGTAATACTAACGAACTGAGGGTATGAAAATAGAAATCCCTATATTTTAACATACAATAAGGCGGGAACCAGAATTTATACTTCAAAGTTTAATAATTTTTTCAAAAGGCCCTTTAGTCCCGGGTCATATATAGCATATCAAAATATATATAATACAAATATATATAACATATCAAATGTTCATAACAGAAATATCTACCTAATAAAAATATAATTTATTTTTTATAAAAAATTAATTATTCAATATGGTAAATCAATTTTATGATGTGTAATAATGTATTAAATATTTTATGTAATATATTGTTCCCGAGCATTCTGAAAAGTTCCCATGACAATTATTAATATTAAAAAATAAGCACTTGAGCACTTAAGCGAACTCATAAGAATATAACAACATCTTCATAGTTCGGGAGAGTTCTAGTAGAGACATTTATTAGTCATAATCATGTCTAGCCCTATAGTATACAGCTTCAGGGTCGTCTTCGTCATCGTCATTGTCGTCATTGCTAGGTGCACGTGGCTCGATCTTTAGCCCTTCCCTGGCTTGTGTATGGGGGAACCGGGGACCGCGAACCATGGCATATTCTGGGGGCACCTGCCACTCCGGCCTCAGATTCATGACGCACTAGGGAGGGGGATCCTGGATGACAACACCGCTGTGCCCGCGGCCTTCACCACTTCCACCCTTATTGTGGCTCTACGGTGGGTGAAATTGTGGGTACCGTAGGCGAGGATGATTTCCCTCAGTGATGTAGCGCATCTAGGTAGCATAGTTGTCTGGATCTCAATGGGGATCCATCCTCTGCTCCGGCCTAAGATCGAGGTAGAAGTGGTTCGTGATGGCCACCTGGCAGGCGGAACCGTGATTCACAAGGGGAACAGGAACCCCTCCAGCACTCAACATCTAGTCGGCGAGCAGCTAGTAGCCTGACGGGCATGGGTAGATGGAGGCGCATAGCGCCTCGGTATCGTCGAGGGTTAGAAAGACCCAATATGCAGTGTCCATTGATGTGAGAGAGAAATGTGTGGACGTGTGGATGGCCATGGTGGTTGGCCTAGATATAGATGGAAAGGGCGGGAATACATGGCAGGAAGCGGAGGGAAAGGGTGGGAAAACATGGCGAGAAGCGGAGGGAAATGGCGGGAAAACATGGCAGGAAGCGGAAGAAAATGGAGGGAAAGCATGGCGCATGGCTTGATAGCTCTGAGATTGGCGAGAAATATCTTTAGTCTAACCGGGACTAAAGATGAACCTTTAGTCCCGGTTGGAGACACCAACCGGGACTTAAGGGGTTGCGGCAGGTTGGGGCCGGCGTGAACCATGTTTAGTCCCGTTGGTGTCTCCAACCGGGACTAAATATGAACCTTTAGTCCCGGTTGGAGACACCAACCAGGACTAAACATGTGTTCCAATAGTATTTCGGTGGGTGGCGGCACTATGCCAGTGAGTGTCGGCGCTATTTCGGTGGGTGGCAGCACTATGCCAGTGAGTGTCGAAATTATGTCGTGAGTGGCGACACTATGCCACTGAGTGGTGACACTATTTCAGTGGGTGGCGACACTATAACAAGGCTGAGTGTCGACATTATGTCATGAGTGTCGACACTATGTTGTGTTGCTTAATCTATAAATAGGCATCCTTGTGAAGTTATCAACTGCAAGCTAAATGCTGTGCGAGAGCAGGGACACCACTACGGCAGAGCTTCTCGAAGATGTCTTAGGATCCCATCCTCAGACATCTTCGAGGAGCTCGCCATAGAGGCACTCCCTAATATGTGAAATTTTGTAGCTCGCTGGCGTATTGCTATAGCTAGTGAAGTTATAAACTAAAAGATGGTGTGTGAGAGCAGGGACACCACTACGGCGGAGCTTCTCAAAGATGTCTTAGGATCCCGTCCTCCGACATCTTCGAGGAGCTCTCCATAGAGGCACTCCCTAATATGTGAAATTTTGTAGCTCCCCGGCATATTGATCTAGCTAGAGAAGTTATAAAATGGAAGAGGTTTGCGAGAGCAGGGACACCACTACGGCAGAGCTTCTCGAAGATGTCTTAGGATCCCGTTCTTAGACATCTTCGAGGAGCTCGCCATAGAGGCACTCCCTAATATGTGAAATTTTGTAGCTCGTCGGCATATTGATCTAGCTAGAGAAGTTATAAACTGCAAGATGGTCTACGAAAGCAGGGACACCACTACGGTGGAGCTTCTCGAAGATGTCTTAGGATCCCGTCCTCAGATATCTTCGAGGAGCTCGCCATAGAGGCACTCCCTAATATGTGAAACCTTTCCATCCACCTCGAGTCAAAAAGAAAAATGTCTGCTGAATCAGTAGGAAGTGGGTCTGGTTTAACCTACAGGTACATGATCTAATGCTCATGATATTATTTTAAATTCATTTTTAGACTCGCAATATGATGTTTCTTCAGAGATCTAATGCAAGTTTTAGCGAGGCTCATCCCCTATCTTAACGCTCGCTAGTTTGACCATAGTTTGAAATGGGAAAATTTGGAAACGGGCATAAGAAATTCAAAAATGGTCTGAACAATGTAAATCATTCGCGTGGTTTCGGATTATGTGACATAGTTGCATAGAAAAATACCAAACTTGGTATATTAATTGCATCTCCAAAAATACTTCTCAAAATGAGCTATCATGTTTGAGGTTTAACGGCTTTTGGTCCAAATGTACAATGTTATGGTTAGAATCGAGACATAGTTTGTGATAGTGTGCCCATATTATGCACATATGTGTATCTTGGGATGGAGAACAATGTTGCAGGAGGAAGTTTTCCTTTTCGTCGCACGAAAAAACCATTTTCCATTCGAGTTCCAAAAACGAGGAGTTTTGTGAAGCAACCACCAAAGGGATAATTCTAAATGATAGCACCCCATTCTTCAAAAATACTAGACCACCTTACATGGATAATATCCCAACCAGGTACCTAAAACCTTTTCGTTCACCCCGAGTGAAAAAGACAAATGTCTGTTGAATCGGTAGGAAGTGGGTCCGGTTTGAACTACAGGTACATAATCTAATGCTCATCATTTTTTGAAAAAATTATTTTTAGACTCACAATATGATACTTATTCAGAGATCTAATGCAAGTTTTAGCGAGGCTCATCCCCTATCTTCATGCCCATCGGTTCGGCCATAGTTTGAAATGGGAAAATTTGGAAACAGGCATAAGAGATTCAAAAACGGTCCAAAGAATGTAAATCCTTCGCGTGGTTTCATGTATTTTGATCCATATAGTCATAATGCAAAATACATGTTCGAGGTTTCATTGCATCTCAAAAACCACCAAAGGCATAATGCAAAATACATATAGTCACTTGTTTCCTAAAATGCCTTGCTTATGATCATGTCGGTTGTAACCATGGAGTATCTTCATCATTTAACAGGATGCTTGGGTCAGTGTTCCCTATGAAGGGCAGAATTTCATCAAACTTATTATAATCTTCTGACATATCTGTCTTGTCCTTCACTCCCATGATGTTTCTTTTCTTTGAAAGAACTATGTGGCACTTTGGCTCATCGTATGATGTATCTGTTTTCTTTTTTTTTCTTTTTTTAGGTTTGGTAGACATGTCCTTCACATAGAAAACCTGAGCCACATCATTGGCAAGGACGAATGGTTCGTCTCTGAACCCAAGATTGTTCAGATCCACTGTTGTCATTCCGTACTTCTTGTCTATCTGAACCTCCACATCTGTCAGCTTGACCCATTTGCACTAAAACAAAGGGAACTTAAAAGAAGGTCCATAGTCAAGTTCCCATATCTCCTCTATGTAACCATAATATGTGTCATTTTTCCCATTGTTGGTTGTTGCATCAATGCGGACAGCACTATTTTGGTTGGTGCTCTTTTTATCTTGGGTGATCGTATAAAATGTATTCACATTTATCTCGTACCCTTGGAAAGTCAATACAATCGAAGATGGCGTCCTGGCCAACAAGTACAGCTGAGCTAAAATAGTGGTATTATTCATGAGAGGTGTTTGCAACCAACCGCCAAAAGTCGCCATGTGTGCACGTGTAATCGAGTCGTCAGACTCCCCGGGTATTGGGAGCGTAGAATATTCTTGTGTTCATTGATATACGGAGCCACCAAGGTGGAACTTTGTAGAACTGTGTAGTGTGCTTGAGTGAAATAATGCCTGTCTCTACATATTATTGCCTTCTTTCCTAGCATGCCTTTTCACTCAGTCTCCCCTCGTGTCACGATTGAAGAATACCAATCGGCTTAAGGTTCGAAATAAAGTCAACACAGAACTCAATGACCTCCTCCGTTCCATAGTCCTTGGAGATGCTTCCTTCTGTTCTAGCACAATTATGAACATATTTCTTAAAACCCTCATGAACCTCTCAAAGGGGGACATATTGTGTAGAAATACAGGACCAAGAATGACAATCTCTTCCACTAGGTGAATCAGGAGATGCGTCATAATATTGAAGAAGGATGGTGGCAACACCAACTCAAAACTAACAAGACATTGGACCACATCATTCTATAACCTTGGTAGAGTATCTGGATTGATTACCTTCTGAGAAATTGCATTGAGGAATGCACATAGTGTCACAATGGGTACTCAAACATTTTCCAGTAGAAGCCCCCTTAATGCAACCAGAAGTAATTGCGTCATAATCATGTGGCAGTCATGAGACATTAGGTTCTAGAATTTTTTTCACTTCCATATTTATTATTCCCTTTATATTCAAAGAGAAGCCAGACGGGGTCTTGATACTGTTTAGGAATTCAAAAAGATTTCCTTCTCTTTTTTGGTAAGAGTGTAGCTGGAAGGACCTTGATAGTTCTCTGGATGCAGGCCATCTCGTTCGTTCATACGTTGCTGGTCCTATCATGCTTCTGGTGTATCTTTTGACCAAGAATCCTAGCAGGTTCACGCAAAGGTTCTTCGTCACATGCATCACGTTGATTGAAGAGCGGACCTCTAGGACTTTCCAATAGGGTAGCTCCAAAAATATATATTTCTTCTTCCACATGGGCACGTGTCTGGTAGTGTCATTCAGAATAGATTGACCATCAGGACCCTTTCCAAAGATTACTTCTAGATCCTTGACCATACCAAATACATCATCACCAGTATGGGGGACAGGCTTTTTCCGGCAATCTGCCTCACCTTTGAAATGCTTGCCTTTCTTTCTAACGGTATGCTTGGTCAGAAGAAATCGACGACTCCCCAGGTACACAACCTTCTTACCTTTATGCAGGTATGTAACTTCAGTCTCATCTAAACAGTGTGTGCATGCATTGTATCCCTTGTTTGACTGTCCTGAAAGGTTACTAAGAGCAGGCTAATCATTGATGGTTACGAAAACCAACGCTCGTAGGTAAAATTCCTCCTGTTTGTGATCATCCCACACACGTACACCTTTCCCGTTCCACAACTATAAAAGTTTTTCAACTAATGACCTTAGGTACACATCAATGTCGTTGCTAGGTTGCTTTGGTCCTTGGATGACCACCGGAATCATAATGAACTTCTGCTTCAAGCACAACCAAGGAGGAAGGTTATAGATATATAGAGTTATAGACCAGGTGCTACGACTGTAGATCTACTCCACAAAAGGATTCATACCATCTGCACTTAGACCAAACGTTAAGTTCCTTGCGTCATCTTCAAAGCCCGGGTACTCTCTCTTGATTTTTCTGCACTATGACCCATCAGCGGGGTGTCTCAACATCTTGTCTTTCTTGCGTTCTTGTTTGTGCCATCACAATAACTTGGCATGCTCTTTGTTCCTGAACAAACATTTCAACTCTGGTATTATTGGAGCATATTAATGAGTGCATATTTGCATCATGTTTTATATTATTATTTTGCACTATAGTTGTAGGATTTTGGTATTCTACGGCGTTCGCATGCATGTTTTATGTCTATTTTCACTAGGATCAGGACAGATGATGGATACAATGGACACAATTCTTGGAGCAGTTGTATTGGGTAGAAAAGGAGCCAAAAACAACGTAAAATGCTTATTTGGGAAATATCAATAACACTAGAAGAAAACCCGAAGCAATCAAGGCATACAGACGGTTCACCGACCAACTATACAGCGAGAATAAAAATTCCGGCTGTATAGTTCTGGTCGTATAGTTGGAGCCGCCACCGCCTCCTCAAATAGTTTCACCTCGTGCAACTAGATCGGAGAGACGACATACAGAACACCTAGAAATCACGGAAACCTCACCTCCGAAAGGCATCTGGAGGGGGGACTTGCCCAAGGGATCCATCTTCACCCTACGCAGATCTAGGAGGCCAAGGCATCGGTCTTCATCTTCATCAACCGCTGCACCACCATCATCTCCATACAACCCATCTTCATCCCATCTAGATCTTGTTGTAATTTCTGTACTCTTTGTGGATTTATACAATAACTATTCATTTACAATTCCTTTTATTACCATTGCCATGATGTTGATTGCCTCAATGTCTGAGTAGATCTTTAGTTCTTGGGGAGATGGAGAAACCCTAGCATATGATTGAGCTAAGATAGAGATTATTATGTTAAACATCATTATGTGTATGTGTTAATTGTCTTCATCTTGATGTTGGGAGTTCTGCACCCTTAATATCTGCCTCTTATGGAGACTCGATGAAGGGGATTACTTATTGGTAGACAGAGGGATGATAGCACTTACGGTGACTATAAAGTTATTGTCATTCTTTACCTACTAACTTGGGGAAACAAGGAGAACTCTTAAAGCTATGTCCATGCCACGGGAGAAATCCCTTAATAACGGGATAATACGATTGATGTCGTTTATCCGTCAGTTGTGGTTATGAACGATGATGTGAGCAGTGGTTGCTTCCTATTTGTCGATATATGGAGCTCCTCTCACATACATACATATCATGACAATATTTTTTATAATAATCTTGATTTCTTAGTCTAAATTGCTAGCGGTGTATCCACCACTCCTTGAGAACGCATTTTCCCCTATTGCAGTTCCAAACTCTTTTAAACACGTGATTCTTACTTTATGGATTAAGTCTTACTTTACTTTAAATTGCTTCATTCAATCAAAAACCCAAAAACAACTCTACTTTCCTTGCATCTTAAAGTTAGTCCTTAAGTACTTCGTTTAGTTTTAGTTAAAAGCATTTTAGTCTTTCGCCTAATACTCCACGTGGGATCGATATCTTTATTTCAAAACTAGCTACAAACGATATATGCACTTGTAGTCATCAAGCTGTTTTCTGGTGTCGTTGCCGGGGAGCTTAGCACTATAAGTCACTTTACTTTTAGTTATTTACTTTCGTTGTACTAATTTTTAATTTAAGTTGCAGGACCACAACAATGGACAACACTTAGCATTTAATCCAGCTTGAGGCAGTAAGGAAATTGGGTTCGCCCATGGACGCTTTTATAATTGTCAATAAAAGCATAAATCCGGATGGAATTGAGATCCACCCTTTATTATTTGAACTAATACACTCCAAGAAATTTGCAGGAACCAATGAAGTGGGTCCATATGGACACTTACAATTTTTCGAAGATGTTCTTAGATCCTTTATATTCGACAACTGTAATCTTGATATGGTTAACACCAAGTTGTTTAGACAAACTCTCTCTAATAATGTTTGTGACTGGTATAGAACTTTTTGTGCAGAAGCACCAAGGTCTTGGACGGAATTGACAACTAAATTAGTATCAAAATATTACTCAGAAGGCAAAGCTGTAACACCCTCGAATCAGCCCTATGCAAGTTTTAGCGCTTCCCGCCAAACCCGCATAGAAACGATTCAAGGACGCCCACCCAGGCACTTGCGTGCGGGTGGAGAACAAAGTAATATCATTACACATTAGTCCACAATGGAACCCACAGAACATATATATATATATATACAACAACGACTCCATGAGTTAAGAATACATATATACTATACAAAGATCCAAATCACCTTGAAAACGATAGAGCGTCCGACTACGGACAAGATGCAAATGGGGCTAAGAGCCCTGAAGAATAACCAATGGCGTCCATAACCCTGCCCAGGCCAAGCCGGAAGGGTAACCCTGCTAACGACGTCGATCTCAAACCTGCTAAAACAAAAGGGGTGTCGACAAGGGGCAAAGGAAAAAGAGGAGCGTCAGTACTGAGGCCAGTACACGGCGAGGATTTAATTCGGTGGCTCTCGCCTACATAGGTATGGTGGACTGAAGCGGCAGCGCAGCATGCACTAAACAACCTATAGAGACTCGATTAACTTTCGGCTATTAGAGCGAGGTAAGAAAGACCTATTCGAAACCAACCTTATACTAACACCAATCATACCCATCCTGGTATTTCCCCCTCGATACCAAACGAGGAAGTTAAACCGAGGAACTCACACAATTGGCCGTTTTATTCATTCCATTATAGTTGAAGCACTTACTAGTCAGATATAGATAGCATGAGTCATCCCGATAGCATAAGTAGTGGGAAATTTTAGTTAACCATTCAGTTGTAGTTGTAGTACTTAGTAGTCAGATACAATTAGCATGTGACCTCCCAACCCAGCAGTTGTTGGCACTTGTATTTCATTCCATTGGAGTTGTGATACTTACTAGGTAGGTATAACATGACACGATACACCCCAGTTCCACCAGTTGTTGGCACTTTTATTATCCATTCCATTGTAGTGAAGCTGATTACTAGTCACATATTAAGTCAAATTTATAGCAATACTTTAGTTATGCTTGTCTATGATCGAGATACTGTGCTCCAAGTCGTCCATAACCGTGGACACGTCTTTCAGAAAGATTTACCCTGCAGGGGTGCACAAATAGCAACACACACACGAACAACCTCGGAAAAACCAAATCAAAACCCAACGAGGCTTTCACGACAAAGCAATCACAGGATTCATAAAAGATTTCAGGGGGCCACCCCATTAAGCTACCCGCAACGAAGTTGGCCGTCTCCGAGACGGACCCAAGGTTTGTGCCAATGGCTGTAAACGACTGGGAACCCGAAAGTGTGACTGGGCTTGTCGATACCGCGAAAACATTCCACGTTCCAAAACAGTACAGGTGCTCCACGCACAATCGTAAATAAAGTAGTAAACCATGGCATAAGTACAGGATAGTAATAAAGCCCCAAACTACTTTGTGGCCCCAAGAAATAAGAAATGAATCAAGCTCTGGCTAAGGGGGATCAATAGGGTCTCTCGGATGTGGATAGTGCGAATAATCAAGGAACAAGTATCAAGTACTCGGGGCCTACGGGACACAAGTGGACATGAAAAACCAAATAGCATATATTGCCCACTGGTGCCTCTTTCATTAGTTATCCCAGCAATTTAATAGTTGTATTTAAAGTCATGATCATCTCCACCATTAAGCATCTCCACCATTTAGCATGTGCCAACCTCCCAACAACGGTGGAACAACAAAGACGCGAAGCAGCACTTGAGCAAGCAACTACGACACGCAAGGCCCACTATCTATCAAACAACAGGCAATAGGATGTGCCCAAGGCAATATAGAGGCTGCATGGAATATAAATGGTTCACGAAAACTAAAGCATCGCAATACGGATAGCAATAGGTCAACAGGAGGAAATAAAGACTATAGATGCAAAATAGGTAGAAAGGGGGAGATGCTCGCCTGGGAAACATATCCGAAGAGACATTATCCAAAGAACTTGTCGATACTCGCATCCACTCAACGGCCTAATCCGCGAAGAACAAAACACTAATAGAAACACCGGATGCACTATTTAATACTACGACAGAAGATCGAGCATGATTCATGTATGATGTATCACATGGCAATGGTGCAATCCAATTAGGCAATATTAAGTGGAACCAGGGTCCCGACAATAAATATAAGGTTCATGTTGTTTAACTACCCCGCAAATTAAATGTTGTATTAACAAGGCAAAACATGGCATTGGTTCGCTACACAAATTTAAATGGAGTCCGGAATAAGACAAAGGTATCCCGCATAAACACTCCATATTTAATTATGGGGTGGAACGACAAAATAACCCGCACCTAGAAAAATATGTATGCATGAACAATTTAATTATGCAACAAGATAGATGTCATTTATAAAATAGGGGTCTCGGAAAAGGGGTCACACATCAGATCGACGGTCTTGGTGTTCACCGGGGGTCGATGGGGTTCGGTCTCGGCGGGATCGATCTTCAGATCCGAGAAGGAGAAGAATGCCGGGTACGGTCTTCGGGTCCGGGAAGGAGCTCTTGGTGTCCCATGTAAAAAACCACAGGGTGCGACATCGGATCGGTGCATCGTCATCAAAGGTCCATGAAGAAGAGCTTGATCTCCCATCTTTTCATTGGTGTTTTGGATGGCAACATACCACTACACACACCACAACAACTTCATCAGAGTATCACCGTGTCCTTGGGTCACGGATTCTACAGAGGACACGCATGGGCGACCAAAGCAGAGGCATGCACGCGGCGCTCGAGCAAGGCAGGCGAGCGGCAGGAGCTTGCAGTCCCGAAGGTGGCAAGGCAGATGAAGGAGGCGGCAACGGAGCTCCAAGCCCCGCAACGAAAGCGCGCGCTCGAGTAGAGTGCAGGCGGTGCTCGGAGGAGGAGGGCTCTGCAGGGAGGCGGCCATAGGAGCTTGATGCGGGTCGGGGAGGATGTCAAGGCGAGCAGCTGGGGTCGTCGTCGCGAAGGAAGCCAGAGGAGGCAGCGCAAGGGGGTGAGGTCAGGTGAGGTCGGAGGGCACCAGGGGACCTGTGGCATCTTGGATGTGGGCTCGACGCGGCCAGCACAGCGCGCCGGTGAGGCACGCACCCGCGTGACACGGACGGGGCAGAGAAGGTGGGTGGGGCTCTGCTCAGGCCGGTGTTGGAGACGTGCTCGCAGGGGCGGCGGCGGGCCGAAGCTCGGGCTCGGGGCGGCTGAGGGCATGCGGAGGTGGTCAGCGGGGCGGCGCTCGAGCGGACGGCCAGCAAGGCTGTTGGGCAGCGGCAGGACCGGAAAGAGGAGCGCAACGAGGCAGAGGGAGAAGCGGCCGACGGCGCCGTCTATAGAAGGAAGGGAGAGGAGGAGCGGGGTGGGTCGCGTGGGAGGGTTGTGTGCGGGGAGAGAGAGGCGAGACGCGAGGTGGGGATGGGATCACGGGGAGTACGGCGCTGGGGTGGGGCCGCGTGTGTGTGTGCTTGCGGACCGATGCGCTGGGGATCGACACAGATTGAGCGCGTGGGGCCGGGGTGGGGTTGACGTGCGGTTGGTGGCGAGGGAGGATACGACACGGGGTGGTGCGGTCGGTGTTGCGCGCGGCTGTGTGCATGAGTGTGCCTGGCGTCGTAGCGGTGTAGCGCGTGCATGTGATGTGCTGCGCGCCTACGGGGTGGGGCCACTGCGGGTGGCGGCTCGGGTGGAGCGGGGTGGCGTGCCGCGCGTTGCAGCTACTATGTGTGTTGCGTGTGCTGTGTGGTGTGTTAGGTGCAGCGGCAGGGAGCGGCGATTGGCTGGTGTTACATGGTTAGGGTTAGGGTTTGGAGGTGGTCGGCTGGGCTTTTGGGCCTGGCTGGCTGCCTCCCAAAAATAATATAAATTTTATTTATTTATTTAAAAGGCTTTTGTAATCTGTTTTTAGACAAATAAAATATCCGGAAGAGACCGAGGTTTTGATTTTGAATAAAAGAGGGCAATTAGAAAACAAAGATAGGCTTTTGGAAAATAGTTTTAGGCGAAGAGATGCATGATGATGACGATGCTCAAATGCAATGAGGCATGATGACATGAGCATGCGGTCATGATGATGCGCAACACAAAAACATAGCGATTTTCTAGTAGGGGTTTTACCGGGGTGCTACAATTCGACACCACTAACAATGGATCTCGCCCTCGAGATCCGCCTCATGGTACGGGGAAGAAGGCCGACGATCTAAATCTTCTCGCTTCGTGTGGATCATTGCAACACCACTAACAATGATTCTTCCTCTATCTTTAAATCGACGACACCACCATCAAGGGGTGTTGCTCATGTCCATCGAGAGGACACTCCGGAGAAACAAAGATGAAGGTAAAGGTATCGAAAGAAAAGGCCACCTCTAACTTCAATGGAGGAGTAAATTGCATAGATCCACCGATTCAATGAACAAAAGCGAATGCTAAGAGTAGTGGTATGGTCGCGACTCCATCCCGCACTCAAAGCATTACTTTGTACATGAATAGAAGAATTATACAACTAACTCTCAGAATTTAGACTGAAGATCTCGACAAGCGAGGTTCGGAAACAAAGGAGTGATGCAGGGTTTCATCGGATCTGATGTAGATGAGGTCGTCGTGTTGGAAAACACCGGAAGGCACAAGAAGGAACAAAGAGAATTCCAACAGATGAAGGATTCCTCAGATAGCATGAACACCGGATGTAGAAGCACCGTTACCAAAGGAGGAAGCAAAACCCTAAAGGTACGATGGAAACCCAACCACGAGAATTCCTAGACTTGAAGAAAGGTAAGAGAACAGATTCAAAACGCGCAAAGGTAAGAGGAGAATAGCATAGGGGTAAGGAGTAAAAATAGACCTAATCAGATCTATCCAACTGATTTTGCAAAATAGTTTTGACTCTACATCGGCTGTTAGCTAGGTTATCCTACAGGCTGCACCAGTGGGGTATCGTAATTGTTGAGCTCTGATACCACTTTGTAACACACTCGAATCAGCCCTATGCAAGTTTTAGCGCTTCCCACCAAACCCGCATAGAAACGATTCAAGGACGTCCACCCAGGCACTTGCGTGCGGGTGGAGAACGAAGTAATATCATTACACATTAGTCCACGATGGAACCCACAGAACATATATATATATATACAACAACGACTCCATGAGTCAAGAATACACATATACTATACAAAGTTCCAAATCACCTTGAAAACGATAGAGCGTTAGACTACGGACAAGTTGAAAATGGGGCTAAGAGCCCTGAAGAATAACCAATGGCAACCATAACCCTGCCCAGGCCAAGCCGGAAGGGTAACCCTGCTAACGACGTCGATCTCAAACCTGCTAAAACAAAAGGGGTGCCGACAAAGGGCAAAGGAAAAAGAGGAGCGTCAGTACTAAGGCTAGGACACGACGAGGCTAGAATTCGGCGGCTCTTGCCTACATAGGTATGGTGGACTAGAGCGGCAGCACAGCATGCACTAAACAACCTATAGAGACTCGATTAACTGTCGGCTATTAGAGCGAGGTAAGAAAGACATATTCGGAACCAACCTTATACTAACACCAATCATACCCATCCTGGTATTTCCCCCTCGATACCAAACTAGGAAGTTAAATTGAGGAACTCACACAGTTGGCCGTTTTATTCATTCCATTATAGTTGAAGCACTTACTAGTGAGATATAGATAGCATGAGTCATCCCGATAGCATAAGTAGTGGGCAATTTTAGTTAACCATTCAGTTGTAGTTGCAGTACTTACTAGTCAGATACAATTAGCATGTGACCTCCCAACCCAGCAGTTGTTGGCACTTTTATTTCATTCCATTGGAGTTGCGATACTTACTAGGAAGGTATAACATGACACGATACACCCCAGTTCCACCAATTGTTGGCACTTTTATTATCCATTCCATTGTAGTGAAGCTGATTACTAGTCACATATTAAATCAAATTTATAGCAATACTTTAGTTATGCTTGTCTATGATCGAGATACTGTGCTCTAAGTCGTCCATAACCGCGGACACGGCTTTCAGAAAGATTTACCCTGCAGGGGTGCACAAATAGCAACACACACGATCAACCTCGGAAAAACCAAATCAAAACCCAACGAGGCTTTCACGACAAAGCAATCACAGGATTCATAAAAGATTTCAGGGGGCCACCCCATTAAGCTACCCGCAACGAAGTTGGCCGGCTCCGAGACGGACCCAAGCTTTGTGCCAATGGCTGTAAACGACTGGGAACCCAAAAGTGTGATTGGGCTTGTCGATACCGCGAAAACATTCCACGTTCCAAAACAGTACAGGTGCTCCACGCACAATCGTAAATAAAGCAGTAAAGCATGTCATAAGTACAAGATAGTAATAAAGCCTCAAACTACTTTGTGGCCCCAAGAAATAAGAAATAAATCAAGCTCTGGCTAAGGGGGATCCATAGGGTCTCCCGGATGTGGATAGTGCGAACAATCAAGGAACAGGTATCAAGTACTCAGGGCCTATGGGACACAAGTGGACCTGAAAAACCAAATAGCATATATTGCCCACCGGTGCCTCTTTCATTAATTATCCCAGCAATTTAATAGTTGTATTTAAAGTCATGATCATCTCCACCATTAAGCATCTCCACCATTTAGCATGTGCCAACCTCCCAACAACGGTGGAACAACAAAGACGCGAAGCAGCACTTGAGCAAGCAACTACGACACGCAAGGCCCACTATCTATCAAACAACAGGCAATAGGATGTGTCCAAGGCAATATAGAGGCTGCAGGGAATATAAATGGTGCACGGAAACTAAAGCATCGCAATACGGATAGCAATAGATCAACAGGAGGAAATAAAGACTATAAATGCAAAATAGGTAGAAAGGGGGAGATGCTCGCCTGGGAAACATATCCGAAGAGACATTATCCGAAGAACTTGTCGATACTCGCATCCACTCAACATCCTAATCCGCAAAGAACAAAACACTAAAAGAAACACCGGATGCACTATTTAATACTACGGCAGGAGATCGAGCATGATGCATGTATGATGTATGACATGGCAATGGTGCAATGCAATTAGGCAATATTAAGTGGAACCAGGGTCCCGACAATAAATATAAGGTTCATGTTGTTTAACTACCCCGCAAATTGAATGTTGTATTAACAAGGCAAAACATGGCATTGGTTCTCTACACAAATTTAAATGGAGTCCGGAATAAGACAAAGGTATCCCGCATAAACACTCCATATTTAATTATGGGGTGGAACAACAAAATAACCCGCACCTAGAAAAATATGTATGCATGAATAATTTAATTATGCAACAAGATAGATGTCATTTATAAAATAGGGGTATCGGAAAAGGGGTCACGCATCGGATCGACGGTCTTGGTGTTCACCGGGGGTCGATGGGGTTCGGTCTCGGCGGGATCGATCTTCAGATCCGAGAAGGAGAAGAACGCCGGGAACGGTCTTCAGGTCCGGGAAGGAGCTCTTGTTGTCCCATGTAGAAAACCATAGGGTGCGGCATCGGATCGGTGCATCGTCATCCAAGGTCCATGAAGAAGAGCTTGATCTCCCATCTTTTCATCAGTGTTTTTGCTAGCAACATACCACTACACACACCACAACAACTTCGTCAGAGTATCACCGTGTCCTTGGGTCACGGATTCTCCAGAGGACACGCATGGGCGACCAAAGCAGAGGCGTGCATGCGGCGCTCGATCAAGGCAGGCGAGTGGTAGGAGCTTGCAGTCCCGAAGGTGGCAAGGCAGATGAAGGAGGCAGCAGCGGAGCTCCAGGCCCCGCAACGACAGCGCGCGCTCGAGTAGAGTACAGGCGGTGCCCGGAGGAGGAGGGCTCTGCAGGGTGGTGGCCAGAGGAGCTTGATGCGGGTCGGGGAGGACGTCGAGGCGAGCAGTTGGGGTCGTCATCGCGAAGGCAGCCAGAGGAGGCAGCGCAAGGGGCGGCAAGGTCCGGCGAGGTCGGAGGGCACCAGGGGACCCGCGGCATCTTGGATGTGGGATCGACGCGGCCAGCACAGGGCGCCGGTGAGGCACGCACCCGCGCGACACGGACGGGGCGGAGAAGGTGGGCGGGGCTCTGCTCGGGCCGGTGTTGGAGATGTGCTCGTAGGGTCGGCGGCGAGCCGAAGCTCGGGCTCGGGGCGGCTGAGGGCACGTGGAGGTGGTCAGCGGGGCGGCGCTCGAGCGGACGGCCAGCGAGGCTGCTGGGCAGCGGCAGGACCGAAAAGAGGAGGGCAACGAGGTGGAGGGAGAAGCGGCCGACGACACCATCTATAGAAAGAAGTGAGAGGAGGAGCAGGGTGGGTCGCGTGGGAGGGTTGCGTGCGGGGAGAGAGAGGCGAGACGCGAGGTGGGGCTGGGATCGCGGGGAGTGCGACGCTGGGGTGGGGCCGCGTATGCGCGTGTGTGCGCTTGCGGCCCGATGCGCTGGGGATCGAGACGGATTGAGCGCATGGGGCCAGGGTGAGGTTGACGTGCGGTTGGTGGCGAGGGAGGATACGACACGGGGTGGTGCGGTCGGTGTTGCGCGTGGCTGTGTGCATGAGTGTGCCTGGCGTCGTGGCGTTGTAGCGCGTGCGTGTGATGTGTTGCGCGCCTGCAGGGTGGGGCCGCTGCGGGTGGCGGCTCAGGTGGAGTGGGGTGGCGTGCCGCGCGTTGCAGCTACTGTGTGTGTTGCACGTGCTGTGTGGTGTGTTAGGTGCAGCGGCAGGGAGTGGCGGTTGGCTGGTGTTACATGGTTAGGGTTAGGGTTTGGAGGTGGCCGGCTGGGCTTTTGGGCCTGGCTGGCTGCCTCCCAAAAATAATATAAATTTTATTTATTTATTTATTTAAAAGGCTTTTGTAATCTTTTTTTATACAAATAAAATATCCGGAAGAGACCGGGGTTTTGATTTTGAATAAAAGAGGGCAATTAGAAAACAAAGATAGGCTTTTGGAAAATAGTTTTAGGCGAAGAGATGCATGATGATGACGATGCTGAAATGCAATGTGGCATGATGACATGAGCATGCGGTCATGATGATGCGCAACACAAAAACATAGCGATTTTCTAGTAGTGGTTTTACCGGGGTGCTACAAAAGCTCACAGGATGAGAGCTATTATTATCAGTTTCAAAAATAATCCTGATGAGAGTTTGTATGAAGGGTATCTAAGGTACAAAAGCTATCTAGATAATTGCCCCCATGATCGTTTGCCTGATTGGTTAATCACTCACACTTTTTATCGAGAGCTTAATAATAAAAATAGAACGAACATAGACACCGCTTGTAATGGTAGTTTTCTACCTTATACTTATGATGAAGCCTGGAAATTAATAATGAAAATGAAGGAGACAATGGAAAATTTTAATAAGGAGAAAATTACGAATAATTCTTCTGAATATGCTTGTGTTAATGATTTCCTTGCAGATCAAAGGACTTGTGCAATGATTAAAACCCTTGGTATTGATTCTTACTCAGTGAAGAAAATTATTGAGAATTATGCAGGGCATTTATAGGTACCCACAAAATGGTAACCCCATAAACCCCTTGAGGAAAAGAAGCGTGCAAGAGAAAGTGCGCTAATGGAAGAGTTCTCCTTTTCACCTATTCAAGAAAATATCAAGAAAAAGTGAAAAGAGGAATAACAAATTAAGAAGAGATTTAAGAAACCAGAAAAGAACCCTAAAGCTACCAATATAAATAATGTTATATTAAAGGATCTTATGGAAGCACGAATAGTGGGCAATGAAGCGGTTATGATAGACCTTGAAACTTCAGAGTTCATCGAAGGTAAGGTACGAGGTAATGAAACTTCTGAACCTATGACTCCTACATATTGTGGAGAAACCTTCTTATACGGAATTTGTGAACTGATTTCCACTATAAACATTATGCCTTCATCACTTTATGAGGAACTTTGCTACAATTTAAATAATCTAGATGTGGAACCGGTGGACACTACTATTAAATTGTCTAATAGAACTAATATAAAACCGGAAGGTGTTATCATAAATATCTATGTTTTTATTTTATCACTCATGTACCCCCTTGATTTTCATATTGTTGATATGCCTCGAGATTCTTTTTGTCCCATTATTTTAGGCAGGCCTTCTGTTTCCATAACTAAAGCTTGAATCAATATTAAGAAGGAGACTATTCCATTGATGTTTGGAGAAGAGGAAATGACATTCCAGTTCGCCAAACTAAAGAAGAGGCCCTATGTGGTGGAATATATCAATGAAGAGAAAACAATTGCTGAGCTAGCACTGATTCATTTCAGTACTCCACAAGATTAATTAGAGAGGAGCCTAATTAATTGGGAGGAAGCACAAGATGATGAGGAGAAGACATGGATGATTACCTTGATTCAATTCCGGAAGCACAAAATCCACATGACTATGAAGAATTGGTAAGGAAAGGAGATGAAGAACCTCCACCAATTGAATTGAAACAACTTCCAGATAATATGAGGTATGAGTTTTTAGATAATGATAATAAATGTCCTGTTATTATGAGTAAAAAATTATCAGAAAGTGAAACAAATAAACTCATTTCGGTCTTGATTAAGCATCATGAAGCATTTGGATATACTTGAAGTGATACTAAAGGAATAGATCCATCTATTGTAACACATAAGATTACTATGCTTGATGATGCTAAACCTGTAGTTGACACACAAAGAAGGCTTAATCCGAAAATGAAATAAGTGGTAAGAAAAGAGGTTATACACTTATTAGATGCAGACATAATATATCATATTTCTGACAGTAAGTGGGTTAGCCCATCTCATTGCATACCAAGATAAGGTGGTCTTGATACTGTAGGATGGTGAGCTAGTTCCTATAAAACCTATTGCGGATATTGTGCATTGATTTTAGGAAACTAAACCGTGAGACACAGAAAAATCATAAACCTATACCATTTATGGATAAAATTTTAGAAATACTTAGTAATAATTCTTATTTTTCTTTTCTTGATGGTTATTCTGGATATTCTCAAATTGCCATAGAACCGGAAGATCAAGAGAAATAACTTTCACTTGCCCTTATGGCACATATGCTTATAGATTAATTCCATTTGGCTTATGTAACGCAGCTGTGACTTTTCAAGAATGTGTTTTAAAAATCTTTGATGAACTTGTTGAGAAAACCATGGAAGTTCTAACAAATGATTTCGTTGTTTGTGGAACAACATTTGATAATTTCTTGTACAATTTAACCAAAGTTTCGCAGAGATGCAGACAATCACATTTAGTTTTGAATTGGCAACGATGTCGTTTCATGGAAAGAGAACGTAAAGTTTTCGGACATAAGGTTACGAAGAAGGGTATAGAAATAGATAAAACAAATATAGATGCTATAGAAAATCTTCCAATACCTCAGGGCATAAAAAACTTAAAAATGTTTCTGGGACATGTAGGTTTTTATAAGCATTTTATACAAGATTTTGCTAAAATAGCTATGCCTCTCACCAACCTTCTTAAGAAAGAAACTCCATTCTACTTAGATCATGATTGCATTGCAGCTTTTGGGAACCTAAAAAACAAATTAGTTTCAGCACCCATCATGCAATCTCCAAAATGGGATGAACCTTTCGAAATCACGTGTGATGCTAGTGACTATGCTTTAGGGGATGTGTTAGGACAGCGAGACGGAAAGAATTAAAAATTATGCTACTACAGAAAAAGAATTCCTAGCTATCATTTCTTCTTGTGCCAAATTTAGATCTTATATCATTAATTCTAAGGTAATAGTTCATACAGATCACCAAGCTTTGCGTCACCTCCTTGTTAAAAAGGATGCGAAGCCTAGGTAGATTAGGTGGGTCTTATTACTACAGGAATATGATTTGCAAATAGAAGATAGGAGGGGTAAGGATAATCCGGTAGCAGATCATCTCTCTAGGATGGAGGGAATAATTACTAACCCCGTACCTATAAATGAGTCATTTCTAGGAGAATATTTAGCAAACGTTGAAATTGGTGATCCTTGGTTTGCGGATTATGCTAACTATCTCACAGTAAAATTTCTACCTCCTGGTATGACAAGAAATCAAAGGATGAAATTTTTAATGATCTTAAATATTACTTTTGGGATGATCTGTATCTATATCGTGATGGACCTGACAGAATGATTCGGAAGTGTGTTCTTAACCATGAAATGAATGCAATTTTGCAAGCTTGTCATGACATCCCGTATGGAGGACATCACGCAGGCAAGCGAACTACAGCGAAGGTACTTCAATCCGGATTCTAATGGCGCACCTTGCTCAAGGACACACACAGGTATGTAGAACACTGTGATGCTTGCCAAAGAAGAGGTAATATAGGTAGGAGACAAGAAATGGCAATGAATTATAGACTTATAATAGAACCCTTTGGTGTATGGGGAATGGATTACATGGACCTTTTATATAATCAAATGGTTATACTCATATTCTTGTTGTTGTCGATTATGTTACTAAATGGGTTGAAGCTATTCCAACAAGCCATGCAGATGCAGCCGCCTCAGTGAAGATGATCAAGGATGTTATATTCCCTAGGTTTGGAGTTCCTAGATTCTTAATCACTGAAAGTGGTTCTCACTTTATGAAAGGAACTTTCAGGAAAATCCTCAGCAAATATGGAGTAACTCACCGTGTTGCTTCACCATATCATCCTCAAACGAGTGGTTAAGTGGAACTCTACAATAGAGAATTAAAGACCATACTCGAGAAGACGGTCGACAAATCAAGAAAAGATTGGTCATACAAGTTAAATGACACTCTATGGGCATATCGTACTGCGTTTAAAAATCCAATGGGTATGACACCTTATAAGATGGTATACGGTAAGGCATGCCATTTACCTTTGGAATTGGAACACAAAGCTTTTTGGGCAATCAAGAACCTAAACTATGATCTTAAAGCAGCGGGAGAAAAACTTTTATTAGATCTTCATGCTTTATATGAGTTTAGAAGTGAGGCTTATGAGAATGCTAGATTGTAAGAAAAAGTAAAAAGATGGCATGATAGAAAAGTAGAAAATAAGACCTTTAAAAGTGGAGACAAGGTGTTTCTCTATAACTCTCGTCTTAAGTTGTTTCTAGGAAAGCTCGGATCGAATTGGGAAGGTCCCTATATAGTTGAAGAAGCTTATTCATCGGGAGCAGTGAAGCTCCAAGGAAAAACACCCTCTCTTTCATGGGTGGTAAATGGAAAACGCTTGAATCATTATCGAGCAAAAGAAGATAAAAGTGCAGTCACCATACAAGTGCTCACCCCAGAAGAGGTGATTAAGCAAAAATATACAAGGAATTCCAACTACAAGAAGGATAGAATCGAGACAAAATGAGAAAAACTATGGTAAAGCTATTGACCATAAAAGAGCGCTTCATGGGAGGCAACCCATGAAAAATAAAGGTTTGAGTAAGTTTTTAAATTTTCAATTCAGTTGAGCTTGTGTTGAATAAGGAATATCTAAAGCTCTAGCAAAGAAAAAAGAAGATTGATAATGCTAGTATTGGTCAAAAAATTAAGCTGTTATTTTTCTATCAAAACTTGATATTTCAGTAAGTTTCAGATTAATAAAGAATTCTTGGAGAAGCAGGTAATTTTTGGTGGATCCAGAAGGTTTAACGACCAAGTATGGCGGGAATAAAAAATTCTGGCCATATAGTTGGGGTCGTGTAGATGCTTAGACATTGATATGTTGCTAACGTATCTATAATTTTTGATGTTCCATGCTTGGTTTATATCTACTTTCTTATGTTTTGTTCCAAACTTGGAGTATTTTTATACACTTTCTTGGACTAACCTATTAACAAGATGCCATAGTGCCAGCTGCCAGTTTTCTGCTATTTTTGGTTCCAGGAAAGTTAGAAAATGAATATTCTCGGAATTAGACGGGACAAAAGCAAAAGTCAATATTTCACCGAGGGGGACACGGAGCCAGAAGATGAGATGGAGAGGGGCCAGAGGTCGGCCACACCACCTGGCCGTGCGGCCAGGCCTAGCCCGCACCAGGGGGTTGTGTGGCCGCCTAGGGCACCCCCTCGGCCTCCCCTTTCGCCTATATATTGCCTCCGATACATAAATGCTATGAACTGATCAAAAATTCCATGAAAGAGTCTGTAGCCACCGTCATCTCCATCCCTAGATCGGGAGGGATTTGAAGCTCTTCCTAGCACCCTGTCGGAGGGCAGAATTCACCATGGATGCCTTCTTCATCACCATGCAAACCTCCGGTGTGATGCCACGCGTGTCACCCCAAGAAATATCCAAGAAGTACAAGCGTCAAAGCTTGGGGATGCCACGCGTGTCACCCCATGCATCCCCTTCTTCATCAATAAAAATCTCAGGTTTCTTCCAAACACTTCATTTTTATTGTTTCATGCATAGTTGTGCGGTTCTTGGAGCGTCTTCATTTTCGTTTTTGTTTTTGGTTTTTGTTTGCTTAGTTTGCTTATTTTGCTTGAATAAATTGGTTGGACCCCCTCATTCATACATTAGTTTTCAAATAAGTTTGGTTTGGATTGGAAAAGAGTAGGAAAATTTCATGCTTAAGTGGTAAAAGCAGCTTGTTTTTGACTGTGGCCTATGCTTTGCCATGTCATGCTTGGTATTGTTTTGGCCTTATGCTTAGTGATTTTTGTTGTAGCATGACATGTTATAAACAATTGAGATTGCTTAATGTCCCTTGAAAGAATCATGCGTTGTTTTAGCATATTAAAGCATAGTATTGTGGTATTGCATAGTATTGTGGTATTCTCCTTTGATGCTTTATTTGGGTTGACTTGGCGCATGCTCACACAATGTTATGACTATCCCAAGTCACCATAGCCTTTATGATCCTTTAGTTTTCGACTTGTAATATCACTTTATGTTTTAATCAATGATGTTTTGTCACTTTGCATGATTATGGCCATTATTGCTCTCTCAGTTGGTCGCTTCGATTCTTTTGCTAGCCTCCATAATCAAGTATGAGTCCCACTCATGCATCCAACTCCAAATAAAACCAAATTATTCCAAAGAGACCACCATACCTACCTATTAGCATTTGATATTCCAAGTATATTCATGTTTTTATCTACCTTCTGAATTAAACTTGTTATGTGAAAATTAGTGATTAAAGCTCTCATGAACGTGATGGCACACTTTACTTTCTTGCACTTAATAATCTTGAACCATTGTGTCCATGTTTGTTGCGTATATGCTTGCGCTTTATAAGTTGAAGTTAGCAGAACCATGTATCATGGGGAACGCTTTCAACATTGCACTTATATTCCATTGATATCATGATTATTTTGCTTATGGATCCCGTCGGTGTGAAATAAAAGTGGAACTTGTAAGATCATGGAGTTTGTATGTGTGTTAGACAAACGCCTGGGCTGCAAGCCTAAGCCATGCCTAATCATGGTGGAAACTTGCAGTATAACCATAATGAGCACTCTATGAAGTATCCTCAATAAAAACCTATGCAAATAGCAAATAAAAAGATCGCTGAGATGCTCATTGTCTGCTTGCCTTATCGTTTTGATTATGGGATAGCTCCTGTATCATGTGTAAGGGGTACCCCGTTGGCAGTTCTCTATGATACATATGTACTTACAATGACAAGAGCTTACTTGTGACTAAAGTTGAGTAGCATGAGGTTCGGTACTCATAAGTAAAGGGCATGAGATTTCAGCTTATAACTTGTCAAGCATATCCTCTTAGTTGTGTCACTTTAACCTTAATCACCTAAAGATGGTTATGATAGGGGCAATGAGAGCTGAAAGCTAATAAGTACCATAATTTTTGGAAGCTCTTTATAAGACCTAAATCCCTGCTTCCTTCTATGAAGGCCTTTCTTTTGCTTTTATGTACTCCCAAAAATTATGATACTTACTAGCTTTCAGCTCTCATTGCCCCTATCATAGGCATCTTTAGGTGATTAAGGTTAAAGTTTTGATCAAATATGAGGATATGCTTGACAAGTCGTAAATTGAGAATCTCATGTCCCTTGAATACGAGAGCCGCTCCTCATGCTACTCAAGTTTAGTCACCGGTAAGTTCTTGTCATCGTAAGCATATGTGTATCATAGAGAACCGCCAACGGGGTACCCCTTGCCCGATGATACGGAAGAACCCCATATCAAAATGACAAGGCAAGCAAACAACAAGCATCTCAGCAATCTTCTTATTTACCATGGGAATATGGTGCTTTTTTCTCTCTTTCCTCTTTTCATAATATCTTTTTCTCTTTTTTCTCAATATCGGACTCTTTTTTATAAGAAGAATGCTTCATAGATGCCCATTATGGTTACGTTGCAGGTTTCCACCATGTCAGCATGGATTAGACCAGCGGCCCAGGCGTTTCTCTAACACACATGCATAACTGCATGGACTTACAAGCTCCCCTTTCATTTCACACCGACAACATCCATAGACAAAAGAACATGATATCAACTAGGTACAAACTACCAGTGCAATGTTGAAAGTGTTCCCCATGACAACATGGTTCTGCTAATTCACAACTTACAAAGCGCAAGCATATACGCAACATAGATGAGCACAATGGTTCAAGTTTATTAAGTTCAAGAAATTAAAGTGTGCCATCAAGTTTGTGAGAGATTTAATAACTAATTTTCACATAACAGGTTTAATTTGGAAGGTAGATAAAACAAGAATTTACTTGGAATAGCAATAGTGCTAATAGGTAGGTATGGTGGACACAAATGGCATAGGTTTTGGTTTAAAGATTGGATGCACGAGGAGAATTCCCTCTCAGTACAGGTTTTTGGCTAGCAAGGCTGGATAGCAAGTATAAAAGTTGAAGGAAACAAACAAACATACAAGTGATAAAAACAAACATGCAATCTTCCTTGGAAGCACAAAAGATCTTAACTAGAGAATACTAGACTTATGAGCAAATCAAGAAAGATGATGAAATTATTTTTCTTTAGAGTACTTTTATCTTTTCATTCAACTCAAAAAAATAGTGTTGCTACTGACCGAGCCAGGTTTGCCAAAACCAACTAAATTAAGTCCATGATCCCAAAGTGATACCAATACTAACAATAAGATCAATCATATAACCATGAATTGAAAACTAATATAATATATGCAAAGAGTAAATGATAGAACTTGTCATTAATATTCCATAATGGCAACTCACACCAACGGATACATATCTGACGAGAGAGGGGACACTTCCATAATGCAAACCATCCTACATGATAACTTCTCTATTCATGATATGACTCTACTAAAAAGGTAAAAAGATAGAAGATAGTGATGTGATACCGTGGAACTCCCCCAAGCATGGAACAAACCAAGGGGATGCCAAACCTGATGACGAATTACTCCTTTGGTGGTGGTGGTAATATTTTCATAGTTGACGTGAGGAAATCTTCCAGCATCTTGCGAAGCCTATTATTCTCCCATTGAAGCATGTCCACCTTCCTCCTCAAGTCTCGGTACTTATCGCAGAACTCCTTAGTGACTCGTAGGGCTTCCGTTGATGCAGGGCAAGAGACTAAAGGTACCAGCCCCTGCTTGGGGTCTTGGAGATCTTCCTCCATAGGCTCCTTTCCTTTATCCTTGGCGGACAGCATTGTGCTTCTAAGCTTTCAAAGATAGTTCCTGGCAGAAACAGATCGAAACAAAAACACGACGAAAACACGATATACGAACCTCGCGAGATCCGGGGGATTATATATTACGAAGTTTCACAACAAAAGGAAGGTACTTGGAGAAAACGAGTGGGAGGCGGAGTCCGGAGTGGACACACCACCTGGTAGCGTGGCCAGGGGTGGGCCCACGCAACAGGGTGGTGTGAGCTACCCTGGCTCCATTTCCTTCTCTATTTCGCTTCATAGCTTTCCTTATTGGCTAAAAACTGCAAAAATATAATTTGACAGATCTTTCGTGGAACTTTTCTTACCAGAACTGTTACCTATTCGAAAACAGACTCTGTAGGTCCCTGAATTTGGTATTTAGTAGATTCTTCCGGAGTCACCACTTGAATAACATCCATATCTTCATCTTCATACACTTATTACTTCAGTCATGAAACCTTTCACTTCCTTATTGCACCATTATCTCCACTAACCTGGAAATTTCTTTCACACAAAACTTCACACAGTTCTCATTAGCAACATTAGTATAAGTGAAGTGATAAAACCTTTTGAGTCCAACTTCAACTGAAAACCATTAAAACATAAGATACTGTAGCAACTCCTTCCAAAAACCCAAAAATAATTCAAAAAGGAAATCGATTAAAGAAGCAAATGCAAATGTGGCAAAAACTGTCAAAACAGACCAGCAGGTAAAGATCATTTTTTCGAAAATCTTTTATTTCTCAAATCAAAAAGTGCAAAACTAACGAACGTTGAATAATAACCTGGGGCAGAAGCACAAAAAATTACAGCTCAATCCGACATACAGAGATCTCTCACGAATTTTTACGGTGAAGCACAAAAATATGTTTCGGGACAACAACTTCCCCAAATCTTACTTCTCTCTCATTAGAGGTTGATCTTGACACAAAAACCAAACAAAAAGGATAAGGAGAGGTTATTACCGAAGTAATAACTTCCAACACTCAAAGAAGCAAACACAAACTGAAAGCCAAAATAAACTAGGTTGTCTCCCAAAAAGCTCTTTCTTTATAGCCATTAAGATGGGCATTATAATTTTGATGATGCTCACATAAGAATATGAATTGAGGTGGTAGGGAGCATTAAGAAGCAAAAATACACACGTTTAAGTCTAACCCACTTCCTATGCAAGGGAATTTTGTAAACAAACAAGTTGTTGAAACCAGAGGCTACTAGCATAGGAAGGCAAAAGAAGTGCAACATAAAAACTTTCAGCATAAAACGAGGAAACTTGAGATTATTGAAATGCATAAGAACACTTTTCCATCTCTCATAATAACTTTCAGTATCATGCATAAACTTAACAATATAACTATCACAAGGACCATCGTAACAATGATCACTTATTCTAACAGAAAATACATGAATACTAGCTCTCATAACACTACTTTGTGAGACAATATTAGGGATATCCTTACGAAGCATAGTGTGTCCCTCTTCTTCATATTTAGTGGCAAAGTCTTTCACATTTGCTATTATAGGTTCATCATCCATTTGTTTATCAGGTCCAATAGCTTTACGTGTACTTTCATTAACCATACTAGCTATCATAGAATGGTCCTTTATCTTAACTGGGAAAGGCATTTTCTCAATGTAAGGTTTAGGTAAAACATGATTAGCAGTATAAACTTCATTATTTCTTGCAGGAACACTCTTAGCAATATCTTTATAAGGTTCATGATACTTATTCCACTTCTTTTTAGGCACTTCAATATAGGAAGCAAAAGCCTTAAAATAAGAAGCAATAGCTTGAGAGTCTAGACCATAAGCATTTTTAATATTTTGAAAGTCATCAGTTCCCATAAAAGATTCAATGCATTCATAATCATAGCTTATACCTGACATTCTACCTTTGTCATTCTCCCAAGCTCCAGCATTGTCTTGAATACGGTCCAGAAGATCACATTTAGCTTCTTCTTCCATGCGAGTGAATGATCTAGCACAAGAAGCATCCAATAAATCCTTATCATGAAGAGAAAGCCTTGCATAAAACTTATTGATAATAATATTGTTGGGGAGCTCATGAATGGGACATTTGAGCATTAGTAACTTCAATCTCCCCCAAGCTTGAGCTGTACTCTCTCCATCAAGAGGCCAAAAGTTGTATATTTGATTCCGATCTTTATGAATCTCACTAGGAGGATAAAACTTTGAATAAAAGAGAGGCACTATTTCCTCCCATTCAAGAGATTGACCATTCTTCAGTAGCTTATACCATTCCTCAGCTCTTCCTTTCAGTGATAATGAGAATAACTTCTTCTTAACTTAATCTGTAGTAATACCTACACACTTGAACAACCCGCATAATTCGTGTATAAAGAGGAAATGATCACCAGGATGGACAATTCCATCCCCAACATAGTAGTTATCCATAACACGATCAATAATTCTTGTAGGTATTTTAAAAGCATCATTCTCAGCAGGTGGTGGTTCATCTACTACCTTAGCAGTGGTAGTAGCATTACCAAATAAGAAACTCAGCGAATTATCCATAATGAAAATAAAGCAAGTAACAGGAGTAAACAATACTCACAGTACAAGTTTCCTTTACTAGTTCCACTCTCCAATAGCGCTTCACTCCCCGGCAACAGCGCCAGAAAATAGTCTTGATGACCCACAAGTATAGGGGATGTATCGCAGTATTTTCGATAAGTAAGAGTGTCGAGCCCAATGAGGAGCAGAAGGTGTTGGCTAGTGGTATGGATCAGGAATTCTCTGCAAATACTTAGCAAATGGATTTTTAGGGGGTTTTGATAATGCAAGTAAATAAAGTACGAGTAAATAAAAGATAATAAGAATAAATGCAGTAAGTGGCCCAATCCTTTATGCAGCAAAGGACAAGCCGGTTGAATTTCTTAAGATGACCAAACGTTCTCTAGGACACATGGGAAGACTGTCAAGTGCTTTCACTTCATATGGTTGATTAATCTTCTTTAGCTTGCTAAGTGTTGTGTGGGTGAACCTGTGCTAATGTACCGACCTTCCTAGGACTAATACATACTTGTGATTATACCCCTTGCAAACATCCGTAAGTACAAGAAAGTAATTAAGGTAGAAACCTAACCACAACTTTAAACTCTAAGACCCTTACGTCCCTTGTGCAATGGTTTCCTAACGGGGTTCAGGTTTCTGTCACTCCGGCAACCCCTACGATTAGTAGCCAAATACAAAATCCATTCCCCCTAGGCCCATATAGGTGAAATGTCATGTAGTCGACGTTCACATGACACCGCTAGAAGAAGTACACCACAACTTAAATATCAAACTATTGAATCTTTCTCAACATAACTCCACTACTAACAACATGACTTCTCCCATGTCCTCAAGAACAAAACGAACTACTCACAAGACATCATATGGATCATGATCAGAGATGGAATAATGATGTATAACAATCTGAACATAAATAATAATTTAATGGTTCACTCAATAGCATCAACTACAAAGAGTAATCAACACCGGGAAAGTTTCCCCTAAGAACTATGCAAGATTCAACCTGATTGTTACAGCAATATGGAGATGGTGATGATGGTGATGATGGTGATGACGGTGGTGCGGATGATGATGATCCCGATGAAGTCCAGCTTGATGGTGGTGTTGATGGCGACGATCTCCCCTCTCCGGGAAGGAATTCCCCGGCAGAAATCTGTCTGCCGGACAGATCTTTCTCTCTCGGTGTTTTCCGCCCCCAGAGGCGGCGGAATCTTTCTGTGGTCGCTCTCTGAGTCTTAGGGTTTCGGGAGGATAATATACGCTAGAGGGGAGAGCCAGAGGTGGACCAGGGCGGCCACAGCACCGGGTGGCACGGCCCAGGGTGGCCCGCGCCAGGGGGTGGTGTGGGCCCCCTATGGCCCATCTCCACTCCCCCTTCTGGCTATCTTCGTCTTTTGGAAAAGTAGGATTTTTCATGTATTTTCCCGATTTTCTGATCTTCACGCATTTTGCCTCTAAACAGCACCTTTTCCATTAGAATCCTGACTATAGCGGTCCATGCTCCAAAAGTCATCAACCATGCAAAAACAGATGAAATAACATAAGTATCACCTCTTAATATGAAATATATCAATGAATAACAGTGAATTATGACATAGAATAGTGATGCAAAATGGATGTATCAAGGGACAAGCTGAATACCATTCTCATTATGCTTTCTTTATGTGAAACAAACAAACGTCTTTCAAAGTATTGTTATTCATAAATCTTTTGTTTGTGCCTTTTTATGTTACAACATAGTTGCTATGTCTTATTGTTAGAACTATATCTTTCATGCTATGTTGAAGTACTATGATCCTAGCTATCAATGTTTTACAAATGATTTGATCAAGTTTATGATGGTGCATGTCACCTCAAAAATTATTCTTTCTTTTTATCACTTACCTACTTGAGGACGAGCATGAGTTAATCTTGGGGATGTTGATACGTTGCTAACGTATCTATAATTTGTGATGTTCCATGCTTGGTTTATATATACTTTCTTATGTTTTGTTCCAACTTTGGAGTATTTTTATACACTTCCTTGGACTAACCTATTAACAAGATGCCACAGTGCCAGCTGCCTGTTTTCTTCTATTTTTGGTTCCAGGAAATTCAGAAAATGAATATTCTCGGAATTGGACGGGACAAAAGCAAAAGTCAATATTTCACCGATGGGGACACGGAGCCAGAAGATGAGACGGAGAGGGACCAGAGGCCGGCCACACCACCAGGCCTAGCCCGCGCTAGGGGGTGGTGTGGCCGCCTAGGGCACCCCCTCGGCTTCCCCTTTCGCCTATATATTGCCTCCAATACAGAAACCCTAAGGACCTGATCAAAAATTCCACGAAAGAGTCTGTAGCCGCCATCATCTCCATCCCTAGATCGGGAGGGATATGAAGCTCTTCCCGGTATCCTTTTGGAGGGGAGAATTCACCCTGGAGGCCTTCTTCATTACCATGCAAGCCTCCGGTGTGATGCTATCGGGTTCGCGGCATAGAAAATTAAAACTTTCCTACGATGGGAACTATACGCCAAGCTATATCTACTAGATACAAGCAACGGGTGGATATACATCCATAGAGAACTTACCCTCGAAGACAACAAAGCTTTGTTAACGAGTTGAAAATCCCTTTGTCTTGCGATATATTACATGTCCAAGATTCGATCGGCATCCAAATACCTAGTTTGATCTCCTTACTGACATGCACTCTTTTCTCGTTCCTGTGATATAACATTCTAGTGATCACATCACTTGCTTGCAAGCTATCTTAATGTGATATCACCGAGAGGGCCCAGAGTATATCTATCCATCATCGGGATTGAAAAACTCCACTCTTGATCCATGAACCTCAACATAACACTTTCGGAGTATCTGAACCCACCTTTATAGTCACCCTTTTACGGTGTGACATTTGATGTTATCAAGTTACTCTTCTGATGTTAGCAATTAACATGATCTCATGGTCTAAGGACTAAGATTACTTTGTCTGATGTTATAGCAATATAAACATAATGACTTTGATCGTAATGCTATACTTCAGATGAATGTTCATCACATCATTCCACCAATGTTGTGACCTCGTTATTAACAACATCCAATGTCCACGTTTAGGAAACCTTGATCATCTTGTTAATCAACGAGCTAGTTTATAAGAGATGCATAACTAGGAACTTTCCTTTTGTTTATTAAACACACATGTATTAACGTTTCCAAATTAATACAATTATAGCATGCAAAATAAACATTTATCATAAACATGGAATAAGATAATAACCACTTTATTATTGCCTCTCGGGCATATTCCCTTCAGATGTGTGAGTAGTTCATCTTTGGACTACGGGTCCATGTAGTAGCTAGATGTTTGGTTCTTCTCCTTTTTTCTATCATGTCTAGATCTTGTGAGCTCCATTCATGATCAAGATCATCTATTTGTAATCATACATGTTGTGTTTGCGGGGATCCGATGGATATTGAGATGCTATTTCAGATTGATTATTGATTCTATCATGTCTTTGTTATTTGTGATCTTGCATGCTCTCCATTGTTAGTAGATATCTTCGCCGAGTAGATGCTAGCAAGTCCAAGAGGGAGTATTTATGCTAGATAGTGGGTTTATGCCTCTAGTAATCTGGGGAAGTGATAGAAATCTCTAAGGTACTAGATGTGTTGTTGCTACTTGGGAGAAAACAACAATCCTTTGTTCATAGAACAATTGTATTGTTTATTTTACACGCAATGCTTAATGCAATTATCTGTTGCTTGAAACTTAATACTGGAGGGGGTTCGGATGATAACCTGAATGTGGATTATTAATCATAGATGCAGTTGGATTACAGTATATGTATAATGTTGTAATGCCCAATCGAATCTCAAAGGAGTCAAGATGATTAGTATATGCATGTATGCTTTCTCGATGTGTGTCAATTGCCTCGCTGTAATTTGTTCACCCAACATGTTATCTATCTTAAGGAGAAGCACCACTAGTGAACTATGGACCCCGGTCCTTTCTTTTAACATCAATCTACAACTGTTTACTGTTTTCTGTTTACTTTCTGTAAACTATTACTTTCTTCCACACAATACGTTTAATCCTTTGTTTTCAACAAAACCGGTGAGATTGACAACTTCACTATAAATTGGGGGCAAAGTTTTGTGGTTGTGTTGTGCAGTATTCCAAGTTGGAAACAACACCTTGGAGGTGTTTCCTTGCTCCTACTGGTTCGATAACCTTGGTTTCATAACTGAGGGAAAAACTTGTTGCTGTGCTCATCATACCTTCTTCTTGGGGTTCCCCAACGAGCTCGATATATTTGGGCCAACAAGCTATCTTTCTGGTGTCGTTGACCGGGGATTCCTCCCAAGTCAACCACGCGCCAGCAGACATCACATTTTCCGTTTACAAAAGGTATAGAAGGTTTAATGACCAACTATACGGCGGGAATAAAAATTCCGGTCATATAGTTGTCGTCGTATAGTTATCCATGCCTTTTTCAAAAATCTTTTCTAGGATACTTATAGTTTAATGACCAACTATACGACAGGAATAAAAATTCTGGCCATACAGTTGTTGTCGTAGAGTTATCAACCCATCTCCAAAAAAAAATTCGGAGTACTGAAGGTTTAACGACCAACTATACGGCGAGAATAAAAATTCCCGTCTGTATAGTTCCGATCGTATAGTTGGTTCCACCGTAGAAGGAAATCTATAGTCGGTTCATAACTATACGGCGGGATCTATACAGGAAATGCCCATATAGTTGCTTGTTACGAACGACAGCTAGGGTTTTCGACCTCCCCTTTTTAAGCTGGTCGCATATAATCTTTTTCATTAAGTTTTCACAGAGCTACAGCCTTCAGCCTCGAAAAATCCTTGCCATCCCTATACAAGCCCCTTCTAACAACATATGTGCAGCGAAGCCATGCAACCCTTCCATGTCAACAAGATCTGGAGGAAGAAAGAAGAGAAGCCCATGAAGAGGATCGAAGAAGTAGAATCTAAAGGATCATCGTCATCATCCAGCCCGGAGATCAAGCCTCTCCTAAATTGGGAGGACATGTTCCCGCAAAGGATAGACATGATGAGGCAAGCGGAGCGGCGAAAGAGAAAGGATGAGGATCTCCCTAATCCCTATCGTCACAACATAGGATCCTATTATAAACCTCCTCTGGGTCCATCGCCTCTTAAGCCTAAGAAGGTGCGGAAAGATGTGATTCATGATAAGATCTATGAGTTGGAAAAAGCTTCGAAAGCATGTGTTGAAACAATTGGAGAAGGGATTGAATCATACTGGATGATAAGCAAGGACCTTGAGAAAAAGGTCAATGCATCGATGGTAGAGTTTGTTTCTTGATTAAAACAATTTTTGAGTTGATAGATGAGAAGAAATTCCTCTAGAAGAAAATTTTGAATCTTCAATACGATATGGCCGAGCTTAGCATTCGCCTCGCAAGCATGGCTAAACTTTGCAACATAGAGGAAGAAGGCAATTCTCTTCCTACCCAGGAGGAGGAATAGGTACTAACAAGGAGTTATTTGATCCCGCCTGGCTTGGTTCCAAGCTTGGGGAGATCTTTAAGACCTTGTAATCTATCTTATAAGTTTTATATTATATTTTAGTCTTTCATTAGTTCGAGCTTAGAAATAAATTTTGCATAAACTGAATTCCCTTAAGGAATAGTTGATCCCATTTGTGAAATTCTGAGTTTATTATCATATATGGAGCATTACTGAGTTTTTGTTTATCTTAATGGATATATGAATGGCTTGAGTATAATTTTACTTGCACTTGATGATAGCAATAGGAGTCTTCCACACCATTGGTATTAATGGTACATATAAAGATAATTTAAATCAACATGTTGTAAATTCAGGGTTTGATTTACAAAAGTAAAAATAATTTGATTAGTTGAGTTGAGAAAGAAACCTTGAATAAAATGAAACTAAAATTGCTATCAAAATAGAGTGAGAATAAGTCGAGGTAGAATCTTCAAGTTATAACGATGCTTCATATACAATTGGAATTTGGTAATTGAGATTGTTAAACTTTGAATTCCTACATGAAGTGGAATGTATGGCTAGCTCTTTTGCACATCACTTAAACAAAAGTGTGAGCATATATATAAAAAAAGAAAAAGAAAGAAAAAGAGTGAATGTGCAAAGAGCAAATATGCATATACCACTATATTGTAGTGAGACAAAGAGACGTTTTCAGATTTTGAATCCCAAGTGAATATGTTAATCCTAAAACACTTGGGACTACCTCGCTAACAAATTCGGTTGAACCGGATACTTTTACATCATGTTCATTTTCATCTTTTGTGAACTGTTGATCACTAAGGTGTGGAAGTCTGCTAATACTATTTAGATGGTTTGAGTAAGGTACTATTCATTAACTTATTCCTATGTATCATATAGGATAAACACATGCTGCATTTACCTCATTTAATTTATTGACTCAGCTTCATGAATATGAGGATCACATCCATTAAGCTAAACTTGCCCGGGACAAGCAAGAGTCTAAACTTGGGGAATTTGATGAGTGCATATTTGCATCATGTTTTATATTATTATTTTGCACTATAGTTGTAGAATTTTGGTATTTTACGGTGTTTGTGCGCATGTTTTATGTCTATTTTCACCAGGATCAGGACAGATGGTGGATACAATGGACACAATTCTTAGAGCAATTGTATTGGGGAGAAAAGGAGTCAAAAACAATATAAAACGCTTATTTGGGAAATATCAATCACACCAGAAGAAAACCCGAAGAAATCAAGGCATACAGACGGTTCAACGACCAACTATACGCAGGAATAAAAATTCTGGCAGTATAGTTCTGGTCGTATAGTTGGCGCCGCCACCGCCTCCTCAAATACTTTCACCCCGTGTAACTGGATCGGAGAGACCACATACAGAACACCCAGAAATAGCCGAAACCTCACCTCCAGAAGGCATCTGGAGGGGGAACTTGCCCAAGGGATCCATCTTTGCCCTACATAGATCTGGGAGGCCAAGGCATCGATCTTCATCTTCATCAACCGTTGCACCACCATCATCTCCATCCAACCCATCTTCATCCCATCTAGATCTTGTTGTAATTTTTGTACTCGTTGTGGATTTATACAAGAACTTCATTTACAATTGCTTCCATTACCATTACCATGATGTTGATTGCCTCAATGTCTGAGTAGATCTTTAGTTCTTGGGGAGATGGAGAAACCCTAGCATATGATTGAGATAACATAGAGATTATTATGCTATACATCATTATGTGTATGTGTTAATTGTCTTCATCTTGATGTTGGGAGTTGTGCACCTCCTTAATATTTGCTTCTTATGGGGACTCGATGAAGGGGATTACTTGTTGGTAGACGGAGGGATGATACCACTTACTATGACTATAAAGTTGTTTTCATTCTTTATGTACTAACTTGGGGAAACAAGGAGAACTCATAAAGCCATGTCCATGCCACGGGAGAAATCCGTTAATAGCGGGATAATACGATTGATGTCGTTTATCCGTCAGCTATGGTTGTGAAGGATGATGTGAGCAGTGGTTGCTGCCTATTTATCCATATATGGAGCTCCTCCCACATACATACATATCATGAGAATATTTGTTATAATAATCTTGATTTCTTAGTCTAAATTGCTAGCGGTGTATCCACCACTCCCTGAGAACGCTATTTTCCCTATTGCAGTTCCAAGCTCTTTTATACAAGCGATTCTTACTTTCTGCATTAAGTATTACTTTACTTTAAATTGCTTTATTCAATCAAAAATCCAAAAACAACTCTAGTTTTCTTGCATCTTAAAGTTATTCCTTAAGTACTTTGTTTAGTTTTAGTTAAAAGCATTTTAGTCTTTCGCCTACTGCTCCCTGTGGGATCGATATCTTTATTTCGAAACTATCTACAAATGATTTTTGCACTTGCAGTCATCACATACCACATAACCTTGGCAGGAACCCTCTTCCTAGGGCACTCGCCCTCAACATCACCAGGATCATCTCGTATGATCTTATATCTCAGTGCACCGCACACCGGGCATTCATTTTTATTCTCGTACTCCTCACCACGGTAGCGGATGCAATCATTAATACATGCATGTATCTTCTGCACCTCTAATGCTAGAGGGCATACAACCTTCTTTGCTTCATATGTACTGGCAGACAATTCGTTATCTTTTGTAAGCTTCTTCTTCATTATTTTCAGTAGCTTCTCAAATCCCTTGTCAGACAAACCATTCTTTGCCTTCCATTATAGCAATTCCATTGTGGTACCGAGCTTTGTGTTGTCATCTTCGCAATTTGGGTACAACCGTTTTTTATGATCATCTAACATGCGCTTCAACTTCAACTTCTTATTTTCACTTTTGCATTCTATTTGTGCATCAACAATGGCCCGATGAAGATCATCAACGATCTCATACGGTGCCTCTTCATCTTCAGCTTCACCCGTTACAGTATCACCGTATTCAGGAAACATAGAATAGTTGTTGTCATCCTCTTCTTCATTGTATTTCATCATAACCCCTCTTTCCCTATGCTTGGTCCAACAATTGTAGTTGGGGCTGAAACTAGACTGAAGCATGTGGGTGTGAAGTGTTCTTGAGGAAGAGTAATCCTTATGATTCTAACATACAACACATGGACAACGCATAAAACCATTCAGACTGTTTGCCTCGGTCACACCAATGAAATTATAAAGGCCCGTAATGAACTCATCAGTACGTCGGTCACCATACATCCATTGCCAGCTCATCTGCATTATATAATTGAGTTTATGAAAAAACATTACAGAAGATCTAGAGAAATGACCAATATTGTACATCGACACATGCATTGTATGAATGACAAATGAAAGGATTAAGAAAGAGGATAAAACATAAGTGTGGCTCAGACACTTCATATCATGTTTGCTTTGGGTGAACTCAAGTGGCATCATGATCATAGGCATTTCATCGATCACCTCTTGTGCATAGAGGGGAAAAACAAAGCAACATACACCACTTGTGCATGAGAGGGGAAAACAAACCAGCTCACACACAAGAATGTGAGGCTGGGGTGCAATATATATACAAGCAAGGACCTTTAGTCCCGGTTCTTACAACGAACCGGGGCTAAATGGCTAGAGCCAGGCGCGGAACCCCTTTAGTCCCGGTTCGTGGCACGAACCGGGACTAAAGGTCCCAGACGAACTGAGACTAACCGTGGTCCAGCCCCGTGTGGTGTCTTGGCCTAACGAACCGGGACTAATGTTCAGATTAGTCCCGGTTCATAAGGGAACCGGGACGGATCGCTTCGGGGCGGTCTGGACGGAAGCTCTGTGTTCTACTAGTGGTACTATCCAAATTCATATGGATTTGATCTCTATGCCTCCGTTCAAATTTTATTTGAACATCCATTTCAATCTCTTTTTGACTCCAGTACACATAATCGATACAGTTTTCTGTGTTTCATCTAAACAATCTTTACTATAGTTTTTTGATTTAGAATCGTCTATTTTGCATAAGCAACCTATAAAACTTTTGTGTTTTTTCTACTCCTTTGTTTGTTAATCATGGGAGCCAAAGATACCCTACATGATGCCAAGCAGCACGTGCTTCGACCGACATAGCTAACTAAAAGGTTATGCTAATAAGTTTTTTATAAAGTAATATATTAGTATCGCAAAGATACCAATTACATTCAACCTCTAAAAAAAACAGTACCCTGTAGCATTATGGATGCACACAGCCAAAATAAAAAAATAAAAATTATAAAAAAAAGTCCTGCTACAATGATCTATTATTTGTAGCAGTTGTACAAACACCACCAAGCAAACACTAGAAGTCAAAATACTCCAAAAGCGATGCCTCCAGAAAAGAAACATTACACAAGCGCAATCGTCGCCCGATCATAGATTAGGTTTTCACATTGGAAAATGACCGCGCTCTCAAAATAATATCTTCAACAAGATCATTGACAGTCACAACCAATTAATGCCACACCCTGAAAGATAAGACTTGGTACTTCTCCTATGTTGCCGGCCCCACTTGTTGATGCTGCTGCTACGAGTCACGATTCACCAAGAAAGTTCCTCGTCACCACGAAGACTCGAACCATCATTGATAGTCGTCATATCGCAACCTCCATGACATTCTTCATCTGCGACTTCACCATGAAACTCAAAATACATGTCTCATGATGACAACAGACAACGAAACTTCATGACACGAGGCACTCAAGGGAGATCATCGGTAGAGTCCTTTCAGAAATTTGGCCAGCCAAATCCATGAGTATAGGCACCCATCAGTCCAACGTTTTGGCGCGAGAAGAACCAAAGGAATGCCTACTTTATTAGGCAGAGCGATGGCTCCCACGCCGCCATCCACCGGCTCCCAACAGCAGGCCGGAAATCTCAGCGGGCACGCCACCACCACCCGCACACGCGGAGATGAGGAGCTTAGCCACGCCAAGTTCCCCGAACCAGCGCCATGCCGCCCTCATAGCCACAACAACCACCACGGTCGCCGAAGAAGCCCGGGGCCGCTATCCCGCCGTCCGTCTCCGCCGCGTGTATCTCGCCGTCTAGGGCCACCGATCTACAATAAGCCGGAGATCCCGCCGCCGTCGTTAGCTGCATAGGCTTTTCCCGGGGGCTTCCTCCGACGGTGGCATGGGGCGGAGGCGGAGGGGTAGGGGCGATGGTGGCTAAGTCAGATCGTTCGAGCCGCCCCTCAAGCGACGTGAGCGACGCACGTCCGTTTTCAGACGAACAAACATATATAAAAATTGTAGTAGAATTTCACATCCGGCATCTGCACCAACCAATGATGCACACATTAAACATGAGTACCAGAACTTTTAAACTTAGTTAAACACCAAGACTGGTAATCAGATATGTGACATGGTATCAGGATAGCATGATCTTCAATTATAAATAGGAATCTAATAAGTTCGTGTTCGCAAGGATTCGAACTAGGTGCTAGGTTTGTATATTTACTCACCCAACTAGTTGAGCTATGCTGATAAGTACCGGTCATCATGCTTAATGTTATTTTTCTCTTCTTTATTTATCCCCTCCGAGTCTTGAATCTCCGTCGTCGTGTATATGTTTCTTTTCTTCCTGCAGACTGTGTACTGATTAGTCCGTGCCACCTGCACTGATGTGTCCACTGTGAGAAGCTGACACGTGGGCCATGCATCGAGCCAACAGAAGAACGTGCTGCTCCAGGTCGAGGCGTGCACATCGGCCTCTGGGTCTGCGCGGTCGGTTTGCCGCCGTGTGGCTGTGGCGGCAAGGTGGCGCCGGCGTGTAGTGGACGTGTAAAGGTGGATGTTGAGTGAAAGAGATTTGGCGACTGATGTTGCTAATATACATCGATGGCTTCACGTTTGGCGTTTTGCTTGAAAAAGATTTGTCACCTTTGTCTCGTTGTAGCTTCGGTTAAAGAAGGTGTCAGCTGGTCGATCCCGACTGCTCGCAAAGGTACGGTGAGGAGGACTGAGAGAAGAACCATCTTGAGTTCTTACAAATTGTTATGTGAAGCCAAAAGTTTTCAGAAATTGTCATTGTCCATGAACTGTGGCGCATGCGTTTCAGAGAAGCCATCTGCTCCGACGACTGTCCACAATAGCTCCACAAGATATTCTCTTGCCTGAAATCCTATATATCCGAATAATAACTTTTACAAGGCCATATCTAGAGAGATAAGGATTGTTTGAACTTTGTACCCTCATCGAGCGATACTCGCATCAATCTATATTAAATTCACAACCTTGAAAATACCTCTCCCGTTCTCCGCGTAACGAACTTTGGGTCTCGGGAGCACAACGGCAACGTCGTTGCTGTGCAAAGCGTGTGAGAGTTTTTTTTTTTTTTTTAGCGTGCAAAGCGTGTGAGAGTTAAACTCGTTGCATTTGTCGTTCATTTATCTTTTCAATTGTTTTGTCTCTCATAAGCGTCTGCGTACGCATGTAGTTGGAGCCCAACACACTGTTTTGTTTTGGGCCTAGTGGTTTGTAGTTATTCAGAGTCTTGACATGTTTTCGTCAGACTTTGTGTAGCATTTACTAGTTCTTGTAATCGTGCTACACATCGGCCACGTTTCCGTCCGTGGGATGGCGCGGGTCAATCGGATCGTGGGCGAGGTGTACGCTCGAGTTGGTTGCAGAGAATAAAAGGAAACAGAAAAGACGCAGAACAGTTGCGCGTCGCAAAAACCTCTCTGCTACTCTGTTCTTGCGCGAGTTCCACCATATCGTGTGTGTAAGATCACAGGGGCTGCTCTGTCATTTGGTATCAGAGCCCCGGGTTCTCGGTGGCGATTTGTGGCGGCGTTGGTGTTGGAGGCGTAGAGGCAACGGTGATCGATGGGTGATAAAACTCCTCTAAAGGGCAGCAGCGGCGACGGCGGAAAGTACATGCCGTTAACCAAGCTGCTCGGTGCAGATGCCGCGACGAGCGATGGCGCCGTCGTGGTACACTCGTCATCAAGAGGTGGTGTCCCGATCCACTATCCGCAGCTGACTGACACGAATTACGGCTTGTGGGCCGTGATGATGAAGATCATCCTCCGATCTCTCCGTTGCTGGAGCGCAATTGAGGGAAAGGGTGACTACGACACGACGAAGAACGAGGATGCATTCGCGGCCTTATCTCAGTCCGTCCCGGACTCCATGGTGATGGCGCTCGCGGAATACGACACCGCGGTGGAGGCCTAGGAGGCGATCCGGCGCATGCGCGTTGGTGAGGATCGCGTCAAGAAGGCCCGCGTCAAGCAGGTCAAGAGGCAGCTCGATTGGATGGAGATGGATGAGGGAGAGACGATCACTGTGTTCTCGTAGAGGCTGACTACTCTGGTTGGAGAGATCCGTTCACTCGAAGAGAAGATCTCAGATGAGGCGGTGATTGAGCACTTATTCAATGCAGTTCCTAGCCGATTTGCCGATGTCGTGAACACAATTGAGCAATGGGGGGGATCTGACGAGCATGTCAGTCACAGAGGCAGTGGGTCGCCTCGCCTCTCACAAGGAAAATCAGCGAGGTCGCCGCCGCAGTGGTGGTGGCAAGGATGAGCAGCTGATGCTTGTCACAAGGGAACTGGAGCAGCTCATGAAAGGGAAGAAGAGCGGTGACGGTGCGGGCAGCTCGGGTGGTGCCGCGGGAAAGAAAGGCGGTAACCGTGGCGACCATGGCATGAGCAGCAAGGATGGCAAGGACCGTCCAAAGCAAAAGAAAAAGGGCAAGTTTGATATCACCAAGGTGAGGTGCTACAACTGCAATGAGTTCGGGCATTTTTAGTCAGATTGCCTGGAGCCAAAGCGAGAGAAGGCAAATCTTGCTGAGAAAGAGGATGACGATCCAGCACTGCTGATGATAGAGGCTAGCGAGATCGTTCTGTCAGCAGCAGTACCAGAGGGATAGATATTCCTCAACGAGGAAAAGGTGCTGCCAAAACTCACTGGTGACAAGGAGGTTGTCTGGTATTTGGACACTGGTGCAAGTAATCATATGACAGGGTGCCGTAAGAAGTTTGTTGTGATGGATGAGACAGTCAAAGGCGGAGTCCGTTTCGGTGATGGCTCAGCTGTTGAGATATACGGGCGCGGTTCGATCTTGTTGCAATGTCACATTGGTGAGCACCGGGTGTTGTCTGATGTTTACTACATCCCTCGTCTCAAAAATAACATCATAAGTTTAGGATAGTTGGATGAAAACGGGTGCAAGTATGCAGCCGAGGATGGTGCGATGACAGTGTGGGATCGCCAGAGGAACATCCTAACTGGGGTCAAACGCACCAGGAACCGAATGTACATCCTGGAGATCCAAAAGACTTAACATGTTTGTCTACTCTCAATGGGAGATTCAGAGGAATGGCTCTGACACAAACGCTTCGGTCATGTCAACTTCCGATCGCTAAAAAATCTAGCAAAAGATCAGATGGTAGTAGGGATGCCACTTATAGAGCATGTGGACAAAATCTGTGAGGGGTGTATGATCGGGAAGCAAAAGAGGCACCCGTTCCCCTCGGAGGCGGTGTACAGAGCAGATTAGACACTTCAGCTCGTACATGTAGATCTGTGCGGTCCAATTACTCCAGCTACTCACAATGGAAAGAGGTACTTCCTTTTGGTTGTGGATGATCACTTCAGGTACATGTGGGTTGTATTCTTGCGCACCAAAGATGAGGCTTTCAATGCTTTTTGCGAGTTCAAAGCTGCAGTTGAGCTAGACCGTGAACTGAAGCTAAAAGCAATGCGAACTGACAGGGTGGAGAGTTCACATGCACTGAATTTGCAAAACTCTGTTCTCAAAATGGCATAAAGCATTTTCTGACTGCACCCTACTCCCCTCAGCAGAATGGGGTAGTTGAAAGAAGGAATCAAACCGTGGTCGGAACTGCTAGAAGCTTACTGAAGAGTTGGGAATGCCAGGGAAATTCTGGGAAGAGGCTATCAGTACGGCAGTTTATCTCCTGAACCGATCCCCAACTAAAAGTGTGAAGGGGATGACACCTTACCAGGCCTGGCACGGACGAAAACCCAGTGTGAGTCACCTACGCACTTTTGGGTGTGTGGGTCACATGAAGAAGGTGGGCCCAGGCATCACTAAACTGTCAGATCGCAGCTCACATATGGTTTTCATTGGCTATCAGCAGGGATCGAAGGCTTACAGGATGTTTGTTCCCATCAAAAAAAGACTGGTGGTGTCCCGCGATGTGATCTTTGAGGAGAACCGGCAATGGAACTGGGGTGCAGCCATCATCGCAGCAGACAGCCTCGATAGCATATTTGTTGTCGAGGATCCCCTCCTGCCAGAAACAATAGCTGCAGCAGAATGGAGTACGGCAGCCACGGCAGGACTTTCGACCAAGAACTATGTCGCGACAGAGCCTACCCTGGACACACCAGCGATCATCAAATCAACTGGAGGTTTGACACCGATCCCGATTAAGTTGTCCCTAGGGTCTCGATCAGAAGGAGAGCAGCAGCAGCAGACACCTTACTCTGAGCCGCCGCAAGGGCCACAGGGTCAACGACTCTTGTCAGACGTATATGACGAGATGGCGTAAGTCGAAACTGCAGATTCGGGTTTGTGTCTGCTTGCACTAGGAGAGCCAAACAATTTCCAGGAGGCTTAGAAGGATGCAAACTGGCAGAAAGCCATGAGGGAGGAATTGGCATCGATATAGGGCAATGACACATGGAAGCTCTGCTCACTTCCATTAGGTCATAAACCCATAGGATTAAAGTGGGTTTTCAAGCTTAAGAAAGATCCAGCAGGAAATGTGATCAAGCACAAAGCGAGACTGGTGTCAAAGGGCTATGTGCAGAGGCAAGGCATAGAATTTGAAGCGGCTTTTGCCCTAGTTGCAAGATTGGAATCAGTTCGGTTGCTAGTGGCTTTGGCAGCACAAGGAGGCTGTAAATTGCATCACATGGATGTCAAATCAGCATTCCTCAATGGTGATCTAATTGAGGAGGTGCATGTTTCTCAGCCACCTGGGTTTGAGCTTGATGGAGAGGAAGGCAAAGTATATAGATTGAAGAAAGCACTCTATGGACTCCATCAAGCACCTAGAGCTTGGAATTCCAAGTTGGATCAAACCCTCAATCACCTGGGATTTCAGAAGTGTCAGTCTGAACATGCTATCTACAAGAGAAAGAAAGGGGATAGCCTGCTGTTAGTAGGCGTCTATGTAGATGATCTGATAATCACAGGAAATGTGACAGCTGATATTACTACGTTCAAGAAACAGATGAAGAGCATGTTTAGTATGAGTGACCTTGGTCGCTTGTGCTACTACTTGGGCATTGAGGTGTCACAAACTGAAACTAAAATAGTGTTGTCCCAAGCAGGATATGCTAGGAAACTATTGGAGAGGATGGGATTGAAAGACTGCAACCCGGCTGTTACTCCAATGGAAGCAAGATTAAAGCTGACCAAGGAAAGTACCTCTCCTGAAGTAGATGCAACTGAATATAGGAGCATAGTAGGAGGTCTTCGATACCTTGTTCATACACGTCCAGATGTGTGTTATGTCGTGGGCATCGTCAGCTGTTTCATGGAGAGGACGGCGACAGAGCATATGGCAGCCGTGAAGCACATCATGAGATACATCAAGGGTACCATAGCAGATGGATGTCGATATGAGTTTGCAAGCGGGAACAAAAACTCACATCTGTTGGGATACTCTCACAATGACATGGCAGGAGATGTAGATGATCGGAAGAGTACATCAGGAGTGATCTTCTACTTGGGTACCTGTCCGATTAGCTGGGTGTCACAGAAGCAAAAGATAATGGCTTTATCTTCATGTGAAGCAGAGTTCATAGCTGCTACTTCAGCTGCTTGTCAGGGAATCTGGTTGTCCAGGTTGTTGTCAGAACTGCTTGACAAGGAACCGAAGAATACAGTGACACTGGAGATTAAAAACCAGTCTGCGATTGCTTTATGCAAAAATCTAGTGCTTCATGACAGAAGTAAACACATTGACACTCGTTTTCATTTCGTAAGGAACTGTGTTGAAGACGGCAAGATTTCGGTGGAGCACATGCGGACTGATGATCAACTTGCTGACATTCTAACCAAACCTCTTGGAAAGATCAAGTTCCTGGAGATGAAGGGGAAGATCGGGATGCATTCTGGGCGACAAAGTTAAGGAGGTGAAATGTGAGTGTTAACCTCGTTGCATTTGTCGTTCATTTATCTTTTCAATTGTTTTGTCTCCCATAAGCGCATGCGTACGCATGTAGTTGGAGCCCAACACACTGTTTTGTTTTGGGCCTAGTTGTCTGTAGTTATTCAGAGTCTTGACATGTTTTTGTCAGACTTAGTGTAGCGTTTACCAGTTCTTGTAATCGTGCTACACATCGGCCACATTTCCGTCCATGGGATGGCGCAGGTCAGTCGTATCGTGGGCGAGGTGTATGCTCGAGTTGGTTGTAGAGAATAAAAGGAAACAGAAAAGACGCAGAACAGTTGCGTCGCAAAAACCTCTCTGCTACTCTATTCTTGCGCGTGTTCATCAGAATTTGCAGAGTTCCACCATATCGTGTGTGTAAGATCACAGGGGCTGCTCTGTCAAAGCGTACCCACATCATCCTTATTTGCTTTCTTGCTCGTGTGCGCATGCATGCATCAATGATCAATGCCTGTGTGTGCAACCGAATGATGAGAAGGTGAATCTTGCTACCAACGAGATAAGAAAATGACCAGCCACTTGTAGAAAAACTAGCTTTGGTTCGCATCGGTCGAAAGCATTAGTCTCGGTTCCTCGACCCGGGATCAATGCAAGCATTTATCCCAGTTCGAGGGGACCGACGGATGCACGGGACAGGGGGCATATGTCTCGGTTCTTAAGAGGCTATTCGTCCCGGTTGATAATACGAACCGGGACTAAAGGTCCGGCCCCAGACACGTGGCATGTCGCCGATCTTTAGTCCCGGTTCGTATTACGAACGGACCTTTAGTCCCGGTTCGTATTCGTATTACGAACCGGGACGAATATCCCGCCTATAAATGCGCCGCCCCAATCAGCACGCACCCTCTATTTTTTCTCTTGGTTGAAGGAGTGATGTGTGGTGTGCTAGTTTTTTTTCCTATGCACATTAGGTGTTCGGCGAAATGTCTGAGAGAATGATACGCTTGATTTCACACAAAATAAAAATGATATGAGGTGCCGAGCCACACTTAAGTCTTTCTCCTCTTTCTTTCCTTCTTGATCGAGGTTAGCAACCTTATCCTTTATCTGTCATTGACATAATAATGCATGCGTCCACGTAATATCTGAGATATTGTATTGAGGAAGGATATTCTGACAGCCTTATCCTTCATTCCCGATAGAGAGAATGACGAGCTCGCACTCGCCCTTGGGAACAAGGAACACAAGAGACGAACACGAGGCACAGAAGGCTCCAAACCATGGAATCTTGGTTTTGCTGACCATAGGAAGAAATATCCCGATAGAAGCCATCAAAGGAGAAAGGAAAGGGTGGAACTTGAAGTAATGAAGCAGAAAGACCGGATGCATGAAATAGAACAACAATTAAAGTAGCATCAGAATCAACTTGACAAACTTAGTCAGCAAGCTACCGGCCCATCTCAGCGGCACATGCTAGATGAACTGCCTTCGATCCTACCGGCCCATCCACTAATCGAAAAAGCAGCATGGCTTCCATGGAGCTCCCCGGTGATGATGCTGATGATACACCGACGATGACTCCTCTTCGCTACCCAGTGGATGATATCATGGAGATGACACATTGTGAGATGCATGTGAAAGTTGTCAACATAACCATGGAGGTGGCGGTCGGCTATGCCTTACCATTAATTGGACCGGTACCAACTTACCATTGTTGTCTGGTTCCACGGGGCTACGCTATTGCCGGGTGGATGAAGTTATGGACAGATTCGTGCAACTCAATCTTGACTACCCTGCAGGTGAAGGGGATGTGCCTGAGCTGGCAGAAGCAAAAAACATGACCATTCTATGGCGAAAGGAACACATTGTGCTTTCAAATCAGACGCCAAGGCCATCCACTCCTTAGAGCACAACTCCATCTTCGTTGCAGCCTCACCAGTCTCCAGCGCATCAGCCGTCTTTGTCGTCGCCGCGACAGGCGCCATCTCCGCCACCGCGTCAGCTATCTCTAGCACGGTCGTCTTCACCGCCGCGTCAGCCGTCTCCATCACGGCCGTCTTTGCCGCCGCGTCAGCCGTCTCAGCCCCTCCCAAAAGTACAAAAGGGCCAGGGCCAAAAGCGATAGAGTAACCGATCACTGAAGCGTCTACCGGAGCCCCTCCCAAAAGTACCAAAGGTTCCTCCCAAGAGAGCTTACGACTATACTAAAGAGGAGAATGCGGTGATCGCAAAGGCCCAAATGCAACAGTGGTTTGATAGCCTCAAGCGGCCGAAAGAGTCACAGTTCCCCAGCACTAAAGAAGAAAAAGCCAAAGTGAAAAAAATGTTGAAGACCCTTCATCAACCCAAGCCAAGGCTGTCATCAAACTATGACCGCTCTATTGTCAAGTCACATCAGTCAATGGTGCGGTCCAAGAGCACTAGTGCAAGCGGAAATTCAGTTCCCTAGCTCGGTTTACAAAAAAACAAGGAATGCCCCCCGCTCAAAGTGATTTCTGATACCATGGTGGAGTCAAGCAAAGCTGCGAACGAGCAGTATGATCCAGAAATTGTTGTACTGTATGGACAAGCGGCCGCTGCTCAAGGTATGACTATTGCTCAGTACTTAGACCAGTTAGATTTCCCTGTGGCTGAGGAAGCATACAAATACGAGTACGGGAAACCTCTCGTCAGACCTGAGGACGTCAAGTATCTACCAACAAAAATGCGAAGATTACATAATTGGTACATTAAAGCCACAAAGGAAGGGGCAAACTGGATAGTGATCAGAGTTCGAAACGAGCATTACGGGTATGGAGATGCCCAGATACTGATTGAATTTCCTGAACTACATCAGTTTTTCAATCAAGACGCCCTCGAAAAATCGATCGCCGGTGCCTACTGTCTGTAAGTATTATTTCTCTAATAATTAAGTCTCTAGTTAGCTAACCTCGTTTATATCGCATGTATAATCATACTCATTATATTATGCAGACTAATGATTTTCGAATGCAGAAGAGGACAAATCTACGACATTGGGTTCATTGACCATATTGGGTTTATGAACTTACTGTGAAATTAAGTTTCAAGGACACAAAGGATAAAATTGTAATGACTCTAAGGTTTCAAGAAACCAAAAGGGAAATATTATTACCTTACAACTTTGAGTGGGTGTTATTGTCTTGTACACATTCTATTTCGCTTACTCGATGTTAAGTGTATAATTGATGAGTTATGCATGCGCAGATTCCATTATATTCTGCTAATCATTCAACCTGACAATGGAGTAGTACAATTCATGGACTCTAAATGTAAACCCCTTGAGAAGTGGGCCCCATGCAGGATATGCTCTAGCGGTAGTTTCAACCATTACAACACTATACGGCAACTTTCGTTCATTTACTGATATCAAGTAGTTAATAACTCATTTTATTCATTTTTTTTGCCGGGCAGCGCTTGGAAACGATTCACTAGCAAGGCTAAGGGTGTCTGAAAAGAGAAGCTTACATTTAAACCACTAAATGCAAATACTACTAGCTAGATCTGCGCATCTCTTTGATTCTAGTTTCGATATCATTATCATGCTTAATTATTATTATTTTGATTGAACTTTGTTCTCGTAAAATGTCTGAGGCAGGCAGACGAAAATAACTTATGTGGATACTATGTCTGCGAGTTCATTCGTCAGACGATCTGTGAGAAGGGCAGAAACTTAGAACAACTTCAAGTATGTAAACAATACTCAGAAATTTGTTTTATTACCATCAATTGTGTTTAGTTTTATTCATATATGTTGACTTATTCTTTTAAATTAGATCGAACGGTTGCGGGACCATCTTCTACCAGAGGATCGCAAACAAGCAATCCAAGAGGAAATTGCGGGATTCTTAGATGCAGAGGTCCTAGATCCAAAAGGAGAATACTATCAGAAAATTATGATAATATAATAGGGTTCATAAAAGACTTTATATTGTATATATGCATGAATGTAATATATTCGATACTTGCTGTGTAATATAATCGGGAGATGTTTTGTAATATAATGGTTCCCTTAAGTTAGATGACACTTACCCCAGCACTATGTTATGAGGAATGCTCTTCCTCGTAGTAGATGGTGCGAGGTTGATGTTACCGAAAGTAGATTCGCATGGAGGCATGGTGCGGATTTAACATCAACCTTGCACCATCTACTATGAGGAAGAGCATTCCTCACAACATAGTGTTGGGGTAAGTGTCACAAAATAAATGCTCCTCAAAACACAAAAAGGAAATAGATAAAGGGAAAACAAAATAAATGAAAAATAAAGGGGATGCATAGATCCCGATTCGTATTACGAACCGGAACAAATGCCCCTCCCCCTTGCGACAGCCAGCAGTCACGTGAACCGCCCATTTGTCTAGGTTCGCAACCCAACCGGAACTAAAGAGGTAGGACTTTAGTCCCGATAGTCCCGTCCCGGTTGGGCAACCCAACCGAGACTAAAGCCACTTACACCGGACAAAAGGTCATGTTTCCACTACTGAGCCAAGAAGAATCATACAACCTCTTCATCCACAATAACGCATGGGCAAATAGGTAATCATCATGTGATGGTAGGTAAGTAGGCGGATATGTTTCCACGACACGATGATCCATGTGAAGCTTCTGGAATTGTAGGCATTGCACCTGTTAATAACTTCCTTTTTCGAACTAGTACGTACCTACCACCCCTAATAAAATATAAAATGTTCTGACAGTTCAATTCAAGCTACCAGAACGACTTAGGCACTTTTTCCTTTTGCTGAGGCCGCAAAGTCATTTCGCCTCCCCATTGAGGTACTCCGTACTCCCCTCTCCCGCAGACAAGGGCATAACCAAATTCTCAATCGGCAATGGAGCAGCTGGTGATTCAGATAACCTCCTCAAATTTTCCTCGTGCAATGCATGGCGTCTAAAGAGCTTTGCTGAGTGCTTGCATTTTATCTCACAAGGCAAATGCTTCCCCAAAAGAACCAATAATTAATATGCTTGGTTGAACGAAGATCACTGACCATTGGTTTACATCTTCTTGTTTGAAAGATCCAGCAATGCTGGCTTTTCATTGATTGGTACTCCCTCCGATTTTAAAATATAAGATGGTTTAGGCTTATGAAGTAAATGTATCTATACACCCTTTAGTACCTAGATTCATTTGAACCTACAAACTAAAAGATATATAGATACATTAGCTCACTAACCTAAAACATCTTATATTTTCAAACGGAGGGAGTAGATACAATATTTACAGAGGTGCCAAAGGCAAGGAAGGAAGCAAAAATGAAGTTCAGAAAAAATTAAAAGACTAAGCTAGGACTGCGGGAGGATGGTTCGGGGGGGGGGGGGGGGGGGGGGGGGGGGGTGGGTTGGCGCTCCCACATCAGTTTCTTTAGCTTTTTGGCTCTTGTAAAGTCATCTGACTAATAGGCATCGGGTTGATCTCTAAAAATCATGTTGTTGCGCTCCTTCCAAATTGCTGAGCGTACCAGAATTGTGAGGGATCGAATCCCTGATTGGTGCTCCGAAACAGCCGCATTGGCCATCGCTTACCAGGCCGCCACAACAGATTGCTCATGCTGCCATATGATAGGGTCCATGGCACTACAAAGACCAAGAGCTGGTGGCCGCCAAGATTTGCTTTGCAATCGGACATTCCATGAACAGAGGATTCGCCGTTTCCAGGTTACGAATGCAGAGTGGGCAGAAGTACTCATTCGGGAATTCCATTCTCATGAGCCTGTCAGCGCACCACAATTTGTTTTGTAGAAGCAACCATGCGAAAAATTTACAACATGCTGGAGCCCACGGGTGCCACACCATGGATGGCAAGCTGCTACGAATCATTCCTTCGAACTGCATCTTGTATGCTGATCTCGCTCAGTAGCAGTCGTTCTCGGTCAAAATCCAGGTGATCTGATTGGGGACAGTCTCCTGCAGCATGATGGCCATCAGTTCCCTCCATAGGAGGATGAAGTGGCTGAAGATGTCCGGATGGAGGTTGTGGCAGAGATCCATCACGCAGGTATTGGCCCTGATTACCTCGGCCACCGATCTTCTCTTCCGCCTGGAGTGCGCGACCAAGATCGGGTATCGCAGCCGTAGAGGGGCGCAACCAATCCATGTGGAGAACCAGAACAATGACGTTTCTCCTTTCCCGAGCTGGACTCTTGTGGCCGCCGTGAAGAGCCCCTCGTCTTTGATATCACATGGGGTTTCCATGCTAGCCCAGGGGCGATCAGGATGCTGACATCGGAGACAGAGCCATCGTAGCCTAAGAGCATGCGCGAACTTTTCCAGGTTTAGTACGTAGGCCGAGCCCACCATAGTCCAAAGGGAGCAGACTTGCATCTAGTTGACCTAGCACTTCCTACTACATGCAACATCATTTTCTTCGAGGTCCCAGGTAAAACGCCTCATGATGCCATCGATGGTTTTTAAGAATTTTTTGGTAAGTCTGAGCAATGTCATAGAGAAGATGGACATCGTGCTATAAGGACCGACATCGTGAGCGTCCGGCGACCGCCCAGGTTGAGCAGTTTTCCCTTTCATGCTGCCAGTTTTGCACGCACTCTGTCAAGCACGAGCTGCAGCTGAACTAAGCGCAGTTTTGCCATGGAGATCGGCATCCCCAAGTACTCCCCCCGTTTCAAAATATAAGATGTTTTAGTTTTGTGAAGAAGATGTATCTAGACTTCTTTTAGTGTGTACATTCACTCCAAACCTGAGTGAACCTACACATTAAAATAAGTAGGTACAATTGCTTCACAAAGCTAAAACTTCTTATATTTTAAAACGGAGGAAGTACATGATAGGGAACCTTGCCACACTCCCGTCAAAACAGACTTGTAGATCATCCATGTTGATGCCTGGATTGGCGTCACCACTTGTCGACGTTTAGCTGCTAACATGATGCCTCCCTAAAAGCTCATACGATGCGAAGAAGGTGGAGCATATCATATATAATAGGATTGATGAAGATGATGACATCATCTGCATACAGGCTGACACGCAGCTTAGCCTCCTGTCTCGGCAGAGGAGAGAGGGTGCCCATCGCCATCGCTTTCTCCAACAGCCGATGGAGCGAATTGATGGCAAGGATGAAGAGGAATGGGGAGAGGGGGTCTCCCTAGCGCAGTCCCCGGCGATGATATATGGCCGGGCCAATTGTGCCGTTTAGCAGCACTAACGAGGATGCGGTGGAGAAGATCGGGGCTAACAAATCTCGCCATCGCGATAGGAAACCTAGTCACTATAGTATGTCTAATAGGTACTCCCACGAGATCGAATCGAAGGCTTTTGCAAAGTCTAACTAGAGTAAGATCGACGGCTTCTGAAAGGGTAATTGCCCCTATGTGTGGTTTTGGTGATTAATGACAATCCTTATGGACTAATGTTTTCATTGAGTTTTATATGAAGGAATATTCCATAGGTCATGCTTGTAGTTCATGTGTTGGATTCAAGTATGGATGCCATGAAGATAAAGATATACCTTGAGTTTTGGCATCAAGATCATCAAATTGAAGAGAAGAATATGATATGTTCAAGATCTTGAGAGTGTGATCTGATACATTGCAAATGTATCTATAATTTTTTATGTTCCATGCTTGGTTTTATCTACTTTCTTATGTTTTGTTCCAACTTTGGAGTACTTTTCATAGACTTTATTGGACTAACCTATTAACAAGATGCCACAGTGCCAGTTGCCTGTTTTCTGCTGTTTTTGGTTCCAGGAAAGTCAGAAAATGAATATTCTCAGAATTGGACGGGACAAAAGCCAAAGTGCCTATTTTTCCGGATGTCATCAAGTGCCAGAATACGAGACGGAGAGGGGCTAGGGGCCAGCCACACCATAGGGTGGCGCGGGTCCCCCTTGGCCGCGCCACCAGGTGGTGTGGGCCCCTCCGGCCTCCACCGACCTTGCCCTTTCGCCTATATATTCCTCCCGATGCAAAAACCCTACATAGTCAATCAGAAATCCACGAAAAGTTCCGTTGCGCCGCCGCCACCGAAGGGGAGATTCGGGGGGATAGAAAGTCTCTGTTCTGGCACCCTGCCGGGACGGGGAAGTGCCCCCGGAGCCATCTCCATCGATCTCCACCACCATCTCCATCACCATTGCTGATTCCCATGATGAGGAGGGAGTAGTTCTCTCTCGAGGCTAAGGGTTCTACCGGTAGCTATGTGTTCATCTCTCTCTCTATGCATGATCTTATTGAGATCATGAGCTTGTAATCTATAGATCTATTCTGCTAGTCAAGTGCTTTAATGAATCCCTGCTCTCCCCATGTGTGTGAAAGTGACAGCGTGCTCACCATGGTGGCACTTAGGCTAGAGATTACAAATACTTGTTATGAGTTATATTTGGAGTTGGATGTCTTTATGAAATTGTGGTGTTTGTTGGACTCATCTAGTGCTCAAGAGTGTGGGGTTTTCTAGATGGGAAAGGCTTACTTTGAGGAGTGCTGTTATAGCCCTACCATCGATTAGAGTGTCCAACCGGAGAGTAGTTAAGAGTAGTATCATGAAGAGAATATATTTATATGAGAGAGTGTTCACTAGTGAAAGTATGATCCCTAGGCCTTGTTTCTTAGCATTGATACACCGTTTGCTTGCTTCCATCTTTATTTCAGTTTTGCTTTAGTCTCTTCCACGCCATCAAGCTATTTGTTGGCACCGTTGTCTTATATCCATACCACTTGTATTTCACTATCTCTTCGCTGAACTAGTGCACCTATACACCTGACAAGTGTATTGGGTGTGTTGGGGACACAAGAGACTTCTTGTATCTTGATTGAAGGATTTCTTGAGAGGGGATACCTTTGACCACTTCCTCCCTGAGTTCGATAAACCTTGGGTGATCCACTTAAGGGAAAACTTGCTGCTGTTCTACAAACCTCTGCACTTGGAGGCCCAACAACTGTCTACCAGAATAGAAGTGCGTAGACATCATGATCTCAATAGAAGAATTCAAGATATGGATCTAAGCCGGTGTCATGATAGCCTCATTAGTTGAGCTATGGTTGACTAAGATTTAGAACATGTAATCAAATGAAGAATTCCTTATGTACCTCAAGATATTGAGATGGAGCATGAGAAGACTCTTGGTTGACCAATGCAAAGAGTGAAGAGTGATTTCAAGTTGGTCAACACATGAAGCATAAAGAATGTACCACATGGATCTTGTGGTGTGGTAAGCCTTGTCATTTATGCATCATGAACTAACCCATTATATATGTTCCTTTGTGTTTTATATATGGGATAGGTATATTTCCATGGGCATGCTTCAAAAGTGAAGATCTCAATAGCCCATGAGAGGATGGCATCAAGTGGTGATCGCCATCAAGGTTGAGAAGGGAAATTTCAAGATAAGCATCTCGAGAAGATCATTTGCTTGAAGCTTGCCGTCCATATTGGTGATAATGGACATGTGAAGACGTGTCTTAATGAAGCTATCCCATAGTGGTGTATGGGGGAGCAAATTATGAGTCTTCACGAAGCAACAATGATCAAGTGGTGCATTCCGACTTGGATGGAGCTTGAAGTGTTGTCATCAAGATCAAGCGGGATGCACAAGGCAATGGTATGGCCTTCCTAGGTTTTCCTTTTACTGTTCTCAAGGTGGTTGTTGGGAGACCGGGTTATAGGATAGATAGCCGCACTATCAAGAGGGGCTTTCGGTTGGGTAACTTGATCACAATGTCTTAGGGAGCTCAATCCTTTGCATACTTTGCCTCTTCCTATTTTGTTGATTCTTGGTATATTCTCTATGTGAGGTTCTTGAGCTTATTGCTAGATCTTCAATAAGCCCAAGTTCATCAAAAACGGAATTCGTATGCATCTTATATGGCGTTTTCGAGTTTGAAGGTTTTATCGGTTCTTCTTATAGGGAGGCTCCATACCTTTCCTCATTTGGTAATATCTTACTTTGTTGGACTATGATTTTTTCATGCACCATATTGTAGAGCTTGTTTTCCTCGTCAAAACAAGCCCAAGATCATCGAAATCGGAGTCCGGATGCAAAAGTTATTGCGTTTTTCGTTAAGTCAGTTTTATCCCGGTTGTGGATCCGGTTCAACCGAGCCCCACACCGGACGGTCCGGTTCCAGCTCCGGTAGACCGGATCTCGGACTGGATTTTCCGGTTTTCGCGACCGAGTCTATTCCGGGTTGGCAAACAGAGGTATTTCAGTTTGTAGGTCGGTCCTCTGGCCTGGGGACCGAGTTTCCCGGTTCTGGGGCCGGTCCAACCGACTTTGGAACCGAGTTTTCGCTTTTTTCTCTCCAACGGCCATATTTGCTTTTCCCTATAAAAGGAGGTTCTTCCCCCAATGTTTTTGGGCGTTCTTGAGCACGAAATTGACCTCCATTGTTGACCCTCTTGAGCTTGCTTCCTCTCCCTTCCCTCCTATGATTCTTGCATCTTTTTTAGGGCTTTGGAAGAGAAGATCTAGATCTACAATCCCCACCAATCAATTCCTCCTCTAAGTGAGGGCAACCCATTGGATCTAGATCTTGGAGTTATTGGTTGACTTCCACCATTGTTCTTCCTCTCTAATTCCTCCCTAGCACTTGTTGCTTTGGTGGGATTTGAGAGTGAGGGATTTGAGCACCCTTGGTGTTCTTGCTTTGCGTTCTTGCATAAGTGTTGAGCTCTCCACTATGATTTGTTCTAGTGAGAGACCGTGAGCTTGTTGCTCTTGGAGGGTGACCTCCTAGTTGGCTTGGCGGTTGGTGCCGCGGTGTCCTCTTCGTGGAAGATTGTGAAGAGACCTAGGCTTCTCCTTCGTGGAGCTTGTGAAGTGGTTGTGGAGCTTGCCATCTCCACAGTGGAGGAAAAGCTAGCCATAAGGAAAGGGCCTATTCCTTCGTGGGATAGACTCGGAGAAGAAGGTGAGCCTTCGTGGCGTTGGGAAATCCTTCGTGGAATCCCACACCTCTCCAACGTGACGTACCTTACTTGTAAGGGAACAGGGGCATACATCTTTGTCTCCGCTAACCTCGGTTATCTCTATACCCGAGCTTACTTTCCTTGTGATAGCCATCGAGCTTGAAGTACTTATATCTTGCTTATCACTTGTGTTATTTATCTTGTGCTATCTTTCTTAGCTTATCTTGTTGTTGGTGCACTTAGTTGATCCTAGTGTATTTACGTTTTGTGCTTGTAAAATAAACGTTAGTTTAATTCCGCATTCTATCAAGCCAAAACCGTAATAGTTTTGAAATTTCCTATTCACCCCCCCTCTAGGCGACATCTCTATCCTTTCAATTGGTATCAGAGCAAGGTCTCTCCTTGTTTAGGCTTCACCACCTAGAGTGTAAAGATGTCGGCTAGTAGTATAGTGCACAATGACACAATTATCTTTGATGGCAGAAATTATATTTTGTGGAGAAATTGCTTGCTTTGTAATCTTCGGACCTTGTGTCCAAATATTGAGCGATTTCTAGATGTAGGTTTTTCTCCTCCGATGGATCTTAGATGATGAGAAAAATTTACATCTCGAAGCTCAAGTATCTAATGAGCTTATTTTCTCTTTGAGCCCCATAGTTAATTTGTTCTTGACAAATGTAAAGCACAAGTCATCTCATGAGATGTGGACCAAGCTTAAAGAAATATTTGGTGGGTCCATTTCTCATAGGGTCGGTGGTATCTCCGAGGAGCTCTCTTCTCCTTCACATCATGAAGAGTTCCAAATTGCTTCCACCTCCGGCCGCAACGAGATTTCATTTTCTTCCACTTCACCTACATGTGACAAGTCACAAGGTAATGGTATGGTGAGTGGAGAAATCATATGTGATGATGGTAGTGTTTCTCTTTACACCAATGATTCTTGTTCTATCAATGATAATGGTGTAGAGAGATTGGACTTAAACACTTCTTGCAACAATAGTTCTATACCCCCTTGTATTGATAGTCCTTGCATATCGTCTAGAAACTATTTAAGTACTAATGTAGATGATATGCTTGATTTGTCTTGTTCCCATGTGCAAAATGCTTCTATTTTTTCTAGTTGTGTATCTAACAATGTAAAGGAAATCAAACATTCTATGGATCAAGACACAATCATGAATGGAGATTCAACAATATCCCCATCTTCATCCTCCCGTGCTCACATGTGCCTTATGGCAAGAGGATCAAAGGTATCTCCTACTTTGGATCCCAACATATCTTCTCTAGATAATAGCAATAATAATGATGATAGTGATGATGACCTTGATGAGGATACTAGTGCTCTTGTGCTTGAGTTGACCTTTTTGTGTACCTCTCTTCGTGGTAATAATAAGGCCGTTGCTTGTCTCAAACATGTTATGGACACCATAACTAAACAAATGGAAACCATAGAGGAGTTGGATTTCCAACTTGATGATGGGAGTTGTAGATTCCATCTCCTTAAGCAGGAGCTTGTCGAGGAGAAGCACACTAATTATTTCCTCATACAAAAAATTTAATCTTATGAGCTTGAAAAGGAAAAATCTATTAATGATGCTAGTGCTACTAACTCTACTTCTTGTGAAGCATCTATATTAAAGGAGAATGTTGAGCTAAGGGATCAACTTGAGTTGCTAACTAGCAAGTACAGGAAATTGGAAGAGAGTCATGAAATGCTCTCGGGCTCTCATAATGATCTTATAATCTCCTATGATGGGCTAAAGTTAGCTCGTGAGGAAAGTACCACTAAGGTAACATCTTGTGAGCCTCATTTGGACATTAGCACAACATCTACTCAAAATGCTATTTTGCCATGTGCTAGTCCTAGTGATACTTCTTGTCATACTATTGATTAAACTTGTGTTGGATTACTTGATTTGCCTTGTTGCTCTAACAATGAAGCTTCTACTTCCTCCAATACCTATATTTATACTAACCATGTAAAGGAAATCAAAGAGCTCAAGGCCCAAGTCACTTCTTTGAAGAAAGACTTGGAAAAGATTCATGAAGGCAAATCCACACTCGATAATATTTTGAGTGTGCAAAAATGCCCCAATGATAAAAGTGGACTTGGATTCAACTCCAATAACAAGAAAAAGTCCAAGAGCAACAAGAAGAAGATCCAAGACCAAGTCAAGGATTTGGCCAAGATTATTTGCTTTAAGTGCAAGGTTAAAGGACATCATGTAAGATCTTGTCCATTGAAGAAAAAGCACTTGAGTGAGAAGAAACAAGGGAAGCAGCCACAAGTTCAATGTCAAGCCCAATCTCAACCTCAAGTTGAAGTTAGGCCACTTCCCAAGAAAAATCAAGATAAGGCTCCCCAAGCCAAGAAATTAATGAAGAAGAGAAAGGGGAGCACTTTTTGCTACATATGTCGTGAGAAGGGGCACTTGGCCTCTTCATGTTCAAACGGTACCTTATCTAACCCTATCATTGTTGATGATTATTATTATCTTGGGAAGGATAAGGATGGCAATGTGTTTGCTAAGTTTGTTGGAACTCAAAGTGGTGTCAAGAAACGAACCATTTGGGTTGCCAAGCCTATTGTGACTAACCTCTTAGGACCCAACTTGGTTGGGGACCAACAAGCTCAAACTTGATCAATAGGTGTTTTTGGAGGGCATTGGAGACTTGGCTAACTCATGAAGAATTAAGGGATCTTCATATATTATATTTTATAAAGCCAAGTTACAAGGATTATCATCTCCCTACCATATACCCAATGTGCCTCTTTGGAGTAACTCGAACTCAACTCTTTTATATTGTAAGTTACTTGCCCCTTTACATGTTTTGGTTTTGTACCAAGTATGTGTTTCCAGTTGTTGTGCCTCATGCTTGCTTATTTTGTGTATTCAAGTATGCCTATGTGTTTGGCACATCATTTACTTGTGTGTTTTGCTTTGAGCCTCTAATGCATCTTGATGATATCTTTTTTGGCTCTTTTCGAGTGATTAATGGAACATCCCATTTTGGGAGAATGTTATGCCTTGTGCATCCCTCAAACATTAAAATGTGTGTACATGAGTACTACCACTTAGTATTGATATTGCAAGCTTATCTAGTCACTATGTGGTGTGTCATACTCATGATAAATTCAAATTCTAGATGTCCATTAATTATCTCTAGTTGAGGTTGTTTTTCCTCTTATTAAGAAAAAATAGAATACCACATTATGGGGGAGTAATATGCTTCTTTTGCATATCACAATCCTAGGAAATGTGAACATATGAGGTGGTGCCACTTAGAGTTGATATTGTTGATTATCTTGTATCTAGGTGGCATGTTAGCTCAAACAAGGTCTTAATTTTTGTTAGAAGCTTTTATTGCTCATCTTTTTGGTCTTTGCTTGAGTAAGAAATTCTTGGTGTGGCCCTTCCTCAAATGCATATCTCTATATCTTATTTGGGAGACCATTTGCTTCAAGTTATTATAATCATTGCTTTGCATGATTGTGTGACTAGTTGAAGCTATCAAGAATCTCTATCTTTGCATAATGCTTAATATTTTTATTCCTATCCTATGCTTTTTATTGTGAAGATTTATCTTTAATATCCGTGCAATATACCACCGGAAATAAATTCCAATACACTCATTGTCTTCGACAATTGATATACTTGGGTGTGGTAGCATTTGTGGATCATCTTCACCTTGGATTTCACCTACTATTGCCTTTTTTCTTTCCAAAAATTGTTGTGGCTCCCATTGTCTTCCTTGTCTTTTGAACATCTCTTTGATGGTGTTTTTGATTATTATCAAATGTGCTTTTAGTGGAAGACAAACCTTTTCTTCTCGGAACCTTGTGCCATTGTGAAAAGTGTTAAGGGTTCGGTTTATTTGTTGAAACCTTGCTCTTTTGGGAGTTTGTTATCGCATTCTTTCTTCTCTATGTTATTTGCTTGAATGAGATAAATCTTTGAGCATTTATGTTTTTATCTCATCTTTTATGCTCAATAGTTTTTGCTTAGTTCATTTTTTGAACTTTGTTGAACAAATCTTGTGTTGATTTGATTCTTTGATATAGTTTGGACAACAAATGTGTTTTGTCACACCTTGTATGCCTTCTTGAATATTTTGGTGTTTTGTCCAAATTATATATTCATTGGTTCTTGAAAGTCTCGTGCATGCATGTTTACTAAATGTATATCTTATATCATGTTTTGCTTTCTTTGATCCAATATATAGGGTATACTCCATCAAATCCTTAAACGGGTATGATGTGCATGAAATTCAAATTTCATCTCTAAATATGCACATATTTTTATGGAGTATGTCCTATGTGTTGTGGTTAGTTTAACCACTTTGGACCTAATAAGTTTGGGGACCAAGATGTACTTGAATGTTGTTTTAGGTACATTGGAGATGCAATGGATGCTTGTCTTATCTATAAGGAACGTGTTGTCACCACATGATAATTGGAGCCAAGCTAGGATGATCAAAGAATTCTTATCTACTACATCATACCATTGCTATCTCGATAACAAGTATCTTATTCATGCATACTATTCTTCCATCCAATCTCTTGTAGGTTGCATCTTGGCATGAACTTATTTTTTTGTAAATGTTGCAGTTCTTGCAAGGATCTTTGAAAGACTTTTCTATCCTTATTGCTTATGTGAGTAATTTGAGATGATGCATATAATGGGGAGTATATAAAATCATGTTCATGCTTCCCAAATATGCCTTCTAGCAATTTATTGCATATCAATTCCTCAAGGTACTCTCATGTGCAATATTGTCGAAATTGCATTGAATCCTTCCTTTTGAGACTTGTTGCCTTTCTCAAAATATCCCACCTAGCATTAGTTCCCTTAGTGTTAGTTGTGATGTTTTTGAGGTTTTCTTTTTCTTTGGTGAAGTTCATTGATATACCATAAGAGAAAATAGAGCCATGGGCTATATATATGCACTTAAGCGAAATATCATTTTTTTTGGTATGTCTTATGAATTCCTCTTGGATATCATGTTTTCTTATCTTTATTAACCTCTTATGTGTGGATGTTTCTTTGTGGATTATTACCATCATTTCCCAATTATAAACTTATATACACAAGAGTTTTAATCCCTCTCCATGATACCCTTGCCTTTTGCCAAGCATCTCACTTATCCGCTTAGTTTTTAATGGTTTTGGTAAGGTCTTGATTTATGAGTGCTCGGTTTACTTTCATTGCATCTTCATGCACTCATATCTCATATTTGGTTTCTTTTGGACTTAATCTTGTCTTGACAAGTGTATTGATTTATATCTCTACTCATTGTATCTTGGTTGTGTTCTAAATGATATAGAGGGAGTGAGGATTCCATTTTTGACATATTGTATTCAAATGAAACAACTAATGTATGCACAAACCTTGGGGAGCTTCCTGATTTCATTTAGAGAACTATGTGTCCACTTGATTATTTGGATCTTTTGATTGATTGCTTCATCCGTTGAAGTTTCTTCACCTTGTTATCATTTTAGCAATATTTGATCCTCAGTATAGTTGATTTCCTCCAAGTATTCTTCATTGGATATGTGCATATGATTTCACTCATATTATGATAAATGCACACCTTGGGAGGAACTTGAACTATATTGGCCTTCTAACTTTGTCATCCATTTTGGCATGTCAATGGGGGAGAAGTTTAGAGGGTTTTAAGGGAAATGGTTTTCTACTTAAGATTGGTTTGTTCTTAAGTGTTTGCCTTTCATGCATTTCATCTTTATTATGTATTCCATGGTTGAATATATAGTGGAAACTCTCCCAAAGGTTATGCTTGACAATGTATGCAATGAAATTCAAGTTCATCACACGTGCATATATTGTGGGGGAGTTTGCTCTATATATGTTGGTTCTACTCACATCTCTTGCATTAGTTGTAGTTTGTGTGAGTAGAAGCAGTTTTCATATGCTAGTATCTTTGTGTTACTTAACCATATCAAATACAACCTCTTGTATACCACTTATTCTCGGATAAGTTGCGTACTTGTTTCAAATATTCATTATATAAACCCTCTTGTTATGATTGTCATCAATTACCAAAATGGGGGATATTGAAATGGTAATTGCCCCTATGTGTGGTTTTGGTGATTAATGACAATCCCTATGGACTAATGTTTTCATTAAGTTTTATATGATGGAATATTCCATAGGTCATGCTTGTAGTTCATGTGTTGGATTCAAGTATGGATGCCATTAAGATAAATATATAGCTTGAGTTTTGGCATCAAGATCATCAGATTGAAGAGAAGAATATGATATGTTTAAGATCTTGAGAGTGTGATCTCAATAGAAGAATTCATGATATGGCTCTAAACCGGTGTCATGATAGCCTCATTAGTTGAGCTATGGTTGACTAAGATTTAGAACATGTAATCAAATGAAGAATTCCTTATGTACCTCAAGATATTGAGATGGAGCATGAGAAGACTCTTGGTTGACCAATGCAAAGAGTGAAGAGTGATTTCAAGTTGGTCAACACATGAAGCATAAAGAATGTACCACATGGATCTTGTGGTGTGGTAAGCCTTGTCATTTATGCATCATGAACTAACCCATTATATATGTTCCTTTGTGTTTTATATATGGGATAGGTATCTTTCCATGGGAATGCTTCAAAAGTGAAGATCTCAATAGACCATGACAGGATGGCATCAAGTGGTGATCGCCATCAAGGTTGAGAAGGGAAAGTTCAATATAAGCATCTCGAGAAGATCATTTGCTTGAAGCTTTCCGTCCATATTGGTGATAATGGACATGTGAAGACGTGTCTTAATGAAGCTATCCCATAGTGGTGTATGGGGGAGCAAATTATGAGTCTTCACGAAGCAACAATGATCAAGTGGTGCATTCCGACTTGGATGGAGCTTGAAGTGTTGTCATCAAGATCAAGCGGGATGCACAAGGCAATGGTATGGCCTTCCTAGGTTTTCCTTTTACTGTTCTCAAGGTGGTTGTTGGGAGACCGGGTTATAGGATAGATAGCCGCACTATCAAGAGGGGCTTTCGGTTGGGTAACTTGATCACAATGTCTTAGGGAGCTCAATCCTTTGCATACTTTGCCTCTTCCTATTTTGTTGATTCTTGGTATTTTCTCTATGTGAGGTTCTTGAGCTTATTGCTAGATCTTCAATAAGCCCAAGTTCATCAAAAACGGAATTCGTATGCATCTTATATGGCGTTTTCGAGTTTGAAGGTTTTATCGGTTCTTCTTATAGGGAGGCTCCATACCTTTCCTCATTTGGTAATATCTTACTTTGTTGGACTATGATTTTTTCATGCACCATATTGTAGAGCTTGTTTTCCTCGTCAAAACAAGCCCAAGATCATCGAAATCGGAGTCCGGATGCAAAAGTTATTGCGTTTTTCGTTAAGTCAGTTTTATCCCGGTTGTGGATCCGGTTCAACCGAGCCCCACACCGGACGGTCCGGTTCCAGCTCCGGTAGACCGGATCTCGGACTGGATTTTCCGGTTTTCGCGACCGAGTCTATTCCGGGTTGGCAAACAGAGGTATTTCAGTTTGTAGGTCGGTCCTCTGGCCTGGGGACCGAGTTTCCCGGTTCTGGGGCCGGTCCAACCGACTTTGGAACCGAGTTTTCGCTTTTTTCTCTCCAACGGCCATATTTGCTTTTCCCTATAAAAGGAGGTTCTTCCCCCAATGTTTTTGGGCGTTCTTGAGCACGAAATTGACCTCCATTGTTGACCCTCTTGAGCTTGCTTCCTCTCCCTTCCCTCCTATGATTCTTGCATCTTTTTTAGGGCTTTGGAAGAGAAGATCTAGATCTACAATCCCCACCAATCAATTCCTCCTCTAAGTGAGGGGAACCCATTGGATCTAGATCTTGGAGTTATTGGTTGACTTCCACCATTGTTCTTCCTCTCTAATTCCTTCCTAGCACTTGTTGCTTTGGTGGGATTTGAGAGTGAGGGATTTGAGCACCCTTGGTGTTCTTGCTTTGCGTTCTTGCATAAGTGTTGAGCTCTCCACTACGATTTGTTCTAGTGAGAGACCGTGAGCTTGTTGCTCTTGGAGGGTGACCTCCTAGTTGGCTTGGCGGTTGGTGCCACGGTGTCCTCTTCGTGGAAGATTGTGAAAAGACCTGGGCTTCTTCTTCGTGGAGCTTGTGAAGTGGTTGTGGAGCTTGCCATCTCCACAGTGGAGGAAAAGCTAGCCATAAGGAAAGGGCCTATTCCTTCGTGGGATAGACTCGGAAAAGAAGGTGAGCCTTCGTGGCGTTGGGAAATCCTTCGTGGAATCCCACACCTCTCCAACGTTACGTACCTTACTTGTAAGGGAATACGGGAATACAACTTCGTCTCCGCGTGCCTCGGTTATCTCTATACCCGAGCTTACTTTCCTTGTGATAGCCATCGAGCTTGAAGTACTTATATCTTGCTTATCACTTGTGGTATTTATCTTGTGTTATCTTTCTTAGCTTATCTTGTTGTTGGTGCACTTAGTTGAGCCTAGTGTATTTAGGTTTTGTGCTTGTAAAATAAACGTTAGTTTAATTCCGCATTCTATCAAGCCAAAACCGTAACAGTTTTGAAATTGCCTATTCACCCCCCTCTAGGCGACATCTCTATCCTTTTAGCTTCTTCTACCTATGAAGGGATCGAGCCAGGTTTATTATTGGAATTTGGTGAGTATTCGGATATGGGTCCATTAGATAAATTCTGAAATTCTCTTTGGCCCATTTGTGCATGACAGCATATGGCTGTGCTAATGGTTCTAAAGTTTAGTCCCACATTGCTAGTTGAGTGAGAGTTATACCTCCTTATATACTAGTCTAGTATACTACTCATTAAGGTGCGAGAAGAAGAGCAGCTTGATGACTGCAAGTGCACAGATCAATTGTAGCTAGTTTCGAAGAAATGATATCGAACCCACAGAGAGCTATTGGTAAAGGTATTTATGCCCCTTGTTACTATTCACTAGAGAGTACTTGTAAGTTATCTTTAATTCCATGTAAAGGGTGTATAATGAGTGTGTTTGAATGAGTGCTAAAGTAAACAAGAACAAAGTAAATAACAAAAGTAAACTAAAGCAAGAGATTGTCTATAAAGTGCTATGTAATATGATTGAGGGGTTCTCAAGGAGTGTAGGATTCACTAATACCATGATACTATTAATCATAATTAAGATAATATACTTCTTGTGTTATGATATGTGTGGAGAGAGCTCCGTAATAAGATGTTCACTACAAGGCTCGTAGGAAGCCACTTTGTTGAGCCAAGAGTGAGGTCACCTCTAAATAACCAATGAGATGTCTAAGAGCAATCATCCATACAAACCACCGCAATTAAGGGTTTCCCCATGGATATCGTAATTAGCTTAGGGAGTCCCTCTTTATCCTCCTTTGACCATGTAGGTTACGAGCCGGCGTCGATCTGTCACGAGGCCATTTCGGGTACGATCCCAAAACAAGTCAAAATGATTTCTCCCTCCCTTTAGCCCCAAGGGCAAATGATATGTGGCCAACAACACATACCATCTAAAGAGAGAGATCAAACACGAATCATAAATCTATCATAGACCGGCCAGTCATACGGACACAAGAATAGATCATCTTTATTTCAATTCATAGTAGTGCTAGGGTTTCACCATATCTCCCCAAGTACAAGGAAACTAATCATAAATGAAGGGGATCAACATCATGGAAATTGTATGGATGAAATATGAAGGTACAATTGAATACAAGTGCAAATCCACAATAGAGATTGGAGTACAACAAAGTAAACAAAGGGGGATTGATGTGAGGACGATGTTGATGAAGATGGCGATGAAGATCGATGTGTAGCCCTTCAGGATGCAAGTATCCTCTCTCCCTTGAGTTTATGGTGGTGTAGATCTTGTGGGCGGTGGATATGGAGGTGCTGGAGCGGCAGGGCTCCGCCCCTTTGGTGTATGTGCACTCTCTTCCTTGTTCTAGGATTTTCCCATGTTTAAATAGGCATCTGGAGGTCGGTTTTGTAAACCGATGGAGCTAGGGGCCGAATATGCCCATTGGGCCTTCAAAAATATTGTTTTGTTTGACGAAACGAAGTTGTTGAAGTGCGGTACGGCCATACGGTACGGGCGGGCTCCGCCCGTACCAGTGGTTGTTAAGCCTTCTGAACTTTGTAGTGTTTTGGTCGCTCTTTCTTCATACGGACTCTGATGGAGTTGTTCTTTGGCTCGTTGGATTCGTATGGATGAGGGCTACAACACCGTGGACTTGGATCTTTATTTGGAGTTCATGGAAAAATTAACTTTTTCCTCCTCTCAAATGGCTAAGTCTGGTGCCACCAACTCCTCCATATTGAATCCCCTTGGCTCCTTTTATCCATGATTGTACATAGCACCTACACACAAATAAAAGACAAGAAAAAGGTAATAAAATCCTAATAAAACTACGAATGTGCAAAGTCCATGTGGAAATGAATGATAACAAGTAATCATACATAATAGGCATAATTGTAAATAGATGTAGCATCTAATGACTGACAATATGAATAATTTATGTACTTAAATATGCATCAATTTTAGACTCATCAACAACACCAAGCTAGACTCTTGCTCATACCGAGAAGTAAAGTGGCTTATGGAAAAGGTCATCATGTTCATGAGGCACGAGTCGATAATATAAATGAGGCAAAAATTGAAACAAAAGTATAATACCGGATGTAGAAGATCAATGTGTATCCTTATTTTCCCTGCAAGCTCCAAGTAAGAAAGAAAATATTCATACAAGGAAACACAAGATTAGTTATGCAATCCACAAAAGATCAATTAAAACTTCAATGCTTCATGTCAAAAAGTGAATCTAGCTCTAACTGATTTGGTTAGCGCCATGTTAGATACATCAGGTCTTTCTAAGGAATGGTGGGGGGAGGCGCTAATACTGCGTGTCATGTCCTAAACCGTGTTCCCGTAAAGGATAAAACCATGACTCCATTTGAGGAATGGGAGAAGAAAAGGCTTAAACTCTTACTTAAGAAAAGGAAAAAGTCAATATTCCAATACCCAAGAAGCAAAATATTGGACCAAAACCTATGGATTGTGTTTTTCTCGGATATGCTTTTCATAGCATTGGCTATAGATTTTTTATAGTAAAATATGAGGTATCTGACATGAATGTTGGTATGATTATGGAGTCGAATGATGCGACTTTCTTTGAGGATATCTTTCCCATGAAAGATATGTCTATCTCATCAACTCAGGAGATGACTAGTCCATCTAGTCAGGAATTTATTATAATTCCTGAACCCACTATGCCGATAGAACACTATGATGATCATGTGAAGGACGACAATGAAGATCCTAAAAGGAGCAAGAGACAAAGGACTACAAAGTCATTTGGTGATAATTTCATTGTATACCTTATGGATGATATTCCCACTTCTATTTCAGAAGCCTATGCATCTCAAGATGATGACTATTGGAAAGAAGTTGTCCGTAGCGAAATGGATTCCATCTTAGCTAATGGAACTTGGGAGGTCACTGATCATCCTGATGGGTGCAAACCTGTAGGATGTAAGTGGGTGTTCAAGAAAAATCTTACACCTGATGGTACTATTGAAAAGTACAAGGCACGTCTTGTGGCCAAGGGTTATACCCAAAAAGAAGGTGAAGACTTATTTGATACCTACTCACCTGTAGCTAGATTGACCACTATTCCAGTACTACTATCCTTGGTTGCTTCACATGGTCTTCTCATTCATCAAATGGATGTTAAGACAACTTTTCTAAATGGAGAGCTAGATGAGGAAATTTATATGGAGTAGCCTGATAGATTTGTAGTAGATGGTCAAGAAGGAAAGGTGTGTAAGTTAGTAAAGTCTATGGTCTTAAGCAAGCTCCTAAGCAGTGGCACGAGAAGTTTGAACGAACTTTAACCGTTGAAGGCTTTGTTGTAAACAAAGCTGATAAGTGTGTGTACTATCGCCATGGTGGGGGCGAGGGAGTTATTATGTGTCTCTATGTCGATGACATATTGATATTCAGGACTAATCTCACTATTATTGAGGAGGTCAAACAATTTCTATCTCGCTGCTTTTAGATGAAGGACTTGGGAGTGCATGATGTAATCTTAAACATCAAGCTACTGAAGGATGCAATGGTGGGATTAAACTGCTTCAGTCCCACTGTGGAAAAGATATTGAGTCGTTTTGGGTATAGCGACTCCAAGTCTTCTCCAACACCTTATGATCCGAGTGTGCTACTTCGAAAGAATCGAAGGATTTCTAAAACTCAATTGAGATACCCCCAAATTATTGGCTAGCTTATGTACTTAGCCAGCGCTACAAGGCCTGACATTTTCTTTTCTATAAGCAAACTGAGTCGATTTGTGTCAAATCCTAGAGATGATCATTGGCATGCTCATGTGAGAGTTTTGCGCTACTTGAAAGGCACTGCAAGTTATGGTATTTACTATACTGGGTATCCACACAAGTGGATATCTAATGCTGATGATATTAAGGCTACAAGTGGTTATTTATTTACACTTGGTGGTGACGCTGTTTCCTGGAAGTTTTGCAAGCAGCCATCTTAACGAGGTAAACTATGGAAGCATAACTCACAACATTAGACACAACCACTGTTGAAGCAGAGTGGCTTTGTGAGCTCTTGATGGACTAACCTGTGGTTTAAAAACCAATACCCGCCATCCCGATGAATTGTGATAATCAAAATATGATTGTCAAAGTAAACAGTTCTAAGGATAATATGAAGTTATCAAGGCATGTGAATAGGAGATTGAAATCTATCAGGAAACTGAGAAACTTTGGAGTTATTGTGTTGGATTATATTCAAATATCTAAGAACTTGGCAGATCCCTTCACAAAGGGTTATCACATAATGTGATAGATAATGCATCGAGGGAGATGAGTTTGAGCCACACAATAAGTTGTTCGCGATGGCAACCCACTCTATATGATCAGAGATCCCGTGAATTAGAGCTGCGAGACAAGTTGTTGATCAGCTGAAAGGAGAGTATGCTTATATTATATTTACATCTCCATAAAGATACAATACTCTCTTATTCTGTATGACAGGTTGATATTTATCTTAATATGTTCTAAATGGCTTTTCTAAGCAGATATGTTGTCCTGCAGAACATCTATTAAGAAACACACCTATTTGAGTCTGACTGTTAAACGTCATAGTCCATGAGAGTTAGGTGCTCCCTAATAAACCCATGAAAGGTCCCGGAGTATAACACATAAACTCCAAGCCGCAGGAAAGCCCTACGGTAGCCCTGTACCAGTCTAGATTTTGTGTGAAACTAGTGTGCAGAAAACTTGTAGTTCAAGACGTAGTCCACTATTCAAGTTACTAGATAGTACATCATGAAGTTTAACGTGGAAGTTCAACTTAACAGTCTTCACTACACACCACTATATAAAACAATGTTTTGAAATAAAAGTTTGTGATGTGCCAATGAGACTTTGTGGGGGATTGTTGGAATTTGGTGAGTATTGGGCTGTTGGCCCATTAGACAAATTCTAAAATTCTCTTTGACCCATTTGTGTATGGCAGCATATGGTTGTGCTAGTGGTGCTAAAGTTCAGTCCCATATTGATAATTGAGTAAGATTTACACCTCCTTATATAATAGGATGTGGTACTACTCACTAAGATGTGAGAATAAGATCAGCTCTCGCATACTCCTCCTTCGATGCCGTCCGCCTCGCCTCGCCACGCAACGACGCGCGCGCGCCGCCGGTTGCGGGAATCTCGCTAAGCCGAGCTTTATTTTTGCTATTCAGGAAAATTAATTATGGATTAATTACGAGCCATTAATAGACGCATTAATTAGTACGTTGTTTCTAGACTTTCTTGAACGTGAGCTGTTACCGACTCAGACGTGGGTTGAGCCCCACGATCTCCCTTGACCTACACTATATAAGTGTTTGCGCTAAACCTAATCGGTATTGCCTATCACACACGTTTCCTTCTAGTCTACTGTGCCACCGCCTTTGTCTTCCCCATCCCGGCTTGCGGCGTGCACCACAGATCGGGATAGTAGGCCTCTGAAACCCCGCCTCTTGTGAACCTGTACGAGTGAGGGGCGATTAGGTTTTTGGGGAGCGCTCAAGCGCGACTATTGGCATCCATAACGCCTTCCGACGACGATTTTCCGGACGATGACTTCTTTCCGGACGTCACCAACCTCTTCGACAACCTCAACATAAGCGACGACGCTGCTGCCACCGCTATAGCTACCGCTGCGACCGTTGTTGCTGCCGCCGCTACACCGTATGTAATTTTAATCTATCCCTCTTCCAGATTACGCTAGAGTGTTTAGTTATAGCGCTTGGTATAGATGCAATAGATTTGTCTTGTTTAGATGTAATTTGTTCATCTACTCTAGTTTGCGTGATCTATTTAATTATTATATGTATGATTATGCTTTTTCAATTATTTATTTGGAATAAATCATATGGATTATTGCTTATATTTTCAACATTTATCACATACGAAAACTTCTCTGCTTCTTGATTTGAGGAAGGCACTTGTCACATCCCAAATTTTAGATTTGGCACTGCATACATACATGTCATTGCATCATGAGCATCTTTGCAAAAAGTTTCAGTATTAAAGGTTTTGCCAAATACCTCCTTTTTGCTAGTTCATCCCTTTTGAAGCCTACTAGGACTTTTGCCTTGCATCTGCAAGAGAGACCCCTTTTGGGCATTCCAGATGCATGGTTGCGTAGAGCTCATCTCTACGAACCCGTGGGATTTTGTTTCATTCGATTCGGAGCTATGGATCAAAAATTATGTTAGTTTTAGTATGGACTGAATTTTCAGATTCAGGAAATTCAGAAAAACACAGACAATTTCAGAAATGACAGCAGCTCGGAAAAGAACAAAAGAAAAGAAAAAAAATTAAAGCGGGCAGCCCAGCCGGGGGACCGCCAGCGGCCAGCCCAGCAAGCAGCCCGCGGCCCGGCAGCAGCCGCAGCCGCCTACCCGCCGCTCGCCCCTTCCCCGCGCAGCGCGCAGCCGCCGGCGACGCGGGCCAGCCCAACAGCCAGCGTCAGCCGCCAGCCCACCTCCCCTCCACCGCTGACAGCAGGACCCCACCTGTCATCACCTCCCTCCCGACGAGTTCGTTCCAAATACGAACTGCCGCCGCCAAATCCTCCGATTCCGCTCGAATCCGAGAGTCCCCAGAATCCTAACCTACCCTCCTATATAGACCACGACCGACGGCGTTTTTCCCCTCTCTCAAAACCTAAGTAGGCGCCACGGGAATTTCTCGCCGGACTCTACCATCGCCGCCGCGCCATTACCGAAGCTTCAAAGGTCACGCCGCCGCCGAATCCGTCGCCCCTCTCCGTGTTCTTCCTTTCGTTCACTTCCCCGTGCATCACCACCTTCTCTGAGCCGTTTTCCCCTTCCCTCTCACCGCAGGACGCCCGCGCGAGCTCGCCGGAGTTCACCGACGGCCGAGCCGCACCGCCGCCCGTCACCGTCGCCCCAGGGAAGCGAACGACCGCCCGACGCCACCACTCCGCTCGCCGACCTCGCCCGCTTCTCGTCGGCTACTTCACCGCCGCCGGAGACCGCCAGAACCGCCTCGCCGTCGCCGCCCGAAGCCAACCGCCGCCAGCCACCTCGCCGGCGACCCCCCAGGTAAGGACGACCGCCCTCGACCGCACGATCGCAATCGGACGGCCAAAAACAGATCCGGCCAAACCGGTACCGGCCAGTACCGGCCCGCCATGTGGCAGCCGCGTGGCGCGCGCGTGGACGCCGCGTGGACGACGCGTCAGCGCCTGCGCGCTGAGTCAGCGCCTGCGTCAGCGGAATATTCCTCGGGAATATTCCCTTTAGTTTTAGAAATTGTTTTAATTGGCAGATAATGTTTTTAACTTGTAAAAATTGTAGAAAAATATTTACTGGGCTAAATTTTGCAAATAATATGTTGTTGGATTCACAAAATTGCGTAAAATTTTATTCCGCAATAATATTTTAGGTTTACTGTATGTTTTTCCCTGAGACTTTAAAAAGGCTTAAAACACTATAAAAATTATAGGAAAAGTTCTGTAACGCCTTTTTGCGTGATTCCAATTGCCCCTGGTTTTAAATCACATTCCTACACAGTAATATTTTTTCTCAGGCCTTACAACTCTGTTTATTGGAAAGTATTAGTGTTTTGCCATAAAAGCCTATTATTTGGGTTCACAAATTGCATAGCCTTGTTTTCATTGCATTAAAGATTTTTTTCATGCATCATGCAGTAGTAGTAAACATCAGAGAACACTGAGAGGTTACTAAAAACCTTGTTGAGCTAGCATGCATGCATCTGTGCACCTGCTTATGTTTGGTATGTTGTTCATGTGTTGTTTTGTATCGTGTAGATTGTGACGAGTGCAACGCTTGTTTCTGCGAGGATTGTACCCTCAAATCCTACCGCCAAGGCAAGTAGATGCTATTTTGTTCATACCATTGTCCTACTATTTTCTCTTATGCATGTGTAGCGTATTTCTGTAGTTATTGTGTAGGAACTACTATGTGGTAGGAATTTCCTTATAGTTGAGCCCCGTTCAGTAGATGTGCTTAGACCTGCTGTGAAGACGGGGAAAAAGGGATCACACTATGGTGGAGTTGTGTTTGCTTCAAACTAAAACAACTTAATGTTAATAAACTACCTGGGCGGAATTGTTGGATGGTCAACGGAGTGTGGATAATGGTGGGGAATGCCGCCCAGCGTACTGAGAAGGATTGGTTCTCTTTGTTATGGTAGCTTACATGTGCAACCATGTGCCAGTAAGAATGGGTGGCTGGTTAGACTTAGTAGGTCATGGTGATCCGAACCCAGCGTAGCCAGAGATGTAGTGAATGATAGGTTGGGACCGGTGCGCAGTGGGGTTTGGTGATCTACTTTCCGAAAGGTCCCATCTTGGACTTCTCCCTATCATCACACAATATGAGTGTGGTGGTACGAGTTGGGTTGGCCAGGTCACATGGGCTAAGTGTACAAACCCCTGCAGGGTGTAAAAACTAAGTACTTAGCCGTGTCCCCGGTTACGGACGATTGAGTTGCTTGACCTTGAGACTATGACATATTCTCACTCATCCTCATTTCCTAATTACTAAAACTTGATGGGTGAACTTAATGGGTTGCTGTGAATTAAATGGTTTATGAAAGTAGGACCAATGTGTTTGAAAAGTGCAAGCTAGCCAAAGCTCCACTAGCCAAATAAGCATGTAAATGCTAGGTGCATTGTCTCTTTTACCTTAATGCTACTTGCCATACATTCCATGTATTGACCCTTCGGGGCTGCTACGTTTCATGTTGCAGGTTATACCGATTCTGAGTGATTCGATATAGGTCGCGGTACTCCACTCGACACTTGTTCCCTCGTGGGCAATTTGAAGATGGAGTAGTATCTTTGTTTGTGTTGCTACTTGAATTATGTGTGAGCTAGCCTTCGAGCTAAGCGATTGTTTGTAATAAATGAATCATCTGGATCTTCGTTATTTATGATACACGGATTATTACTTTGTTATCTCATCTATGTTCTGTAAGCCAATGAATCGATCCAGGGATTGGCATGTTGCATAGAAGCTACAGTCTTTTCAGTACTGTAGTGTTACAGCACTCCGGCGGTTGATACCAGATCACCCATCCATGGGCTCAATATTTGGGCCAAAACCTTGGAGAACAGCTTTGCGAAGGAGTGAATCAGACTAATGGGCCGAAAGTCGTGTACTGATAGTGCCTGCATTTTTTGGGCAACAAGCAGATGAACGCCCCGTTCAGCGAGCCCAAGTCACCGTGTGCAAGATGGAAAAGGTGATTGAATGCCGCCATGACATCGTACTTTATGATGGGCCAGCAAGACCGATAGAAAACCCCTGTAAACCCATCAGGTCCCGGCGACTTTCAGAGGGCGACGATTTGATTGCTGCCCATACTTCCACAGTGGTGAACGATAGTTCAACCACGACGTTAGGAAGTTCATCCATGTCGATATTCTCCCAGAGCACTACGCGTGATCGCGGAGACGAGGTGCCCAACACCGAGGCTAAGTGAGAGTGCAGAAGATCCTCCTTCTCATTGTGGCTTGTGGTGACAACATCTGGCGAGTGCAGCTCATGGATGAAATTCTTCTGTCGTCGCCTTCTTTCAGCCAAATCATTCTGGAAGCTTGCCGCCTCCTTGCTCTCTCCACCACCGCCAGACCCAGGATTCTGATCTTGAACAGTTTCCGCAGATGGTGCTCAACCGCGGTTAGCGCCCGACTCTCTTGTGCCACGTAAAGCCGCAACACGATCTCTTGCGCCATGTGCAAGTGCAGCCTGGCATCGCTGAAGTGCTCCTTGCTCCACATCTTCAGGATGCGTGCTGTGTGACTAAGCTTGACTCGTTATCTACTGAAGGGGTTTGTGGCCGAAACAGGTTGATGCCATGCTCGTGTGAAAGTTTCAGAGATACCAGGGAAGTGGGGCCAAAAACTTTCAAACCGAAAGCGAGAGCGCGCCGGGGTGGGCACTGCATATCCGCGAGCAGCAACATGCAGTGATCCGAGGAGGAGGAGGAGGAGGAAAGCGCCTGGACCGTGCAAGTAAGGAACAGCGATTCCCAGGATGCGTTGCAGAAGAACCTGTCCAAGCGAACTAGTGTAGGGGATTCACGCTCATTGCTCCAGGAGAAAGAGCGGTTCTGTCATCTAAGCTAAGCTCACGCAGCTCTACACGATCAAGTGCAGCACGGAACTAGCCCATGAGCCTCCTATTGAGGTTGAGGTTGTTTTTATCCCTAGCCTCGTAAATAAGGTTGAAATCTTTGGAGATCAGCCACGGTGAATCTACCGGTTTGATTTCTTCCATCTCTTCAAGGAAAGCTGTCTTGTCGCTGTCCTCTGATGGCCCGTAGACAGTGGAGAAGAGAAAGGAAGTGCCAATGCGCAGAATTGTCACAACAGCCGTTACAGAGAAGCGACGAGCGCAAGGGGAGGAGAGAGAGACCACCGCCGCGCGTTCCAGAAGACACAGATGCCGCCACAAGTGCCATTGGCTGGAAGGAAGAGACAGTCCTGGCGCTCTCTAATTTGGAAGTTATTCCATCCAAAGGTACACACAGCTGCTACATGACTATGGATCATGGATACACAAAATAACCTTTCAAAGCCTCTCGAATCGTTTAGTTTTTGGGGCACTGCCATCAAGCTAGCATATATGCTATATCCTGACAGTCGCCATGCCGATGTGATATATTTGCTTTCTAGAGACGAGATCGCAAGATACGCAGATACAATTTTGTTGGATGGGTTATCTTTGTTCAAATCTGATACGCTCGCTCCACTGCTACAGAAAATGAGAAAACCGTAGTGCATCGTGTAGGTTTTGTTGAAAATTCCAGTGTGCAATATCGGAGTAAATAAGAGTTACCAAACCCCAATTCTTTCGGGCCGCGGGATCGAACCCAGGAAGGAAACGTGTCGACGTCACGGCTGAGCCTCCTCCCCGGGAGATGGGCCAACCGCAGGGCCAGGCGTCAGAATCCCCTCACATCCGTCTCATGCACGCCCCTGTCATGTGGATGGTGGACCGCGCGTGCCACGGGCCTGACGTCACTGACCGTGGGCACGAGCGATATGGGTGAGAGGAGTTTGGGGCGCCAGAGAGGTCCGCACCCGCCGGGTGGCGGGGCCGGCACATTCTGACGTGGTGTCTTCAAGTCGTCAGCACACACGGGTCTACATAGTGAAACTGTGCGGCGGATCCCATTCGAACAGCTCTGGCATATGTATGTTTTTTTTCGAAAAGGGGAAAATCCTGATCTCTGCATCGGTTGATGCACAAACTATTATTAATAAGTTTCTGCATACGTACGCGAGGATCCGTCTCTTTCCCGTGCCTGGCCTATGGGCCTGCTTGCCTGTATTCATGATCACATATTCGCAGCGCGAGTCTGATGCTCTTCTAGAACTCCTTGCCGTGTGGCGTGGCTTTATATGGAAACGCTTTTACTTCTATTATAGATTTTTTAATGATAATTGATATAGATATGGACACTGCCATCAAGCTTGATATATACTATGTATACCTTGATATTCTCCATGCCAATATTATTTTTTGAACGGTCTCCATGCCAATATGATCTATTGCTTTCAAGGTACAAGATCACAAGACACGGATATAAAACTTTGTTGGATATGGGTTATCTCGTTCAAACCTTCGTATGCTCCCTCGACTTTTACCGAAAATCTTAAGGGCAGCGCTAGGCGTCCCTCGGGGGATAATTTCCCCCGATCCGTCGGTCTCCAGGCTGCCACGTGTTTCCAAAAACAGGTCCAATCACGCTTTTGCTACGAAACCACTAATTTTTGCTATAAAATATCCCGCTTTTGCTACGTGTAGCAAAAAACGGTTCGACTCAGAAAAATAGAACAAAGACTAGATCTCGCCAGAGATCTCGCCGGAGACTTTGTAGCAAAAAAGTTCTAATGTAGCAAAACCAACTTCGCCGAAGATATCACCAGAGACTTTGTAGCAAAATATTTGTGTTGTTGTAGCAAAAATAGAAAACACGTGTAGCAAAAAATGTTAGCAACCGTAGCAAAAAACAGACTTCGCCGAGACATCGCCGGAAATCTTGTAGCAAAAAAAAGTCGCATTGTAGCAAAACCATAAAATGGTTGTAGCAAAAAAATGTGACAATCTAGCAAAAAGATGATCTCGTCCGAGACTTCTGCCAGGAGACATTGTCGGACACCTGGTAGCAAAAATATTGGACTATTGTAGCAAAACATGGAACGATTGTAGCAAAAAGATTACCCTAATATAGCAAAACTATTTTGCCGGAGACATTATAGCAGAACTACAAAACTGTTGTGGCAAAAGTATAGAACGGTGGTAGCAAACGACTCCTAGGCTTGTAGCATTGACATGCATCGTCGGTACCAACACCGTCAGATTTTGGTACCAACATGCTCGGTACCAACACCGCCAGAGTTCGATAGCAACGCCGCCCACCATCGATAGCATCTTCGCCTGTCTTCTGCAGCGACAACGCCACCCGTCGGAAGCATCTTCGCCTCGCGGTCTGCCCGTCCCCGACTGCCCCCTCCTCCTCAAGCTGCTTGCCTACGAGGACCTCCGCCGCCGCCTCCAAGAACACGTCTTTGCTCTCAATGAGGACCTCCACGCCGCCGCCTGCCCGCATCGACCTCCTCAAGGTCTGCCCCTCTCCCCTCCCTTCCCCCATCCCCTCTCCCCGTCCATTACGCCTCGGTGGTTACTCCATCTCGCCGGATTGCACCGCTGTGTGGAGGAGAAGGAGGCCAAGGCCGCCAGAGATCGGTGACAGCTCGGGGCGGAGGTCGGCGGCGGCTCAGGGCGGAGGTCAGCGGTAGCTCGAGGCGGAGGTCGTCGGGGCGGAGCTTCTGGACGGGGGGCGGAGCTGGGAGAGAGGAAACGGCATGGGCGGGGCCCACCACGATCTGGCGCATGCGTTTGACCCGCGTCCCGGGGGATAAAATCACGGGATCCCCCGAGGGAGGGGTATCATTTTCCAAATCTTAATACATCAAACAGATTTCGTGGAAAATTTTAGGGTGCATATATACATAACAAATGTTAATGAAGAGCTTTGCCTGCCATCTGTATTTAATAATAGAAAGTATAAACATAATTTTCCATGGAAGTCGTATTCTCACAAGCCATATATCCAAGGGACCTGGAGCATGTGGTTGCTCACGCACACGAGGCAGCTTTTGCCATCCTCGGTCTCTCCGATGGAGTACCTTGAGATCCTCTAGTACCCCATTGCAATGGTTGCTGGGAGGGGAAGCATGGAGAACTCCATCCTGCGGGTATCAAGCATGAGGGACGAAGTACACGTGGACCCGTGACGGTTCCAGAATATGAACCCGGGCATATGGTTGTGTGGTTTCGTCGTGACCGGGAACTCAATGTCTTAAAACTGGGGGAAAATTCACTTCCCCGATCTCTGCACAAACCACTGATGCACACATCCATTAACATGAGTATCAAGATTTTTAATCTTAGATACGCACCAAGCCTAGTCCTCCGGATAATCAATGTGGCAAATCGCTAGGTGACTCATGATTGGAACACAAGAGAATATTCCCATATGTGACTCATGAATGGAAAACAGGAGAACGTTCCAATTTCCAATGCCTCTCCATATATCGTTTTACTTTTTATTATGGGCACTGCCATCAACCTAGCATATACTCCCTCCGTTCGGAAATATAAGGCATTCTAGCTTTATGAAATGAATGTATTTAGACACGTTTTAGTATATAGGTTCACTCCGAACCTCTACGAACCTATACACTAAAAGATGTCTAGATACATCCGACTCACGAAGCTAAAACGTCTTATATTTCCGAACGGAGGGAGTATATGCTACATATCTTGACAGATCTGCATGCCGATATGATCTAATTACTTTCTAGAGACAAGATCACACGACACAAATATAAAATTTTGTTTCACCTGTTCAGATCATATGCTCCCTCTACTGTTACAGAAAATCTTAGTGCATCCGTAGAATTCGTGGAAAAAATTAGTATGCAGACATACATAAGTTCATAACAAATGGTAGTGAAGAGCTTTCTTTGACTTCTGCATTTTACAATAGAAAATGAACTTAATAAACATATTTGATATTAAACATATTCTGCTCACATAAGAAGGTGAGATGGTTTTCTCCTCCCCTTACAAGATGGATGGTTATCCATTATTTGATAGTAGACATGTTTGATAGCTGAGATTATCCATTATATCAAGAAGGTACGAAGCTATCAATATTCCATATTTCCCCAATTAGATGACCTCTTGACATTTCGTCCTTCCATTGCTCGTCTTCCATTATGCTCCATGCTACTTTAATTTTGGGCTAAGCCCCTTGCTGCTACTGGAAGAAGTTTTTTTGTTTCTTTTCAGCATCTGCAAATGTCAGTAAAGAAGGATATGTTAGTTGTCTATGCACATTCAATCCACTAACAAAAACATCAAAGTTTTAAATAGGGTGCTATCTCGTGGTAAATCGCTTTGGAGCTGGTCCTTCATGGATGACTCTTTTTATTTTTTCAAAAAGCTTCAAATATTTTCAAAAAATATATATTCGTATAGCCAACAATATGAAATACAAGTTTGCAAAATTTCAATGGAAAATATTTTGTATTTCAGGCACAGCAAAAAAGACAAATATGACAAACTTGGGAAAACGGATGATCATTTATATATAATTACACTGTTCATGGTCCAGAGCTGCACTTTTCTCTTTTTTCTGAGGCTAGAATACAAACTGTTCACATGAGTTTTTGCATTGGCGTATTATAAATCATAAATCGTTACCTACGTCCTGGTATTCTTTCAGAATTTTTGGAATCTTTAAATTTGAATTTTCAAAAAATGTCCTCAATGGAGTACGAGCTCTAAAACGACGCTCTTCGCTATCCCGCAACTATAGCCACGCTATAGCATTTCTAGAGCCCTCCCTCTAAGCTATGCACTACTAATGCTAAATAGAAACTGCAGCCAATAGCTCTCCTAATCGTGCTAAAACTTGAAATTGGGCTAGAAAATAGCGCCATTTCTCCCGCTAGGCCCAAAAAAAATCCTGATTTAAATTTTAAACTTGGACTTCGTTACTTAATATGCAGTTATGCACTCTTTTTATTGCTACAATGATTATGGTTGTTCCGTATACTGTTTGTATCATTGAATTTCTAATCATATAGTTTACATGATATGGATGTATGATTCCAAAGTTTCATGGAAGTTTCCTTATTTTTGGGAAAACACTAAATGGCTTAGCGTCTCTATAGCAAAGCTATAGCTTTCTTAGGGGCTGGAAAATGCCACCGATAAGAAGCATAGCCTGATACTTTATACTTTGTACAAGATGCCAAATACCCTGATAATAATTTCATTGCCGGTGCTAATTAACCGCTAGTATATGATAATCCGATGGTGAGGACTCAGGAACCAGTAACACTATTTTTTTATGATGGAAGAATTTGCTCCGCTTACCTCTACATACAAGACATTGCTAATCGAACATAACTATTTTCAGTTTGAAACTTGGACCTGCCTATGTAATATGCAGTTATGCATGGTTTTAACCGCTACAATGATTATGGCTGTTCATATTTGTATCATAATTGCTGATCATATATTTTTGTAGGTATGATATACGATGCCTAAATTTCATGAAAGTTTCCTTATTTACGGAAAACGCTAAATGGATTACCATCGCTATAGCTTTCTTAGCGGCTGGAACATGACAATGTTAAGAAGCATAGCCGGCCATTTTAAAGTTTGTAAAAGACTCCAAATACCTTATTAATACTTTTATTGATGAAGCTAATTAACTGCTAGCATGTGTCAATTCGAAGGCGGAGTCAGGAAGCAGTAACACTATTTTAATATGATGGAAGAGTTTGTTCCCCTTACCTCTACTTACAAGATATATATTTCCAATCCAACAGAACTAGTTGTAAATTGGTTTAACGCAAACCTTATGGTGAATATGTCTACTGAACATATTTCTTAAACAGTAAGTCGAAATCAGAACTTGGAATTCAGACATACATACCTTGACGAGTAGTATCTATCTGAAGCATCCGTCGTTTGGCCGGCGACAAACCAGCAGGTGGCCACGGTAGTTGGATAGGATAAACCACCGTTCGAAATCCAGCATCGGGAAGCTTGGCCTTGACGCTGAGGTTTTTTAGATCAAAGGCATAATGATGATACAGGTGGGAGCCATGGTTACCCGCCCGAAGAATGACTAGTCCGGCAACCACATTCCCGAAGTAATGCTCGTCGCAGTTATGTCCAGGAAGCAGATCGGCCAATGGCTTCTCCTTCTGGAACTCCCACGTGTTGCCGCCACTGCGGCTCTTCCCGAGTAGCCACACCTGCAGCACGTGGTTGCTCACGTACACGAGGCAACACTTGCCATCCTCGGTCTCTCCCATGGAGCACCTTAGAGACCTCAGCGACAGCGAGCGCGTCGCCGCCTCAATCTTTTCGGGGAGGAGGAGCCTGGAGAACTCCATGGTGTGGGTATCGAGCATGAACGTGGCACTGTCGGTCATCCATTCGTGGTTCCAGAATATGAGCCCTGCGGCATACATGGTCTGGTACTTTGGCGGCGTGATGGCATCCGCAGCCCATGGGTGGAAGCGCCATTCCTGTACTGTGGAGTCGTACTCGACAGCTCGCAACCTGCGGCCGCGATCGTGTACGTGCAAGGAAACGACGCGGAAAGAAGAAGAATATTCGTCGGCGAGCAAGCAGTGGATGGCAGATTCGTCGCCGTTCGGAGAGACTGGGTCATCTTGTGGGAGACTTATGTCTATGTGACGGCGGGAGACGGGGTCGTAGATTGTTAGGGATCTGCCTCTGGAGGGGAGGAGGCGGCCGTTTCGACAGTCATGGAGGGCCCACTCCGGGTCGTCCTCAAGGTCACCGAGAAGGAAGTCGCCGGTGCGCGCGACGGCGAGGAGGCCGGGGTCGGACCGGGCTGGGCCTGCGAGGATGAAGACAGGAAGGCCGATGGGATACCTTTGGGCAAAGACGCCAAGGAGGCCGCGGGGCGATGCCGAGTCGTGGCCTGCGCGGAAGCGGCGGAGGAAGTCGGGGTTGGATGCGATGTGGCGGAAGTGGTCAGCGGCGCGCACGGCGTGTCCGAGGGAGGCCCACGAAGGGAGGCGGAGCAGGATATCCTCCACGTTGTCGTCCTTGAGGGACTCCATGGTGGTCGCCGTCATCGGCAGTGACATTGGCCGCGTGACTGCGTCTCAGTTCTCACTTCTCGAGGTACGGCAGGGCACGTAGAGGTAGGGCAGACAGAACAAAGAATCCCTCATGGCATTGCCGCAATTTTTGGATCTATACGACGCGCACGCATCTCCGCTCGGGTTCCAACGGGCCGCTTCCAAGGCGTTTTTTTTGGTTTGGACATGGAAAAATGGTCCAATCGTGTTCCCCTAGGATGCCGTTTTCGTCTAGATTTGGCCCAAACTTTGTCCGGAGATCTCAGCCCGATTCCAGGGCGACGGGAACGCCAAGAGAACACCGGACGAAGCGAATTCGGCAAAAAAAACTATCTCGACACGTGGACCCGCCCAGTCAGCGACCGAAGGCCATTCGTCGCCATGCTTCCGCGTCGGCTCTCGCGAAGGACCGCCAGGCAGTAGACGGACCGTGGGCAATAATGACGCGTCTAGTCGGCCACGCGTCGCCGTAATGGCGCGACACCACCGCCTCGGCTTCCTGCCGGTTCTCCTTTTTCCGCCCACGTGTCTACACCCCTCCCTCCTTCGCCGCCCACTTCGGCCTATAAAATCCGGCTCCGTTGGAGAGTCACAGACCGCCTCTCCTCTCAACTCCACCGCATTCTCCAACTCCGACGAGCAGTAGCATTCTCCAACTCCAACGAAATCCATGGCGGAGAGGTATCCCGACGATCCCGCGGCGGCGAACGGCTTCGGCCGACGGACGCTCCAGCCGTGGGAGGCGAGGATGCTCCACGACGCCAGGTCCATGCGCCGTCAGACTTCCGCTGCCCACCCGGCTGGAAGCTCAGCGCCGGCGGCATACCGGTGCCGGAGGATGACCAGATGGTGGAGGAGATCCAAGACGCCATCGCGACGATGCTGGATCCATAGCTCACCGAAGATCCGGGGAACCTCCTGTACTGGGAGAAGTTCTTCGCCGAGCGGAGGGCCCAGGAGCTCACCACGCATCAAGGTCCGCCCGGCAAGCCACCAAAACGCAACAATGTGGCGAGCCGCCATCGTTGGTGGAGTGCGTCGGGGCGCACGCTCGCCTACGTCCTCGAGTACATCCAAGCCGGCAACAATCTCCGGCTCGGCTTCCCACGATCTCCGGCGCCGGCATCGAGGGCCAGGCGCCAACCTCCAGCGAGCTGGCTGCCCAGGAGGATGGGCAGCCTCACCTCCTCCTCCTCCGCCGCATCGCGCTCGTCCGAGTCGGCGCCTGCACAGTCGCCACACAGCAGCGACGAGTTCTATCGGCCCGTCAAACGGGAGGCCGAAACACCGGTCGTCTCGCCGCTGAGGATGCGCTCGCGGGGGCTCGTCATTAACGAGCCCCGTGCGGCCACGCCGCCAACCGACCGACTTCGCCTGCGGCAGCCGAAGCCGGAGCCCGCGGACTGGGCGTGGCTGTCGACGAGGACTCCCTCACCATCAAAATGGTGATTGAGCGTTCTCTAGGCGATGTTGCACCCCCACCGCCAATGCCGGAGCCGAACATCCTCGCCTGGTCCAGGACGGACTGGAAGCAGGAAGAGGCACGCCGCGTTCAGCGCCAACAGAAGGAGGCTGAACGCCAAGCCAGAGTGCGTCGCGAACCCGCCTACCAGGGCACGCCTCTCGTCGTCCTCGACGACGCCAGGCCTTCTATCCAGCCGTGGAGGTACGACGACGCTGTCCATGGCAGCTCGCGCCCCCGCAGACGCCGAGTGACGACGACGGCGACGGCGGCAAGGCGGACCCGGACTATACTAGCTTCTACCGCAACTTCCGTATGTGAGGCGGCGTCACGTTGCATTTGCGAATGGAGGAAGGCTGGCGGTGTCTGAAAATAGCAATTGAGATCAAAGCCATCGCTGCATAAACAAATAAACCAAGGCTCGATTCGTCTATGAAACTAGGCAAGCAAGCAGGGGAATGGGACGCATTAGGCTGATCGATGGCCTACAGATCCTATATTCGCTCCGAGCATGGTTTCAGTAGTCAAAGCAACTTCGTCACTTTCGTGTACCCGTCGGACGGCAGCCCTTTCGGGGGTTCCTTAGGGACCGATTCACTCTGCCATGAGCGATAGCGAAGCCTTCAGCCTTTTTTTGGAAAGCCCCTAGCTATCTTATAGCAGACAACTAAGGCAAGCCTACTCAACTAATCTCATATAAACGCCTGTTCGCGCTAAAATCCAAATAGAAAAAGACAACTACTTATTAAACATGTAGTTGAGTGCTCCGTCGCGGATACTCGAAAGCCGTTTGCGGGCGCATATGTTTTCTCGCTTCATTGTTATACGATTTGATTCAAACGAGATCCCTACCTACGACATAATTAGCGGGTCAGCCTGCCTTTAGCCTTGGGGATGTTGATCCACCTCCGCACATAATTCTTCATCAGAATACTTACTAACGACATTATGGCTCCTCGCAGTTCTCCCTTTAACACCAACGGTAGATAGGAACCGAACTGTCTCACGACGTTCTAAACCCAACTCACGTACCACTTTCATCGGCGAACAACCGAACCCTTGGGACCTTCTTCAACCCCAGGATGTGATGAGTCGACATCGAGGTGCCAAACGACTCCGTCGAAAAGGCCCATCTCACCTTATCATAGTCTATAAGGAGGAAAACTCGGATATGTCAAATATTACTTTTCTCAGGGAGATGGTTAAGGACCTCAGAAGATAGAGGAGAGCGCCAGGCGCAGATTTTCGGAATACTTCTACAGGGAATACTGATTGAATGAGCATTCTCCATATTATGCCTTGAAGAGGACTCGAACCTCCACGCTCTTCAGCACGAGATTTTGAGTCTCGCGTGTCTCCATTTTTAGACTTCTACAAGTCGATCTTCTTACGATGGAAATCACGAAAAAGATCATTTGCTCTTACCTCGTCTGGAGCAGACGAAACGTCTTTTGAACCCTCGTTATAGGACTTGACCAAACATCTCACGACACGAGCTGACGACAGCCATGCAGCACCTGTATGAAAGTCAGTACCATCCCGTTAAGGACAGGTTTTGTTGTTCATATGTCAAGGGCTGGTAAGGTTTTGCGCCGTGCGTTTGTATGGTCTGGAGAAGCTTACCTGTCTTATAGTTTAGCTGGCTTTTGCTCATGGAGCTATTTTTTTCATTAGGGATTACAATCCGGAACAGAATGAGGATAATGTATTGGCAAGAATGTTAGATCATAAAGAAGCTATTATATCTCATTTAAGTTGGGCTAGCCTCTTTCTAGGATTCCATACCTTGGGCCTTTATGTTCATAACGACGTCATGCTTTTCCTCAGTTGCAGGGTTTGGTGGCCCGAAATTGACTTGGCTTCGCCAAAAGGCCTCATCTCCAAAGCCCGGCTCGCGAGGCGTCCCTCTCGCTGTAGGGCGGAGCCCCCTCGTCTTAGGTAAGGTAAGGAGTGACAGCTCTATTCAATAAGCTGGCTCTTTAAGGGAGGGCATCTCCTAAAATGTGGAAGTTTGGTGCTTTAGAGATAGGGCCGGCACGCTTTGCTGGAAAGCAATAAGTCAACAAAACAAGGTAGGTCTACCCCCTAATAAAGGTTTCGCTCGACGACCCTGTATCCAGCGGCGGCATCAGCGTCCGGCGGCATCGGCATCGGCATCGGCCATTTTTAAGTTTTTTTAGTTTTCTTTAAGCCTAGATGATGTAATATTATGAACCCACCCGCTATTAATAAAAACCGTCTGTCCAAAATTTGCCGATTTTTCTTGAATTTTGCCAAAACCGAGAACTCGGTCTGAGAACACGGCTGGAAAACGGGCCGTTCCCAAACCGGTCCGGCGCTATTTAACTCCGGATTTCGACCTAGTAACACCGAAGAGCGGAGATGCTCTAATATCCGACGCATCGAGTATGTTGACGAGCCAACCGCGGAGTCTCCTTCCTTTTTACTACGCTGCAAATCAAGTTAGGTAAAAAGCTTGCACATCTTGCGGACAACATGCAGGAAGCAAAGTATCAAGCCTCCGCCGTTGCTGAATTTCGATCGGTCAGACCCGTGGCTTGTGCCTACAAATTGGTCCAGGAGGCGTTTCTCTTTCCCCCCTTAAAACAACACCATCATCTGCTGTTTTCTCGGAGAGATCAGCATACCATGTTGAGTGGAAACACCGATTCAATGGTATTACTTGTAGATGTTTGATCTATGGAACCTCGTTGAATAATCCGACCTGGACAATACTCTTGTCTTGATGTATCAGCAAAGGTGAAAACATACGGTTGGAGAATTAGAGCATCTCCACTCATGGACCGTTCTCAGGCTGAAATCCGAGCTAAATAGCACCGGATGAAAAAAGTTTTCGGCCTAGAAATGCCCGGTTTTCCAGTCGCGTTCCCAGGCCGAGCTCCCAGGTTTAGATAAATTTTAACAAAATTCGGCGAAATTTGAGAGAATATAGGCGGATTTCATTGATAGATGGACGATTCATAAATATTACATCGAATTCGGGTGGGCACCCGAATTGTGACTTCACTTAGGCTAAAAAAACTAAAAAAGGAACTAGAAAAGACGATGCCGAAGACTATGCCAATGTTGAGGCTCATGCCGATGTCGACGATGCCGGTGGACGCCGTCTACATGCCGAAGTTGCGGTAGAAACTGGTGTAGTCCGGGTCCGCCTTGCCGTCGTCGTCGTCGCTTGGCGTCTGCGGGGGGGTGCGAGCTGCCCTGGCATGCGTCGCCGTACCTCCATGGCTGGTAGGATGGGCCGACGTCGTCGTCTAGGACGATGAGAGGCACGCCCTGGTTGACGGCTGGCGGCGCGCTTTGGCCTGGCGCTCGACCGCCCCTTGTAGGTGCTGGACGCGCCGTGCCTCCTCCTGCTCGTAGTCAGTCCTGTACCTGGTGAGGATGTTCGGATCTGGGATCGACGGCGGTGGCGCGGCATCGTGCAGACAACGTTCGATCACCATTTTCATGGCGAAGGAGTCCTCGTCGATAGCCAGGCCCCATTTCACAGGCTCCGTCTTCGGCTGTCGAAGGAGGAGCCGGCCTATCGGCGGTGTCGCCGTGTGGGGCTCGTTGATGGCGATGCCCCGCGCGCGTGTCCTCGGTGGCGAATTCCAGGGCGTGTCGGCCTCGCGTTTGGGAGGCCGAAAAAACTCACCGCCGCTCGGTGGCGATAGCACAGGCGCCGTCCCGGACGAGCGTGATGCGGCAGAGGAGGAGGAGGTGAGGTTGCCCATCCTCCTGGGGCAGCTAGTTCGTCGGAGGTTGGCTCCCGCGGCGAGGTGCAGGCACCGGAGAGCGCGGGAAGCCGAGGAGGGGATTGTTGCCGGCATGGATGTGTTCGAGGACGGCGACGAGCGTGCGTCCTGGTGCACTCCACCACTCGACGGCGCCCCTCCGAGTTGTTGCGCTTAGGCGGCATGTCGGGCGACCCCTCGTGGGCGGCGCTCGCGTAGCCGCCGCTCGGCGAAGAATTGTTCTCAGTGGACCAGGTTGCTGGGGTCTTATGCGAGCTCAGGGTCCTCCATTGCCGCGATGGCCTCCTGGATCGCCTCGACCATCTCCTCGCCCTCCGGCACCGGCAGTATCGGTATGCCGCCGGTGCTGAGCTTCTAGCCAGGTGGGCAGCGGAAACGCGATGGCGCCATGTACCTGGCGTCGTAGAGCATCTACGCCTCCCACGGCTGCAGAGTGCGCCGGCCGAAGCCGTTGGCCACCGCGGGCTCGCCTGGGTACATTTCCGCCATGGGTGTTTCGCCGAGTTCTACTATTCACCGGAGTTGAAGAGGGGTTGGAGAGTGTGAGCCGTGAGCCATGCCTTGGTCGGCTTTTATAGGTCGAGCGTGGGCGGCGAAGGCGGGAGGGTTGAGATGCTTTGGTGGACAAAGGGGAAACAGCGGGAAGCCGAGGCGGTGGTGGCGCGCCAGTACACCGAGGTGTGGTCGACGAGACGGGCAGTTAATGTCTGGCGATCCGTTCGGCGGTCCTTCGCGGGAGACGAGGCGGAAGGATGACAATGAACGGCCTTCAGTCGCTGACTGGGCGGGTCCACGCGCCGACATCTTATTTTCCTGCTGAATTCGCTTCGTCCGTCATTCCCGGCGCCCGGGGAACGTGCTGGGAATGCCGGGCGTATTTTGGGCCAAACCCGGACGAAACCGGCGTCCTGGGAACGAGGCTGGGCCAATTTTCGGCTGGGCCAATTTTTGGCCGCGTGAATGCGTCTCAGTTCTTACTTCTCGAGGCACGGAAGGGCACGTAGAGGTAGGGCAGCCAGAACAAAGAATCCCTCATGGCATTGCCGCAATTTTTGGATCTATACGACGTGCACCTAAGAGCATCTCCGCTCTTCCCACCGCGTTTTTTTCCTCGGTCGTGTTCTTAGGATGCCGCTTTCGTCCGGATTTGGCCCAAACTTCGTCCGTAGATCCCAGCCCATCCCGAGGCGATGGGAACGTCCTGAGAAAGCCGGACGAAGTGAATTCGATGGAAAAGACGATCTCGGTGCGTGGACCCGCCCAGTCAGCGACCGAAGGCCGCTCGTCGTCATCCTTCCACCTCGGCTCCCGCGAAGGACCGCCGGGCAGTAGACGGACCGCCGGGCAATAATAGCGCGTCTAGTCGGCCACGCCGCCGTAATGACGTGACACTGCCGCCTCGGCTTCCCGCCGGTTCACCTTTTCCCGCCCATGCATCTACACCCCTCCCGCCTTCGCCACCCACTTCGGCCTATAAAATCTGGCTCTATCGTCAAGTCGCACACATCCTCTCTTCTCTACTCCACCGCATTCTCCAACTCCGACGAGCAGTAGCATTCTCCAACTCCAGCAAAATCCATGGCGGAGAGGTACCCCGGCGATCCCGCGGCGGTGAACGGCTTCGGCCGACGAACGCTCCAGCCATGGGAGGCGAGGATGCTCCACGATGCCGGGTACATAACGCCGCCGGACTTCCGCTGCCTACCCGGCTGGAAGCTCAGCGCCGGCGGCATACCGGTGCCACCAGTGCCAGAGGACGACCAGATGGTGGAGAAGATCTAGGCCGCCATCGCGGCGATGCCGGATCCGGAGCTCGCCGAAGATCCGGGGAACCTCTTGTACTGGGAGCAGTTTTTCGCCGAGCGGAGGGCCCAGGAGCTCGCCACGCATCAAAGTCTGCCCGGTGAGCCATCGAAATGCAACAACGCGGCGAGCCGCCGTCGCTGGTGGAGTGCGCCGGGGCGCACGCTCGCCTACGTCCTCGAGCACATCCACGCCGACAACAATCTCCGGCTCAGCTTCCCGCGATCTCCAGCGCTAGCGTCGAGGGTCAGGCGCCAACCTCCGGCGAGCTGGCTGCCCAAGAGGATGGGCAGCCTCACCTCCTCCTCCTGCGCAGTCGCCGTGCAGTAGCGGCGAGTTTTATCGGCACATCAAACGGGACGCCAAGACGTCGGTGGTCTCGCCGCTGAGGACGCGCTCACGGGGGCTCGTTACCCGTGCGGCGACACCGCCAACCGGCAGGCTTCGCCTGCGCCATCCGAAGCTGGAGCCCGCGAACTGGGGTGTGGCTATCGACGAGGACTCCTTCGCCATCGAAATGGCGATTGAGTGTTCTCTGCGTGACGTCGCGCCCCCACCACTGATGCCGGAGCCGAACATCCTCTCCTGGTCCAGGATGGACTGGGAGCAGGAAGAGGCACGCCGCGTCCAGCGCTAGAAGGAGGAGGTTGAACGCCAGGCCAGAGCACGCCGCGAACCCACCTACCAGGGCGCGCCTCTCTCGTCCTCGACGACGACGATGCCGGGCCTTCTAGCCAGCCGTGGAGGTACGGCGACGCTGGCCAGGGCAGCTCGCGCCCCTGCAGACGACGAGCGAAGACGACAGCGACGACATCAGCAAGGCGGACCCGGACTACAGCAGCTTCTACCGCAACTTCCGTATGTGAGGCGGCGTCCGACAGCATCGGCATCTGACTTTTTAAGTTTTTTTAGTTTTCTTTAAGCCTAGATGATGTAATATTATGAATCCACCCGCTATTAATGAAAATCGCCTATATTTTACCAAAATTTGCCGACTTTTCTTGAATTTCGCCACCCGGGAACTCGGCCTCGGAACGTGGCTGGAAAACGGGCCGTTCCCAAACCAAAATTCAGAGATAAATAACGTCGAACGAGTGGAGATACTCTAATATCCGATGCATCGGATATGTTTGGACGAGTCAATCGCGGAGTCTCATCCTTCCTTTTTTACTATGCTGCAAATCAAGTTAGGTAAAAAGCTTGCACATCTTGCGGACAGCATGCAGGAAGCAAAGTATCAAGCCTCCTCCGTTGCTGAATTTCGATCGGTCAGACCCGTGGCTTGTGCCTAGAAATTGGTCCAGGAGGCGTTTCTCTTTCCCCCTTAAAACAACACCATTATCAGCTGTTTTCTTGGTGAGATTAGCATACCATGTTAAGTGAAAACACCAATTCAATGGTGTTACTTGTAGATCTTTGATCTATGGAACCTCGTTGAATGATCCGATCTGGAAAATAGCCTTGTCTTGATGTACCAGCAAAGGTGAAAGTATACGGTTGGAGAATTATGCATGGTACAGAGAAGTGATTCGACTTGACCAGACAAAGAATATAAGCTTAGGTTTTTTTGTAAAAAATTAGTCTGCCTGTGACCGGTTAATTTTGGTCAAAATCCACCCAGTTGACCGATTTTGTGACCACGGGTACATGTGTTCACAAATTGTGTGACTTGTTAGTTCAGTTTGCAAGTTGTGTGACTTAAGTGAACATGCTAAACAGGTTGTGTGACTTTCAGTGCCATTTACTCTATGGGTCTAGCCAGGTTTATAATACGGAGGAAGAGGACAACATGTATATGGTATTTAAGAGGACCGCTTCGGTGCTCCTCTCTAAGCAAACTTGAAAAGGGCAATTGTGTCAAAGTGCTAATTAAGGTAAGGGTTCCAATACCGGACCAACCTATCTAATTAAGTATGCCTCCGTGAATCACTCCACCCATTAAACATCCCGTATCTCATCAGATAAAAAAATCTCATATCTCATGCAGGTTCAATTGTTTGCCCCTATTTATTTCTCTCGTATAGCCGAGCCATTGAAGGGTTGGAAGAGACAACAAAACCTACCATGCCTATCAGTCCATACACTGGATCAGACCAGCAGCGGAACGACACGACATTTTTGGCCAGCTGCAAGCACGTAGGAGATGCCAGGGTAGGCGTTGTGCGTCGTCTCGCGCAGGTTGATGTGTCGCTCCTAGACGAGTAACAACAGACAGTAAAATATTGTGGACATGCCCATGGCGAAAAAGTTGAAACACTCTTGGACAACTCCGGGCAAATGAACGGGCCCACCACGACATACAGTTACATACGTGTATGGATATGTACAGGTTTATACAAGGCTGTATACATGAAGTAATTATTCGTTAATGATGGCTTAATTATTCGTAAAGACCATCATACCTTTAATTATGAAAGGGTATGAAACGATCTCAGCCATTGTTGTGTTTAAAATTTGCATAGGGAGGAGCACCGAAGCAGAAGTGGGTATTTAAATGCCAAGGAGTGGCAGAAATTTGGAGAGGATTAGGACTTGACGATTCTGTTCATGAGGCAATGGTGATGGATCGATCTGGTACTTAGGTCCTTGAAGCACTCCTAAAAATAACGTCATGCCATCTTCCAGGATATAATTCTATTGAAAACCACAGCGTCACTGCTATCGCGGCATGGTATATCTGGTGGAGACAACTTAAGTTATACCATGGTGAGAAAGTACCCCCTACTTTGCAGTGCATTACCTCGATTAAAGCTATAGCAACAAATTTCTTGAAATAAGTAACCATCGACTGGACAAAAAAAGAATACTTGGTCGAGACCGAAAGCTAAATCTGTCAAGCTGAATGTTGAAGCAGCGTTTTCGGCTGAAAATCTGTCTGGTGCATTGGGTGCCATATTGAGGAATAATAGAGGAGATTTCATTGCAGCTAAATCGGCTTTCGTACCGTATGTGAACTCATCCGGTTTAGCAGAGGTTTTGGCAATGTTGCATGGATTAATGTTTTGCTAATTCTTTGGGGTATGCCAGTCTGGAAGTGATACAATTATGTTCTGGTGCTGAACGAATTTGGAATGAGCCTACAGCAGTCTGTGCTGATATTCTAGTTTAAGCTGGACAAATTGGGAAGGTTGAATTCATCCACGATGGGAGAGGCGCAAATTCAGCGGCGTATGAACTAGCTAGGAATTGTTTTGAGTCTAATAATGATTGTGATTAGGTCAATGAACCCTCTAACTTTTTTGCAGACTCTCTTGAACGATGTAACCATTGTGTGATATTGATAAAGCTTCACAGTTGGACAGAGTCCAGCTATTTCCCTCAAAAACACCATAATCTATTGGACAAGTAAATTTGTTGATCCTGATGTGGAGCCTGGGATGATCAACCTGTGGTGTATATTATAGAGCTAATTACACTCGTGGTCCTACACCTATCATCACAACTGCAGATTATTCCTACAACTTGCATCTAGTGAAGCCGTGGTCCTAGAACTTGCATGTCGGGTTGATTGTTGGTCCTAGCTCGTTGGTAAAGGCCCAAATAATTTCCTGGTTAGAGAGGTCGGGAATTGTGTTCACTGGGATCCTAAAGCGCTTCACAAAGTCTTTAAGCCTCTCCCCAGGGTACTGCCTGATGTTCTTGAACTCCCCATGCAATGTGTTGGTATCTTGATCAGTGGTGAATGCCTGGATCAGCACCCGGGTGAAGTCATCCCAGGACTTGATTAACCCGGGGACTTTGTTCTGGAGACACTTTAGGCCATTCCTCTTCAAACAGGTAGGAAGAATATTTGACATATGTTGCCAGTCGCCACCCATCACGCTGACAACCTGCATGAGTAGGCGATGGGATCTTGCGAACTTTTGTACTCTTCATAATTCCTAGCGCGCATGGTCCCAGGGGACCTCAACACCGACGAGGTCGTTGGAAAAGACCCTGCATCCGCTGATGAGATGCGCTCCCTAGTCAACATCATCCTGGTCCAAGTCCTCCCTTCCATGGCAACACTGCTCACGATGCCTTTCTCGACGATCCCGTCTTTGGTCCCGGCGCCGAGCCTCATCAGCGTCTTCATGACCTGGCACCGGATCCCGATAGTCATGACCTTCTAGATCCTGTCCTTCTTCATTTCTCGGGTCATCGCTAGCGTTGAGGCGATCCCTCGAGTCGGGACGGTGAGGTCCGGCGGAGGCTGGGGGGCATCCCCTTTTGCCGTGGTTATCAAGAGGATGTTTACCATTGGAGGTTACGCTGCTCGACGTCAGGGTTATACCGAAGCCATCTACCGTCATGCCACAAGATGCAGGTGCTGCTAGAAGTTCACTGGTCATGACGGCGGTTACGTTTGCTTGTATCTAGCGCAGGCATGTGAGTCGTGTAATCCTCAACCTGTTTTTCCAGATCTACCACTGCCTTTGCGGCTAGCTTGTAAGCAGTCTTGAGCTCCGCATCCATATTGGCGTTCTCATCTGTGGGGGCCTCCTTCAAACGTCTTTGGAGGTCCTGGATCTGCGTGAATCATCGATCTGACTCTCCCGTGGCTAGTCCAGTAGCACAGGTTCATGTGCCAGCGAAGCACTGGTAGGTCTGGGTGATGGGTTCGTAGCATGGAAAACAAAATATTTCTACCGCAAGAACAAACAAAACCAAGATCTAATCTATGGAAAAGCTAGGATCTAATCTATGAGATATGTGCAACAAGATAGATCTGTACTAACCCTTGTAGATCCAAAGCCTTGTTCGAGATCGGATCTCGTTGTTGATGTAGACGATCACTTGTTGATCACAAGATCGAGTAGACAATCCTTCCGGCGCCATGTTCCGGCAACACTTCCACACTCGGTCACACGTACGGAGTCGATGAAGATGATCCTCTCCCCGTTCCAGCGAGGAGCGGAGGTAGTAGATCTCCACGGAATCCCAACAGCACGACAGGGTGGTGGTGGTGATGGTGGATAATTCCTGCATGGCTTCGCCTAAGCCAAAGCAGGAGGAAGGAGGAGGGAGTGGTGGCTAGGGTTTGGGTGGAGGGCAAGGGGGGAGGTGCCCCCACCCCTCTTTATATAGAGGGGGTGCGGCCTAGGGTTCCCACCCCTTGGCCCACCTCCTAGGGCCGGCGCACAAGGGGAGGGGGAGGTTTCCTCCCCCCAAGTCTTATCCGCTATAATCTAGGGATTTATGTTTATCTCTTCGTGGAACCTTCTAGAACATCCCGAAACCTTCTAGAACATTCTGAAACCTTCTAGAAGCTCCAAACAAAACTCCGGAACTTTTCCGAACCCCAGAAAATGACTTGTGTTATATGAATCTTATTCTCCGGACCATTCCGGATCTCCTAGACATGTCCTGGATCCAATTCGATACTCCGAACAACATTCGTTCTCCAAATCATATTCCATATCTACCTAAACAACATCGAACCTTAAGTGTGTCACCCTACGGTTCATGAACTATGCAGACATGATCGAGACACCTCTCCGATCAATTACCAACAGTGGGACCTGGAGATTGATAATGGCTCCCACATATTCAAAGATGACTTCATGATCGATAGAACCATTTACATACGAAACCAATTCCCTTTGTCACACGATACTCTACTTATCCGAGGTTTGATCATCGGTATCTCCATACCTAGTTCAACCTTGTTACCGATAAGTACTCTTTACTCGTTCCGTGTTATGGCATCCCTTATGACCTAGTCCCATGCTTGTAAGCTAATTAGATGGCATTCCACCGAGAGGGCCTAGAGTATATCTATTCGTCACTTGGATGGACAAATCCCTTTCTTGATCCATGCGCTTCAACACATACTTTCAGAATACCTAATGCCACCTTTATAACACCTAGTTATGAAGTGACATTTGATGTCATCAAAGCACTCATCCGGTGATGGTGATTAACATGATCTCATGGTCGAAGGATTAGGTTACTATGTATTTGAAAGCTTGTAATAAAACAAACTTAATGACTTTTTTTTGAAAAGATACTTAATGACTTGATCTCATGCTATGCTTACTATGGGTGTATGTCCATCACATCATTCTCCTAATGATATGATCTTGTTATTAATCAACAAGCTAGTCTTAACAAGAGGCTTACTAGGGACTCTTTTAATGTCCATGATCAGGAAACCATGCTCATCTATTAATCAACAAGCTAGTCTTAACAAGAGGCTTACTAGGGACTCTTTTACGTTTACAAAACACACAAGTATTAGTGTTTCCTATTAATACAATTATAGCATGGGATGTAAACATTCATCATAAACACAAAGATATAATAATAACCATTTTATTATTTCCTCTTGGGCATATCTCCAATAGTCTCCCACTTGGACTAGAGTCAATAATCTAGATTACATTGTAATGTACCTAACACCCATAGCGTTCTGGTGTTGGTCATGTTTTGCTCTAGGGAGAGGTTTAGTCAACGGATCTGCCACATTCAGATCAATGTGTACTTTGCAAATTTTTATGTCACCATCTTGGACATAATCGTGAATAGCATGGAAACGTATCTTGATGTGCTTCAGCTTGCTGTGTGACCTTGGCTCCTGTGCATTAGCTATGGCACCCGTGTTGTGACAATAGATGGCCATCGGGTCCAATGCACTAGGAACCACACCAAGCTCAGTAATGAACTCCTTTATCCATATCGCTTCTTGTGTAGCCCCCGAAGCAGCTATGTATTCTGATTCAGTTGAAGATTCGCCACAACACTTTGCTTCGCACTCCTCCAGCTAACTACAACACCATTCAAAATAAATACGTATCCACACTGTGACTTTGAGTCACCGATCCAACTAGCATCGGTGTAACTGTTTATAACAAGCTATTCATCACCTCCATAAGAAAGAAATATATCCTTAGTCTATTTAGGTACTTTAGGATATTTTTGACCGCTGTCCAGTGTTTCGTTCCAGGATCACTTTGATATCTGCTAGTCAAACTAACATCATGTGCTATATTCGGTCTTGTACACAACATAGCATACATGACAAAGCCTATGGCCGAGGCATAGGATATTTTACTCATCTTCTTTCTATCTTCTGCCGTAGCTGGACTTTGAGTCTTACTCAAGGTCTAACCTAGCAACATGGGCAAGAACCCTTTCTTGCTTTCTTCCATTCTAAATCTCTTTAGAAGCTTGTCCAGTTATGTACTTTGTGAAAGCGCTATTAAACGTCTTGATCTATCTCTGTAAATGTTGATGCCTAAAATGTATGCCACTTCGCCAAGATCCTTCATTGAAAAACTATTATTCAAATAGGCTTTGACACTTTCAAGAATTTCTATATCATTCCCAATCAATAATATGTCATCCACATATAGTATTAAGAATTCTATAGAGCTCCCACTCACTTTCTTGTAGATACAAGCTTCTCCATAAGTTTGTATAAATCCAAAGTTTTTGATCACCTTATCAAAACATTGATTCCAACTCCGGGATGCTTGCTTCAGTCTGTAAATGGAGCGTCGAAGCTTGCATACCTTGTCAGCATCTTTATGATCGACAAAACCTTTGGGTTGTACCATATACAACTCTTCCTCAATGTCACTATTAAGGAATGCCATTTTGACATCCATCTGCCAAATCTTATAATCGAAATATGCAGCGATTGCTAACAAAATCCTCATAGAATTTAGCTTCGCTACTGGTGAGAAAGTCTCATCGTAGTCAACTCCTTGAATTTGTTGGAACCCTTTCGCGAGTCGAGCTTTATAGATAATAACATTACCATCAGCATCTATTTTTCTTTTAAAGATCCATTCGTTCTTGACAGCCTTGCGGCCATCTGGTAAGTCCACCAAAGTCCATACTTGGTTTTCGTACATGTATCCCATTTCAGATTTCATGGCTTCTTGCCATTTGTCGGAATCTGGGCTCACTGTAGCTTCCTCATATGTCGCAGGGTCGTCAATGTTATCCACCAACATGACATTCAATGTAGGATCATACCAATCAGGAGTGGCACGAACCCTTGTTGACCTGCGAGGTTCAGCAGCAACTTCATTCGAAGTTTCATGACCATCATCATTAGCTTCCTATCTTATTGGTGTAGGCGGCACATAAACATCTTCCGGTGCTGTGCTACTCTCAAATTTGAGAGAAGGTTCAACAACCTCGTCGAGTTCTACTTTCCTTCTAGTCACTTCTTTCGATAGAAACTCCTTCTCAAGAAAGGATCCATTCTTAGCAACAAAAACTTTGCATTCGGATCTATGATAGAAGGTATACCCAATTGTTTCTTTAGGGTATCCTATGAACAAGCATTTTTCCGCTTTGGGTTGAAGTTTGTCGGGTTGCAACTTCTTTACATATGCTTCGCAGCCCCAAACTTTAAGGAACGATAACTTAGGTTTCTTACCAAACCACAATTCATACGGTGTTGTTTCAACGGATTTAGATGGTGCCCTATTTAAAGTGAATGCGGCTATCTATAATGCATAACCCCAAAACGATAACGGTAAATCTATAAGAGACATCATAGACCAAACAATATCTAAGAGAGTTCGATTATGATGTTCGTACACACCATTACGCTGTGGTGTTCCCGGCGGTGTCAACTGTGAAAGTATTCCGCATTTCTTTAAATGCATGCCAAACTCGTAACTTAGATATTCACCTCTACGGTCAAATCGCAGAAACTTAATCTTCTTGTTACGCTAATTTTCTACTTCACTTTGAAATTCCTTAAACTTCTCAAAAGTTTCAGATTTGTGTTTCATAAAGTAGATATACCCATGATGGCTCAATGCACGGCGCCCAGAAAAGTGTTGATGGCTCGTGGTTGATGTAGATCTCGTTGGGAACCCCAAGAGAAAGGTATGATGAGCACATCAGCAAGTTTCCCTCAGTTATGAAACCAAGGTTTAATCGAACCAGTAGGAGCAAGGAAACACCCCAAAGGTGTTACTAGCTGAGCTTTGGCAAGGCGCACTACCGGTGCTAGTAGCAACGTGGAGACCTGCACAACACAACCACAGAACTTTGTCCCCAACTTGCGATGAGGTTGTCAATCTCACCGTGTTTTGCGGAAAACAAATGATTAAACGTATCGAATGGAAAGAAGTAAAAGTTTGCAGAAAGTAAACACAAAGAAGTAAACAGTTGTAGATTGTATGTAAAGAAAAGGACCAGGATCCATAGTTCACTAGAGGTGGCTCTCCTTAAGATAGATAACATGTTGGGTCAACAAATTACAGCGGGGCAATTGACAAACACCGAGAAAGCAATACATGCATATACTAATCATCTTGACTCCTTTGAGACTTGATTGGGCATTACAACATAATACATAGACCGCCATCCAACTGCATCTATGACTAATAATCCACCTTCAGGTTATCATCCGAACCCCCTCCAGTATTAAGTTGCAAGCAACAGATTATTGCTTTACGAACTGCGTGTAAAGTAAACAATACGATTGTTCTATGAACAAAGGATTGTTGTTTTCTCCCTAGTAGCAACAACACATCTAGTACCTTAGAGATTTCTGTCACTTCCCCAGATTACCAGAGGCATGAACCCACTATCGAGCATAAATACTAACTCTTGGAGTTGCTAGCATCTACTTGGCCAAGATAGCTACTAACAACGGAAAGCATGCAAGATCTCAAATAACAAAGACATGATAGAATCAATAATCAATCTGAAATAGCATCTCAATATCCATCGGATCCCTGCAACACAACATGTATGAATTACAAATAGATGATCTTGATCATGAACGGAGCTCACAAGATCTAAACATGAAAGCACAAAGGAGGAGAAACCAGCCATCTAGCTACTACATGGATCCGTAGTCCAAGGATGAACTACTCATGCATCACACCGGAGGCTTGCATGGTCATGAAGAAGGCCTCTAGGGTGAATTCCCCTCTCCGGTAGTGTGCCAGGAAGAGCTTCAGATCCCTCCCGATCTAGGGATGGAGATGACGGCGGCTACAGACTCTTTCGTGGATTTTTGATCGGGTACTTAGGGTTTTCGTCCCGAGGGCAATATATAGGCGGAAGGAGAGGCCAAGGGGGTGTCAGGAGCGGCCACACCACCCCCTGCGCGGGCCAGGCCTGGCCGCGTGGCCAGGTGGTGTGGTGGCTCCCTGGCCCTTCTCCGTCTCGTATTCTGGCACTTGATCACTTCCGGAAAAATAGGCACTTTGGCTTTTGTCCCGTCCAATTCCGAGAATATTCATTTTTTGACTTTCCTGGAACCAAAAACAGCAGAAAACAGGCAGCTGGCACTGTGGCTCTTGTTAATAGGTTAGTCCAAGAAATCATATGAAAAGTACTCCAAAGTTGGAACAAAACACAAGAAAGTGGATAAAACCAAGCATGGAACATCAAAAATTATAGATACATTTGCAATGTATCAACATCCCCAAGCTTAACTCCTGCTCGTCCTCGAGTAGGTAAGTGATAAAAAGAAAGAATAATTTTTGAGGTGACATGCACCATCAAAGACTTGATCAAAGTATTTGCAAAACATTCAAAGCTGGGATCATAGTACTTCAATCATAACATGAAAGACAAAGTTCTAGCAATAAGCACAGAAACTATGATGCAACATGAAAAGGCACAAACAAAAGATTCATGAATAACAATGCTTTGCAAGACGTTTGTTTGTTTCACATAAAGAAAACATAGCATAATAGTATTCAGCTTGTGCCTCAATAGAGTAGCAAATATAAATGCATAGGACACCTTCAAAGCTCAAAAGAGTGACTAGATACAATAGTTTCAAACAAGAAATAACAAGTTATGCATCAATCAACTAGTCTTGGGACAATGCACATAGAACTAAGAATGGCCACTATGCTCCCAAAGTAGGTGCATAAAGATAGAAGGTGGATACTCAATATAATGGTGGAAGAAAGGCCTTTTGTAAAAGGAAGTAGGGATTCAAGTCTCATAAAGAGCTTCCAAAAATTATGGTACTTCTAGCTTTCAGCTCTCATTGCCCCTATCATAAGCATCTTGAAGTGATTAAGGTTAAAGTGAACAAACTATGGTGTACATGCTTGACGAAGTATAAGTCAGAAATCTCATATCCGTTGTATACGAGGGCCACTCCTCATGCTACTCAAGTTTAGTCACCGGTAAGTTCTTGTCATCGTAAGTACATGTGTATCATTGAGAACCGCCTACGGGGTACCCCTTGCCTAATGATACGGAAGAATCCCCATATCAAAATGACAAGGCACGCTGACAACGAGCATCTCAACATTCTTCTTATTTACCATGGGAATATGGTGCTTTTTTCTCTCTTTCCTCTTTTCATAGTATCTTTTTTTTCTTTTCTCTTTTTTTCTCAATATATGACTCTTTTTTATAAGAAGAATGCTTCATAGATAGCTCATTATGGTTACGCTGCAGGTTTCCACCATGTCAGCATGGATTAGACCAGCGGCCGAGGCATTTCTCTAACACATATACATAACTCCATGGACTTACAAGCCCCCCTTTCATTTCACACCGACGACATCCATATACAAAAGAGAATGATATCAACTAGGTACAAGTACCAAGTGCAATGTTGAAAGCGTTCCCCATGAAATCATGGTTCTGCTAATTCCCGACAAATAAGTGCAAGCATATACAACATAGAAGACACAATGGTTCAATTTTATTAAGGCAAGTAAAGTAAAGTGTGCCATCAAGTTCGTGAGAGCTTTAATCACTAGTTTTCTCATAAGAAGTGGAAGGTAAACAAAAGCATGAATGTACTTGGAATAGCATAAGCTAGTAGGTAGGTATGGTGGACTCTTTGGAATAACTTGGTTTAGGGAGTTGGATGCATGAGTGGAACTCATACTTTGTTGTGGAGGCTAGCAAAAGACTGGGAGCGACAAACTAAGAGAGCAATAATGGCCATAATCATGCAGAGTGACAAAACATCATTGATCAAAGCATAAAGTGATACTACAAGTTGAATAAAGGATCATAAAGGCTATGGTGACTTTGGATAGTCATAACATGGTGTGAGCATGTGCCAAGTCAACCCAAATAAAGCATCAAAGGAGAATACCACTATACTATGCTTTAATATGCTAAAACAACGCATGATTCATCCAAGGCACATTAAGCAATCTCAATCGTTTATAACAAGCCATGCTACAGCAAATAATACTAAGCATAAAGCCAAAACAATATCAAGCATGGCATGACAAAGCATAGGCCACAGTCGAAAACAAGCTCTTTTCACCACATAAGCATGAACTTTCCTACTCTTTTACAAACCAAACCAAACTAAATGCAAACCAAAGTATTCAGCAAACTAAACAAACAAAGCAAACGAAAAACGAAAACGAAAAAGAAGACGCTCCAAGAAAAACACAACTGTGCATGAAACAATAAAAATGAAGCGTTTGGAAGAAACCTGGAATTTTTATTGATGAAGAAGGGGATGCCTTGGGCATCCCCAAGCTTTGATGCTTGTACTTCTTGGATATTTCTTGGGGTCACACGCGTGGAATCCCCAAGCTTGAGCTTTAGTCCATCCTTCATCTCATTACTCATTCCTTCCATACACCTGAAATTTTTCCTTCATACAAAACTTCACACAATCTCATTAGCAACATTAGTGCACTTAAGATAAATAAGTCTCAAGGTTCAGTTCTAACACGAAATAAACTTCCATTAGAACACTAGATACTGTAGCACTTCCTCCAAAAAGCTCAATTCCCCAAAAGAACTCAAGAAGGAACCAACAAGAAGCAAATGCAGAAAATGGCAGAAATCAGTCAAAACAGACCAGAAGGTAAAGATGATTTTTTTAGAAGATCTTATGTTGCTCCAATCAAAAGGTGTTGAGCTAACGAAAGTTAGATAACAACCTGGGGCACAAGAACAAAAAATTAGAGCTCAATCCGGCATACAGAGCTCTCTCACGAATTTTTACGGTGAAGCACAAAAATCTGTTTCGGGACAGCAACTTTCCCAATCATTACTTCACTCTCATTAGAGGTTACTCTTGGCACAAAAAGAAAATAAAAAGGATAAGGAGAGGTTATTACAGAGGTAATAACTTCCAAGACTCATCTAAACTCTTGGGTTATCTCCCAACAAGTACTTTTCTTTAACGCCTTTAAGTTAGGCATAATAGTTTGAGAAGATGCCCACGTAGGAAATATGAATTGAAGTAAAAGAGAGCATCAAGAAGCAAATTCAAAACACATTTAAGTCTAACCCTCTTCCTATGCATAGGAATCTTATACGCAAATAAAATCACAAAGAACAAAGTGATAGGCATAGGAAGATAAAACAAAAGTAACTTCAAAATTTTCAGCACATAGAGAGATGTTTCTGTACCATGACAACTTCTACAACCATATTTTCCTCTCTCATAATAATTTTCAGTAGCCTCATGAATAAACTCAACAATATAACTATCACATAAAGCATGTTTTTCATGATCTACAAGCACTAGAGCTTTATTATAAACATTTTCAAAAGAATCCTCAGGAACATAACATTCATCCTCCTTTAGTAAGCATGGGGGACAATCAAATATTGTAAGGGGTAAAGAGTTACTCTCATTAGAAGGTAGGCATGGGTATATCCATTCTTCCTCCTCTAGATCATCACTCACCTCCTCTTTTTCATCCAATGAGCCTCCAGTTTCAGCAATATTTTTTCCATAGGCTCCTGCAAGGCATTAGTCTCTTCCATCAGTGGAGAGCTTCTATTAAGATATTCAAGAATATAGCCATTTTCTTCCTTGTAATTATCAAAGCAAAATTTAAGTATATCATAAACCTCATATTTATAAGGTGAATCATCAGTATTTTCAAGCAAACTAGCAAGTTCAAATGCACCCTTCCAAGCAATAAATTCTTCAATTTGTTCCACATCATAAAAGTCATAATTCCATTTAACATAAGAAGATATGGTAACATTATCATTATACTCACATTGAAAAGGGAGGTGTTTATACCTCCTACAGCAACACGATTTATCAAAGCAATAAGTAACATTATAAGTAGAGCACACGTTTCTAGCAATGGTATTCAATTTATCAATTTGTTCCCATAAGAGTTTCCCTTTTTGTGACAAGCGGTGTTCCTTATAATAATATTTTTGTTCTTCCGTGAACCCACCTTGCCAATAAGATTCAGTTTCAAAGAAACAAACCATTGATAGAGAGCATGGTAAAGCAAGACAATAGCAAACCAACAAAAATAAAAACTAAAGGAGGAACTAATTTTTTGTGTGTTTTTGAAATAAGAAAACTAGTAAAACTAATTTTTTTGTGTTTTTTTGAATAACAAAACAAGCAAACAAAGCAAAAGAAACTAAGCAAAACAAAAACAACAAAGTAAAGAGATTGGTTATGAGGTACTCCCCTTGTGAAGATGTCCTTGACTCCCCGGCAACGGCGCCAGAAAAATGCTTGATGGCTCAATGCACGGCGCCTAGAAAAGTGTTGATAGCTCGTGGTTGATGTAGAGCTCGTTGGGAACCCCAAGAGGAAGGTATGATGAGCACAGTAGCAAGTTTCCCTCAGTTATGAAACCAAGGTTTAATCGAACCAGTAGGAGCAAGGAAACACCCCAAAGGTGTTACTAGCTGAGCTTTGGCAGGGCGCACTACCGGTGCTAGTAGCAACGTGGAGACCTGCACAACACAACCACATAACTTTGTCCCCAACTTGCGATGAGGTTGTCAATCTCACCGTGTTTTGCGGAAAACAAAGGATTAAACGTATCGAATGGAAAGAAGTAAAAGTTTGCAGAAAGTAAACACAAAGAAGTAAATAGTTGTAGATTGTATGTAAAGAAAAGGACCGGGATCCATAGTTCACTAGAGGTGGCTCTCCTTAAGATAGATAACATGTTGGGTCAACAAATTACAGCGGGGCAATTGACAAACACCGAGAAAGCAATACATGCATATACTAATCATCTTGACTCCTTTGGGACTTGATTGGGCATTACAACATAATACATAGACCGCCATCCAACTGCATCTATGACTAATAATCCACCTTCAGGTTATCATCCGAACCCCCTCCAGTATTAAGTTGCAAGCAACAGATTATTGCTTTACGAACTACGTGTAAAGTAAACAATACGATTGTTCTATGAACAAAGGATTGTTGTTTTCTCCCTAGTAGCAACAACACATCTAGTACCTTAGAGATTTCTGTCACTTCCCCAGATTACCAGAGGCATGAACCCACTATCAAGCATAAATACTAACTCTTGGAGTTGCTAGCATCTACTTGGCCAAGATAGCTACTAACAACGGAAAGCATGCAAGATCTCAAATAACAAAGACATGATAGAATCAATAATCAATCTGAAATAGCATCTCAATATCCATCGGATCCCCGCAAACGCAACATGTATGAATTACAAATAGATGATCTTGATGATGAACGGAGCTCACAAGATCTAAACATGAAAGCACAAAGGAGGAGAAACCAGCCATCTAAGTACTACATGGATCTGTAGTCCAAGGATGAACTACTCATGCATCACAGCGGAGGCTTGCATGGTGATGAAGAAGGCCTCTAGGGTGAATTCCCCTCTCCGGAAGGGTGACAGGAAGAGCTTCAGATCCCTCCCGATCTAGGGATGGAGATGACGGCGGCTACAGACTCTTTCGTGGATTTTTGATCGGGTACTTAGGGTTTTCGTCTCGAGGGCAATATATAGGCGGAAGGAGAGGCCAAGGGGGTGTCGGCAGCGGCCACACCACCCCCTGTGCGGGCCGGGCCAGGCCGCGTGGCCAGGTGGTGTGGTGGCTCCCTGGCCCTTCTCCATCTCGTATTCTGGCACTTGATCACTTCTGAAAAAATAGGCACTTTGGCTTTTGTCCCGTCCAATTCCGAGAATATTCATTTTCTGACTTTCCTGGAACCAAAAGCAGCAGAAAACAGGCAGCTAGCACTGTGGCTCTTGTTAATAGGTTAGTCCAAGAAATCATATGAAAAGTACTCCAAAGTTGGAACAAAACACAAGAAAGTGGATAAAACCAAGCATGGAACTTCCAAAATTATAGATACATTTGCAATGTATCAACCCATATCTACTAAAGTCATTCGTGAAAGTAAGAACATAACGATATCCACCACGCGATGCTACACTCATTGGACCGCACATATCAGTATGTATTATTTCCAACAAGTCTGTAGCTCGCTCCATTATCCCAGAGAATGAATTCTTAGTCATTTTTCCCATTAGACATGCTTCGCGTCTTTCAAGTGATTCAAAATCAAGTGCTTCAAGAAGTCCATCGGTATGGAGTTTTTCATGCGTTTCACTCCAATGCGACCAAGACAATAGTGCCACATGTATGTGGTATTATCATTCATTTTTATTCGTTTAGCATCTATGTTGTGAACATGTTTATCACTACTATCGAGATTCAATAAGAATAAACCATTCATCTCAGGTGCATGACCATAAAAGATATTACTCATATAAATCGAACAACCATTATTCTTAGACATGAATGAATAACCGTCTCACAATAAACAAGATTCAGATATAATGTTCATGCTTAAGGCAGGAACCAAATAACAATTATTTAGATTTAAAACTAATCCTGATGGTAGATGGAGAGGGAGCATGCCGACGGCGATCACATCAACCTTGGAGCCATTTCCAACACGCATCGTCACCTTGTCTCTCGCTAGTCTTCATTTATTCCACAGCTCCTGTTTCGAGTTACAAATATGAGCAATTGAACCAGTATCAAATACCTAGGCACTACTACGACTACTAGTAAGATACACATCAATAACATGTATATCAAATATATCGTTCTTATTGATGTTGTTGTTCTTCCGATCTGCCAGGTACTTTGGGTAAGTACGCTTCTAGTGACCACACTCTTCGCAACAAAAGCATTCTGTATCAGGGTTAGGGCTAGCGCGGGTCTTCTTTTCAGTTGTGGCAACAGATTTGCCGCCTTCCTTGAAGTTACCCTTGGGTTCACCCTTTCCCTTCATGTCTACTTCAGCAGCCACCGAACTTGCAGCAAGTTCAGTGAGCGATCCAATTGCACCACTTATCTTCTAGTTCAACAAACTCTTAGTAACTTGGTGGGAGTGACTGCACAACTCTATCCGTCGCAAGATCAACCGGGATGTCATATCCTAGCATCTTGAGATGTTGAACATAGAGCATCATCATCATGACATGATCATTCACAGAGCTGTGTTCCTTCATCTTAACACTAAAGAACTCACTGGAGATCATATATCTCTCAGCACGGATTTGGCTCTCAAACATGGTTTTGAGTTCCTTCACAATCGCATCAGCATTGCTCCGTTCAAAGCGTTCTTGGAGTTCAGGCTCCATTGACAGAAGGATTGCATATTTGACAAGGTTGTAGTCACCGTGCTTTGTGTCATACATGGGATTGATGGCTTGCGGTACCAAACTTCCCGGGTGAGTGCATCCCGGTACCCGAGTTATCATCAATCGCGTGGAGGGGCCTTAGTAGAATCGCCAATTGTCCAGAAGGGCCAAATGGGGGTGAATACAAATCTAGCGGCCAAACGGTCGTTTGAACCAGACGAAAAACGGTTGAACTCAAATACCGCCGGTAGGTCAACTCTTCTTGGCCCGCCCTGTCAGTATTCCCAGTTATCTTTTGCGGTCATGGACTAGCTTACCCCTGCGTGGACTAGATCCTTGAGTGGACCAGATCTATTTCTTTGATGTGCTCTGGTCTTCTCCCCTGCTCTGGTCTTCTCCCCTACTCCCCTCCCCATAACATTTGTCAGCTTCGGCTGCTCGTCTTAGATTGTAGCTTGTACTTGCTCTAATTTGCGTCCCCGCCATGTTCGGTCAACCTCCCACGCCTCTAATCGAAGCTCACAGCCGTCGCTGTCGCATCGTCCGCCGTATCGGAGCTTCGTGTCCCTGGACTAATATCTTGCCTCTAGCTAGTCCTTCTCGCACGACGGAGCGCGTCCCGTCGGGAGATCCAGGCCGGCGACCGGCCTCGGGAAGTTGCGTGCTGCCGCGCACCCCAGGCATGGTAGACCTGGCACAGCAGTTCGACGACCACGCTCTCATGGCCACCGTGCTGGGCGTCCGTCCCGCCGTGTCACCGGCAGAGTTGCTGTCGGCTTTCAGGTCTCGTTTTGGGATCAGACGAAATGAGGTCAAGATTGAGTTATGTGCGCCACCATTCGATTTTTTCGTCCGATTTGAGCATAGCTTAGACACCGAGCGCGTTCTGCATTCTTCCTGTTCTTTTGAGTGCTGTGGGGAGAAAATGAGCTTCATGCGTTGGCATCACGCATGTGGGTGGGACGATGGCTTAGGGAAGCTTCGTTTCTTCTCCAAACTCGGCTTTGACGGCCTCCCATTGGATGCTTGGGAGCTGGAGGCCCTCAAGCAGGTCGTCAGTAGCCTTGGCGGAGAGCTGGTGGAAATCGTGCCACCGAGCGACAGATGGGTCATCGAGGTAAAGGCGTGGCTGAAAGATCCTGATGCCGTTCCTAAGATGTATGAGGTGCATATTCCAAGCGGGGAGGGCGAAAGCTTTGCTAGAAGCACCCGGTCATCATCCACCTGGAGGAGGTTATGGAATCGGTACATGGCATTCAGGGCCCCGAAGAGGCTGCCAGAAAGTGTCCTCGTCACCTAAAGTGTTGGCCTGGAAGGATCGATGGCACAAGACCACCACCGTTTCGCGACGGCGCACACAGTTTCGGTGGGGGAACTAGGCTTGGACGAGTTGGTGGTTTTGAATTCCCTCGAGTGAAGACAGAGCTCTAGTGAATTGCCGTGGTATGTGTGGCTAATGAATTTGTAGTATGGAGAGCGTAGCTGGAAGTTAGCATCGACTTAAAATGTGTAATAGTTTGAATCGATGTAGTACATGTGTGTAATAGTTTGAAGTAGTATGTGTGTGTAATAGTTTGAATCGATGTATTATATGTGGGTAATGAATTTGATGTAGTGTGTGTTCGTGTGTAATAGTTTGAATTGATGTAATTGAACACCGTGCTTTATAATTTCTATGAATAACCAAGGACAACCTCATGAAAAGAGGGTGGTCTGACAATGAGCAATGTCAAATCTGTGGATGCCAGGAAAATGTAGTCCATCTCCTCTTCAAATGCAAGGTAGCTATATTTGTAACACGTTGAACTGCGGGACCATTTTGCAGACAACACAAGACAAAGGAAAAATGGTTTACAACACAGACAACAGACGCAAAATCTGTAGTCTGGGATAAAAAATGCCAGTTAACTGGATTTAACCATGACTAGTAATTGCAGGAAATAGATACTTGATAGTATTTGCTTACAACAGTAGTACTTCCATACAAAGGGTCTTATACCTGCACAAAAGTGGGCTAAACTTCCTACTAGTTTATAGAACAATTCGTCAGCATTTCATCTACAAAATCCATTCTTCAGTCTGAACTTAGCTATTCTACACTGAAGAAACTACAGATCTCCATCAAAAAAGTTGGCTGGCCAATTGCCTTGAGAGGACATAAGTTCTTTGATCATTTCACCCAAACTGATCTATTGCCTTCCTGCCAAACTACCAAAAATCTACATCGTTCATGCATGATTTGCGTGTGCCAGTCCCGGTTCAGTTGGACTATCCGTGCCGCTGCAACGATTTCTTCGAAACTGAAATTCAGCATCTCCTTCTCAGGGTCATAGGTCCGTGTGAACTCAAATCTGAATTCCGGCGCTGAGCTGATGCCCGCCACTGGCTCTGGCTATCGAACAATCCAGCATGCTGAGTGTAGACGCTTGGTCGCCGCCACGGTACGGCCTCCGACGATGCGTACGATGGAGCGTCTTTGCCGCAGACAGCGTGTTCCCAGCCTTCCCCACTGCGGTAAGGTAACCCATGCCGAAGCATGGACGCGAGAGTTCCTAGACCTTGGCGCTGCCCTGTTCGACGGTGTGTACCCTTAGCGGCATGCTCTCCTAAACGATTTGATACGTACCTTGTTTCCACTGCCTAGAGCATGCCGTAATGCCGCCGCGCAATTTCTCCACATCGCTCTCTTGGCCCTGCTTGCTGCATCTGGCGCCGACGACGCCGCCGTCACCGTTGCCATCACGACCGATTCGGCACATTCGGGGAAATCATCCGCTTGGCAGGGCAATGCGAGACCGGCCTTGAAGTAGAGCTTCATGGCCTGCCTTAGAGGGGCTAAATACCCCAGTTTCAGCGGCTGTCACGGCGGCTGCGGATGCTTAGGCGGGGCCATGTTACCCTAGGTGGTGCGGCGCAGAGGAGCTGCGCAAGGTGAACCGTGGTTTGTCGTAAAAGGGGAGTGAAAGACTGACTGTAGGTTTGGACTACGGGCACGCGTGAAAATAACCATCTCCCATTTCCTTAGAGGGTAATAATTCGACACTCGTTTCCCTTCTCAGCATAAGAGTGCGAACGTATTAAAAAGATCGGTCATGGCTATCCACCTCATCGGGCAATGTACCAGGACAGGTAGGAGGCCGGGTTTCATTTTACAAATGTTGACGACTGTGCCCTTATGTTTATACAATATTATTTCTATGCCACCATGTACCATCGATTGTAGCAACACCGTCAGAAACAGGGGATAATGACGTGGCGTGTTTTATTTTTTTAAAGGGCATCAGAAACAAGGGATGTAGACGTGGCATGTTTTCTGACTGGCAGGCCCGCCTCCTCCATGTTCGACGGCGCACATCCCAGGTTCGAGGGCTGGTGCCGCCCACCAGCACATTATTGTGCAATTTTCCATGTGGAACCTGAATTCCGGCGCTGAGCTGATGCCCATGTCGAACATATAGAATTCTGAAAGAAGCTACTAAAAATAAATACTTTGAATTCTGAAAGTACTAAAATTAAATACATTACAATTTTGTCTGAAAAGTAATACACATACTTCTGATCGAAATAATATAAATACAGTACAAATTTCTACTTCGAAAAATAGACCTGAAAATGCTAGCAAATAACCTAGGATGAATATAGGATTCATTCTCCCCTATATATTTCGTCGTTGTCGGCTCCGGCATGCTGCAACACATATTCAAAGGACTCTCTCCGTCTGCAATGTGCTGCCAGTATCTCGTCCAGAGGGTAAGGCCTCGGTGTATGTTCCAGACTTAAGCTATGCATTACCATTGTCGGTTCCTCTTTCCAGGCTTGAACCTCATGATCGTACAGTCTGATATAATTCCTGTAGTATATGCAACCGGGTTTGACTGTGGGGTGTAACCTGGTGTCAATGGAGATAGACCGATTGTAATCAACAAAGAGGGCACGACTTCCAATGTCACTGACGGCCTCGAGAGAGTGGTTCTCCGTGTCCACCCGGTACAACACCGGTTTCCCTTTGACGAAATCCCCGTTCAACACAAGAAGCAGATCACCATATGACTCCACAAGGTAAAATTTGTAAGTTCTGCGTACCTGTTCAAAGACTGGGGCTGAAATTATTTTGGCCATCGTGATAGTGCTCGCGCGCTGCTCTAACTGGATGTTGGTCGACAAGTTTTCTCCATTCTCAAGTAATGCATATACTTCCCCTCGGAATGCTGTCATGCAGTCCAGAAGCATACCAGGAGGTGGTGAATACAATCCTTCTCCAAATGATTCATTGATTTGCTCTGTTGGGGCACTCTCATCGGCCCATGCAATATGATCTGGATAATCAGTGCAAACGAACACCATCGTCGGGGACTTCCTCATGACGACAGATTGCAGAAGATCAGATGGTATGTGTGATTGAAACTCAGTGTTAGACTTATGAGTGATTGGGTTCAGAAGCCGAATCTGGTATGGCTCCACCCTCTGAGCAAGCACGATGATGCCACGAGAAACACCGACGAAGTAGAATCTTTTGGAATAAGAGGTCACCAGTTAGCACTAAGATGTTTACAATGGAAAATACCAATAAATATCGGATGTGAATGTGAACCTGCGATGGACATCCATTAGATTTTTCCTGAAGCAACGACCAGTGGCGAGGTTGAGGAAGGTGAAGTCGCCAACGTCTGGAAGTGTGTGATCTATCATGATCCAGTTGTTGAGATGGAATTCGGGCACCTTTAAAGTGTGGCGCCAATCGGTGCAGACTTCCCGACAAGCAGCATAGCTATCGACGTACTCCTCTTTCTCTAGCAAGTAGTGGGAGATCTTGCGAAGTGGGTTGGCCGGGAGATCGGACCAGTTCCTCTTCATTCGGCTACTGGCCATGGCTTACGTGCAGGAATGTTCTGATCGAGGAAGAAATAAGAACTACCACTGCGAGGAGAAGAAAAAGAGGAGAACAGACGAGGGAGACGAAGCGGAACTGCCACTGCAATGAGATGAGGAGACGAGGGAGAAGAAGCAGAACTGCCACTTCAAGTTTGGATCAACGGGCTTTTTTTAGAACTAGCGCGTGAACCAGCCATGCACTGCATGCAAGTTTTGATCAAACAAACTGACATGTGGAACCTACTAAAAAATTCCGTGAAGTGCTACCGTGCATAGTGCACTGATAGGTGGCATGTTTTTTGACTGGCGGGCCCACCTCCTCCAACTTCGACGACGCGCGTCCCAGGTTCGAGGGCTGGTGCCGCCCACCAACACATTATAGTGCAATTTTCTATGCTTTGTCGCAACCAGCTCCACTCCGCTTTGCTCCTCTACTCCTGCCGCTGCCACTCCGCTCAGTCGTGCACCGCTCTTGTCGTCCCCTTGGGCCGTCGTCCTCCCGCCCTCCCCTCCCTGCCACCCCTCACGTCCCCTCCCCTTCCTGCCCTGTCTCCTTGCCACCGTCCATCGCCCAAGCGTGTCTGGAAACGAAAACCGAGAGTCGGCCGTTGGGTTAGGCGGCCAACGATGCTAGTGATCCGGATCCCGCTCAGAGTTGGATCCCGCGAGGCTTGTGAACACGGAGATGGGTCCTGCGCGGCTGGAGAGCACGGAATCTCCTTCAAGTATAGAGAGCACAGAGGACAACGACACAGGGGAAGAGGGAGCAGGGTGCAGAGCTTTGGAGGTATGGAGCCCGGAGAAGGTGCCGTGCGTCCACATTGAAGGGTAAGAACTATGATTCCTTTTCTGCATACCCCAATTAGCGTTTCTGGTCCTACTGTGATGGAAAGGATATGTGTTGGTAACGCAGGACGTCTGTACAGCTTGTCCTTGAGCATGATGCTTTGTCAAGCAAGCATGAAGGCACTGAAATGTGTGGCGGTGCAGATGATGATGAGAAAGCATATCCAGACGTGCCTGCTGACCCTGATAGGATGGAGAGGACTTGTGGCAATCAACATACACATACACACCAAGCACGCATGCTACTTACTTGCAGAACATGTATGTAGTGCCAAAGGTGAAAAAATACCTTGAAGAACATCACACCAAGCTATGGGCCAGAAGCAAGTTTGGTGAGTTAAGCAAGGTGTATTTTGTTTGCAATAATTTGGCAGAGAGTTTCAATGATAAGATTTTGGGCATGAAGACAATTGGAATTGTTATTTTGTTGGATGCAATAAGATAGTGCATAATGGTGAAGATAGATTTAAGGCAAAGAATTTGTGCGAGAAATTTTTTAGGCCATAAAATAGTTCCAAAGGTGGTTATGTTACTAAATGCAAGAACCAGGGCAGTGAGAATGATAAAGATGAGGATGGTCAGAAGTTCCAGAACATTGGCTGAGGTTTATGCAGAATACAAGCGTGGAAGTGAACAGAGGTACACTGCAGACATTGGAAACAAGACTTGTTCATGCAGGCAGTGGCAAATTACTGGTCTGCCATGTCACCATGCAATTTACTTCATCTTAAAGCTTAGAGGTAGAGGAGCTGAAATAGAGAACTATTTCAACAACTATTTCTTCGTGGACAAGTTTGCTGCAACTTATGCAAAAACCGTACCACCTATGGCCGATGAAAATGATTGGGATATTGTCGATCCAAGGTTCAAACTTCGACCACCAGTTCTTAGGAGGCCACCTGGGAGGCCTAGAAAGCAAAGGATCGAAGCCTCCACCGATAAAGGTTCAAGGATGGGAGCTAGGAAAAGGAAATGCAAACGTTGTGGCGGATTCGGCCATATCAAGAGGTTGTTTAAAAACCCAGTTATACATGATATTGTCCCTGTTCACACCCTGATGGTAGAAAATGAGGCTTCTCAGCCAGAACTGGAGGAAGAGCAGCACGAAGACGGTGATGAGCACTCAGAGGAAAACATATGTAAGCAGCCAATTTATGAAGAAGTGGAGGTGCCGGCGAGAAAAGGGCGTGAAAAGAAACAAAAGGGTAAGCAGAACGGGGATGAAAGGGCAAATAATGGAGGTGTATTAGAATATGAAGAAGTTGCATGGGTGATTGAGGATGTTCTTGATGATCTTTCGGCTAACTGCAGGAGAAATAATAAATCCCTGCCAATTTCATGTTCGTACGATTCTCCGGATGAAAGGTAAGCTTAAAAATTGTTTTATTTGCCGTTTTATCATTTTTTATCCTCATCAACTGATGCTTAATGCAGCGTGGGCTAGCAGACTAATAAGAGGAGCAGAAAGATGCGGGCACAGTAACGTCGTATGTTGAATTATATCATTGAAACTAAACTAGTCGTGTCGTCTTTATTTATATCTAGCGCGTGCAACGTGTCTGTGATGGGGTCATGTAGACCAGATTACAATTTTTTAAATATTATTACATTGATTTTTTACTTGCGTTTGGACGTGGCTACTAGTTCCCATCTCCCTTGCATTCCCATCTCCTCTGGTGCATTCCAGAATTATGGCTGTGCCATCAAGTAGCAGAGTCAATGTATTGTCCCATCAGATGTGAACGCAATGACCTTCTTTGTTTAGAATTTGATGACTTATGATTAGTTTGAAAGACAGAGAAAACTAAAACATGTATCTATACATGTTTTGGGTATAGACACATTTATTAAATATCTAAAAAAAACTAAGTCAGTTATATCTGGACAGGAGTAGTACACTATTACAACACGCTCGATCACTTCTCCTCTGGCGCACTCCAAACTATGGTTGTGCCATCAAGTGCTGGGAGCAGAGTCAGCATATCGTCCCATCAGATATGCCAGGAACGCGCGAACTTTATTTTCAGGATCGGACGAGTTTCGATCGACTAGTTTCAAAGACAAAGACAACTAAAACATGGCCAAAATATATAGATTATGACGATAATCGACCATGACTCAAGGGACCCAGATCCAAAGAGGGCATTAAGATACCGTACATAGATTTAATTTATGCTTAAGTGGCCCTACTCGACTATGACGCTCCCGTAGTCTCCATCATTGACGACGTTGTCCACGTCACCACTAGCCTCCTCCGCGTCGGAAACGATGCCGACATTCCCGGTAGCGTTCCTCCTCCTCGTGGATTCTTCACGGCTTGCTGCATCGATAACGGTGGAGGTCGTACGCCCAGGCACTGCCCAGAAGCGCTGCCTCCCTTCGGGGTTGCGCAGATCCGGGTGGATCTCCCGCCGATGGGTTCCCCACAGCTCAATCAACGCAGCCCACTTCTTCTTGAACAGCTTTCGCCAGTCTGCGCTCGTGCACGAGTACCGTTCCATTGCCCTCTTCTGCTCCGACAGATGGCGGTGCTGCTCCTCGATCTGCCTCGCCAACGCATTGTCGCGCAAGAGTGGCATGATAGGAACCCCGGCATAGCTGAGCTCGAAGCCGGCCAGAAGACTCGCAAACGGCAGCGCGAGTATGCCGTAGTGGACGAACATCTGAGCCTCATGCAAGCTGAGTTTGGGCCTGTCCCTCTCCATGGCGATGAAGGAACATGATCTGGGCTTCGGCCCCGAGGTTAATGGGATAAGGGCAAGGACATAGGCCCAGCGTGATTGCCACTGCCAATCAGTTCGCAGTACAGACTTCTCGCGGATCGCCCTCGCGAAGGGCATCCTTATTGTCCATGCACCCCGATCCAATGATGCCTAACAATCGGGGTCGGGTCTTCTAGAAGCCCAGAGCGGTTGCTGGTTAGCTTTGCATCCCGATTGTTTGTGGCCAACGGCTGTAGTTGAAAATAATACACATTTCAATGACACTGGTGGATGCATGTGTGGTCTCTGAAGAGAACACACATGGAATGACTCTAGCTGTGGTTAATGAGAAGAACACACATTTCAATGACACTGGTGGATCCATATGTGGTATGTGAAAAGAACACACATGCAATGACTCTAGTTGTTGTTAGTAAAAATAAGACACATGCAATGACCCCGGTGGATCCATGTGTGGTCTCTGAAGAAAACACACATTTCAATGACACTGGTGGATCCATATGTGGTATGTGTAAATAATAGTCATGCAATGACTTTGGCCGTTGTTAGTAAAAAGAGCACACATGTAATGACACTGGTGGATCCATGTGTTGTCTCTAAAGAGAACACACATTTCAATGACACTAGTTGATCCATATGTGGTATGTGAAAAGAACACACATAAAATGACTCTGGTTGTTGTTACTAAAAAGAGCACACATGCAATGACATTGGTGGATCCATGTGTGGTCTCTGAAGAGAACATACATGCAATGACTCTAGTTGTTGTTAGTAAAAAGAGCACACATGCAATGACACTGGTGGATCCATAGGTGGATTGTGAAAAGAACACACATTTAAATGACACTGGTGGATCCCTATGTGGTATGTGAAAAGAACACGCATGCAATGACTCTGGTTGTTGTTAGCAAAAAGAGCACACATGCAATGACACTGGTGGATCAATGCGTGGTCTCTGAAGAGAACACACATGCAATGACTCTGGTTGTTGTTAGTAAAAAGAGCACACATGCAATGACACTGGTGGATCCATGTGTTGTCTCTGAAGAGAACACACATGCAATGACACTGGTGGATTCATGTGTGGTCTCTGAAGAGAACACACATGCAATGACTCTAGTTGTTGTTAGTAAAAAGAGTACACATGCAATGACACTGGTGGATCCATAGGTGGATTGTGAAAAGAGCACACATGCAATGATTCTGGTTGTTGTTAGTAAAAAGAGCACACATGCAATGATACTGGTGGATCCATAGATGGATTGTGAAAAGAGCACACATGCAATGACTCTAGCTATGGTTAATGAGAAGAACACACATTTCAATGACACTGGTGGATCCATATGTGGTATTTGAAAAGAACACACATGCAATGACTCCAGTTGTTGTTACTAAAAAGAGCACACATGCAATGACACTGGTGGATCCATGTGAGGTCTCTGAAGAGAACACACATTTCAATGACACTGGTGGATCCATATGTGGTATGTGAAAATAATAGTCATGCAATGACTCTGGCTGTTGTTAGTAAAAAGAGCACACATGCAATGACACTGGTGTATCCATGTGTGGTCCCTGAAGAGAACACACATGCAATGACTCTGGTTGTTGTTGGTAAAAAGAGCACACATGCAATGACACTGGTGGATCCATAGGTGGATTGTGAAAAGAACACACATTTCATTGACACTGGTGGATCCATATGTGGTATGTGAAAAGAACACACATGCAATGACTCTGGTTGATGTTAGTAAAAAGAGCACACATGCAATGACACTAGTGGAACCATGTGTGGTCTCTGAAGAGAACACACATGCAATGACTCTAGTTATTGTTAGTAAAAAGAACACACATGCAATGACACTGGTGGATCCATGTGTGGTCTCTAAAGAGAACACACATGCAATGACACTGGTGGATCCATGTGTGGTCTCTGAAAAGAACACACATGCAATGGCTCTGCTTGTTGTTAGTAAAAAGAGCACACATGCAATGACACTGGTGGATCCATAGGTGGATTCTAAAAAGAGCACACATGCAATGACACTGGTGGATCCATATGTGGATTTTGAAAAGAATACGCATGCAATGACTCTGTCTGTTGTATGTTTAAAGAACACACATGTAATGACACTGGTGGATCCATGTGTGGTCTCTAAAGAGAACACACATGCAATGACTCTGGTTGTTGTTAATGAGAAGAGCACACATGCTATGACACTAGTTGTTGTTAGTAAAAAGAGCACACATGCAATGACACTGGTGGATCCATGTGTGGTCTCTAAAGAGAACACACATCCAATGGCTCTAGCTATTGTTAGTAAGAAGAGCACACATTTCAATGACACTGGTGGATCCATATGTGGTATGTGAAAAGAACACACATGCAATGACTCCAGTTGTTGTTAGTAAACAGAACACACATGCAATGACACTGGTGGATCCATATGTGGTATGTGAAAAGAACACACATGAAATGACTCTGGTTATTGTTAGTAAAAAGAACACACATTTCAATGACACTGGTGGATCCATGTGTGGTCTCTGAAGAGAACACACATGCAATGACTCTGGTTGTTGTTAGTAAAAAGAGCACACATGCAATGACACTAGTGGATCCATAGGTGGATTGTGAAAAGAGCACACATGCAATGACACTGGTGGATCCATATGTGGATTGTGAAAAGAACACACATGTAATGACTCTGGTTGTTGTTAGTAAAAAGAACACACATGCAACGACACTGGTGGATCCATGTGTGGTCTCTGAAGAGAACACACATTTCAATGACAATGGTGGATCCATATGTGGTATGTGAAAAGAACACAAATGTAATGACACTGGTGGATCCATGTGTGGTCTCTGAAGAGAACACACATGCAATGACTCTAGCTATGGTTAATAAGAAGAACACACATTTCAACGACACTGGTGGATCCATATGTGGTATGTGAAAAGAACACACATGCAATGACTCTGGTTGTTGTTAGTAAAAAGAGCACACATGCAATGACACTGGTGGATCCATAGGTGGATTGTGAAACGAGCACACATGCAATGATTCTAGCTATGGTTAATGAGAAGAACACACTTTTCAATGACACTAGTGGATCCATATGTGGTATGTGAAATGAACACACAAGCAATGACTCCAGTTGTTGTTAGTAAAAAGAGCACACATGCAATGACACTGGTGGATCCATAGGTGGATTGTGAAAAGAGCACACATGTAATGACACTGGTGGATCCATATGTGGTATGTGAAAATAATAGTCATGCAATGACTCTAGCTGTTGTTAGTAAAAAGAGCACACATGCAATGACACTGGTAGGTCCATGTATGGTCTTCAAAGAGAACACACATCCAATGACTCTGGTTGTTGTTAGTAAAAAGAGCACACATGCAATGACACTGGTGGATCCATAGGTGGATTGTGAAAAGAACACACATTTCAATGACACTGGTGGATCCATATGTGGTATATGAAAAGAACACACATGCAATGACTCTGGTTGTTGTTAGTAAAAATAGCACACATTTAATGACAGTAGTGGATCCATGTGTGGTCTATGAAGAGAACACACATGCAATGACTCTGGTTGTTGTTAGTGAAAAGAGCACACATGCAATGACACTGGTGGATCCATGTGCATTCTCTGAAGAGAACACACATGGAATGACACTGGTGGATCCATGTGTGGTCTCTGAAGAGAACACACATGCAATGACTCTGGTTGTTGTTAGTAAAAAGAGCACACATGCAATGACACTGGTGGATCCATAGGTGGATTGTGAAAATAGCACACATGCAATGACACTGGTGGATCCATACATGGATTGTCAAAAGAACACACATGCAATGACTCTGGCTGTTGTATGTGAAAAAAACACACATGCAATGACACTGGTAGATCCATGTGTGGTCTCTAAAGAGAACACACATGCAATGACTCTGGTTATTGTTAATGAGAAGAGCACACATGTAATGAGACTGGTTGTTGTTAGCAAAAAGAGCACACATGCAATGACACTGGTGGATCTATGTGTGGTCTCTGAAGAGAACACACATCCAATGACTCTAGCTGTTGTTAGTAATAAGGGCACACATTTCAATGACACTGGTAGATCCATATGTGGTATGTGAAAAGAACACACATGCAATGACTCCAGTTGTTGTTAGTAAAGAGAACACACATGCAATGACACTAGTGGATCCATATGTGGTATGTGAAAAGAACACACATGAAATGACTCTGGTTATTGTTAGTAAAAATAACACACATTTCAATGACACTGGTGGATCCATGTGTGGTCTTTGAAGAGAACACACATGCAATGACTCTGGTTGTTGTTAGTAAAAAGAGCACACATGCAATGACACTGGTGGATCCAGAGGTAGATTGTGAAAAGAGCACACATGCAATGACACTAGTGGATCCATATGTGGATTGTGAAAAGAACACACATGTAATGACTCTGGTTGTTGTTAGTAAAAAGAACACACATGCAATGACACTGGTGGATCCATGTGTGGTCTCTGAAGAGAACACACATTTCAATGACACTGGTGGATCCATATGTGGTATGTGAAAAGAACACAGATGCAATGTGTTGGGGGGATACCCCCGGGTAGGGTCACGCTGGGGTATAAAGGCCGAGTTAGCCGAGGTTCGGCAAGGCAAAGCGGACGCTGGCCGGGTCACCTCGAGGCCGGCCGAATCACGGAGTGACCCGGACCAGGGGTGTTCGCCTAACTAAGTCTCAACCGACTTAAGCAATAAGTCAGAAGTATATGTTTACTTGTATGCAGGAACAGGGGTGCTTGGATCAGCTGTGATCCAGGTCATGTTTGGCTTCTAGGAGAAGGAAGGAATCTTGTTTGTCAAAAAGAGGGCCCGGTACGCACTGCATGAGCGAAGCAGACAAGAGCAGGACCACCGGGTCATGGCCGACAGGGGTGACTACGCCCATGTCGGCTGACGCGGGCGCCGTAGAGGCTCACATAGCTAAAGCAAGTGTGGCGCGGGGGAAAAAGCACCCCGGTCGGCTCACATAGCTAAGAATATGCCTCCATGTATGCCCTAGGCAGAAACCGAGCCTCCTCTATAAAAGGGGGGCTGGGTCTTCTATAGAAGGGGTTGGGCTCTCTACTATACTGTTTGGGCTAGGGTTTCAGGTGTGATCTGTGGGTGAGAGTAAGAGAGCTCCTTCTTCCTCCTCTCGCCAATACAGCTCTAGGAGCACTTGTAATCTTGGAAGGAAATCAATACAAACTTCTTTGTGGAGAATCACTCCACTATCCCTCCCTAGATCCCCCTAGCGTGTATTAGTCCCCACCTTTAGCCTATCCATGGCATCTGCCGTGACACCACCATGACAGTTGGCGCCCACCGTGGGGCTAGCGGCGCTAGTAGGGGTCAAGATCCGGACGGGAAACATCATCGGCACCTGCGAACGCATCGTTCCAGGCTCGTTCAGTGCTTTGGAGCGTGGGACTTCATCAGCGACAACGCTGGCTACTTCGGCACGCGTCCTCGTTCGTGCAATGGCCTTTTCGTTAGGCTCGGTGCGCATAAGGTCTACGTTGCTGTGGACGTGTCAGGTGTTCATCCGCGTCACGTCGTCGACGCGGGGGAGCCTCCCCTCACCGTGGTCCCTGGGACGCGTATCGCTCGCTCCCCGGACCATGCAGAGGTGATGATGACTACGCCAGGTGCGGGCGCGAGCAAGGATCCGGCGCCAGATCCGGAGGGTAACGCCTAAGGCACCGAGGAAAGGTAGAGGTCCCCCACTAGAGAGGCCAGAGAACGTCTTGAGGGAAGCAATGGATAGCTTGGCAAACCCTGTAGTAGCAGCGGTAGATCCGGATCGAGCGCAGGCCAAGCTGGAAGAAACTAGGCAGAAAATCCTAGAGGGCGCAAAAAAGATAGCTGCGGCGCAGCAGTCGTTGAATATGACGCTGCGCTAGTACGCGAAGGCGAACAAGGTTGACGCTGTAAAAGTGAAGGGGAGAAATCTCATGAACGAGATGAACAGAGAGGGTGATACTGGAATTGAGGTATCAGAAAACTGTTTGTCCGTGGGGCTGCCGAGGTACAGTACCCCGGCAAAGAACCTCAGAGCAGCGGATGTAGCTGCATCCGAGTTGGAGGGTCTAACAGGTGAAGCCCGACAAAGACAACAAGATAGGGTTAACGAGCTGGTTCGGATTGCGAACAGGCAAAACGAGGAACTTCTTAAGGCTAACCTGGAGAGAGCTGGAGCCTCCAAGATCGTCCATTCGGCGGTGGGTAACCCGGAGAAATCCGCTAGAGCCGCATCGTCTCCTCATGGTGGTCCAAGGAGAGAAGAGGTGGTAACCTCGGCCAGACGGAACAAACAGATCGTCCCATATGACCCGACGCGGGCAGGGAAAGGAAAAGAAGCGCAGAAAAATGATGATCGACGGAGTGTGAGCCGAGGTGAAGCTGGCTGAGGTAACCGCGACCAAGGCAATGCCGGTCAAGGGAATGTTGTCAACGGCAATGCCGGACAGCGAAACTCGGCTGGAGCAGGACAACCACAGCAACGGAATATACCAAGGCAAGAGCAAAGTGCCGGCCGAGGTCTACAACAGAAATGCGCTCCAAGAGAGCAAGACAGATATAATCATGGAGACTCGGAAATGGCAAACGCGGGATACCCAAGGACGGACTATCATGTGATAGGGTCAAGATTGGGTAGCAGGGATTTGATGCCGGATGACGCTAGGTTGAAACTAGATCGACTGTATAGGTCGGAACAAATTGAATGTCAAGGTCCACCGAGCCCAGCATGTTTTGGACCCCGGATCATGAAGGAGCCACCGGTACCGAACTTTCAGCTTCCCAGGGGCACGAAGACGTATGACGGCAGTATAAAGCCGGAGGATGGGCTGATAAATTATGCTACGGCTGTGAAAATTGCCACTGGCAACCTGAGATGGGCTGTACGATATGTACCCCAGATGTTGGAAGGCCCGGCAAGGGTATGGCTGAACAATTTGCCACCAGGAAGCATCAACTGCTGGATAGATTTCGAGGAGATGTTCATCAGCAATTTTTCAAGTACGTATCAGAGACCAAATAGGCCACAGACCCTAGCTATGTGCAAACAAAGGCCAAATGAGACGGATCGGGAGTTTTTAACCCGGTGGTGCACTGTGAGAAATTCGTGTGAGGGCGTGATTGAATCACAGGCCATAGCATGGTTTGCACAAGGGTGCAGGTATGGAAGCGAGCTGTGGATGAAGTTGCAAAGGAAAATGCCAACTACGTTGTCAGAGATGATCCGAATTGCAGATTCGTATGCTCTGGGTGATCCGACTCAACCTAGGCTAGTATCAAACGAGTCAAACGATGAGTACTATTAGAGAGATGGGGCTGGATCATCCCGAAGGAATGACTACAGAGGAAAAAGGAGAGATGATAGACCGGAACATAGATACGGTCCGCACCAAGTTGCAGCTGTGAGTCAAGATCAGCCCGGAGCAGGGGGTAGTCAACGCCAAAAAACTGGAGGGCAGTGGACTCCGAGAAACGATGGCAAGAAGACTTGGACACCAGAGCAAAAGAAGAAGTGGCAAGAAAGGAAAGACCGTCCGAGGTATACTTATGAGTCGATGTTGGACCAGCCGTGTAAGTTTCATACACCAAATCCGAACAACCCAGCGGGTCATACGACGAGGCAATGTGAGTGGATGCGCAAGATCGAACAAGGTGGTTCGGGGAATGCTCAGGCACCCCAGAATGATCAGCCTCGGCAGGAGTTACCCCGGTAGCAACTGCTCTCCGGAGCGAACACGCAACAGCTAATGTTGCCTCCCCCTCCGCCAAGGTATGATAACAATGAGAGAAGGGATGGAGTGCATCAGGTAGAAAATCAGCATCATCCGGATCAGAGGTACCCCGGAAATGAGGGGAGAAACGAGTACAGGGAACACCATCAGAGCTATTGTGTGTTTACCACTGAGGAAACCGATAGAAAAAGCTTGCAGCGTAGGCATATGGAGGTGAATGCAGTAATGCCTGCAGTGACGAGGTACATGCCTTGGTCCGATCAGGTAATAATGCCTGAAAATCTGGAGTTCGAAGTGGTCAACTTAGAAAGCGCGTATCATGCGTTGCTCGGAAGGCCAGCGCTGAACAAGTTCATGGCAAGTTGTCATATTAGCTACTTGAAGATGAAGTTGCCCGGACCAAACGGAGTGATAACCATTGTAGGGGATTTCTGACGTTCGATGGAGTGTGCGTCGCCGGGTCGAACTTAGCCGAGTCACTTGTGATTGCGCAGGAAAAAAGGAAAATTCAAGAGGTGGCGGCATTGGCTCAGTCCGCGCAGCAGCATATGCGTGCGCTGAGTAACCCGCATGGAAGTGTCTCTTTCCAGGCCACGTAAGATACCAAGAAGGTTCCTGTTGATGACATGTTCCCAGAGCGCACCGTAAAAATTGGTGCCGGGTTAAATGATAAATAGGAAAGCGAGCTCGTCAGCTTCCTCCATGAGAATCGGGACATTTTTGCTTGGTCCACACAGGACTTGCAAGGTGTTCCGAGGGAGTTGGCCGAGCACTCTTTGAATGTGAGACCCAGAGCTAAGCCGGTGAAGCAACCTCTCCGCCGCTTCGCCGAAGATAGGAGGAAAGTCATTGGGGATGAGATAGCTCGGTTGCTAGCTGCAGGATTTATCATGGAGGTTCTTTACCCGGATTGGCTGTCTAATCCGGTGCTGGTGGAAAAGAAGAAGGATGACCCAAATGTGGCAGTGGTTTGGTGCATGTGTATCGATTACACGAACCTGAACAAGGCGTGTCCAAAAGATCCATTTCCACTGCCAAGAATAGATTAGGTCATAGACTCAACTGCTGGGTGTGAACTATTGTCATTCATTGATGCATATTCTGGTTTCCACCAGATACCTCTGAATCCGGATGATCAAATAAAGGCTGCATTTATTACCCCGTATGGGGCTTATTGCTATCGCACCATGCCGTTTGGTTTACGTAATGCAGGGGCAACGTACCAAAGATGTATGCAAAAATGTTTGCACGACCAAATAGGTCAAAATGTACAGGTGTACGTGGATGGTGTGGTTATCAAGACCAAGGAAAGCAAAACGCTCCTTGATGATATCAGGTAAACGTTTGCGAACCTAAGGAGGTTCCAGATGAAACTTAACCCAGAAAAATGTACCTTCGGTGTCCCGGCTGGGAAATTGCTCGGTTTTCTTGTTTCCAGCCGAGGTATCGAGGTTAACCCAACCAAAATCTGGGCCATCGAACGAATGGAACTGCCGAAGTGTCTTAACGATGTCCAGAAGTTGACAGGTTGCCTGGCCTCGTTAAGTCGGTTTGTATGTCGGTTGGGAGAAAAGGCGTTGCCTCTTTACCAACTCATGAAAAAGTCGGATAAGTTTGTTTGGACGCCACAGGCCGATGAAGCCTTTACCCACCTGAAGAAAATGTTAGCCACGGCACCAGTGCTAGCCTCACCACTATCGAAGGAGCCAATGTTGCTCTATATAGCCGCAACCAACCGAGTTGTAAGTGCAGTAATAGTGGTGGAGCGCGACGAGGAAGGTAAGTCGGTGCAAAGGCCAGTATATTACTTGAGCGAGGTGTTGTCTGCCTCAAAGCAGAACTATCCACATTACCAAAAGGTGGCATATGGCGTGTACATGGCCGCCAAGAAACTGAAGCACTACTTTGAGGAGCATCCTATCCGAGTCATATGTGAGGCCCCCATATCCGAGATAATGAGTAACAAGGATGCGAGCGGCAGAATTGCAAAATGGGCAATTGAGCTAGCTCCTTATGCGCCACAATATGACAGAAGAGAGGCCATCAAATCTCAAGCTGTGGCAGACTTTTTCATGGATTGGGCCGAGGTACAATACGAGCCACCACTTCCAGATCCGAACTATTGGCGAATGCACTTGACGGATCAAAAACCAAAACCAGGCTAGGTGCCGGAGTTGTACTCACATCGCCAAAGAAGGACCAGTTGAAATATGTGCTGCAGATCCATTTCACCGCATCAAACAATGTCGCTGAGTATGAAGCACTTGTGCATGGGCTTAAGGTAGCAAAAAAAATTGGGATACGTCGGATCATATGCTTTGGCGACTCGGGTTTGGTGGTGCAGCTAGTGTCGGCAGTATGGGACGCCCTTGATCCAAACATGGCACTGCACAGATTTCATGTGCAGAAGATATCTGGTTACTTTGAGGGATGCGAATTTCACCATGTACCCCGGGTGGAAAATGAGGCTGCCGACATGCTGTGAAAGCTCGGGTCAACCCGACAAGCAATTCCACCGGGTGTAGCATTAGAGCACCTCAGGAAACCATCCATCAGGCCATCCCCAGAATCCGAGTCAATATATGTCCCGGAGGACACGGAATCCGGAGCTGTGCCCATGGACATTGACATGGGAAGTGGTGCGCGAACCCCGGGGACTCCCTTGGCAAACCCGGGGACTACTTCAGTAAACCCGGGGACTGCTCTGCGAGATCCGGTTGAAGTTATGCTGGTGGATCAAATGGAGATTGATGAGGATGTATTCCCTGTGCGAACGATACCAGCTTGGGCATTACCTATATTTCAGTTCCTGAAGGACGGAACGTTACCCACTGAGGAAGTGCTGTCCAGGCAAACACAGAGGAGGGAAAAGGCTTACACAATCATCAATTCTGAACTATACAAAAGGAGCGTGACCAATGTTATCCAGAGATGTGTTGACCCGGAAGAAGGGCTTGACATCCTCCGAGATATACATCAGGGGGAATGCGGGCATCATGCCTCATCCCGAGCCTTGGTAGCAAAAGCTTTCCGGCACGGATTCTGCTGGCCAAACGCCTTAGAGCAAGCAGAAGATCTGGTGAGAAAATGTAATGGTTGTCAGAGGTACGCTACCAAGACACATATGCCAATGTCAGAACTCAAGACCATACCAATCACTTGGCCATTTGCCGTATGGTGCTTGGATATGGTTGGCCCGTTCAAACCAGCAAGGGGAAATATGACTCACATTCTGGTAATGGTGGACAAGTTTACGAAGTGGATTGAGGTAAAGCCTATAAGAAAATGTGATGGAGCTACGGCCGTAACGTTTCTCAAAGATATCATCTTGAGGTACGGTTATCCTCACAGTATCATAACTGACAATGGCACAAATTTTGTGGAAGGAGCATTTGCTCGTTTCTATCGGGATAAGAGGATCCGGTTGGACGTAGCCTTGGTAGCCCACCCCGCATCGAACGGGCAAGTGGAAAGATCCAATGGATTAGTATTATCCGGGATAAAACCCCGACTCATTGAGCCGCTGCAAAGATCAGCGGGGTGCTGGATAGAAGAACTACCAGCGGTACTGTGGAGTTTAAGAACAACTCCGAATCGATCAACGGGCTATACGCTGTTCTTTTTGGTATATGGGGCAGAAGCGGTATTACCAGCCGACATAGAGCATGATTCGCCTAGGGTCAGCCAATACACAGAAGCCGAAGTGCAAGAAGCCCGGCAAAATGATGTTGATCTGCTGGAAGAAGCGAGAGAACTGGCACTATCCAGATCCGCCATCAGCAAAATCTCCGACGCTATCATAGCCGGAAAGTGTGCCCCCGAGTCTTTCGGGAAGGCGATCTAGTGCTCCGGTTGGTACAACGTACTACGAGCATGCATAAGTTATCCCCCCCATGGGAAGGGCCGTTCATCATGAGCAAAGCATTGCACAATGATTCTTACTATCTTATAGATGCAAAGCCACAGGAAAAGAACAAGGCGGACAGGTCCGGAGAGGAATCCAAGCGACCATGGAATATAGCTCTACTTCTTCCTTTCTACACTTAGCTAAGAAGTCTATGTATCCGAGTTATCTCATATGTCGGTATGTATGTCGGCAATGAGCTTATCAATGAAATGTTGGCACCTCGAGCAGTAACTCGGGGACTACCTTAATAATGTTTGTTGTTTTTTGCGTGTCAGCTGGAATAAGTTATTCTACTTAACTCGGATTAGTAGTGTGCGAGCACCAAAAACCCAACTCTTCGACTTGCTGCTGTTCAACAAAAATTGGCTTCATGGCAAGCAAGAGAACAAGTTTGGAATTGCGTAGCACATGAAAAACGACTAAGGAGAAGAATTTATTCGACCCGACGTTTGTTTTTTGAACTAACCCTGCATTTAATTTCAAGTTATTATGCAGTTTTATTTTGGTGCTAAGTCTAAAAGTTTCCCAGTATTGTTAAGACAATTTTTGAAGCTCGGATTCGTAAGTCATAAAACCGAATCAAGGTAGACACGAACCGAGCCAAGAGATTGAACGAACAAGAAAAAGAAACTCGGGGACTACACCCAAGTTAATTCGGCATAAGAACTTAGTAGAAAAATATCACATATGTTTGGAATACAACTCCACCCGGCATACCGGGGATCTGATAATTTTTTAAGTATTTTAGCTCAAGGAGCAGCAGGAGGAGGAAGTTCGGCATCGTCCTCGCTGCCCTCAATATCAGAGGCATCATCTTCTCCTTCATCATCCGAACCATCTTCACCGTGCTCAACCTCTTCGTCTCCAGCAGCTTCCAGGAAGCTCGGCCCCTCAACCCATTCATGAATGGGAGCGTATTCAATGAGGCTATAGGCATAAGCCTGGCACCGAGCTACCCACTCCGGGTCATTGGTCCATCTGGATCCTGTGCGCAGACGTGTCAGGAGATTGAGATCAATCTTCTCGTACCACGTGAGTATGTGGTGAAGGATGGTATCAGCTGCGGCACGTCCAGCGGACTCTCTCCAGAGGTCAAGATGAGTCTCGGTTTCCATTAACTTCTCAATGAGAAGTGCGGTGGTCTCCGGGGCTTCTTCACCGGGCCAGAAAGTGTTAAAGATGCGAGCTGCAGTGCCCAGGATGTCCTTGCCATAATTCTTGATGAGCTCCATGCGAGATGATAAGCTGACCAATAGGTCCTCTAGGTCGTAAGGAATCCCTTCACTATCACAAGTGACCAGAGTACCCCTTTGTCGGCGGAAGTTGGCAACCGCTGTGCTCGCGATAGGAGTGCCCTCTGGAAATTTTCCTAGAAACGAGACAAAGGAGAAAGGTCAAGAAAAGACATATGAAGTAACCCGGTGAAGTATGTCGGAAAAGGGAAAGAAACTTACGTGATATATGACTGAGGATCCGGGTCAACTCCTTGGTGCAGTCATCGTGTCTCTTCCGGAGCTACTCAAGCTCAGCGTTCGCCGACCCAAGCTGGATGCCGGACTCCTTGAGAAGATCCTGGTCCTTGGCGATCCGGAAGTTGAGGCGCTCGTGCTCTTCTGTGAAGTTCTGGCCAGCCTTTTGAAGTTCGGATTGGTGCTAGGCCTTCATCTTCTCCATCTCAGCCTTGAGCCTAGAAATCTCATCGTCCTTGGTCCGGAGGAGGGCGAGCTCGTCATCTTTCTTCTTAAGCTTGGCTTGGTGCTGCCCTGCTTGTTCAAGAAAATGCAGCATCATATCAGGCACGGGCACACTATCTTCAAGCGATGCTGAAATAATGTGTTGGCCCGGCAGAGCCGAGGTATGAATGTTGGCCGAGCCAAGGAGAAAAGGGAATGGAAAGTACGGCAAAGTCGGACAGAAATGACTTACCCTTGATCTGCTCCAGATTTTTTCGCATAATGATGTTCTCAGCTTCCACCCCAGCTGCGGAAACCGAATGATGTGGTTAGTCCGGCAAAGGAAAATAAAGCAAAACGAACAAGCGCTAAGGAAGAAATTTACCCCTCTTCTCGTATTCCGCAATAAGTGCAGCCTGCTTTGCGCGTAGCAGCTTGTGGGTATCCAGCAAGCGTTGGAATTCGGCACTCCGGCGATTGGTGGTCACCTGAAAAGGACAAACACAAGTTAGCTCGATGCATATTCGAAGTATACTAAAATCCGGGCCAAGTGGAACTTAACCCGGCTCTAGGTGTGTGCATATTCGAAGTGTACTAAAATCCGGGCTAAGTGGAACTTAACCCGTCTCTAGGTATGTGCATATTCGAAGAGTACTAAAATCCGGGCCAAGTGGAACTTAACCCGGCTCTAGGCGTGTGCATATTCGAAGTGTACTAAAATCTGGGCCAAGTGGAACTTAACCCGGATCTAGGTGTGTGCATATTCGAAGTGTACTAAAATCCAAGCCAAGTGGAACTTAACCCGGCTCTAGGTGTGTGCATATTCGAAGTGTACTAAAATCCAGGCCAAGTGGAACTTAACCCAGCTCTAGGTGTGTGCATATTCGAAGTGTACTAAAATCCGGGCCAAGTGGAACTTAACCTGGCTTTAGGTGTGTGTATATTCAAAGTTCTTATGGAGCTACGTTAGTTTTCTAAAGAGCATCCGGCCAAGTAACGAGTTACTCCCCTGGAGGCTCGGGGACTAATGGTTACTATCTACAACTTGTAAAGGGGAAGCGACGTACCTCCATCATTTGCCTAGCGAGGTTAATTGCCTTTGCGGCTGTGTTCATCTGAGCGGAAAAGTCGGCAGGGCCGAACTTCTCCGGAAGATCAGTGTCTTGAACCACCTCTGCCTTATTCCAATTCATGACGAATTCAATTAAGCTCGGAGGGTACCGTTCACCGCTGGGCATATGGGGCGCCACCAAGCCCTCCGCATGCGCTTCTTTCCTTTCGATCAAGGCAAGGGCTGGGCTGGTGTGCAAAACCATTTGCTGTGTGTCAGTTGGCTCGGCAGGCGTGTCCTTCCCTGCTGGTGCTTTCTTGGGAAGCATTGACACGAGGGTACGCTGCCCGGCTTCGACGGATGGTGGCTTGGTAGTGTCTGGAGCTTTCTTTTCCTTGGCTTGCTGGGAAGAGGAAGCCGGCGCAGCGGTTTTTCCCTTAGGAGCGGCCGGAGTGGTTCCCTCGCCAAGGTTGAGAAGACTCGGACGAGGCAGAGGAGCTAGGCGCTGATGCTCTTGGGGCTGGACTTGGTGCTGCTACTGACGTTTTAGCAGCCGGAGTTGGCGCTGATGCCGGAGTTGGTGTTGGTACGGGTCTAGTTGTTGGTAATGGTGCTGGAGCCGAAGTTGCTTCAGTGGATGCTGGTTGCGGCGATGCCGAAGTGCTGGATGCCGTCACCTCAGCCGGGCCGGTCTCCCCCGCTCCAAGGTTACCCCCCTCTTGCCGAGGTGGAGCAGAACCCGGAGCAGCCGCAGAACCCTCTGGAATAGGGCTCAGCGGACGGGACTCGTCGTCGCGACGGGGAGAAGGGCTGGGTCGGAGAGGTGAAGAGATGCTCGATCCACTTTGAGGGACCTCCACCGGAGCCCTGCAAAAGAGAATAATGTTAGAAGAGAAATCATAACGATGCAAGGGAGAGCAAGTTACAGAAGGCAAAACAACTTACACATCCGAGGTTTGGGCCTCCTTAGGTTTCCGAGCCCTTCATGCTGGGGCCTTGCCTGCTGGCTTGGAGGCAGTCTTGTCCCCGGACTTCTTTCGCCTTTTGGCGGGCTGAGAAGGTCCGGAGGATGAACTTGAAGCAGCCCCGCGCTTCTTCTTCGGAGCCACCGGAACAGGTTCGCCCGTAGCGAGGGGAGGATCCTCGTGGATATGACCACCGGGGTCAGCTGATGGCAGAAAAGCAAAAGAAAGGGGGACAGCCTCAACAGGTTCAATCACCTCGACATCCGAGTCATCTTCATCATTGGGCCAATCTCTAATGGAAGAGGATTTACCCGTGGGTCCTTTCGTGGCGTCGGTCATTGGGAGGAACATCTCCTGGTCCGGCTCCTCCTCATCCGGGTTCTCCCGGTCCGGCGCCCACTTAAGGGTCGGATCGGTGCCGTCCTCGATGGTCTGCTGAAGAAATTGCTGAGGAAAGAAATGAACGAAAGAGTAAAAATGCAACAATAACTGACTTATAATTGGTCCGGAGTAAGTTCGCAACATGAAGCATACCACGGGAGGAAGCCTATCGCGGTCGTAATGCTCCATTCCGCAAGTCCACTCGGAGGAGAAGTCCTTGTGGGTGGTAAAAAAAGCCTTAACCCGGTGATAGATCTCCGTGTTGCTCAGCTCAAAGGAGGAAGTCCGGTTGGGATCACGGCCGAAGCTCATGTGGCACACCTTGTGGGTGCGCTTCTGGAGGGGGGAAATCCGGTTGCGCATGAAAGTGATCATGGCATCCTCGTTGCAGCCCGAGCTGCTTCAGCTCCGCGAACATCTTGTTGACTTGATTGGCCAAGGCAGTGGGCTTCTTGGGGATCTCATCCCACAAATCTGGGTTAGGTGGACCCGGAGTATAGGGGAGCAACCGGATCAAGTCTTCAGTGCCCGTATTCCGGACATAGAAGAAGGTTCGGGCCCATCCTTTGCAGGACTCTAACCCGGTGACCCGGGGGAAAACAGAAAACCTCCGAGGTGAAATGGAGGCCGCTCCGAATTGAATGAGCTGTTTGTCCTCTGGATCAACGTGGATGTTGGGGATGACATTGCGACGAAGGCCGAAGAACCGGATCCATAGCTCCTTCGTGGGCCAGAGTCCGGCGTAGCCTTCGATCGTAGAAGCAAAGGCAGAGAGAGAAGTGATGGTGTTGGCTGGAAGATGGTGCGGCTGGAGCTGGTATGTACTGAGCCAGTCCCAGAAAAAATCGCTAACTGGCAACCCGAAGCCCCATCGGAAGTGGGACAAAAAGACAACAAACTCACCCGGATTGGGTGAGGGGGCCAATTCGTTAGAAGGGAGACGAGCGGCGACGCCGGCGGGGATGCGCCTGGTTCGGTAAAGCCACTCAAGATCATCTTGACAGACCCATGACCCGGCCCACGCGCCACGGTCCGCCGCCGCGGCATCCTCCTCCATCTCCTGCTCAGCAACAATGAGTTCTTCTTCCGTCATCTGGTCCTCGAGGCCCTCGCTGGCGCTAGAGGCGGCGGGGGACAGTGGTCGAGACTGACGAGGACCCGTGGCGAGAGATTTGCGTCGCGGTGGCAGTGACGCAGAGGTGCGACGGAGAAGCGCGGCGGCGACGCTGCTATTTGGTATCACTGGCGGCAGCGCGGTCGCGAGGAGGATGAAGAAAAAGAGGAACGGGCAGAGGGGCGCGGAAGGAGAAAGACCCTAAGGGAAGCACCCCTCCGCTATTTAACCACTCCCACCAGCGGTGAGTGGGATCGTATCCTGCGGACCCGCCACACGCAGTGGCCATGTATCACCTGTCTGGACCAATCAGCGGGGAGCCACACGGAGGGCCATAGAGCGGAGAGAATCCTATGACGTGACACTGTGATGCGAGAAACAAGGAGGCAGGCATGACGTGATCCGCGCATAGTGATAACTGACAATTACTGCGGCGGTTACTGTGCAGGCCCTTAAAATAAGATGACATAATGATTACCTTTCACATGGGCTAGCGTATGAGAGAAGGAAACGAGACCCGGATGAAACTGTGGTAACCCGGCCGGCAAGTGTAAACTTGGAATGTGCGAAGGGAACGTAAATCCATATAATCCGAGGTAAAGAGGTAACTCGGCAATAACGACCAGAGCACAAAAGTGAACCTGATGTGGCCTTAGCGGCCAAAGCAGCTAAGACCGCACCAACTTCGGGGACTAATGTTGGGGGGATACCCCCGGGTAGGGTCACGCCGGGGTATAAAGGCCGAGTTAGCCGAGGTTCGGCAAGGCCAAAGCGGATGCTGGCCGGGTCACCTCGAGGCCGGCCGAATCACGGAGTGACCCGGACCAGGGGGTGTTCGCCTAACTAAGTCTCAACCGACTTAAGCAATAAGTCGGAAGTATATGTTTACTTGTATGCAGGAACAGGGGTGCCCGGATCAGCTGTGATCCGGGTCATGTTTGGCTTCTAGGAGAAGGAAGGAATCTTGCTGGTCAAAAAGAGGGCCCGGTACGCACTGCATGAGCGAAGCAGACAAGAGCAGGACCACCGGGTCATGGCCGATAGGGGTGACGACGCCCATGTCGGCAGACGCGGGCCCCGTAGAGGCTCACGTAGCTAAAGCAAGTGTGACGCGAGGGAAAAAGCACCCCGGTCGGCTTACCACTTTGGGAGGAGGCATATGCTAAGGAATATGCCTCCACGTATGCCCTAGGCAGAAACCGAGCCTCCTCTATAAAAGGGGGGCTAGGGCTTCTGTAGAAGGGGTTGGGCTCTCTACTATACTGTTTTGGCTAGGGTTTCAGGTGTGATCTGTGGGTGAGAGTAAGAGAGCTCCTTCTTCCTCCTCTCGCCAATACAGCTCTAGAAGCACTTGTAATCTTGGAATGAAATCAATACAAACTTGTGTGTGCAGAATCACTCCACTATCCCTCCCTGGATTCCCCTAGCGTGTATTAGTCCCAACCATTAGCCTATCCATGGCATCTGCCGTGACACCACCACGACACAATGACACTGGTGGATCCATGTGTGGTCTCTGAAGAGAACACACAGGCAATGAATCTAGTTGTGGTTAATGAGAAGAACACACATTTCATAGACACTGGTGGATCTATATCTGGTATGTGAAAAGAACACACATGCAATGACTCTGGTTGTTGTTAGTAAAAAGAGCACACATGCAATGACACTGGTGGATCCATAGGTGGATTGTGAAAAGAGCACACATGCAATGACTCTAGCTATGGTTAATGAGAAGAACACACATTTCAATGACACTGGTGGATCCATATGTGGTATGTGAAATGAACACACAAGCAATGACTCCAGTTGTTGTTAGTAAAAAGAGCACACATGCAATGACACTAGTGGATCCATAGGTGGATTGTGAAAAGAGCACACATGCAATGACACTGGTGGATCCATATGTGGTATGTGAAAACAATAGTCATGCAATGACTCTAGCTGTTGTTAGTAAAAAGAGCACACATGCAATAACACTGGTGGATCCATGTGTGGTCTCTGAAGAGAACACACATGCAATGACTCTGGTTGTTAGTAAAAAGAGGACACATGCAATGACACTGGTCGATCCATAGGTGGATTCTGAAAAGAGCACACATGCAATGACACTGGTGGATCCATACGTGGATTGTGAATAGAACATACATGCAATGACTCTGGCTATTGTATGTGAAAAGAACACACATGCAATGACACTGGTGGATCCATGTGTGATCTCTGAAGAGAACACACATGCAATGACTCTGGTTGTTGTTAATGAGAAGAGCAGACATGTAATGACACTGGTTGTTGTTAGTAAAAAGAGCACACATGCAATGACACTAGTGGATCCATGTGTGGTCTCTGAAGAGAACACACATCCAATGACTCTAGCTGTTGTTAGTAATAAGAGCACACATTTCAATTACACTGGTAGATCCATATGTGGTATGTGAAAAGAACACACATGCAATGACTCCAGTTGTTGTTAGTAAAGAGAACACACATGCAATGACACTGGTGGATCCATATGTGGTATGTGAAAAGAACACACATGAAATGACTCTGGTTATTGTTAGTAACAAGAACACACATTTCAATGACACTGGTGGATCCATGTGTGGTCTCTGAAGAGAACACACATGCAATGACTCTGGTTGTTGTTAGTAAAAAGAGCACACATGCAATGACACTGGTGGATCCAGAGGTGGATTATGAAAAGAGCACACATGCAATGAGACTGGTGGATCCATATGTGGATTGTGAAAAGAACACACATGTAATGACTCTGGTTGTTGTTAGTAAATAGAATACACATGCAATGACACTGGTGGATCCATGTGTGGTCTCTGAAGAGAACACACATTTCAATGACACTGTGGATCCATATGTGGTATGTGAAAAGAACACAAATGCAATGACACTAGTGGATCCATGTGTGGTCTCTGAAGAGAACACACATGCAATGACTCTAGCTGTGGTTAATCAGAAGAACACACATTTCAATGACACTTGTGGATCTATATGTGGTATGTGAAAAGAACACACATGCAATGACTCTGGTTGTTGTTAGTAAAAAGAGCACACATGCAATGACACTGGTGGATCCATAGGTGGATTGTGAAAAGAGCACACATGCAATGAATCTAGATGTGGTTAATGAGACGAACACACATTTCAATAACACTCGTGGATCCATATGTGGTATGTGAAATGAACACACAAGCAATGACTCTAGTTGTTGTTAATAAAAAGAGCACACATGCAATGACACTGGTGGCTCCATAGGTGGATTGTGAAAAAAGCACACATGTAATAAAACTGGTGGATCCATATGTGGTATGTGAAAATAATAGTCATGCAATGACTCTAGCTGTTGTTAGTAAAAAGAGCACACATGCAATGACACTGGTGGATCCATGTGTGGTCTCTGAAGAGAACACACATGCAATGACTCTGGTTGTTGTTAGTAAAAAGAGCACACGTGCAATGACACTGGTGGATCCATAGGTTGATTGTGAAAAGAGCACACATGCAATCACACTGGTGGATCCATATGTGGATTGTGAAAAGAACACACATGCAATGACTCTGGTTGTTGTATGTGAAAAGAACACACATGCAATGACACTGGTGGATCCATATGTGGATTGTGAAAAGAACACACATGCAATGACTCTGGTTGTTGTATGTGAAAAGAACACACATGCAATGACACTGGTGGATCCATGTGTGGTCTCTGAAGAGAGCACACATGCAATGACTCTGGTTGTTGTTAATGAGAAGAGCACATATGTAATGACACTGGTTGTTGTTAGTAAAAAGACCACACATGCAATGACACTGGTGGATCCATGTGTGGTCTCTAAAGAGAACACACATCCAATGACTCTTGCTGTTGTTAGTAATAAGAGCACACATTTCAATGACACTGGTGGATCCATACGTGGTATGTGAAAAGAACACACATGCAATGAGTCCAGTTGTTGTTAGTAAAGAGAACACACATGCAATGACACTGGTGGATCCATATGTGGTATGTGAGAAGAACACACATTTCAATGACACTGGTGGATGCATGTGTGCTCTCTAAAGAGAACACACATGCAATGACTCTGGTTGTTGTTAGTAAATAGAGCACACATGCAATGACACTAGTGGATCCATAGGTGCATTGTGAAAAGAGCACACATGCAATGCCACAGTGGATCCATATGTGGATTGTGAAAAGAACACACATGTAATGACTCTGGTTGTTGTTAGTATAAAGAACACACATGCAATGACACTGGTGGATCCATGTGTGGTCTCTGAAGAGAACACACATTTCAATGACACTGGTGGATCCATATGTGGTATGTGAAAAGAACACACATGCAATGACACTGGTGGATCCATGTGTAGTCTCTGAAGAGAACACACACTAGTGGAAAAAGGGCCTCTAGTCCTGGCCCGTAAGGGGCTTTACTCCCGGTCCTGGTAACCGGGACTGGAGGGGCGGGACTAAAGGCCCCCCCCACTAGTCCCGGACCGCTTACCATCCGGGACCAATGGGTATCCACGTGGCCGTCTCTGCGGGCGCTGGGTGCCCCCCATTAGTTCCGGTTCGTATTACGAACCAGGACAAATGGTTCTCTGCCGCGACAGAGATTTCAATTTGTATCTTTTTTTCTCTTTTTCACTTCAGAAATAGTTTTCTAAGCTACCACATACCGTACACGTTCGTGCATACATAAGATAACTTCTCTTAAGATCGAGCATACAAATATATACATGATCATGATAGTTACATGGAGATCATAATTCGATGATTTAATTACACGGTCGGGGATCATCGGTAGCGCCTATTCACGCTAAATTCCTCGGCGTCATCTATCATCTCGTTCATCAAGAATCCTGCCAGTTCTTCAGCAATTCCTCGTACGCGTTGCTCTGGTAGGAGCAGATCCCACATTCTCTCGAACTATATAAGAAAAGGAGATCAATATGAATATCAATCATGATAACAAAAAGTGACAGTAATAAAATAATGTTGTGAATGTATTTCTTACATCGACTCTATAATCTTTGTGCTCAGTGGAAAACATGCGAATGAACTCGCAAACGTAGAATCCACATAGATTCGTCCCCTGTGGCTGCCTCGCGCACTTTACGAGAATAGAATTCAATCAAAATTATAATCTAGCATCATAATTGTCTTGAAACTAGAATTAAAGAGATGCGCGAACATATCACGTATTACTTACCGAGACCGGAGTAAACGTCAGCTCCTTACTAAAGGAACCCTTAACCCTACTCTTGAACATGCTCCAAACCCTGCCCGACAAAGAAAATGAATGAATGAGTTATTTATTACGTGATATCTCAGGAAAATCAAATAAAGAGACCGATGTAGCACGGAAATTACCTCTGGAGCATGTCCTGCATGTCCCTAAACTTTTCCAGGGGTCTCTTCGATGGGTCCATGACTTCAACTCTTCCCTTATCAAGTTGAATGTCCATGAGAATATAGTGGAAACTGCACACGTTTATATATACATCAGTAACTCATCAATTACATTTAACATCGAGTAAGAAAAACTGAATGTGTACAACATAGTAAGACCCTCACCGGAAATTGTAAGGAAATAGTATGTGGTCACATAAATGTTGCTCTGTTAGAAACCTTAGAAGGTTTTCCTGTGTCTCCTCGGGTTTATCCTTTAGCGTCTTACAATGTATTTTATCTGGGTCAATGAACCCAACACTAAAGAGTGATCTTCTTTTACATTCCATGATCTTCATTCTACAAATAACAGAGTACAAAAGGATATAATGAGGATAATTATATGCAATGAACTGAACAACTGAAAAAATGAACAACTTATATATAGATAATGAATTCAATAACTTACATACAATAGCAACTCATGAGACTTTTGTCGAGGGCGTTGAAACTGTATAACTGAAAGAGTTCTGGAAAGTCAACATGGACCTCTTCTTCTCGGAAGTAGTAGTCATGTGGGACTTTCGCCACGATTAATATTCTCTCCTGCTTTATGGCTTTCAAGTACCAGTTATGTAAACTCCGCATTTGTTTTGGCAATTGTTGGAACTGCTCAAAGCTGACCAGAGGCTTCCCTGGGACATATGTAGGGACTACCTGAGCCTTGTGTAACTTGTTGTCCTGGGCACCTAGCAATTCCTCAACAGTCACATTCAAAGCGGCCGCAAGCTTCTTAGCTTCTTCCATATCCTGCTGGGGAGTGTCATAGGATAACACCTATAGGGGTGGGATCGATTTTTTGGCCTGTTTCTCGAGCTGGGGGACGTCCATTCTTTTCTCGGTTGCACTTTGACCTGATGATTTGCTCCCGCTTGCACTTCTACTTGATTTGCTCTTCTTCACTTCCTTCTGAAGTGTGCGTCGATAGTCATCTGGTTTATGGTGCAATTCATATTGCGATTTTGTGTTCAGAAAAGAAAGTGCATACACTTTTTGCTTCTCGGTGTATACCGGGGCGGGCTCGGGTTTCTTCTTATGAAGCTGCGCAACACATTCGGCCTTTACGATCATGTCGGTTTCCTCATCAGTACGATCGTAAGGTCTGATGGGAAGATTCTTATGAGGTACTCTTGGGAGGGGCGACATTTGTCCTTTTGGGCTGCTGCATCGTTTAGTACTAATCGGAGGCTGCGGCGGAGATCGAGATGGACTCGGGTTGTGGTGGTCGTAGTCATGGGGTGGGCTTCTTGGAGGTGATGGAGGTGAAGGTGACATGCGACGACTCAGAGGCGGTGTTGGCTTTGGCGTCCATCCTGGAAGCTTGATGTTGTTCTTGTGCCATAGAATGATACCACCCAGTACTTCTCTGAGTGTCCTCTCACCTTCAAGGCCAGGGATGTTAAGCTCCATTGAGTCCCACCCCATTGCGATTTCATCCATAACAACTTTAGCATAGCCAGCTGGAATCTCACGGCCATGCGAGCGTGCGCCAGGTGGACAAGGTAAAGCACATCCGACCGCCACCTTGATGGATAGGTTCTTCACCTTCTGATGGAGCTCACAAGATGCCTGCTCCTTGATTCCATCCACGGGGTAGCCGGGACCGCCATCTACCATATGTGCATCGTCAGAAGGGACCTCCAATTTAGCCACGCTACTTCTCTGCTGAGATGGGACGACGGTAATATCGAGTATAGGATCTTGCAGGCGCGCTGCTCCTCGAAGTTCGTCAATCTGTTGCTGATGCATTCGAAGTGTTCCTAGTAACTCGGTGAACCTGTCTCCCTCCTCCTCCTGCCATCGCCTCTTTGCTCCCTCTCGGCTCCTATAAGTATCTCTGTCTTTGGGAAACCCCATCTCCCACGTATAACTAGGGCCAAGGCCTCGTACACGTCCTCCGCGTTCGTCATTCCCGAGGACCTTTGTCAGCAAGTCTTTCTCTCTATCGGGACGGAACTTTGTTGTCCCCGCTTTAATCTCCTTCACCACTTTCTACCATGTATCCCAGGTTATCCTAATCCCGTCACTACAAATAAGGTCCCCTGTACTTTCATCATACTCACTCCCATGCCCAAGGAACCAATTCCTTGCCCTCAGATCCCATTCTTCGCGTATTGGTTCTGGAGTGACCCCTTTAGCAAGCAGCTCATTCTCTTTAGCATCCCACTTTGGCATGGCAGCCGCGTAGCCCCTGGCCCCAGGTGATGGTGATATTTCTTCATCACGACATTTTTCTTGTTTTTTTCCGAATTTTCCATAGCAGGTTCTGACTCCTTGTACTTTACAAATGCATCCCAGTTAGCCTGCTGCTTCGTTAGATAGCATTAAAATTTAGGAGGAGTCTTCGTCTTCTGATACTTTTGCCATAATGCTTTCTTCCAATTCTTGAATAGTTTGGCCATCTTCATAAGAGTCCACTGCTTGACTTTCTTGCTCAATGCAGCTATGTCGGCATCATCCTCACATTCTGGCAGGGTGAAATGTGTCATGAGGTCATTCCAAAGACCCTCTTTGCACCTGTCGGCGACATACTCACCCTCTTTCGCCCCTTTGGTCTTATTCCACTCTCGAACGGTGATCAGGATGCGATCCCTAACCATAACTCCGCATTGTTGTTTAAATACAGTTTTAGCCTTTTCGGGTTCCAACGGTTCACCCCGTGGTGATACCACCGTAATTGTATAACGCGTAGATGCGTCCAACTTTTTGGCCGGGCCTCGTTTGGAATATTTTTTTCTCGATGTGGAGGCCTAAGAGAAGAAACATTCGTCAATTTATATATATATACAACTCAGTTAATGCATCTACTGATCACCAGACTTCATATATATACCTCGCCGGACTTCGTTAAGGGTCCACCGAAGCCGTCGGCTTCTCCACCACCGGAGCCGTCGGATTCTCCTTAATCATTTCGGTCGACCTCCTCTCCCTCACGGGAGGGGTTCAGATAAATCGACGGAGATTCGGGTGGATCAACATGGGGGGTGTCATTGATCATATCCTCGAGAATTTCTTCCTGTGCTAGGTCTCTCTGGATTGGATCCATAGTTTTCTACAAAATGCACACAATAACATTTTTTATTCAATATTGCTGCATAAAATAATACTAAACAATAATATGAACACGCAATTTGCTACAATAATACTAAAAAATAGCAAAATTCTAGTGATGCCCTAACCCTAACCCTAAGTCCGGGCGGCCCGCAAGCACCACCACCCTAACCCTATCTCCGGGGGCCCACGAGCACCACCACTCTAACCCTAAGTCTAGGGGCCCACGAGCACCACCACCCTAACCCTATCTTCAGGGCCCCGCGAGCACCACCACTCTAACCCTAAGTCCGGGGGCCTGCGAGCACCACCACCCTAACTCTATCTCCGGGCGGCCCGCGAGCACCACCACCCTAACCCTAAGTCCGGGGCCCGCGAGCACCACCACCCTAACCCTATCTCCGGGGGCCCGAGAGCACCACCACTCTAACCCTAAGTCCGGGGGCCTGCGAGCACCACCACCCTAACCCTATCTTCGGGGGCCCGCGAGCACCACCACTCTAACCCTAAGTCCGGGGGCCCGCGAGCACCACCACCCTAACCCTATCTCCGGGCGGCCCGCGAGCACCACCACCCTAACCCTAAGTCCAGGGGCCCGCGAGCACCACCACCCTAACCCTATATCCGGGCGGCCCGTGAGCACCGGGACTAAAGGGGCTTAGGGTAGTAATTTCTTCAGCTGTTTTTGGGATCGTTACTAGCTAGTTTTTGCGACAAGGATTGTGGACTCAGACACGGATCATTTGCTTGATGAACAAAAGGCAAGAAAAAACAAGCTGCAAATTTTGCCGCCATGTTCACCTTATCTTTATTTAGCACTACTATATATGCAATATACTATTATACATATAATATTCATCAATATACTACTATATATATAATACTATAATATTACAATATACTACTATAATGCAATATACTACTAAATAATATTACACTACTATATATACTACTAAATAATATTACACTAGTAAATAATATTACACTACTAAATAATATTACACTACTATATACTATAATAATATTACACTACTATTACACTACAAAATAATATTACAACTATATACACTACAAAATAAAAAAAATAAAAAAATCGCACTACTGCGCGCGCGGCTGCCGGCCTCCCCCTGCTACGCTCGTGGGCACCGACCTCCCCTGCTGCGCGTATGGCCAGCTAGCCGCCGGCCTCCCCCTGGCCGGTTCGCCTGCGCCGTTCGCTAGCCGGAGCTCACCTGGAGCTCTGCCACTGGCCTCGCCCGCGCCGCCCGCGAACGGATCTCCCCTACTAGCCTCGCCCGCGTCGCCCATGAACGGATCTTCCCCACTGGCCTTGCCCGCGCCGTCTTTGGCCGGCGTTGGCCCGCCCGCTGGCCTGAACTTACCCGCACTGCCAGTCGCCGCCAGCCTCCCCTGCTGCGCGCGCGGCCGCCATCTACCGTGCACCACCTGCCACGTGGAATTTTTCGCTGGGGTTTATTACCTGGCCGACGGGGATGCACGCGCACGGAGGTTGGAGAGGCGGTGGTGCGGTGGCGTTTGTCGGTGAGACGGCGGCGGCGCGGACGTCCGGAGAAAAATTTGGCAGCCTGCCGGCGTCCTTCGTCGTCCTCGCGCGCGATTTCCCCTGAAGTGAGTGGAGATGGTGGGGGAGTGAAGGGGCGCGTGATATAAGGGGAAGGACATTTAGTCCCGGTCCGTATAACACACCGGGACTAAAGGGTCTTTAGTCCCAGTGCGTTATACGGATCGGGACTAAAGGTCCCCCCCCTTTAGTCCCGATTCGTGCCACCCACCGGGACTAAAGAGTTTTCGGCACCGCCCAACGCGCGCGCGCCAACGCCACACCTTTAGTCCCGGTGTGTAGCACGCACCGGGACTAAAGGTCCTTTTTTCAAATGTTTCACCCCAGGGGCGCGCCTGTTTAAAAAAAATTCAATTAGCATATTTTTTAAACATTTGAATTATACAGTTTTTGCCTACTTATGAATTTGAGAAAATTTTCAACATGAAAAGTTCTTGAATTTGAATAAGTAATCCAAATCTATTTTCTGTTTTATAAAATAATTATTCTAACTAGTGAAACTAATAACCATTTTGCCATTTTCAATTTAAAAATGCATTAACTATTATATTTTGCATATTTTTGAATCTCACTAAATTTTTAACATAAGAAGTGCTTGAATTTGAATAAGAGATTCAAATCCATTTTCTGTTTTATAAAATAATTATTCTAACTAGTCAAACTATTAACCATTTTGCCATTTTCATGTGATTTCGACGCTCCGGTGGTCTTCCTTCGGCGAAACCCTAGACAGGAGGCCCCGGATCGTCTACCCCTATAGATTTCTCCGTACGAGGGTAGCCCCTTTAGTCCCGGTTGATAAAAAATTCGCGCGAAACCGGTACTAAAGGTCTGTTTCTTCCTGCCTTATTTTTTCCCGCCCATTTTCTTCCCTCCTTTTCCACCGCTTCCCTCCTCTGACTTCCCGCCATTTCTCACTATATATATGTAGGCTTGGTCGTTGCCATAGCACATCTAGACTCATATCTGCCGCCTCTCTCTACTCTATCCCATGGCTTCCACCATACCTCTAACCCCCAGGGAGGCGGAGATGGAGTCTTTCACGGGCTAGCAGGAAAATATTTTCCGAGGCGGAACTTCCGAAGATGCCATAGGGCGTGTGCACCAAGGGCATCTTCAAGAAGTTCCACCACGGGAGATTTCCCAACCCTTTCCTCCATCCATGGGGATGAAACTCTCCATCCATGTTGGCTTGTTGAGCTGCTTGCCATGGCGTATCGATGCTCATGGCGCCGCTTCTACTTTGTCTTCTTCCGCCGACAGGGCGTCATGCGCTACATGCTTTATCTCATCGAGCAGTGCGTCCACCCACGTGTCCTTATCCTGCCGACAGCTTTCGTCCCGGTTGCACCCACCAGCCGGTACTAAAGGTTACCAACGCGTCCTTATCCCACCGACAGTTTTGTTAGATGACACAAAAACCACCTTTAGTCCCGGTTGCACCCACCAACCGGTACTAAAGGTTAGCCACCCCCCAGATAAGGCCCTCCTAGATAAGCCTCCCCTAGATAAGCCCCCCCATCTTTTGTCCCGGTTTGAGCCCCCACCCGGGATGAAAGTTTCCCGCGCCACTGCATTCCCGCGCTTTCCACCGGTTCCCACCTTTGTCTTCCCGCAATTTTTTCAGTATATATATGTACGCTTGGCCTCGATTTACATATCACATCTAGACTCATCATTCTCTTCCCATGGCTTCCATCGTATCTCTACCCCCGGGCGGCGGAGGCGCTTTGCGCCTCGAACTACCCCTGCCCACCGGGCTACCGCGTCCCCACCGGCTGGATGCTGAGCGCCGGAGGCGTGCCGGTCCCTCCCGTCCCTCTAGGTGTGGAGCGCTGGATGGACATCAAGAACCACTACTGCCTCGAGCTCACGCTAGAGCAGCGGAGGAATCCCAACTGGCATCCCGACTATTTCCCGACTTGGGAAGCCTTGTTCATAAATCGGCATGAGAGGGCACCTCGCCAGGCACGAGGAGGACGGCCCACCTCCTTCGAGTTTCAACGAGGCCGGACGTCGGCTGTGGTGGCGTGGCCGGACTCTCCAGAGTGTCATGGCCTACAACACGACCGGCAATAACCCCCGCCTGCGGTACCCTCAAATCCAGCCCACGCGTGCCCAACCTTCAAGGTTCGACTACGATGACCCCGACGACGACAACGACGACGGCGCCGGTGACAACGACGACTAGAGTGGCGCGTATTACAGGGCTAGGCAGGAGCATGACTGAATCACTCCAACATTAGGCATGTTTCTTAATTTTTAGTTGTGCTATGTATCTTAATTTTCAGTTGTACTATGTATCCTTAGTGTTTGTGGGTTCCTTCTCTTGTGATGGTTCCTTCTCTTTGGGTGATCACCTCCCGCGGCTCAGAACCCGGTCATCAACGTCTAGTTTGATTGAGCAAGATGTATTACATGAAAGGGGACCTTTATGTCTCAAATAAAAGGTTTAATACATTACATAGATTTATGTCTCAAATAAAAGGTTTAATACATTATTACACATCACCAACATCTAGTGTTGTGGTTTTCTTCTGCACCGTAGCCATGGAGAATCTTCATCATTTAACAGGATGCTTGGGTCAGTTTTCACTTTGAAGGGCGGAATTTCATGAAACTTATTGTAATCTTCTGACATGTCTGTCTTGTCATCGACTCCCACGATGTTTCTTTTCCCTGAAAGAACTATGTGGTGCTTTGGCTCATCGTATTCTGTATTCTTTTGGTTATCTTTCCTTTTTCTCGGTTTGGTAGACATGTCCTTCACATAGAAAACCCGAGCCACATCGTTGGCTAGGACGAATGGTTCATCCATGTACGCAAGATTGTTGAGATCCACTGTTGTCATGCCGTACTTTTGGTCTACATGTACCCCGCCTCCTGTCATCTTGACCCATTTGCACCGAAACAAAGGGACCTTAAAAGTAGGTACATAGTCAAGTTCCCATATCTCCTCTATGTACCCATAATATGTGTCCTTCTGCCCATTGTCATTTGTTGCATCAAAGCGGACACCACTGTTTTGGTTGGTGCTCTTTTTATCTTGGGCGATCGTGTAAAATGTATTCCCATTTATCTCGTACCCTTGGAAAGTACATATAGTCGAAGATGGTAACCTGGCCAATGAGTACAACTCATCTCCAACAGTGGTGTTATTCATGAGATGTGTCTCCAACCAACTGCCAAAATTCTTCTCGTGTTCCCCTTTAATCAAGGTTTCAGGCTTCCTCGGGTTTTCGGAGCGTAGAATATTCTTGTGTTTCTCGATATACGGAGCCACCACGGTGGAATTGTGTAGAACTATGTAGTGTGCTTGAGTGAAAGAATGCCCGTCCCTACATACCATTGATTTCCTTCCTAGTGTGCCTTTTCCAGTCAACCTCCCCTCATACCGAGATTCAGGAACACCAATCGGCTTAAGGTCAGGGAGAAAGTCAACACAAAACTCAATGACCTCCTCTGTCCATAGCCCTTGGAGATTCTTCCTTCTGGCCTAGGACGGTTATGAACATATTTCTTTAAGACTCCCATGAACCTCTCGTAGGGGAACATATTGTGTAGAAACACAGGACCGAGAATTCTAATCTCTTCGACTAGGTGAACTAGGAGGTGCGTCATAATATTGAAGAAGGATGGCGGGAACAACAACTCGAAGCTGACCAGACATTGGACCACATCAATCTGTAACCCTGATAGACTTTCTCGACCGATTACCTTCTGAGAAATTGCATTGAGGAATGCACATACCTTCACAATGGCTAGTCGAACATTTTCTGGTAGAATTCCCCTCAATGCAACCAGAAGCAATTGTGTCATAAGCACGTGGCAGTCCTGAGACTTTAGGTTGTGAATTTTTTTCTCTTTCATATTTACTATTCCCTTTATATTCGACGAGAAGCCAGACGGGACCTTGATACTGAAAAGGACTTCAAAAAAGATTTCCTTCTCTTCTTTGGTAAGAGCGTAGCTGGCAAGCCCTTGAAACTGCCCTGGATGCTTGCCGTCTCATCCTTTATGATGTTGCTAGTCCTCCCGTGCTGCCGAGGTATCTTTTGACTTCCCATACAAGCCCAGGAAGCCTAGAATATTCACGCAAAGATTCTTCGTTAGGTGCATCACGTCGATTGCAGAGCGGACCTCATGCACTTTCCAATAGGGTAGCTCCCAAAATATAGATTTCTTCGTCCACATGGGTGCGTGTCCGGTAATGGGGTCTTTCGGAACAGTTTGTCCTCCAGGACCCTTTCCAAAGATTACATCCAAATCCTTGACCATACCGAATACATCAGCACCACTACGGGGGACAGGCTTCGTCCGATTTTCTGCCTTGCCATTGAAATGCTTGCCTTTCTTCTTTAAGGGATGACTGGGCGGAAGAAAACGACGGTTGTACGGGTACACATTCTTTCTGCATTTATCCAGATATATACTTTCAGTCTCATCTAAACAGTGTGTGCATGCATTGTATCCTTTGTTCGTCTATCCTGAAATGTTACTAAGAGCAGGCCAATCATTGATGGTTACGAACAACAACGCTTGTAGGTCAAATTCCTGCTGTTTGTGCTCATCCCACACACGTACACCTGGTTTGGCCCACAACTGTAGAAGTTCATCAACTAATGTCCTTAGGTACACATCAATGTCGTTGCCGGGTTGCTTCGGGCCTTGGATGAGCACTGGCATCATAATGAACTTCCGCTTCATGCACAACCAAGGAGGAAGGTTGTAGATACATAGATTCACGAGCCAGGTGCTATGACTGCAGTTCTGCTCCCCAAAAGGATTCATGCCATCGGTACTTAGACCAAACCATAAGTTCCTTGTGTCACCAGCAAAGTCCGGGAAGTCTCTCTCGATTTTTCTCCACTACCGACCATCGACAGGGTGCCTCAACATCCCGTGTTTCTTACGGTCTTCCATGTGCCATCGCAACAACTTGGCATGCTCTTTATTTCTGAACAAACGTTTCAACCATGGTATTATAGGAGCATACCACATCACCTTGGCAGGAACCCACTTCCTGGGTGGCTCGCCCTCAACATCACCAGGGTCATCTTTTTTGATCTTATACCGCAATGCAGTGCATACCGGACATTTATCCATATTCTCGTACTTCTCACCGCGGTAGAGGATGCAGTCATTAGGGCATGCATATATCTTCTGCACATCTAATCCTAGAGGGCAGACAAGTTTCTTTGCTTCGTACGTACTGGAGGGCAATTGGTTATTTCTTGGAAGCAGCTTCTTCATTATTACCAGCAACTTTTCAAATCCCGAGTCAGTCATACCGGTCTCTGCCTTCCACTTCAACAATTCCAGTGTGCTACCCAGCTTCTTCTGGCCATCTTCACAAGTTGGGTACAGCAATGTGTCGTGGTCCTGTAACGTCTGCTCGAACTGCAACCTCTCCTTTTCTATGTCGCAGTCTCGCCTTGCATCACTAATGACCCGACCAAAATCATCAATGGGCTCATCTGGTTCCCGTTCTTCACCCCCTTCTTCTTCATTATCTTCAACTGCGGTATCATCGTATTCAGGGAACATAGATCGGCAGTTATCATCATCGTTCTCTTCTTCATCGCCGTCTTCCATCATAACCCCTCTTTCTCCGTGCTTGGTCCAAACATTATAGCCGGACATGAAACCGGACCAAAGCAGGTGGCTCTGAATGACTCTTGAGGAAGTGTGAGCCTGATCATTCCGACATTCAACACATGGACAACACATAAAACCATCCCACCGCTTGTTCGCCTCGGCCACAAGGCGAAAAGAACGCACGCCTTCTCTGTAAGCGTCAGAGCGTCGGTCACCGTACATCCATGGGTGGCTCATCTGCATCATACAATCATGCATATATATCAAACGCAATCACGATGCTTAAATTAGTATCGCGCGGTCAAAACGAGAAAATAGTTGCTAACCTTTTAGGACACTTCAAAACAAAGAGGAGAAACCTTAAGTGTCGCTCTGGCACCTCATATCATGTTTTGTCTTGTGTGAACTCAAGTGGCATCGCTCTAACAGGCATTTCACCAAACACCTCTAGTGCATATGAAGAAAAAAAGTTAGCACAAAGTTATACCCACCTCACATAGGAAAAAAATCAGGAGAGAGTGGAGGGCTGGGTGCATATATATAGGGCCCGACCATTAGTCCCGGTTTGAGATACAAACTGGGACTAAAGGTTCTGCCAGGAGCACGCGCGCGTGCCCAGACCCATTTGTCCCGGTTTGTATCTCAAACCGGCACTAATGGTACCTTACGGACCGGGACAAAGTACCTCGGCCTCCTCGGGCCGTCTGGTTCGGACCATTAGTCCTGGCCCTAGCCACGGCCGGGACTAGTGGCTCGAACCAAAGGTCCATTTTCTACTAGTGAAACATGCAATGACTCTAGCTGTGGTTAATAAGAAGAACACACATTTCAATGACACTTGTGGATCCATATGTGGTATGTGAAAAGAATACACAAGCATTGACTCCAGTTGTTGCTAGTAAAAAGAGCACACATGCAATGACACTGGTCGATCCATAGGTGGATTGTGAAAAGATCACACATGCAATGACACTGGTGGATCCATATGTGGTATGTGAAAATAATAGTCATGCAATGACTCTAGCTGTTGTTAGAAAAAACAACACACATGCAATGACATTGGTGGATCCATGTGTGGTCTCTGAAGAGAACACACATGCAATGACTATAGTTGTTGTTAGTAAAAAGAGCACACATGAAATTACACTGGTGGATCCATTGGTGGATTGTGAAAAGAATACACATTTCAGTTACACTGGTGGATCCATATGTGGTATGTGAAAAGAACACATATGCAATGACTCTGGTTGTTGTTACTGAAAAGAGCACACATGCAATGACACTAGTGGATCCTTGTGCGTTCTCTGAAGAGAACACACATGCAATGACTCTGGTTGTTGTTAGTAAAAAGAGCACACATGCAATGACACTGGTGGATCCATAGGTGGATTGTGAAAAGAACACACATTTCAATTACACTGGTGGATCCATATGTGGTATGTGAAAAGAACACACATGCAATGACTCTGGTTGTTGTTAGTAAAAAGAGCACACATGCAATGGCACTGGTGGATCCATGTGTGGTCTCTGAAGAGAACACACATGCAATGACTCTTGTTGTTAGTAAAAAGAGCACACATGCAATGACACTAGTGGATCTATCTGTGGTCTCTAAAGAGAACACACATGCAATGACACTGGTGGATCCATGTGTGGTCTCTGAAGAGAACACACATGCAATGACTCTGGTTGTGTTTAGAAAAAAGAGCACACATGGAATGACACTCGTGGATCCATAGGTGGATTGTGAAAAGAGCATACATGCAATGACACTGGTGGAACCATGTGAGGATTGTGAAAAGAACACACATGCAATGACTCTGGCTGTTGTATGTGAAAAGAACACACATGCAATGACACTGGTGGATCCATGTGTGGTCTCTGAAGAGAACACACATGCAATGACTCTAGTTGTTGTTAATGAGAAGAGCACACATGTAATGACACTGGTTGTTGTTAGTAAAAAGAGCACACATGCAATGACACTCGTGGATACATGTGTGGTCTCTAAAGAGAACACACATCCACTGACTCCAGTTGTTGTTAGTAATAAGAGCACACATTTCAATGACATTGGTGGATCCATATGTGGTATGTGAAAAGAACACACATGCAATAACTCCAGTTATTGTTAGTAAAGATAACACACATGCAATGACACTGGTGGATCCGTGGTATGTGAAAAGAACACACATTTCAATGACACTGGTGGATCCATGTGTGGTCTCTGAAGAGAACACACATGTAATGACTCTGGTTGTTGTTAGTAAAAGAACACACATGCAATGACACTGATGGATCCATGTGTGGTCTCTGAAGAGAACACACATTTCAATGAGACTGGTGGATCCATATGTGGTATGTGAAAAGAACACACATGCAATAACACTAGTGGATCCATGTGTGGTCTCTGAAGAGAACACACATGCAATGACTCTAGATGTGGTTAATGAGAAGAACACACATTTCAATGACAATGGTGGGTCCATATGTGGTATGTGAAAAGAACACACATGCAATGACTCTGGTTGTTGTTTGTAAAAAGAGCACATATGCAATGACACTAGTGGATCCATAGGTGGATTGTGAAAAGAGCACACATGCAATGACTCTAGCTGTGGTTAATAAGAAGAACACACATTTCAATGACACTTGTGGATCCATATGTGGTATGTGAAAAGAATACACAAGCATTGACTCCAGTTGTTGCTAGTAAAAAGAGCACACATGCAATGACACTGGTGGATCCATAGGTGGATTGTGAAAATATCACACATGCAATGACACTGGTGGATCCATATGTGGTATGTGAAAATAATAGTCATGCAATGACTCTAGCTGTTGTTAGAAAAAACAACACACATGCAATGACATTGGTGGATCCATGTGTGGTCTCTGAAGAGAACACACATGCAATGACTCTAGTTGTTGTTAGTAAAAAGAGCACACATGCAATGACACTGGTGGATCCATAGGTGGATTGTGAAAAGAACACACATTTCAATTACACTGGTGGATCCATATGTGGTATTTGAAAAAAACACACATGCAATGACTCTGGTTGTTGTTAGTAAAAAGAGCACACATGCAATGGCACTGGTGGATCCATGTGTGGTCTCTCAAGAACACACATGCAGTGACTCTTGTTGTTAGTAAAAAGAGCACACATGCAATGACACTGGTGGATTCATGTGGTCTCTGAAGAGAACACACATGCAATGCCACTGGTGGATCCATGTGTGGTCTCTGAAGAGAACACACATGCAATGACTCTAGTTGTGTTTAATAAAAAGAGCACACATGCAATGACACTGGTGGATCCATAGGTGGATTGTGAAAAGAGCAGACATGCAATGACACTAGTGGATCCATATGTGGTTTTTGAAAAGAACACACATGCAATGACTCTGGCTATTGTATGTGAAAAGAACACACATTCAATAAAACTGGTGGATCCATGTGTTGTCTCTGAAGAGAACACACATGCAATGACTCTGGTTGTTGTTAATGAGAAGAGCACACATGCAATGACACTGGTTGTTGTTAGTAAAAAGAGAACACATGCAACGACACTGGTGGATCCATGTGTGGTCTCTGAAGAGAACACACATCCAATGACTCTAGCTATTGTTATTAAGAAGAGCACACATTTGAATGACACTTGTGGATCCATATGTGGTATGTGAAAGAACACACATGCAATGACTCCAGTTGTTGTTAGTAAAGAGAACACACATAGAATGACACTGGTGGGTCCATATGTGGTATGTGAAAAGAACACACATGAAATGACTCTGGTTGTTGTTAGTAAAAATAACACACATTTCAATGACACCAGAGGATCCATGTGTGGGCTCTGAAGAGAACACACATGCAATGACTCTGGTTGTTGTTAGTAAAAAGAGCACACATGCAATGACATGGGTGGATCCATAGGTGGATTGTGAAAAGAGCACACATGCAATGACACTGGTGGATCCACATGTGGATTGTGAAAAGAACACACATGCAATGACACTGGTTGTTGTTACTAAAAAGAACACACATGCAATGAGACTGGTGGATCCATGTGTGGTCTCTGAAGAGAACACATATGCAATGACTCTGGTTGTTGTTAGTAAAAAGAGCACACATGAAATGACACTGGTGGATCCATAGGTGGATTGTGAAAAGAGCACACATGCAATGACACCGGTGGATCCATGTGTGGTCTCTGAAGAGAACACACATGCAATGACTCTAGTTGTTGTTAGTAAAAAGAGCACACATGCAATGACACTGGTGGATCCATAGGTGGATGTGAAAAGAACACACATTTCAATGACACTGGTGGATCCATATGTGGTATGTGAAAAGAACACACATGCAATGACTCTGGTTGTTGTTAGTAAAAAGTGCACACATGCAATGACACTGGTGGATCCATGTGTGGTCTCTGAAGAGAACACACATGCAATGACTCTGGTTGTTGTTAGTAAAAAGAGCACACATGCAATGACACTGGTGGATCCATGTGTGGTCTATGGAGAGAACACACATGAAATGACACTGGTGGATCCATGTGTAGTCTCTAAAGAGAACACACATGCAATGACTCTGGTTGTTGTTAGTAAAACACGCACACATGCAATGACACTGGTGGATCCATAGGTGGATTGTGAAAAGAGCACACATGCAATGACACTGGTGGATCCATATGTGGATTGTTAAAAGAACACACATGCAATGACTCTGGCAGTTGGATGTGAAAAGAACACACATGCAAATCTGGTATAGTAGGCTTGGGCTCCTCCCGGTACGGTCTTCTTGTTCTACTTCTTCTCCATCTCCCTCTCTGTCATAATCTTATTTAGCTTCTTCTTGCTCTTCCCCTTCTACGTATTACAGGCCGGCCGTGGAGCCCGAATCCACCACGATGGAGGCATTGCAGGACCCGTTCGGCCCCGTTCCATGTCTCAGTGAGGTAGCAAATCTCCACGCTGTTATTTCTCCAAGTTGTGATGTGGATTTCTTAGATCCTGTCCGCCCTGCATTGATTTTTCTTCTTCTTTTGCGAGTTGTATTAGTTTTCATGAATATGACTGGATCTCTTGGTGTTTCGTTAATATCGCTGTTCATAGATTCACTATGGATTTTTTGTGATTAGGATTAGTTTATCATGGTCATGAATAGATCTCTAGGTCCATTTTTTAACACTGCGATGAATAGATTCAACGAGGATTTTTTGATCTATATTAGTATTCACCTGGGACCTGGAGTGAAATTATAGAATTCCTATTTCAATTAACATGGATGATGCAGCGATCGAAGGCCGAGTACCATGACAAGGTGGCCGCAATCAGTTCCAAGATTGTCAACCAACATGAGCTTGCACGGTCCCTCACCCAAGCTAATGAGAGCCTAGGCAAGAAATTATTTGTGCAGAAGGAGATCTCGCTTGATTTTTCACGTGACATCGTTAGGCTACAGAAAGTGCTCGACCGTAAGTTGAATATGCAAGAAAAGGCCATCAAGATAATCAACGAGCTCATGGAGGAGAAGAAGAATCTCGTGGAAAGGTGCATTCTCCTGCAGGACGAAGTCAGCGAGGCACTCAGAGGACGCGTCGAGGACACCAAGGCTACCATCCGAGCCTACCATGATAGGAACCGTTGTCTAGATGCAGTCAAGGAGATGAAGGTGGACATGAGCAGAGGGATCACCGTACTCGAGGGAGTTCGGAAAGAGAACGAGGAGCTAAGGGCATGTCTGGAGGCGTATCAGAGCAATGCCCAAGTCTGATTTCCGTTAGCGGGGACACAAATATCAGTTTGTCCTCCACTCCTTTTGTAATGTTTAGGGTTCAGGGAGCAATGCCCAAGTTTGCTTCCCATTATAGGGTGCAATAAGAATCCTAGGGCAACTCCTTATCTATCTAGACATGTGTTGGTGTTCATGTTCATGAATGGACACCATGTGCTCTTTCCATTATGTATCTGGACATGGGTTTCTGCATTATGAGTTTGCCACTCTCCCACTACTATTTGGTGATATTTGGAAAAACCCACAGCACACCAAACTGTAGATAAATATTATTTGTCTTTGAAATTGAAATTATGACAGTGCCACTAGTCGATTCATAAAATGTTGATTAGTCCTAGATTGCTTCTTCCTTGAAATTATGACTGTGCCACTAGTCGATTCAGTTAATTATGGAAACTAACCAGCTTGTCCTGATGAACTGAACAAACCATACTATGTATTTTGTTGCAGGGAAAGAGGCGAAAGATCGACCAAGACCTGGTGACCTGGCTAAATGACAAGATAGCAATCCAAAGGGAGAAGCAGAATTCCTAGAAACTGGCCTTTGACCAATTGCGCGGTGAACTCGCGGTCCTTTCTGAAAAGTGCCAGAAACTGAAGGAGTTAAACGCCGGCTGGGCAAAGCTACACAGTGAAGGTCGCACCTCGGCTAGGAAGCAGATGGAGATCATGAAACGGATCTTCAAGGAAAATCGTATGGCTACGGACCAACTTCTCCAATCCGTGACGGAGCGCTAGAACCTATAGCTGAAGCACGGCATAGTACTGTAGGAGCTGGGCAATCTTAGAGAGGAAAACAAGCAGCTCCGGGCCAGGTTCGCTTGAACACAACATATGTCTATTTAGTACTGAACTGCCCGGTTTATCTTTTGAAGTGGTGATTTTGTAAGCGTGAACTTAACTCTATGCACGATATGTGTGTTCGTCTGAAATTAGTTTGCTCGAGGATTGAGTTTGGCTTAGTTAGGAAAGCGCAACTACAAGTCTTACAGTTAACTAGTTTCAGGCATTGACACAACATAAATTATTCATCTCGAATTTCCTTTATCCTCTATAGTCTGTCCTTGTTCACCCTCGCGCGCCTTCTTCAGTTCCTTCAACAGATCCGCAATGCAGTACTCTAGCTTCTTCCTGTCTGCCCTGAGCTGATCCCTCTCCTTTTCTGCATTATGAATCAGCAACCTCTGACTATCCTGAAGCTTCTTTGCAGTTCCAACAACCAAGCTCCCATCGATTCCATCAGTTAGCTCTGACTGCAAATTCTCGATTTCTTGTTCCAGCTCCTTATTTCGTACCGACAGCTTGTAATTTTTTTCAGCTGCATCAGTTACATCAGTAAATCTCCCTGACCTTTCCAACTCATACATCTTCCATAACTGTGCCGAACATTTCTTAAGTGCATCTGGCCACTCAAGATCCACCCACTCTACTTCTTTACACACCAGGCGAACCTAAAAGCATACACACTATAGTGTTATGGACATGCACGATACATTTTACTTCATGTCATAGTTGCACATAATGTAAACAAACCTGATTTGTACAGCCAAAAAACCTTCCCGAGTGTTACTGCCTTCGAATGCAACATATCTCCTCAGTTTTAGCCCATGGTCACATGGCACTTCTCCATCGATATCTAGGCCCTCCCATTCGGAGTCGTAGATCGTCCGTGGTACCTATAGGTACACGCAAAGCTGAAATCAAACACAATTGCATGCACATATGGAGCTCAGATCGAGAGATTTACCATTGCCTAACCCTAGCCCGAGAAAACAGAGGAACTCACATCATGGAAGGAATACTCGATGTTAGAGAGAAGACTATCACTGCTCGACTGGTCGCCCTCACCGTTCAAGGACCGCATGGCGAATGCATCGTTGCAGGCGACGGTGTCGGAGAGAGAGAGAGAGAGAGAGAGAGAGAGAGAGAGAGAGAGAGAGAGAGAGAGAGAGAGAGCAACCCTTCTACCACTGAAACAATGACTAAATTGGCATGTTACAATAGTTTAATGGATACCATGCCCTTTCCCTGGATTATTGTCTCCAGCCTAATATGGATTCTCTTCACACATTCTCATTTCAAATATTAAACCTGCACTTCCTCCATCCCAATTTCATTGCCTAACGAAAACATACCAGTATATTACATCATCTAAAGAAACACAATCATGTCAACTAAAAGGTACTTATGCATCACTTCTTCAGTCATGGTTTCACAAAACATTACATTACAATCTCTCAACAAACATAATCACATCATGGTTTCACAAAACATCACATTAAAATCCCTCAACAAACGTAATCACGGAAACAAGTATATTACATCAACTCAAGAAACAAAATCATGTCCACTACAAGGTACTTACACATCACTTGCCCTGCCATGGTTTCACAAAACATTACATTAGAATCTCCCAACAAACAAAATAACAGAAACAAGTAGAGTACATCATCTCAAGAAACATAATCATGTCAACTGCAATGTATTTATGCATCACTTGTTCAATCATGGTTTCACAAAACATTACATTACAATGTCCCAACAAACATAATAACAGAAACGAGTACGGTACGTCATCTTAAGAAACATAATCATTTCAACTACAATGTACTTATGCCTTATTACAACAACGATGGTTTCAGTGAGTGACATGTCCGAAAATCTCAACATATCGTGCAACATTATATCGCAATATCTCAACAAACATAATCACAGAAACATGCTCTAAATGCAATAGCAGTAAATATTACAAATACAGGCAGGGGAACCCCGCGGTCCATATGACAAGCCTAGGGTAGCAGCTCTCATCAGATCTCATCAACGTCGACCACCTCATTCTGTTCAGCCACTACATGGGCATGTACATCCACTATAACCTGTTCAACAACATCAGAAATGGTACCAAGGAAGAACACCTTCCTGGTTCACTTCTTTCGTCGCATAATCTGCATAAGATCTTCACTATCCAAAACATCTATGAATTGCTGCTTCTTATGATGCCACCACTGGATTTTTGCCATCTGCTTAGGGCCAATACTGATTTCTTTACTGATCATCTCTCTCATTTCATCAAGAGTTATGTTTTTGGAATCGACAGTGATCTCCACAGTACATGACGAAACTAGCTTATTAACTCCCTCATCAACTTTTTCCATGTATGAACCCACCTCTATGCGTATACTGAACTTATCTAGATCAACATCTATTGTTCCATATTCTCTAGGAGCAGAAGCTCTGGCAGCAAGATCTCCAGCATCTGCATACATATCATCAATCATCGCTTCAACTTTCACCTTACGATCAGCTGCACAACACTACCAAACCATCTAAAGCTTATGGGGGTGCACAATTTGCTGATAGGTATCATTCATGTTGCGCCACACCAATTTTGTCCTCTGTCTAGAACCCTAGGGAATTCTAGCGGCAAGCATATCTACCAGCTGCGAAACAGACACAACCTCTTTGTAATTCACAAGTAGATGCACATCTTGCCCGAACACAACCCTCTGACAACCAAAATCAAGTTTTGCAGTGTACTGCCGAACATGAACTATGAACTCATATAGGTCTCTTGTATCAAAGTTGTGCCTAATTTGATTAAAAAGGGGAACATTTCAGTTCATTCGATTCTATTATGCCGTATCTAATCTACTTGCAAGATAAGACACAGATAAGAAAAATTCACCTCTCGCTCTTCTCCCGGGTTTTTTTCTTCGAGATCTGGGTGCTGCATCCGCCCACCGGAGCCGAACAATCCGCCACCGACCTTGCTTTTCTCTTCAACCCGCTGCTCGTAGGTTCCTTGGGAGCAGAATCCTTGCTGGCCTCCTTGCTAACTGGGGCTAAAGACCTCGCCGCTGCTATGCGTCGAGCCCCACACTTGGGTCCCGATGGACCTGAATCAGTCGGTGACGTAGCTACAACCTTTTCCTTGCAAGACATGCTGGGTCGCCGCCGTCAGATTTAGTGTCAGGGGAGGGAGAAAAAAGGTCCTCCGCCGCCAGCAGATTTAGGGTTGGGGAAGGGAATAAAAGGGACCGCCGCCGCCATAGCAAGATTCAGTGTCGAGAGTTAGGAAAGTACGGTAATGGATTTGCCCCTATGACACGTGCAGGGTGGCAAAGAAGAGTGACCGGTGAAGAAGGGGCACAATAGGAACTAGTGTTACGGAATATCCTGACTTAACGGGCATGATTTGAAAATATTGGGTTTGGCCATCATTCACTTGAAAGACCCCTCTCAGCAATTGGCGTCCCAACTTTTTGAATCGCGGTGATAAAAATCAACTTGGGTACCGCGTTGCCTGGGCGACCCAACTTTCGGGCCTCAAAATGATATTCCCGTCATACACATTTTGCTCATCCCGAGACGCAGTATTTGCAGGTGGGTCACCTACCGGTGCATCCAACACATAGGCCAATTTAGCAGCATCGAGGATAATCCTCATGATACGGAACCAGTTCGTGAAGTTGCTTCCATTGTATTTCAACTTTTCTTTCTTTAGGAATGCATTAGAAATTATGGAGGGGTTCGCCATGATCTACTACATATTTGCAAAGAGTTTAGACTAAGTTTATGACAATGAGTTCAATTTTAATTCTAAATTAACTAGGTGAACTCCCACTCAAAACAACATCACCCACATTGCCTTAGTGATTACACGAACCAAATCCACATACCAAGTCCGATGTTCACGAGATAAGATTTAGCTTCAAAGGTGAACAATCAACATGTTCATCATATCATTCATATGACTCATGCTCTACCTTTTGGCATTCCGTGTTCCGAGACCATGTCTGTACATGCCAGGCTCGTCAAGGTTAACCTTAGTATCCACATGTGCAAATCTGGCGTGTACCCGTTGTATCCATACGTACAATCTATAACATCCGATCATCACGAGATGCTTCAAAACGACGAGTCTTAGCAAAAGTGCCTACTAAGGAAGAACACTTTATTACTTGATATTTAGTGAGAGGGATCATCTTATAATGCCACCGTCGCAATCTAAGCAATACAAGATGCATAAAGGATAAACATCACATGCAATTCATAATATGTGACATGATATGGCCTTTCTTCTTGTGCCTTTGATCTCCATCTCCAAAGCACGAACATGATCTCCATCATCACTAGCTTAGCGTCAAGGTCAGTGGCGCTGGTTCATGGTTGTCCATCACTAATAGCAACTATAACAACTACTTGGAATAAAACTATTACATAATGAATAGACACGCAGGTCTTAACAGAATTAAAGACAACCATTAGGCTCCTGTCGGTTGCCATATTACAACAAGGATTATTGCATACATCAAATATATTCACAATCACGTCGTGGCCATATCACATCACATGCCCCTGCAAAAACAAGTTAGACGACTCTAATTTTCTTTGCATATTTTACGTGGCTTGGGGATTTCGAGTAAGAACTGATCTTACCTACAAACAAGAAGCACAACACTGATACAAGTGTTGTCAGATGCTAATTGTAAATTGAATGTTAACTATGGTGGGAGAGATAGACACCAGCAAAGCCACTTATGCAATGCAAGTTGCACGTCAAGCGTGGAGCAAGTCTCATGTGTGATGACATGTAAGGTTAGCCTAAGCCGCTTCATCCAACCATCCCGCAAGATGCAAAGTACACGCGAAGACAACAACAACAAAAGCATCAACGCCCACAAAACCATTGTGTTCTACTCGTGCAACAAATCTATGCATAGACACAGCTCTGGTACCACTGATGGGTTCGTAGCATGGAAAACAAAAAATTTCTATCGCAAGAACAAACAAAACCAAGATCTAATCTATGGAAAAGCCAAGATCTAATCTATGAGATATGTGCAACGAGATAGATCTATACAAAACCTTGTAGATCCAAAGCCTTGTTTGAGATCAGATCTCGTGGTTGATGTAGACGATCACTTGCCAATCTCAAGATCGAGTAGACAATCCTTTCGGCGCCACGTTCCGGCAGCGCTTCCACACTCGGTCACATAAACAGAGTCAATGAAGACGATCCTCTCCCCATTCCAGCGGGTAGCGGAGGTAGTAGATCTCCACGGAATCCCAGCAGCATGACGACGTGGTGGTGGTGGTGATGGTGGATAATTCCTGTAGGGCTTCACCTAAGCCACATCAGGAGGAAGTAGGAGGGAGTGGTGGCTAGGGTTTGGATGGAGGGGCAAGGGGGAGGCGCCCCCACCCCTCTTTATATAGAGGGGGTGCATCCTAGGGTTCCCACCCCTTGGCCCACCTCCTAGGGCCGGCGCAAAAGGGGAGGGGGAGGTTTCCTCCCCCAAGTCTTGTACCCTATAATCTAGGGATTTTTGTTTATCTCTTCGTAGAACTTCTGGAACATTCTGAAACCTTCTAGAAGCTCCAAACAAAACTCCAAAACTTTTCCGAACCTAGAAAACGACTTGTGTTATATGAATCTTATTCTCCGGACCATTCCGGATCTCCTCGTGATGTCTTGGATCCAATTTGAGACTTCGAACATCATTCGGTATCCAAATCATATTCCATATCTACCTAAACAACATCAAACCTTAAGTGTGTCACCATACGGTTCGTGAACTATGCAGACATGATCAAGACACCTCTCCGATCAATAACCAATAGCGGGACCTGGAGATCCATAATGGCTCCCACATATTCAAAGATGACTTCGTGATCGATAGAACCATTTACATACGAAACCAATTCCCTTTGTCACACGATACTCTACTTATCCGAGGTTCGATCATCGGTATCTCCATACCTAGTTCAACCTCGTTACCGATAAGTACTCTTTACTCATTCCGTGATATGGCATCCCTTGTGACCTAGTCACATGCTTGCAAGCTAATTAGATGACATTCCACCGAGAGGGCCCAGAGTATATCTATCCATGACTTAGATGGATAAATCCATTCTTGATCCATGTGCTTCAAAACATACTTTCAGAATACCTAATGCCACCTTTATAACCACCCAGTTATGAAGTCGCATTTGATGTCATCAAAGCACTCATCCGGTGATGGTGATTAACACGATCTCATGGTTGAAGGATTAGGTTACTATGTATTTGAAAGCTTGTAGCAAAACGAACTTAATGACTTGATCTCATGCTATGCTTACTATGGGTGTATGTCCATCACATCATTCTCCTAATGATATGATCTTGTTATTAATAACATCCAATGTCCATGATCAGGAAACCATGATCGTCTATTAATCAACAAGCTAGTCTTAACAAGAGGCTTACTAGGGACTCTTTTATGTTTAGAAAACACAAAAGTATTAGTGTTTCCTATTAATACAATTATAGCATGGGATGTAAACATTCATCATAAACACAAATATATAATAATAACCATTTTATTATTGCCTCTTGGGAATATCTCCAACACTGGGTGCCCCACGCAGCTTGCGGATTGTAGGGTGCAGCATCGGTCCACGAGGATCCTAAGCTACGCCCCAGTGGAGGAAGAGCATGTCGCGTCTTTCGTGTAACCTATGCCATACCTAGGAGAGGGACTGATCACATAATAGTCCAAAGGCACGAGACTAGGATAACCTGCGTAGATACCTAATACTGGGGCATAGGGGTAGCCTTCCATAGGGTTGTACATGTACGCTATCCCAGTATATCTGTAGGAGGGCACCACATACCCGAGTTATGAAAGGAAATCTGGTGGCACAGAGGTGGGGTTGAAGTGTCGGCTTCCTATGCCGCGTTGTAGTCCCCCAGATGGCGGCGGTATATGGGCATGAAGATTGCTTCAACATTGTCAAAGTAGTACTTTCACAAGGTTAACAAAGTGCTTTGGGTATCTTCCTCCTGCGGTACAGGGCTTACGGAGATGGCGACGCCGCGATCCCTGGCGGCAGCACCTGGGGTCTCCGATGACAGGGAGGTCAACGAGAGCCTCCTTTCCAAGCAGGCTTGACCTAATATGCATGACACGAGCACCCCCTTTCTAGAGCACCGACTGACGAATGATAGTTGTCACGATCCCACGACATTCTCACTTTTGAAGATTGAAGAGATTTTATTTATTTAGCAATCGGCTCGGGTCAGTATGTTTGGATCTCAAAGACAAAGATATGTGTATAATTGGGAGGATTCCCTCAGACTTTATTCATAAGATGATCAAGATATAGAATAGGGTTTTCTATTTTTGTGCCCTCGGGTCCTTAGTTGTGCTCAGTTTTCCCCAGCTCCTTAGTTTTTCCTCCGTTTTCTCCAAGACCTTGTTTGAAACCATCACAGGTGATGTAACAGCCGGTTGGCCGACGGTTGACCGTTATCTTCTGACTAGTGGGGCCACGTAGAGCCTGCAAAGACACGTCAGACCATCCATCTTTGTTTGACCGTAAGCATCGTTGTATCCCTGACCAAAACGCGAACGAGTGGGGCTTCGGTATATCAAATGACAAGTGGGGCCATGACGCTGATACAAGGGGCAATACACGGGTAGGATTAGATTTTTAAACGGAGCTCTACAGCGATGGCACGGAGGAGGTGGCCTGCGGGGTGCCAAGATGAGATCGACGTCCATAAAGAACTGCATGAGGCGAGACTAGACACATTAGATAGATATGAACTAGACGCGTTTAACCATGCAAAGAAGAGAAGAAATGGTCGACGAAATCGACGACTACCTCAAAACTTTGACTGACCGTGTCGCACACGAACATGAGCAATGTAGAGAAAACTAGTGTCCCTCCTTTATGGCGTGTATAGATGGGTGCTAGAAGAGTGTGGTGGCGAAGGGAAAGACCTCACGGTGGTCTGTGACGTCCAGCATAGCGGGGTGGCGTGGCCGTGCCCACAGCGGCGTGCATGCATGTTCGGCATTGGCATCAGCATGTACGTTCAGCATTGGCCTCGGAGGTATCTCTGGTGTGTCAGTGATCGAATGAAGGGACGGGATTGAGCGTGCATCCTGACGGTGACCTAGCAGTGGCGGCGAGCATAGCCGTTCTGACCATGCCGATATCGACATCGACATCGTTTGGAGGCTATGGTGCTCGAATCAAGGTGGGATTTGTTTCTTGTACGCCAAAATGAATTTGAAACAAGTTTCATGTTGAAGGTTAGGTAACGAAAATTTGTAACTAAAAATTATACTAGCGCCATGGTGAGGTTCTTTTTGATAGAGCTATACGGTTGGGTAAACTTTTGTGACACTTTTTAGATAGGGTTCCTTGTTGTTACACGTATGGCATCATGTATGGCAAATTTGGGGTCATTTGGAGATGTTCGAAAAAATCACTTTGCTTAAGCGCATGCCGTTTCGTCTCACTGAAACCAGCTTTTCTAAGAAGGTGATTTTTTCTACCTTCTCTAAATGACCTCAAATTTCATACAGCTGATCTTCTATACATAGATAGATAGATTGTTTCGTTTTTACATTTTTCAAACTTTTTATTTCCCTTTATAATACCCAATTGATTTTCAGGTCAAAACCTCGAAAAATAGCATCATGTATGGCATCATTTTCACCCTAAATTTCAAATTTTATGAAACTTTCCCTTTTAGATATTCCTTGTTGTTATAGGTATGGCATCATGTATGCCAAACTTGGTTAGGTCTCACTGAAACCAGCTTTTGTAACACAAAAGGGATTTTTTTCTACCTTCTCAAAAGGGATTTTTTCTACCTTCTCTAAATGACCTCTAAATGACCTCAAAAATAGATAGATTGTTTCGTTTATCATTTTACCATGAATAGTAATGGCTACAAGAAATCGGTGATGGTTTATCATTTTTTGCGTGAAAAGTAATGGCTACAACAAATCGGTGATGGTTTATCATTTTTTGCGTGAAAATTAATGGCTACAAGAAATCGGTGATGGTTTATCATTTTTTGTGTGGAAAGTAATGGCTACAACAAATCGGTGATGGTTTATCATTTTTTGCTTGAAAATTAATGGCTACAACAAATCGGTGATGGTTTATCATGTTTTGCGTGAAAAGTAATGGCTACAACAAATCGGTGATGGTTTATCATTTTTTGTGTCAACGGTCGGCGGGCACGATCCGCGTGACATGGGCTAGACTAATCAGGGCAATGTTGCACGTCTGCGAGAATTTGTGAAGGGAGAGGGCAAAACTGAGTAGTATCAAGAAACCAAGGGCACCTGAGTAGTAAACAGACTAAGGGGTTCAAATATGAGATTTAAAAATGGAAAATGCGTGTTTTGTACAATGAAACCCATCTTGGCCTAACTCAGACTATTTGCAATACAAATATACATGAGTGTGAGAATTGTGGCCTCATTTAGACAAAGTATGTTTTGGGGAAAGCTGTTTTGGGAAGGGCTTATTAGGGAAAACCATGCACCTTCATAGCTACTAGGTGATTTGAGAAGTGGCAATTTGTGGTAAAACTTGATTTATCTATGACTTATCTATGATTTGAGAAGTGGCAATTTGTGGTAAAGACTCCATGAGTAAGTGCCACTCTTTCTCGGAATTTTTTGCACATTAAATGACTCATTTAACTAGTTAATCCCATTTGTTGACTCTCTGTTGACCAGCCACTTGAGGATAAAACTGAGTATATTGCACTAGCCAGTATTAGCACTCAAGGGGAAAACTAAGCACACAAAAAATGCTAGTATAAGACTTGAGGGTATACCTGAGTATATCTAAATTTCTAGGGTTAGACTCGAGGACGCGTGTTGCGGTGCAGAAATGGAAGACGTGCAATTGTTGACGCGTAGACACGGGTCGTGGTGCAGAAGTCGAAGACGTGCAATCGTGGACGCGTGTCGCGTTGCAGAAGTCCAAGACGTGTAGACGTGCAACGGTGGACACGTAGGACGCGGGTCGCATTAACCACCCCTCGCCTTTATAGACGCCTCCTCCCACTATCTCTGTCACTCTCACTCACTCACGCAACGCCGCCTCTCTCACGTCCCATCATCTTCTCCAAAGCAAAAAACCCTCTCCTTCTCCCTCTCCTCTACCGGCGAGATGGACAAGGAGAATGCCAATCCGATCGTCCACGACGCCGTCGGCTCCAAGCGCGACGCCTCCCTCTTCGACGCCGTCCCCTCAACGGCCGTCGCTGCCGCCGCCGCCGGTGCATCGGAGGCTGCTGCCACCGGTGGCGGTCAGATCCCGCCGGGATGGGACCCCTACGAAGAGGTGCCGTATGTCCCGCCCCTAACCCCTACGACACCTCCATGGAGGACCCATGGAACGAGGTAACTACAGTTTGCTTCCTTTTTTGTTCCCCATTCCTTTTTGAACCCTATTTTTGCTGGTGTAGATGGATCTGTAGATGGATGAGTATTGGGTATTGGATCTGTAGATGGATGTGTACAAATCTGTTGTGCATGATCTTTGGTTCGCTAACACCATCCCTATAGATATATAATCGTGTCCACTCTAACTGAGGCTGCCTCTGTTTTTCCTAACTTTGTTATCATGCACGTTAGTCATCGTTGCAACTCATTCACTCATAGTTTCCGTTTGATATGGATCAGGTGTCTGGCAGCGACGTCGGCAGCGACGACGATCACCATGACACCAAGACTCTCCAGGTGCTGCGGAGGCTGCAGGTCGGCCAGTACATCTCCTACTTCGCCAAGGGTGTCTACAGGTGCCCCTTCTGCACTAGGAGACTCGGCGGCACTGACTTCAACTGCCTCCTCACGCATGCCGAGAACATCGGCAACACCTTTCCCAAGGTCGGCACGACGGTGAACGCCTACTCCTTCCGCGCCAAGCACAAGGCGCTCGGCATGCACCTCCACAGCTTCTAGCGGGTGGAGATCTCTGCCGGGCGCATGCCTCTGCTCAAGCCCAAGGCTCCCAAGGGGAGCAACAAGTGGAGGCAGAGGCAGATGGGGTAGGCGGAGTCCTGGACGTGTGCTGCTGCTGCCTCCTATTTTGTTGTTAGCTAGGGATCCCTTGTTGTTATGTTGTTAGTATGATGGTGCTGTGAAGAACCTCGAACCTATTACTATGTTTGGATGCTGTATGCAGCTTATTATCTAGGGAGGGATCCCTATTATCTATCCATATTCTACTATATGACCGTGTGAATTTATCGTACATTAACCTGTAGATTTGCTTCTAGATTTAACTACATACATATGGACCAGATGGAGTACTAGATTTGCTGCCATATTGGGCAAACAACGAGGGCCAAAAGGCACAAATACTTGAAGAAAGACAGAAATGCAAGCTTCTCTAGATTTGATACTAATTAGGTGAAAAAAGACAGAGAGAAGGAGGGGGAAAAGGTACTCTTAAAAGGGAAAATGCCAATTTGGGCCGAGAGAGACAAAACCTAGCTCCTGCTCACGTGCAACCAAACGCAGTCTCGTCCTGTCCCACGCGGTCCCTTTCTACCAGCCCCACGCGAAGCGGCCCCACACGTCAGCACGTAACGGTCAACTAAATGGGAATCCTGCCGTCTGAGCTCCTTCTGCGGGTTTCAAACAAGGACTTGGGGAAAAGTGAGGAAAAACTAAGGAGCTAGGGAAAACTGAGTACAACTAAGTACCCGAGGGCACGGAAATAGAAAACCCCATAGAATAGTGTGGCATAAAGATGATATCGATGGGTTTATAATAGGTCTGGCAAGAGTACATGAATCTGGGGTTTATGACTAAGGCTAATGGCTATAACTTGGGAGATTCCAATGTCTCCTCTTTAAGTGAATGTCTTCAAGTATTGACGAAGGATAGTTTCCATGATCCCTCCAAAGTCTCACTTCCGAGGAATGGAAAGAGAGTTTATTTGTTTGGCGCACTACTAGGGAAAATCCTATAGGAGACATGCTTATAGGAGGCACAACCCTCAAGCATGCACCTCCACTAAATACACGAGGCGCATGTATAATTGGTGTGCCTCCTGTATATTATTACTTGAGGCGCATATCTAAACAGTGCGTCTCCTATATTGCATGTACGGACCAGATCTTACTGCCTCCACTTACCCGAGGCGCATTTGCTCCATATGCGCCTCGAGTAGTTTAACTACTTGAGGCGCATATGTGGTAGATGCGCCTCGAGAAAAGTGGGTGGGCCTAGTGGTGGTATGTGCGACAATATAGGAGGCTCACCAGTTGATATGTTCCTCTAGTAGTTTTCAATATTGGAGGTGCATCAGTTTGAGATGCGCCTCGAGTATGTGATGTGGGCCCGGGGGGTGGCAGGCGCTAGACACTCGAGGCACATCTACCAGATGCGCCTCAGGTATTCTATGTATACAAGGAACATACTAGGTGGGATGCGCCTCGAGTAATCTCGCCACCTTTTTTGCACATGGACATGCACATGCACCCCACTCACTTCTCTCTCACTTGTTTTCTCCTCCACACAAAGAAAGATCTGGTCGCCCCTCCTCCTCCCCACCTTATTTTCTCCATTGTTTCACCATAGAAGCTTTCCCAAATCTCTATTGGTTGACACAGAAATGTAAGTGAAAGATATTGCACTTCTACATCTACAAGATCTCACTTTACTTCTCCTCCAGCTCTCTTACTCCTAGTCGTCATTGGAGGAAGCGTGAAGGTGTTGTTGCATGTATGCGCTTTGTCGGCGGCACCGACTAGATTGTGTTGTGTGCTTACTTTGTTTTGTGCAGGGATTTCATCTTGGGTTGCCAATGTTTCACCGGAATGTCGATTTATTTCTGTTCTGACGAATTTCTAGCACCCGGCAGATGTCCTCTTTTTAGGGGAGGTCATGCTAATTTTTTCCGGCAATCTCGATGTCCATGCTCTCATTATTCTTTTGCTCTTTGTATACTGCGCATGCGACCATGGTCCGACCACTAAGAACACCCCTCGTGGATAGGTGGATGAGATGCGCGAGGGCCGACATGGCACGGATAAACATGACGGAGATTAGATGTCCGTGTCGTGACTGCAAACTGATATATTTGATAAAGCATGATTGCAGAATGCTGGAGTTGCACCTACTCCGGTGAGGTTTCATGGATGGCTACACTCGATGGATACGTGATGACGAAGATGATAATGAGGATGTCAATAATGGTGAAGATGAAGATCAAGATGCCGGTAGGGCAGGTGATCATGAAGAACAAGGTGGCTCCGGGCATGAACATGATGAAGATCAAGCAGATGGTGCTAGGCATGAACATGAAGATAATCAAGGTGGCACCGGGAAGGAACATGAAGATCAAGGTGTCGAGCATGATTCTCGCTGGTTGTGAGATCCTCATTACCAAGAGCTGCTTCTTAGGGAGACGAGTAACCTAGAGCCGCCGCTAGAGAGAAAGCTAAGCTAGAGAAAATGGAGAAAGACGCGGTTACTGCATTGTTTGACGGATGCAATGACAGGGATAACTGTCTGAATGTAACGCTCAGGGATCTAGAGATGAAGGCGAAACACGAAATGACCGACGAATGCTATAATGACAACATGGAATTCCGGCATGATCATCTTCCCAAGGGGAACACATGCCCGACTAGTATCGATGAGGCCAAGAAAGTCGTTTTCCCTCTCAATCTACCGCACGTGAAATACCATGTCTGCGTAAATGATTGCATCATCTACCAGGGCAAGGACGCGGAGAAGACCATGTGTTCGGTGTGCAAGACCTCTCGATACAAGAGAGGGACCAAGAAAGATCCTAGAAAAGTGGTGTGGTACTTTCCTCTAACTCCTCATCTGCAGCGGTATTTCACGGACCCTAAGGAAGCACAACTCATGCGCTGGCACGCGGAAAGAAAGAGGCCCAGAAGATGAAGATCCGAAAAGGGAGGAAATGCTGAGGCACCCTTCGGATGCTATCTAGTGGAAGGCATTGGACCTCTAATATTACCAACGATTCGGGAAAGAGTCAAGGAACCTTAGGCTGGGGGTGAGCACTGACGGACTCAATCTGTTCGGAAGCCAGAGCAGCACACATAGCACCTGGCCCGTGTTTGTATGGATCTACAACCACCCCTGGCTGTGCATGAAGAAGAAGTACGTAACCATGAGTATGCTAGTTCAAGGGCCAAAACATCCCGGTACAGACATCAATCTGTATGTCACGCTGTTGAAAGAGGAGTTGGCCATGCTATGGGAAGACGGAGCCCATACGTTGGACGCCTCCGCACAAGAATATTTCGATATGAGAGCGTAAGTGATCACGATGGTGCAAGACTATCATGGTTACAGATACTTCAAGGGGCAGGTGATCCAAGGATTATTTGCTTGCGTTAGGTGCAATGATAATACAACGTATCACCAACTAGAGAAAGATCCCGGGTCCGTGTACCAGGGGTCTCGAAGGTTGCTTATGAAGAATCATGCCTAGAGAAAGATGTCCCATTTTTTCGATAGGACAGTCGAGCTCCGAGGAATGCCATACCAGAGGAGCGGCGTAGAAATCGATGAGCTGTTGAAAAACTGGAAAGAGTGCCTGATACCTGTGAGATTCGACACATTTTTTATGGTTTTGATTGATGGTTTTCCTAACGCTAATACTTTGGTAGCGAATAAAACTTGGTTTTTAATGTGTGGTTCAAGTTCTGAATGTCAACAGAAGGTTTTAACCAGAGAAACACAATATTCAGGCGAAAACAAGCAAGTCTCTATTTGGAAGCAATCGAGGGAGGCATATAGAGGCTTTAAGGAGAAACTATACGGCGGGAATATTTTTTCGGCTATATAGTTCCATTCGTATAGCTGCCGGCGCCTCCATCTTGTCAAAAGGGACAACTTCCATGAAGAGGCGAGATGCGAAAACACAACACAACAGCTGCCATCCCATCCAGAGGAGAAACAAGAGATCCGGAGAAGGAGGAGAAGACGTTCTTCATCTCTCTGCACGATCTTCAACCTCCTAGCCAACACACCCCCATAGCCATTAATTGTACTTGAGAGAGAGAGAGAGATATTCACCTTGCAAGACTAGGGTTTGAGATTGTTTCTTCCCATCTTGAATTGTGTTGGATTAACTGTCTATCTTTATTGTGGATCTCCACGGTAATATCGAGACGAACTCCCTTTATTTAATTATATCGATGATGCTTTCTTCTCTCATGTGTGAGTAAGTTTCTTGGGCGTGGGAGATGTCAGGGATTGGTGAGATGTGATGTGCCTTCATATATTTGCCATTAGTTTGTGATCGATTTTAATTAATATATTATGCGTGCTTGACTATCTGTGGGATGCCTAATGCTTGTTGTCCAATTAAGGGCCCAGACAACATGATACTTTGTTCTACATGGATAGGATCTTGTTCGCTAGCAGACCGGTGACCCCCGAGTGACACGGGGATATCAATGGAAAACTAGTAAACTCGAGGATAACGAGGAACCACCGAGCTTATTGCATTACTCCAATCCAAGTAGCTTAATCGCTAAGCGACCTGAAGGGTCTTAATCGTCTAGTGTTTTACCATGGTTTTGGTAACCGACTAGTAGGGTTATTGAAGATGGGACAAAATCTACCAAGAGGAGTTCCGGCTAATTATGGATAACTGACACGTCCAAAACGTATCTACTTTCCCGAACACTTTTGCTATTGTTTCTCCTCTAAACTTGTGTGATTTGGATGCAACTAACGCGGACTGACGCTGTTTTCAGCAGAATTGCCCTGGTGTCTACTTTTTGTGCAGAAAATCAACTACCAGGAAAAATCCCAGAAAATATGCCGAAAATCCTATTTCACAAGAAGACTCCAGGAGCCAGAATACGAGACGAAGGGGGGCTGGGCCCAGGCCACACCACCTGGCCGCGCGGGCAAGCCCAGGCCGCGCCAGGGGGTGGTCTGGCTACCCCAGACTCCCCCTCGGTCTCTCTCTTCGCCTATAAGTTGCCTTCTGACCTAAAAACCTAGGGGGGTTCGATGTTTTTCCAGAAGGAGTTCCGCTCCGCCTCCACCACCAGATTCCACAAAATAGCATCAGAAACTCCGTTCTGGCACCTTGCCGGGGCGGCGAATTGGAGGAGATCATCGCCATCATCATCACCATCGCTTCTCCATCGACCATCCATGTTTCCCCCGTCTATGAGTGAGTAATCCCCCATTGTAGGCTATGGGGATGGTAGGGATTGGATGAGATCGTTCATGTAATGGCATCAGATTGTTAGGGCATGGTACCTAGTATCTTCTATTAGTGCTTTATGACTTTGTTGCGACAAGTTATGCTTAATGCTTGTCACTAGGGCCCGAGTGCCATGATTTCAGATCTGAACAAGTTATTGATTCATTATGATAGTATTGTTTATGGTCTTATCTGCAAGTTGTATACACACGTTGTTGTCCGGAACCAATGGCTCCGAAGTGACAGAAATCGGGATAACTGGAGGGAATGGCTTTGATGTGAGAATCACATGTGTTCACGGAGTGTTAATGCTTTGCTCCGGTGCTCTATTAAAAGAAGCACCTTAATTTCCAGTAGTTCCCTTGAGGCCCCACTGCAAACGGGCTGGCAGGACAAAAGATATTGTGCAAGTTCTCATTACGATCATGTATGACTATATATGGAACACATGCCTAGGATTATCTAGTACTTGGATGCTTTATCTTATTTATCTGCAATTGCCCTATGTTCTGATTGCTATATGAATTGTCTTCTCCATGCAACGCCCGTCCATCCATCCCTGTGCCTACCGCACTCGAATCCTACTATTTACTGCTATTGTTACTACTATCTTTACTTTACTACTGCTGCTACTTTGCTATTCCTACTACAAAACTGTTGGTACTGATAAACTGCTGTGAGCAAGAATGTTTCCAGGTGCAGCTAAATTAACAACTCAGTTGTTAAGGCTTATAAATATTCTTTAGCTCCCCTTCTGTCGAATCAATAAATTGGGTTTCACTTCCCTCGAAAATTCTACGATAACCCCCTATACTTGTGGGTCATCAAGACTATTTTCTGGTGCCGTTGTCGGGGAGCATAGCTTTATTTATCAACTTCATTTGGATTCTCTATTGCTCACTGCTATCCATCCATCATGGGTAAGTCTCGTGATGGCAAGGTTCCTATTTTACCATCCACTACAAGAAGAGGTACGGTTATGAACACCTCTATTGCTCTTGATTCACCATCTGTTATGAGTAAGCTCGTTACACCACCACATACACATGCTACACACACTGCTACTACTACTGAATCTGAAACTTCTGATGCTTATGATGCTGCTTCTACTGTGCTTGATAAGAGTGGTTCATTAGGTCATTTCCTAGATGCTACGATTGCTAGAACTATAGCTGGAAATACTGAAACTCCTAATGAAGACACTACTACACATGTTAGTTCATCTGAGTCTAGTGAAAGTTATGATAATGAAGATGGTTATGTTGAGATGACCGATGAATTTATTAAAGAATGTAAAAACACCCATGATAGGAGCACTGCTAAGAGTCTCCTTGAGAGGCGTACTATTAGACCCAAATTGTCTCCTATTGCTAAGTTTGTTGCTTCCCCCATAAACATTATAGAGAAAGATAATGATTTCTCTCTCAATCTATCTTACATAGCTATTGTTGAGAAAGAACCTTTTTGTGGGACTAAGAGTGAAAGTGCGGTAGCACATATGAATGAACTTCTACCATGAGTGGCTTGTTTTCTGATGATATTAAGATGCGTACTTACTTTGTTGCTAAGATTTTCCCCTTTTCATTGAAAGGAGAAGCTAAAACTTGGTTTAGTAATTTACCTCCTGGATCTATTGATAGCCCTGATTGCTTGATTAGTACTTTTGTGCAGAAATATTTTCCTCCAGTGCTAGACATGCTATTTTGCAGGAACTTTTTGATTTTAAACAGGGAGAAAAAGAGGTATTACCTGAATCTTGGGCAAGGTTTTGTGCTTTGATTCATGCACAGGCTGGAAGTCCATTACCTAAAAAATGAGCTTCTTGATATATTTTATAATGGACTAACCTAAGAATTTAGGACATACCTAGATAGTTGTGCTGATTGTGTTTTCAGGAATAGGACTCCTAAGGAAGCTAAAGAATTAATGGCTAAAATAAGTAAGAACTATGAAGATTGGACTCCTCCTGAACAAGCTATACCTGAAGTAATTGTACCTGAACCAACTATTCCGGTGCCTATTCCAACATCAAAGAAGAGAGGAGTTATTGAATTAAATGATGAAGTGATGAAGGAAGCTAAGGAATGTCTTAAGGAGAAGGGAATTAAAGCTGCAGATGTCAAGAATTTACCTCCTATTGAAAAATTATGTAAGCTTATTACCTACTCATCCACTATCGAGGTACACTCTCTCCAACACTTTGATGAAGGTGATATCCCTTACTCTAAACCTCTTGATCAATGCTTAGAAAAATTCAATATCTTTTTTGTTAAGCAAGATAATTTAATAAAAGGGTGCAAAATCATCTAATGGAAAACACTAGAGCTATTGTTGAGTTGAAAGATATTGTGGAAAGAACCTGTAATGATGTTAAAATGATTGTTAAACACTTTAAAATGGTTCAAACTCAAATAGATCAACTCGTTAAAGTGCAAAATACTTGCTAGTTAATGCTGCTAAAGAAAAACATCCTTATGAAATTATAACTAGAAGTGGTGCTGCTACCCAGGATCCTCTTTATCCTGAGGGGCATCCCAAAAGAATTGAGCAGGATTCTCAACAAGCTGAAACTAGTGGCTCTACTCATAAGAAAAGGAAAAAGAAACATAAAACTGTTGTAGAACCCTCTAAACCTACTATAGATCCTAATAGTATATCTATCTCTGATGCTGAAACTGAAAGTGGTAATGAAAAAATGAAGTTCCTAATGAAGAAAAGTTGAAGAAGAACCTGAAAACTACACTAAGAATACTAAATACACTAAAGAAGATTTTATTGCTAAGAAACATGGTAGTGAAAGAGAACCTTGGGTCCAAAAACCTATGCCTTTCCCTGATAAGAAACACAAGTCAAAGGAAGATGAACACTATAATAAGTTTTGTGAGTGGATGAAACCTTTATTCTTGCAAATTCCTTTGACTGATGCTATTAAATTGCCTCCTTAGTCAAAGTATATGAAGGATATTGTCTCGAATAAAAGGATGATCCCTAATGAAGAAATTTCTACTTTGCTTGCTAATTATTCCTTTAATGGTAAGGTTCCTAAGAAACTTGGAGACCCTGGGATTCCAACTATCCCTTGCTCTATTAAGAATAGTTAAGTTAGAACTGCTTTGTGTGATTTGGGAGCTGGAGTTAGTGTTATGCCTTTCTCTCTCTATAAGAGGCTTCAACTAGAAAAATTAATACCAACTGATATATCTTTGCAAATGGCTGATAAATTTACCACTATTCCTATTGGTATATGTGAGGATGTACCTGTTCAAGTGGCTCATAATTGCTTGATATTAACTGATTTTGTTGTGCTTGAAATGCCTGAAGATGATAATATGTCTATTATTCTTGGGAGACCTTTTCTTAATATTGTAGGAGCTGTTATTAATTGTAATCAAGGAAAGGTAACTTTAAATGTTAATGACAAGGAACATACTGTCTATTTCACCAAGAAGATTGAAAGGACTTATGGTTTGAATTCAATTGAACATGTTGAGGGCATTCAAGTTGGAGAAATATATTGTCCCATACCAAGAGAAAAGTTTGAAACTATTATGATTGGGACCATTGCTATCAAGGTTGAGGTAACATAATCATTAGTGGAATATAAAAGTTTTGTCTTATATGAAATTGTTTTGGTAACAAGACCTGATCAACCTTGTTAACAAAAGGATTTCGTTGAACAAAACAATGTTTTCACTATGATTATCTCCGATTACTTCTATTGCCATCCATTTTAGTTTTTGCTTTCGTTTAGTTTTATTTTTGTTGTTAGTTGCTTGCTTGTTAGAGTGTCTTAGAACTTCTGTAGTTCTAGCCTTGTTTTTTCATTGCATCATTTCAAAAAAAAATCTGTCTGTCAGAAAATCATTCTTCTATACCTGAAAATGCCCAAAAATAAAGTGTCTCGAAAAATTCCAGAAAATTCATATTAAATTTTCACGTGAAAAAGGGGCAAAGGAGTGCCTGGGAGGTACCAGGGGGACCCACCAGGCAGGCTCACCACCTGGTGGCGCGGCCTGCCCTGGGTGGCGCCATGCCATGGTGTAGGCCACCCCTGGCCCTCCACTAACTCTCTCACCTGGCACTTTCTTCTCTCTCCCGAGTAAGCTCCAGTTCATTACTCAAAATCGCGTTCTTGCTGTGCCTGCTCTCGATATTTTCGATCTCCTTGCTCAGCCCATCTTTGTTGCTGAAATTTGGAGCACTTGTTCTCTGGTATGTGACTGCTCCCCTTGTCCAAGTAGATTTGTGTTTAGTGGATTATATCTTGAGTACTTTGTTGCTGTAGGTGACAGGTTATGATAGCTTGTAAGCTTGTTTGATGCTTAGAGATATAGTTTTGATGCATGTTTAGGCCTCTTACAAGTCCCTATGAGTAGAATCCTTCATTTTATTCACTTTGCAGTCACTTGTTTAATAGGTGTTTAAATTTTAGAATAGAAGATGAATGAGCATCAACTAAAGCAACATGAGCTATGGGTGCCTGAGGTCATGAAGGTCCACCAGGAGGAGGAAGTTTTTCCTTCCATTTATCCATGTTCTGAGTTCATGAGAGCTGCGGGAATTCTCCAAAATTTCCACACTTTGGTTTCTAATGCAGGGTTGGAGCACTTTTTGGAAGATGAGCCTTGTCAATTTGTGAAGCTAACCATGTCTGTGGTGCAGGACTTTCAATTTAGTCACTCTTTGCCTAACCCCATGGTCCACTACAAAATTTACAATATCGCTGTCGACCTTTCTCTCGATGACTTTTGTGCAACTATTAAGGTACCTCAATGGGGATCATGTAGAAGGATTAAGGAGCGACCTGAACCACTCATGGATTTATATGCAGAAATTTGCCAAGGGAGGAGCTTCTCGAAGGAGAGTGGAAAAATCCGTAACATTCATCTTTCCTCCATTCGCTACTTTGCCTACTTTATTGCCAAGTGTGTTCTTGCTAGGAAAACTGCAAATAAGTTATATTCATATGATCTAGCATTTATCGCTGCTGCTCTTAAACGAGATAGGTCTTACAACTTAGGTGCTTTGATAGCTTTCTGTCTTGTTGCTAACCATGAGAAAGGTGGAATTTGTTGAGGCCTCATTGCTTCTCATTTACTAGCATTGCATGGCTTAGTGCCTCATCATCTAGACCTACAGTTCCCCATAGAAAGGCTTGATTTTAATTCCATGATACAGCATAAATTTGTTTCCTCGTGGGCTAGTTTGAATGAGTTGTCTTATGAAATAACCTTTCTCAAAGCTGGTTGGAGAAAGAGCAAGTCCGAGCGTGTTGTTCTTTTGCCTGCACCTATTTTGTTTAACCTTGATAACAGGGAAGGATGGTCCCTCACTGAGGAGGAGCTTGACACGTACTTGGGAGAGCTCTCCCAACAGGAGCAGGATAATAGAAGGGAGGTCACGGATGATTCGGTCCTGCACTCGAATGAGGGGGAGTCTTCATATCAGCAGCCTGCTTATGATTGGGGAGCTTCTTGTTCTTCCCACGGTCCCAACTACGACCATTCTTATCATGATCCTCCTGCTTGGAACCCTTACCCGTATCTGGATTGATACCCACTTAGGCCAAAAGCCTAAGCTTGGGGGGAGGTACGCTGGCATCACACTCATCTCCTTATCATGTTGCGTCGGTACTTTGTATATTCATGTTTCGTTCTCTTTTTAGTTTTCGTTCTTTCCTTGCTTTTGCTTTCTAAAACACAAAAAGGCCAAAAATATTTCTGTTGTTTCTCTTTGGTTTGCTTCTTCTTCTTTTCGCCTGGTTTGCTTTTCTCTTTTTGCTTTGTTTGAATTATTCGAAAAACCCAAAAATATTTTGCTTTGCTTGTTTTTCCTTTTTGGTTCTTGTTTTAAAAATCGAAAACAACAAAAATATTTGTCGTTCTTCTTTGGTTTTGTGAGTTTGCTACAGGGTTCAGCAGTCCTCAGTAGATATTGGTTTCATATTATTATTCAAGCCACACAAGTGAAGAGCAATAATGAGGATTAATGAAAACTTGAGGCGTGGTAAGAGGCTGGTAACGAACTCTATTTGTTTTCATTTTTGTACATATATTCATCATTGTGGGCATGCTTAGCCTGTTCTTGTAGGGTGTATGTTATCTTTGGATGCTTAGTAGTTCTTGCTTTCGTATGATTAGTTCCAGCTTGCTAATAGTTTGTAGCATGTTTTATGAATGTTTGCTTGCATTACTCTATTCATAACTTGGTATGACACCGTGGTATCCTCCTCTGAATGTTTCATTTGAATTGACTTGGCACATGCTCACGCATGCACATGACTGAAATAATCAGTTAAGCCTCGATGAATTATTTTTCCTTGAGGATCTTGAATCACTTTCATGCCATGTTTAGTCATGTTTTGTTGCTAGCATGATTATGACAGCTATTCCTCTCTCGTTTGTCGCTCCCTTATTACTTCTTGCCTTCATTTACACTGAGTATGTTTTACTCAAGTTTCCAACTCCCTAAACCAAATATTTCCAAAGTGTCCACCATACCTACCTATTAGCATCATTTGCTACTTCCGTGCATATTCAATATGCCTTGTTTTCTTCCGAATAAAATGTTTGCTTGTTATGGGAAAGTTAGTTAGTAATGCTCTCACGAACTTGATGGCACACTTTATTTTCTGCACTTAATAAACCTGAACCATTGTGATTGTCCATGAAAGTTATATGCTTGCAAATTATAGGCTGGGGATTAGCAGAACCGTGCTGTCAACGGGAACGCTTTCAACACTTGTAAATATATACCCAGTTGATACCATGTTCTTTTGTTTGCGGATGTCGTCGGTGTGAAATAAAAGGGGATCTTATAAGTCCATGGCGTTATGTATGTGTGTTAGAGAAACGGCTGGGCCGCTGGTCTAATCCATGCTGATATGGTGGAAACCTGCACCGTAACCATAATGATATCTATGAAGCAGTCTTCTTATAAAAAAGAGAGATAGCTATTGAGAAAAAGAAAAAAAGAGATTTATGAAAAGAGGAAAGAGAGAAAAAGCACCATTTTCCCATGGTAAATAAGAAGATTGTTGAGTTACTCATTGTCTGCTTGCCTTGTCATTTTGATATGGGGATTCTTCCATATCATCGGGCAAGGGGTACCCTGTTGGCAGTTCTCTATGATACGCACATATTTACGATGACAAGAACTTACCGGTAACTAAAGTTGAGTAGCATTAGGAGCGGCCCTCGTACTCAAGGGACATGGGGTTTTCAGTTTATAGTCTGTCAAGCATATAACTCAGATTGGACCTCACTTTCACCTTAACCACATTAAAGATGCTTATGATAGGGGCAATGAGAGCTCAAAGCTAATGAGTACCATACTTTCAGCATTTGGAAGCTTTTCAAATTATTCAAAACCTTTTCTTTTACTTGTTGAGTCTCCACATATTCTTTGAGCACCTTCTTGAGAGCATAGTTGTCATTCTTTGTGCTTGTCTCACTACTTGATTATTTGTGTTATGACTTTGATGCTTGTATCTCTGACATCTTGACTTCTAGTCTTCACTTGGACCTCAGAGGTGCCTTGGCATTCATAATCAAAGGCAAGCGAGATACCACTCTATCATACCTTGTTATGAGCATTGTAATGTAGCTTATATTTATGCTTCATGCTACTTATTATTTTTGAGTTGGAATCTCTTCATAGCTTGCAATGCCTATTAAGTAAACTTAGTTGCATACTCCTTATTATGAATTGTCTAAGTAGTTGATCACATGCTGAGAATATATACATCATATGAAGCAATTGTGTTCGTGAAAGTTCTTTTATCGCACTCAGTTTTCAACTGAATTGCTTGAGGACAAGCAATAAGCTAAGCTTGGGGGGAGTTGATACGTCCCAAACGTATCTAATTTCCCGAACACTTTTGCTATTGTTTCTCCTCTCAACTTATGTGATTTGGATGCAACTAACACGGACTGACGCTGTTTTCAGCAGAATTGTCCTGGTGTCTACTTTTTGTGCAGAAAATCAACTATCAGGAAAAATCCCGGAAAATATGCTGAAAATCCTATTTCACCAGAAGACTCCAGGAGCCAGAATACGAGACGGAGGGGGGCTGGGCCCAGGCCACACCACCTGGCCGCGCAGGCAAGCCCAGGCCACGCTAGGGGGTGGTCTTGCCGCCCCAGAATCCCCCTCGGTCTCTCTCTTTGCCTATAAGTTGCATTCTGACCTAAAAACCTAGCGGGGTTCGATGTTTTTCTAGAAGGAGTTCCGCTCCGCCGCCACCACCAGATTCCACGAAATAGCACTAGAAACTCCGTTCTGGCACCCTGCCGGGACGGGGAATTGGAGGAGATCATCGCCATCATCATCACCATCGCTTCTCCATCGACCATCCATGTTTCCCCCATCTATGAGTGAGTAATACCCCGCTGTAGGCTATGGGGATGGTAGGGATTGGATGAGATCGTTCATGTAATGGCATCAGATTGTTAGGGTATGGTGCCTAGTATCTTCTATTAGTGCTTTATGACTTTGTTGTGACTTGTTATGCTTAATGCTTATCACTAGGGCCTGAGTGCTATGATTTCAGATCTGAACATGTTATTGATTCATTATGATAGTACTGTTTATGGTGTTATCTGCAAGTTGTATACACACGTTGTCTAGAAGCAATGGCCCCGAAGTGACAAGAATCGGGATAACCGGAGGGAATGGCTTTGATGTGAGGATCACATGTGTTCACGGAGTGTTAATTCTTTGCTCCAGTGCTCTATTAAAAGGAGCACCTTAATTGCCAGTAGTTCCCTTGAGGCCCCGCTGCAAACGGGCTGGAAGGACAAAAGATGTTGTACAAGTTCTCATTGCGAGAACGTATGACTATATATGGACACATGCCTAGGATTATCTAGTACTTGGATGCTTTATCTTATTTATCTGCAATTGCCCTATGTTCTGATTACTATGTGAATTGTCTTGTCCATGCAACGCCCATCCATCCATCCCTATGCCTACCGCACTTGAATTCTACTATTTACTGCTATTGTTACTGCTGTCTTTACTTTACTGCTGCTGCCACTTTGCTATTCCTACTACAAAACTGTTGCTACTGATAAACTGCTGTGAGCAAGATTGTTTCCAGGTGCAGCTGAATTGACAAATCAGTCGTTAATATAAATATTCTTTCGCTCCCCTTGTGTCGAATCAATAAATTGGGTTTCACTTCCCTCGAAAATACTGCGATACACCCCCTATACTTGTGGGTCATCAATTACTTGCCTACACATATACTTATAAGATTATAATTGTTACACTTATCATTCATCCACCTGACACGGTCACTATCACCATGAACTGTATCTCCCCGCGCCGTCTTTGTCATCTGCAGTAAACAAATACAACCAAACCATTCTTTACTTTTATGCTTTTTATTTCTGAAGTTTACATTTTAAAGTTTTATTTAAATACACCTAGTTTAATCCAAATTCCATTCTCATTTCAACACTTGTAGTTAATTCACTCGAAGACCTATGACAACTTTGGGTGTGACAGAGACTTCACCCATAAACACTTACCTTTGGGATCCCTATGGGATCGATATCTATACTTCAAAACTAGCTACAAACGATATGTGCGCTTGTAAACATCAAGCTATTTTTTGGCACCGTTGCCGGGGAGCTAAGCGCTAAGTGTTTGTCTCTTGACATTTCAGGTGTTACTACTACAAAATGTTCTCCTTAGGAGACAAAGGTTCTACACGCTCTGGTAGGACCTATTTAGCAGATTATATTGAGTGCGTGCCTGCTGAAAGGCACGAGAAAATTATTGAAAAACTTTTAAGATCAGATAAAGTTGAAGTTGAAAACATGAGTGATATTACGGAAATCTTGTGTATTTACAGGAAAACTCCCAAGAAACCTGAGAAAACTCTCAGAGAATACAGTGCTCCAAGTTCTGAATTTCTTAAACAACTAATAGAATTCCCTAATCCTGGAGTTAGAGAATACCGATTTGATAGTAGAATTATTAAAATTTTGCAGGAAAAAGCTTTCAGTGGAAGGGAATATGAAGACCCAGGTAGACATCTTAGAGAGTTCGATAATGTAATAACATCATCTGGACCAACAGGTTTGCCAAGAGACTTCTCTCGTCTAAAATTATTTCGTTGGTCTCTTAAAGGTAAGGATCTAGACTGGTTATATTCTCTCCCTCACCATTACATTAAATGTTGGGAAAAATGCATTGTTAAATTCTTAAACAGGTTTAATACTTATAAAAAGGTAACTGAAATTATAAAGAATATAGGCAACTTTAGTCAGAACGTGGGAGAAAACTACCCACAAGCCTGGGATAGATTCTTTCGAATGATCAATAGTATTCCTAATCATGGCTATTCTGAATCAACTATTTGCCATATATTTTACCACGGTCTTAATAATCAATGTAGAGAGTTGCTTGACTTCTTAGTAGGAGGATCAATAAATACTTTAACTATTAAAAAATGTTTGGAATTGATGTCTACTAGGGCTAAGAATGATTCTTTATATAATCCTAATTTCGGCACTAAGCTGGAAAAAGGGATACTTCGGATAACTCCTAACCTTATGCCTGAAGTACGCAAAACAATGAAAGAAAAAGGTATACCTTCTGAACTTGTTAAGGAAAAAAAAGTAGACTTGATACAAGTTCTTACTGAAGAAGATGAAACTAGGAAAGTTTTTCAAGAATTAAAACAGCGACAAGACAAATCTCATAATAACCTGGATAAGCACTTTCAAAAACATAAAAATATTTTGGCGGAACTCACGAAAAAATATAATGAGATTGGCCAAGAAATAAAATTATTTCACAAGTATCTTAGTATGATTGAAACCCAGTGTGAAAAGATAGCATCTCGGTATCAAATTTTTCTTCGAGTGCAGTTGTTATAGGACCATTAGGACCACCAGAATATGAAGCTGAAAAAGATCGAAGGAAAAGGCCTTACTCAAAGCAAGCTAAGAAGATGATACACTGGTGGATCCTCAATATGAAACTGCTCAAGAAACACAAGATCAAACCAAGGAGGGCCAAGATGATGCACATGATGAGCGTTATGACTCTTATGCAGAGACGGTTGATCCAAGAGAAGAAAAAGTGATAAGCAATGAAGATGAAGTTGTTGTAGTAGAAAAGAAGAAAAGAGATAAGCAACAAAGAAGAAAGCAACAAAAGAGCCTGACCCCCCACAAAAGGTAAAAGACAAGAATAAGAAAGGTGAGCACAAGCTTCCTTATCCAGATCGAAAAAAGAAAGCACCAAATCAGGTAATGTATGATGCTTTTACAAAGACACTTGGTGACCTTCGTTTGGAAATTCCATTTGCAGATGCAATCAAAGTTCCTACCTACTCTAAATTCCTCCATGATATTCTTAGTAGAAAGAAAGAGATAACTGAAACCGTTGCCATGGTGACTAGTTATCCTGCTAATGGGAAGCTATTGTCTAAATCAGGAGATCCCGGAATACTAACTATTTTATGCTCAATAAGCAAATCTAATATTCACAATGCCTTGTGTGATTTAGGTGCAGGAGTTAGTGTAATGCCATACTCCCTCTATAAAAGGTTAGGATTAGGGGAGTATTCCCCTACTACTATCACTTTACAGATGGCCGACAAGTCCACTAAATAACCGATTGGTATGATTGAGGATGTTCTACTTAGAATAGATAAGCATGTTATTCCCACTGATTTTATTATTCTTGAGATGCTAGAAGATGAAATTAGCCATAATACTTGGAAGACCTTTCCTTAGTACTACATGAGCGTTAGTTGATTGTGCTGAGGGAAGAATAATCTTCAATATTTATGATGCTGAAATCATCTGGTATTTTCCAAAGAAGCTAGAAGCGGGAGGAAGATATATTCCACTAGCCAAACGAGTTCATGTGGTAAGTTCCTTCGATAAAGGGTAACCCAAGGTAAGAATTCAAGAACATAGAAGGGGTTGAATTATTCAACCATTCTTAATAAAATTCTTAATGGGAGTCAACCCATCACTTTAATAAAATAAGTTAAAGAATAAAATGTTCATCACATTCCTACAACTTTTTCATAGACATTTTTGCGGAAGCGCGCCTGTGAAGACACAGCTGTCAAAAAGTACTAGAAACATTGAGTGTAGGATAAGTATAAAAATAAAAGTTTGAGTTTTATCTACAAAGACTAGATCCATCATTTAGTTCAAACTAAAAAGTAAATCTCCAGTTGAGGAGAAGAAATTAGGTTGTACTAAAATTCTGCTCTTTATATGCTGATGTTGGTCGACAGTTTCCACTGCCATTTGTTTTGGTCAAAAATAAGGTATTTCGCTAAGTTTCAGAATAAGAAGGTATTCTCGAAGAAATAGAAATTTTTTGACGACTACTGATGGTTTAACAACCAACTATACGGCAGGAATAAAAATTCCGGTCGTATAGTGTGGCCGTATAGATATCTTTGCCATCAACAAATTTTCTTTCGAAGGAACATAGAATTTAACGAGCAACTATATGGCAGGAATAAAAATTCCGACCGTATAGCTCCGGTCGTATAGATATCAATGCCTTCGTACAATTTCTGCTCAAAAGTACTGACGATTTAACGACCAACTATATGGCGGGAATATAAATTCTGGCCATATAGTTCCAGTCATATAGATATCGATGCCTGGTTTAGAAAATTTATCTCGAGGGTACAAACAGTTTAACGATCAACTATACAGCTGGATTATTATGATCCAGCCGTATAGTTGCATCCATATAGTTGTGTTCTTCATAAAGAAACCCTAGTTGGCGGTGCCGCCGCAACTATACAGCAGGAACACCATATTCCACCCGTATAGTTACGGCCGTATAGTTTGGCGCGACCTCATAATCACGCCGGGGTGGCTAGGTTTCTTCTCCCTCCTCACTTTTTCTCTCATATTCTCTCTCCAAACCTCTCAAAACCCACCTATAACTCTTGATTCTTCGTGGATTTCGTTCATTTGAGTGGGGGAATCAACATATCAGTATGTTTCTCTCCCTATAGATGCTTTATTTTCAAAATTCCATGATTGAAACTCTCACATTGATTTAGTGGATGAACTCAAGCTTAATTCGCTTTTCCTATTGATTTCTCACGTTATGATTGAATTTTTCCACGTAGAATCATTCGTATATCATGTACAAACTATATCCCTAAGGTTTTATGGTGAAATTTTATAGTGCATTAAGATGAACAAAATCGGTAATATCTTTTGCAAGGGCAAGCGTGAACGTGGCGAGAGCTCAGGGCAGAGAACCAAGCTCAACACCAAGTTGGCCATAGTCTCATCGAGGAGGGTGCTTCCCACACGATGGGCCGACCATATCTTTCTCACCACGGCGGAGTTGAAGGCGGACTTCAACCTCATGTGTAATAAGGCCGGGTTAACAGTACTCGGCTACGCGAGCCACAACACCTACGGCGAGCTTACCTATGAGTTCCTTGCCTCCTTCTACAACGACCACATGAAGAAAGGTACTGCGTGCACGGTAAGCTTCACCATGAACTGACAACACTATGAAATAAATTTTGAACAATTTTGTGATGCTTTCGCCTTCCCTCACGTTGGGGAGTCAACTATTACTAACTTCTATAGCATCACAAGTGGAGAAACTTAGGAGGTTATTTCTATCAATGGTGGCAGGGAATTCTACCAAAAGAAGATGTCCACCATTTAGAACCCAACCATTCGCTTCTACGCCTTGTTCCTCGCCAACACACTGCTGGGAAGAGGAGATACCGGTTCCATGGCCAATGCGGACATGGCAATGATCACCAAGGCACTCTTTCCCACTGCACTCAAAGCCCCAATCCTACAGTTCTACTCATCCAGCACCTTCGCCACAAAAGCAACAAGACTAAATGTGACATTCGCATTGGTGGATTGGTAACCCACCTTGCCCATGCATTAAATATTACATTACCAATTATGCAACCTATTGGCGGCTCCAAACTCATGGCCGTCAAGTATTTGACTGCTTGTGGCTTCCTTGGTGTTTACCAAGCTAACCGGAGGCTCCGAGCATATCAATTTAGTTATCATGGTGATGCACGGGGTGAGAAGGTTCCATTGCCCTGTCCACAAGCCTTCTCGATTGTGGAGAAGGACACTTGGATCCTCACCAAGGATCAAATGATGGAGATCATGGCTCAACTCCATCCTGATCAAGAGGGGGATGAAGAAGGAGGGCAACAAGATGAGGATGAGCAGGAGCAAGAGCATGAGGATGAGCAGGGATACAACCCTGCTTAGGAGGGACAACAACAGCAGCAAGGGGAGCTTGGGACCCATGGCCTAATCAGCCACATCTAGGGTCAACTACGTCCCCTATCAAGAATTTTAGTAGCTCAACGAGCGTGTTGGGGAGATTGACTACACTCTTCAAGGAGTGAATGAAGATGTGAGTGCCTTAACTCACAACTTTAGTCACTTCATGACCCACTTCCCCGACTACTACCAGCAGTATCCGCACCAGCCGCCGAATGACGGCAACAGCTGAGCCTAGAAACAGCCTAAGCTTGGGGGAGGTTTGAAAACCTCCAAAGTTTGCATTCATATTTTATTTTCTTATTTTGATTTATTTCTTTAAAATTGCATGTTTACTTTCAGTTTGCATTTCTAAACCGAAAACGCAAAAAAATTAGTTGTAGCCTTATTTGCAAATGTATTTCTTTGCTTCTCTCGGAGATTGCTCAATTTCAAGTGACTTGGCAATATGGAAATGTAGAGGGGATTCGACTCAAGTACGGGAATGAAGCAAGCAAGAGGAGGTATCACATTCCTTTCATCACCTTTTCTGCAACTTTAAATTGACACTAAAATTATTCACTCGCTTGCACCTGAGTCACTCCCCACTTAGCTTGTTATCCTATAAATTCTATTCCTTTGCCAAGTGTCTCCTTTTTAGCTTTGAAATAATGAGCAATGAATTTGGTAAAAAATATTTCCTACATTTTTACAACAAGAAAAAGCATCCAAAAGATGACTTGAGTCCATGTTTAGCCCAAAGAATTTGATTTTAGAACTACTCCATCCCATTTGAGCTTAATGTAAATAGACTCGATAGTACCCTTGAATGAAATTATTCGATAAAACGGATGCTTCGAAGTAGTAGAGATTATGCCACTGCTTTTTCAAATAATTACTATAAGATATTGCTTTACGCATGTCATTACAACACTGTCATGCTCCATGGGGAACTATTAACTCCGCTGGCCAACGAACGATCTAAATGTGGGAAACCACTTGATTTCGGTTATTGAGTTATTGATACGTCCATTTTGCATCACTATTCTATATCATAATTCACTATTATTCATTGATATATTTCATATTGAGAGGTGATACTTATGTTATTTCATTTGTTTTTGCATGGTTGATGACTTTTGGAGCATGGACCACTGCAGTCAGGATTCTGATGGAAAAGGTGCTGTTTGGAGGCAAAATTCGCGAAGATCAGAAAATTCAGGAAAATATACGGAAAATCCTATTTTTCCAGAAGACGAAGGAAGCCAGAAGGGGGGCTGGAGATGGGCCACAGGGGGCCCACACCACCCCCTGGCGCGGGCCAGCCTAGGCCGCGCCACCAGGTGGTGTGGCCTTCCTGGTCCACCCCTGGCACTCCCCTTTGGAGTATATTATACTCCCGAAACCCTAATACTCAGGGAGCGACCACAGAAAGATTCCGCCGCCTCTACGGGGCGGAAAACACCGAGAGAGAAAGATCTCTCCAGCAGACATATTTCTGCCAGGGGAATTCCTTCCCGGAGAGGGGAGATCGTCGCCATCAACACCACCATCAAGATGGACTTCATCGGGATCATCATCATCACCACCATTATCACCATCAGCACCCTCATCACCATCTCCATATTGCTGTAACAATTGAGTTGAATCTTGCATTAGTTCATAGGGGAAACTTTCTCGGTGTTGATTACTCTTTGTAGTTGATTATATTGAGTGAACCATTGAATTATTGTTTATGTTCAGATTGTTATACATCATTATTCCATCTCTGATCATGATCCATATGATGTCTTGTGAGTAGTTCGTTTTGTTCTTGAGGACATGGGAGAAGTCATGTTGTTAGTAGTGGAGTTGTGTTGAGAAAGATTCAATAGTTTGATATTTAAGTTGTGGTGTACTTCTTCTAGTGGTGTCATGTGAACGTCGACTACATGACACTTCACCTATATGGGCCTAGGGGAATGCATTCTGTATTTGGCTACTAATCGTAGGGGTTGCCGGAGTGACAGAAACCTGAACCCCCGTTAGGAAACCATTGCACAAGGGACGTAAGGGTCTTAGAGTTTAAAGCTGTGGTTAGGTTTCTACCTTAGTTACTTTCTTGTACTTACGGATGTTTGCAAGGGGTATAATCACAAGTATGTATTAGTCCTCGGAAGTTCAGTACATTAGCACAAGTTCACCCAGACAATAATTAGCAAGCTAAAGAAGATTAATCAACTATATGAAGCGAAAGCACTTGACAGTCTTCCCATGTGTCCTCGAGAAAGTTTGGTCATCTTAAGTAATACAACCGGCTTGTCCTTTGCTGCATAAAGGATTGGGCCACTTGCTGCATTTATTCCTACTGTCTTTTATTTACTCGTACTTTGTTTACTTGCTTTATCAAAAACCCCTAAAAATCCGTTTGCTAAGTATTTGCAGAGAATTCCTGATCCATACCACTAGCCAGCACCTTCTGCTCCTCGTTGGGTTCGACACTCTTACTTATCGAAAATACTGCGATACACCCCCTATACTTGTGGGTCATCAGTTATGTAAACGTCTGTAGCAGCAATGTTATGACGAGTAAAATTTTAGTGTCCTCGTGGTTTCACGTTCCAAGTGAAGTTGTAGTACTCCTATAACCCATTATTTCTCAACAATTATTTATTGGCATGGTCATGAGTGCACAACATAGTCCCAATGAACATGTTAAAAATAGTGGCATGATTTCTCTATGAAAGAGCTAAAGTTTTTGAAAAGCAATGATAGGAGAAAGGTGCTTTGAGAGTCTTGAAATTTTGACACGGGAATAGATTGGTTGTTCTTAAATTGAATGTTTTGGTGCCAACTTGAGTACTCTTAATTGATTAAGGAAACAAGCGCAAAAGTTTTCATCTCTCAACAAAGAGAGATACCAAAAGAATTTGTTTCACTTTCCTAGCTAAACTTTTGACACTTGCTCGGGCATATGATTTATTTGTTAGAAAGATATACGTGGTTAGGAAGTGGACTTAGTGCAATCTTGTGAATACTTGTATGATCATGTTTAAGATTGCAGGGATTGTGAAAAAAAGAATTTGACACCAATTCGACCTTGTAAGTTCTTTTATTTCAGTCTTGAATCTCCGCTATTCTTCCTTATTTCCTGGTCACTCGAGGGATAGCAACATCTAAGCTTGCGGGAGTTGATAGCTGTGAGATTCGATACATTTTTGATGGTTTTCGTTGATGGTTTTCCTCTGGATTTAATCATTTTCTAACTTTACCTAACGCTAATACTTTGGTAGCAAAGAAAACTTGGTTTTTAATGCATGTTTCAGGTTTTGAACGTCAATAGAAGGTTTTAACCAGAGAAACACAATATTCAGGCGAAAACAAGCAAGTTTCTCTTTGTAAGCAATCGAGGGAGGCATACAGAGGCTTTAACGAGCAACTATACGGCGGGAACATTTTTCCGGCCGTATAGTTCCCGCCGTATAGCTGCTTCTGCCTCCGCCTTGTCAAAAGGGACAACTTCCGTGAAGAGGCGAGACGCGAAAACACAACACAGCAGCCGCCATCCCATCCATAGAGGAGAAACAAGAAATCTAGAGAAGGAGGAGAAGACGTTCTTCATCTCTCTCCACGATCTTCAACCTCCTAGCCAACACACCCCCGTAGCCATTACTTGTACTTGAGATAGAGTGAGAGAGATATTCACCTTGCAAGACTAGGGTTTAAGATTGTTTCTTCCTATCTTCAATTGTGTTGGATTACTTGTCTATCTTTATTGTGGATCTCCATGGTAATATCGAGACAAACTCCCTTTATTTAATTATATCGATGATGCTTTATTCTCTCATGTGTGAGTAAGTTCCTACTTGGGAGATGTAAGGGATTGGTGAGATGTGATGTGCCTTCACATATTTTCCATTAGTTTGTGATCAATTTTAATTACTATATTATGCGTGCTTGACTATCTGTGGGATGCCTAATGCTTGTTGTCCAATTAAGGGCCCAGACAACATGATTCCTTGTTCTACATGGATACGATCTTGTTTGCTAGCAGACCGGCGACCCCTGAGTGACACGGGGATATCAATGGAAAACTTGTAGACTCGAGGATAACGAGGAACCACCGAGCTTATTGCATTAGTCCGACCCAAGGAGCTTAATCGCTAATCGACCAGAAGGGTCTTAATTGTCTAGTGTCTGACCATGGTTTTGGTAAAAGACTAGTAGGATTATCGAAGTTGGGACGAAATCTACCAAGAGGAGTTCTGGCTAATTATGGGTTTCTCGCCTATACATATACTTATAAGATTATAATTGTTACACTTATCATTCATCCACCTGGCACAATCACTATCACCATGAACTATATCTCCCCGTGCCTTCTTTGTCATCTGCAGTAAACAACAAACAACCAAACCGTTCTTTACTTTTATGATTTTTATTTCTGAAGTTTAAATTTTAAAGTTTTATTTAAATACACCTAGTTTAATCCAAATTCCATTCTCATTTCAACACTTGTAGTCAATTCACTTGAAGACCTATGACAACTTTGGGTGTGACAGAGACATCACCCACAAATACTTACCTTTGGGCTCTCTGTGGGATCGATATCTATACTTCGAAACTAGCTACAATTGATCTGTTCACTTGTAGACATCAGTGCCCTGCGCCAGGAAAGAACCAAAAGAAGCCAGAGCCGCTATTGAGGGTTTGGAAGACGAGGTCTATTTTATGGGACTTGCCAAACTGGAAGCTCCTCCGTGTGCCTCATAGCCTTGATCTCATGCATATCACGAAGAACATGGGGGAGATTCTACTTGCCACCATCCTTAACACCAACAAGACCAAAGATGGGCCAAAGGCAAGGAACGACTTGAAGCATATGGGCATCAGGAAGGACCTTCAACCACCACCTAGTGATGATGAAGCCGATGATCAGTCGGAGGAGGAGAATACGGAAACGTAGAATATTTGTCGTTGCAAGGCAAAAAAGGTCAAGAAGGCCGAAGTTAAGCTCAAGGCCGCGAGCTTCACTCTAAGAAAGGCGGAGTCCACATAGTTTACGAAGTAAGCCAAGGAAAGGATTCCGGGTCCATGGCAACGACTCGTTTTGACACACCAAACTCGGAGTGAGTCATTGTCGTGGAAGAATCCTTTCCTTGCTTTACCTCTAGACATATCATGCCCATGCTATATGAATCGTGGAAGTATTTCTCTTCTTTTTTCTTTGGCGATACAAATAGATTAGATAGCATGAATTAAATGAAATGGTGAACTATTTAGTTTCAAATATCTCATTGTAGCCCCAAAGTCGAAATGAAAGACATTAGTTCACTATTCATATAGCATTGGTGACATTGTTATATGAACCGTGGAATGATTTCTTTCCTTTCGTCTTTGGTGATACAATGAAATGGTAAACTATTTCATCTCGTAGCCCCAAAGCCAAAAGAGGACAAATATTTTTGAGGTTCATATACATAAGACATAATATGTTCAGAGGTAAGCTAAGGAAAGGATTCTGGGTCCATGAAAATGACTCCTTTTGACACACCAAACTCGAAATGAGTCATTTCCATGGAAGACCGAATCCTTTCCTTGCTTTACCTTTGGACATATCATGCCGATGCTATATGAATCATTGAAGTATTTCTCTTCTTTTGTCTCTGGCGATACGAATATATTAGATAGCGTGAATTAAATGAAATGGTGAAGTATTTAGTTTCAAATATCTCATTGTAGCCCCTAAGTCGAAAGGAAAGACATTACTTCACTATTCGTATAGCATTGGCAACATTGTTATATGAATCGTGGAATGATTTCTTTCCTTTCGTCTTTAGCGATACAATGAAATGATAAACTATTTCATCTCATAGCCCCAAAGTCGAAAGAGAACAAATATTTTCAAGATTCATATACATAAGACATAATATGTCTAATGGTAAGCCAAGGAAAGGGTTCTGGGTCCACGACAATGACTCCTTTCGACACACCAAACTCGAAATGAGTCATTGCCGTGGAGATCAAATCCTTTCCTTGCTTTAGCATTAGACATAACATGCCCATTCTATATGAATCATGGAAGTATTTCTCTTCTTTTGTCTTTGGCGATACGAATAGATTAGATAGCATCAATTAAGTGAAATGGTGAATTATGTAGTCCCATAGTCAAGAGAGGGGACAAATAAGTTCGTGATTCATATAGCATAGCGATACTCATATAGCATGACACCCATATATATATATATTTTATGATCTTATCTTGTGAACTGCTATTGCTTTCCACTAACATAGCTAATATCATCTATCTTATGTACATGATATGGCAAAGAAGTGCTATATCGTGTACGTCGGTAGGGTTCCAGGTGTGTACTAGGAGTGGAAAGACTGCCAGAAGCAAGTGAACGAATTCTCGGGTAACAAGAGTAGAGAGGTGGCGGAACAGAAGTGGAGGAAGCACGGGAGAAAGAATTGGAGGAACTTCGCCGTGATCACCACCTTCCTCTTCATTGTAGGTTGTGTGCTCTACTGCACCTAGAGAGCCCCGTTGTGCATGTAGTTGTACTCGATCGCCCCTCCGAGAGATGTGAACTTGGTGTTATGTGTGTGTTGTACTCTAGCTAGTTGGTTGATGTGTGAATTCTAGTATATATGTCACAGATTAATTGAAGTTGATGTGTGATGTACTTGTATTAGTGCTGGTTATACTATGTTTTAGCCAATTGCAACTTTCTGAAAATTCTGTGATGTTTATACTCTATTATGAACTTTATAATACCTGTAAACTGTGTATTCCGGACTGTATTGTGGTTCCGTAAAATTTAAAATTCGAAATTGATACTCGACGCACATCTATGAACTTATTAAATGCACATCTATAAACTTATGGAAGGCGCATCTCTAATACATACCAGAGTCGCATTCCAGATGCGCCTCCTATAACCTATATATGCGAGGCGCATATGAATATGTGCCTCCTATATATTTATAGGAGGCGCATACTGATATGCGCCTCGCATATATAGGTTATAGGAGGAACATCTAGAATCCGACTCGGGTAACAATACTAGCAGTGCGGCCCTAGAGGTGCGTCTATAATGCGACTCGAATGGGTTTTCATATGCGCCTCGAGTAGGCTTTTCCCTAGTAGTGGCGTATGGCTCGGGCCAGCAGGTTTGGATCCCAAAGATGAATTAATATATGTGTGTAATGGGAGGAGTCCCTCATACTTTATTCATAAGGTAATCCAGAGATCGTACAATGTGTCTACAAGATGATCTCGGTGTGTTTATAATGATACCCAACGAGATATATGAATCTAGAGCTATGACTAAGGCTAGTGGTAAAGACTTGGATGATTATGGTGTGTCCTTATGGGGTGAATGTCTTTGGGTACTTATAGGTGTAGATGTCAGCCGTGTCCTTGTTAGTCATGTCAGGTCTTCATCTTGTATCGCATGTAATATTTATCTCTGATCTCCCTTTCATGTATGTATGGTGTCCGAGATCCCTAGAGAGTCGTGTTGCAGCCCCACAGGTCATGTCGGTTGTGGTTAGGTCAGTTGAGACCTTCTAGATGTAGGCCTTTAGGTCCTTGATCCTTAGATGTCGTTTCATTTATGCCCATGCCTAGTACATGCATGAGTCCACCCATCACTGACTAGCCTCTGATCAGTACCTTTAATAAGATGACCTTCCTTGTACCAGAGTTGTTGTAGCTCATGTGCTAAACCTCCATCTAGTCAGCTCGATGACTTCCTCTTGATCTTGAGGCATGAGGTCCTTGTGAATGCTCGAGGTCTTGGCGTAAGTTCTTCGGCATGTGAAAACGTCTTGATCACACAGACCTTCCCATGTGCTCATTCTTCGAGCAGGTGTGATGAGCTTTCCCATCTCAGATGTCTTAGGATAATGGGCTTACGATAAGCTCCTGCAAAAAGGGTTAATAACAAAAGGGAAGAAACCAATCCTTTTGTGTAGGGGTGTCCATACCTTTAATGACTAGAGGAGATCTGAGGGAGAGGTCTCTTATGTGATGTGGAGTATCTATCCAAGAGGTCGAGAAGGTATCCGTAGTTTCAGCTCTTACCATGTTGGAACCTTGCATGTGGATCCGTCTAACACAATGAGGTCGTAGAGAGGTCTAGCCTAGGATGATGTAATTAGTGACGCATAATGTCTCTTTAACTTATCCTTTGACCTTAGGAGGCTTGACAAGAGGATATTTTCCATGTTCGTGGGGACCTAAATCTGAACTAGTTGGAGAGTTCTTCGCAATAACTGTTGCTTCTTAGAGCTCCTCTATCGCGTGGGAATTTGTTCCGTCTAGAGAAATTTGAAGGTGGTGATCATAATGAGATTCCTGCCTATGAGGATAGATGGGGACCCCTTGTTGAATTGCATGGGCGCTTTCTTCCTCACTGTCCCCATCATAAAATCCATCCTTTCTTCGTCCAAGGGTAATTTCCCCTTCTCCTTTCTCAAAACTCAGGCATGGCCAGATCTCCCGATTCTCCACGAGTCCATGAAGTCTCTCCACAATCTCTTTAACATTGAACTTGTGCCATTGTGAATAGACTCGCCTATCATAGATCTTGAGGAAAAGAGGTCTGACAAGTGGTCGGTGTGCATTGACACCTCTTTGCGGTACCCAAGTTGAGACATGAGTGCATCAGGGTACCCGAGTGATTTTAATCACACCGTGATTCGAAAAGTTGGGGCGCCGATTGCTGAGAGGGGTGTTTCGAGTGAATGATGGCCAAACCGAATATTTTCAAATTGCGCCCATTAAGTCAGGATATTCCATTACACTAGTTCCCGCTGTGCCCCTTCTTTGCCGGTCTCTCTTCTTAGCCACCCTGCACGTGTCGTAGGGGAAAATCCATTACTATACTTTCCTAACTCTCGACACTGAATCTGGCTATGGCGATGGCGATCCTTTTTCTTCCCTTCCCCGACCCCGAATCTACTGACAGCGGAGGACATTTTTCTCTCTCCCCTGACACTGAATCCGACAGTGGCGGCCCGGCATGTCTTGCAAGGCGAAGGTTGTAGCTACGTCGCCGACTGATTCCGGTCTTAAGCCCCGGTTAACGAGGACTTAAGCCCCGGTTAGCGAGGAGGTCAACAAGGATTTTGCTCCCATGGTACCTACACGCAGCTGGTTGAAGAGAAAAGCAAGGCCGACAGTGAATTGTTTGGCTACGATCGGCGGATGCGGCACCTAGATCTCAAAGAAAAAAACTCGGTTGAAGTGTGAGAGGTGAATTTTTCTTATCTGTGTCTTATCTTACAACTAGATTAGTTACGGCATAATAGAATCAAATGACCTGAAAAGTTCCCCTTTTTAATAAAATTAGGCACAACTTGGATACAAGGGACCTCTATGATTTCACAGTTCATGTTTGCCAATACACTGCAAAACTAGATTTTGGTTGCGAGAGGGTTGTGTTCGGGCAAGATGTGCATATGCTTGTGAATTGCAAAGAGGTTGTATTTGTTTCGCAGCTGGTAGATATGCTTTCCACTAGGATTCCCTAGGGTTCTAGAAAGAGGACAAAATTGGTGTGGCGCAACATGAATGATACCTATATGCAAATTGAGCACTCCCATGAGCTTCAGATGGTTTGGGAGTGCTGTGCAACTGATCGTAAGGTGAAAGTTGAAGCGATGATTGATGATATGTATGCAGATGCCGGAGATCTTGCTGCCAGAGCTTCGACTCCTAGAGACTACGGACCAATATATGCTGATCTAGATAAGTTCAGTATACACTTAGAGGTGGATTTAGACGTGGCAAAACTTGATGAGGGAGTTAATAAGCCAGTTTCGTCATGTACTGTGGAGATCACTGTTGATTCCAAAAACATAACTCTTGATGAAATGAGAGAGATGATCGGTAAGGAAATCAATATTGGCCCTAAGCAGATGGCGCAAATCCGGTGGTGGCATCATAAGAAGCAACAATTCATAGAGGCTTTGGATACTGAAGATCTTATGAAGATTATGCAACGAAAGAAGCGAACCAGGAATGTGTTCTTCCTTGGTACCATTTCTGATGTTGTTGAACAGGTTATAGTGGATGTAGAGGCCCCTATAGTGGCTGAATAGAATGAGGTGGTCGACGTTGATGAGATCTGATGAGAGCTGCTACCCTAGGCTTGTCATATGGACCGCCGGGTTACCCTGCCTGTATTTGTAACATTGACTGCTCTTGCATTTAGACCATGTTTCTGTGATTATGTTTGTTGAGAAATTGCGATATAATGTTGTGCGAGCTGTTGAGATTTTCGGACATGTCACTCTCCTCATTGAAACAACCGTTGTTGTAATAAGACATAAGTACATTGTAGTTGACATGATTATGTTTCTTGAGATGACGTACTGTACTTGTTTCTGTTATTATGGTTGGAGATTGTAATGTAATGTTTTGTGAAACCATGATTGGACAAGTGATGAATAAATACATTGTAGTTGACATGATTATGTTTCTTGAGATGATGTACTATAGTTGTTTCTATTAATTTGTTTGTTGAGAGATTGTAATGCAATGTTTTGTGAAACCATGCCTAGAGAAGTGATGCGTAAGTACCTTGTAGTTGACATGATTTTGTTTCTTGAGTTGATGCAATATACTTGTTTCTGTGATTATGTTTGTTGAGAGATTGTAATGTAATGTTTTGTAAACCATGACTGAACAAGTGATGCATAAGTACCTTGTAGTTGATATGATTTTGTTTCTTGAGATGATGTAGTATACTGGTATGTTTTGCTTAGGCGATGAAATTGGGATGGAGAGAGTACAGGTTTAATATTTAAAATAAGAATGTATGAAGATAAACCATATTAGGCAGGAGACAGTAATCCAGGGAAAGGGCATGGTATCCATTAAACTATTATAACATGCCAATTTATTCATTGTTGCAACGGTGACACACTTCACTTTCGCCTTTCTCTCTATCTCTCCTCACCGATGCCGACACCGGCAACGACGCATTCCCCATGCTATCCTGGAACGACGAGGACGACCAGTCGAGCAGAGACAGAATTCTCTCCGACATCGAGTATTCCTTCCATGATATGAGTTCCTCTGTTTTCTCGGTCTAGGGTTAGGCATTTGTAAATCCCTCGATCTGAGCTCCATATGTGCATGTAATCGTGTTCAATTCCAGCTTTGCGTTTACCTATAGGTACCACAGACGATCTACTACTCCGAATGGGAGGGCCTAGATTTCGATGGAGAAGTACCATGTGACCATGTGCTAACACTAGTAGAGAAAACCTTATAGCCAGATTGCTTACCGCCGACGAATACGGACCGGGGTCGCCGGCAGTAAGGCCTTTCAGGACCTCCTCGTGCTATCGCAAGCGAATACGGATAGGCCGCGCTGGTGCTATTTTTTTACCGCCGGCGAACCGAATCTTCATCCGCCGGGGATAACCTGCGGCTGAACCATTTGTTGGGTGCACATTTTACCACCTGCGCACCTATATGAGATTTGTCGGGGTATCGTTATTACCGAAGGCGAACCAAAACGGTGTCACGCCGGCGCTTCCGTGGATCGAACCTCCTCCTGAGTCCCGAACTAACCACACATAGGTTACCCCTCCCTCTCCCGGAGCCACACACAATCGCACGCACCAATCCCCCTCCCCTCCCCTCAGACCCTCTCGATCCCATCCTACCATCCCTGTCGCTGGCAGATCCTAGCTGGCTCCAGCCACCCCTGCCGCCGCCGACCACCGCATCAGAGCCCCCTCGTCATCCTCTACCTATAGCAAGGCATGGAACTGTCCAATCGAAGCCCCACCCAAACCCTAATAGGGTACAAGCGGCAGCGGCGACACCTCCCACCATCCACGACGTCGCGGATGGCTTGATCCACGCCGAAGATCCACCTCCCCAACGTCAAGGTCATGGTGCTCCTCAAGGTGGCCATCACGGCCGACACGGAGGAGGACGACAGGTACAGATTGCTCGACCCCAACTATGGTCGCATGCTCCAAGAAGCCACGAACACAGTAGGTTAGGATGTTCAAAACAAAATTCAACTAGGATTTGGTTCTTATTTTCTAAACTTGTTGATCATGGTTTAGAGATAACCCTTGTGTTCTCTGAATATTGTTCTTATTATCTGAACTTGTCGATCTGGTATAGTTGTTGGCTACTAAATGAGAATTATGGGATATATATGCATCCCCTTTATGTTGGTGTGACAATTAAACAAAATCTGGTCTGTTACTGCACACATCAACATCTACAGGTATGTGCCATCAATTTCTTCACTTTCTTCTTCATTTTGATGTGATTTTGTTGCACCATGTAGTAGTTTCTAGAAGGAGTAGGATTTGAAGCCAAAATAGTAGGATCCAACCTCGCACTAATAATATGGTCGTCAATATTAATATTCGTTTCCACCCATCGTGGCATTCCATCCATTGCCTGTACATGGGTGAGATCATTTAACAGGGAAGTTTACATGGGTGCTAAAAGTGGGTGTCTTCTTTGGAATTCTTACTATGAGTTGTATTGTGGGACTGTAATCAGACAAATCAAACACAAGTCTTTATTTGGTAGTATGTACTATGTTGTACTTTAGTTGTCAAGTTGGATATAGTATTGTTGTAGGATAATATCTGGTAGGTCCCATGAACCAGCTTACATTTTAGTTGGTTATAGCTTGAATTTTCAGAAAATGAAAACTCTAGTTCAGAAACATGTTAAGACTTCATTGCTATGTGGCAATTCCTGAATTCCTATTTCCCATTACAGGCTGAATATATATGGGCCTACGAAGTACTGAACTCATTCTTGTTTTATTTCTTGCAATTAGAACTTTCTAGATAATTGATGTCTAGAACTCCTATCTAGAACTCCTTTGTTTGGGTTGTTGTACTCATCCAATCTTTTTAGTGAACTGAACCAATATGTCTACTTGTCTGTGGTTGCTGTTTTTGATTCAAATAATTTTCATTCAGCTAGCAGAAGCTCTGATTTTGATTTTTCAGTAGCTTCTGTTGTTCCTGGTTATCTATTCCTGTTTTAATTGTTCATTGTGGCTTCTGTTGTAAAACTAGTTCATTGTTTTCTTGGCACCTTATTTGTGTTGTCTAGGTATGTTACATAGTTTTCTTTTTTTTTTAAAAATAGATCATACCCAAATTCATTTGAACTAAGATTAGTACTCCACCTTGTCCTGTGAAGGTACAGTAGCTATTTTTCAATTCTATATCTTACAGTAGCTATGACTTAATGACAATGCATATTGGAGTTGTTTTCTAAGGTAGCTCCGTCTACGTTTAGAGTTGCCATCAGGTAGCTTCATGATGCACACTAAATAATTTATTAGTTCCTGCCTCTTTCAAAAATACTAATCTCATAATCTTTATTATTGTCCAACTTATGTGATGTTTTCACTTGAAAATAGCTGGTGCCTGTACTTCTCTGTGCTTCTCCCTGTGCATCTCGGCAGCAACCGGCGAGGATCCAGCCGCTGGTGTGGTAGTCCCGGGCAACGAGGGAGATGCCAAGAAGGGGCCGAGATCAAATAGAGTCAGGCGACGGAGCCCAACGACAAGGATGCATCAGACGCCGCCAATGCTTGTCCGCGGCGGCACGCCACAGGTGGCGACGGCGGCCCGGCATCGACGCAGGTCGCTGGAGAATAGCCGCATTGCCTGGGGATCATGACCCTGGGTTCTGCCTCATCTGCCCTCGCAGACCTGGTGCGGGAGGACGGCGACCTAGTGCACAAGGACAGACGTGGACGCAGACGAAGACAAGATCCGAATTTTAATTTTCAAAATTGAAGGCCAAATTTGAAACATTTTGAGTGTAATAGGGAGTTTTTGGCAAAATTAAACTTGTATTGTGTTGCGAACAGTAATTCGGGCCGGAGTGAGTACTTGTTCAGTTTAAATAAAATAAACAGTAAAACAGAGACAACTGTATGGACACACTTTTTTTTAATCCCATACCAACTCAGCGCCGGCGCACCAGACCTATATGCCGGAGGTAATTTAAGATACTACTGGCGAAAATGCTTATGCGCCAGGGGTAACTTAAAATACAGCCGGCGAACAGGATCATACGTTGGCGGTAGAGGCATATTACCACCGGCAAATTATGAAGGCGCTAGCGATGAGGACTTACCCCCGGCGTATAAAGCTACTCGCCGGTAGTAGAGGCATATTAACACCGGCGAATTATGAAGGCATCAGCGATGCGGACTTACCGCCAGCAAGGTAGTTTCCAGCAAGCACCAATGCGCCGATGATGACCCTTTTGTGTTCGCCGGTGGCAGGGTTTTCTATACTAGCGTAAAACTAAGGAGATATGTTGCATTCGAATGCAGTAACACTAGGAGAAGGTTTTTGGGTTGTACAAATGAGGTTTGTTTACATTATGTGTAACAGTGACATGAAGAAAAATGTATCATGTATGTTCATAATATGATAGTGTGTGTTTTTTTAGGTTGGCCTGGTGTGTAAAGCAGTAGAGTGGGTGGATCTTGAGTGGCCAGATGCACTTAAAAAATGTTTGACACAGTTATGCGAGATGTATGAGTTGGAAAGGTCAGGGAGATTTACTGATGCATGTGATGCAGCGGAAAGAAATTACAAGCTATCGGTACGAAATAAGGAGATGGAACATGAAATTGAGAATTTGTAGTCAGAACTAAGTGACAGAATCAATGGAAGCTTGGTTGTTGGAACTGCAACGAAGCTTTAGGATAGTCACAGGTTGCTGATTCATAATGCAGAAAAGGAGAGGGATCAACTCATGGAAGACAAGAAGAAGCTAGAGTACTGCATTACAGATCTGCTGAAGGAACTAAAGAAGGCGCGCGAGGGTTAACAAGGACAGAATACAGAGGATAAAGGAAATTCGAGACGAATAATATAGGCTGTGCCAATGCCTGAAACTAGTTAACTGTAAGACTTGCAATTGCGCTTTCTTAACTAAGACAAACTCAATCCTCGAGCAAATTAATTTCAGATGAACACACATATCGTGCATAGTTAAGTTTACGTTTACAAATTCGCCACTACAGAGGATAAACCAGGCAGCTCGGTACTAAATACACATATGTTGGGTTCAAGCGAGCCTGGCTCGGAGTTGCTTGTTTTCCTCCCTAAGATCAGCCAACTCCTTTAGTACTTTGTAGTGCGCCAACCGCAGGTTCCAGCGCTCCGTCACAGATTTGAGAAGTTGGTCCGTAGCCATACGATTTTCCTTCAAGATCCCTTTCACGATCTCCGTCTACTTCCTAGCCAAGGTGTGACCTTCCCTATGAAGCTTCACCCAGCCGGTGTTTACCTCCTTCAGTTCCTGGCACTTGTCAAAAAGGACCGCGACTTCAGCACATAGGTGGTCAAAGGCCAGTTTCTGGGAATTCTTCTTCTCGCTTTGGATAGCTATCTTGTCATTTAGCTAGGTCACCAGGTCCTGGTTGAGATTTCGCCTCTTTCCCTCCAACAAAAATACATAGTATGCTTTGTTCAGTTCACTAGGACAAGCTAGTTAGTTTCCATAATTAATGGAATCGAGTAGTGGCACTGTCATAATTTCAAGGAAGAAGCAATCTAAGACTAATCAACATTTTATGAATCGACTAGTGGCACTATCATAATTTCAATTTCAAAGACAAATAAGGTTTATCTGCATTTTACTATGCTGTGGGTTTTTCCCATGTCACCAAATAGTAGTGGGCTAGTGCCAAACTCATAATGCAGAAACCCATGTCCAAATACAGAATGGAAAGAGCTCATGGTGTCCATTCATGAACATGAACACCTACACATGTCCAGATAGATAAGGAGTTGCCCTAGGATTCTTATTGCACCCTATGATGGGAAGCATACTTGGGCATTGCTCCCTGAACCCTAAATATTACAAAAAAAGTGGAGCACAAACTCATATTCGTGCCCCTCTAATGGGAATCGGACTTGGGCATTCCTCCGGTACGCCTCCAAACAAGTCCTTAGCTCCTCGTTCTCTTTCCAAACACCCTCGAGTACAGTGATGCCTCTGCTCATGTACTCCTTCATCTCTTTCACTTCATCATGGAAACGGTTCCTGTCATGGTAGGCTCGGATGGCAGCCTTGGTTTGCTCGACGTGTCCTCTGAGTGCCTCGGTGACCTCGTCCTGCAGGAGGGTGCACCTTTCCATGAGATTCTTCTTCTCCTCCATGAGCTCGTTGATTATCTTGATGGCCTGTTCTTTCCTATTCAAGTTACGGTCGAGCACTTTCTGCAGCCTCACGATGTCACGTGCAAAATCTAGCGAGATCTCCTTCTGCATAGATAATTGCTTGCATAGGCTCTCATTAGCTTGGGCGAGGGAGCGTGCAAGCTCATGTTGGTTGTCAATCTTGGCACTGATCACGGCCACCTTGTCACAGTACTCGGCCTTTGATTGCTGCATCGTTTATGTTAATTGAAATAGAAATTCTATAATTACACTCCATGTTCTAGGAGAATACTAATACAAATCAAAAAATCCTCGTTGAATCTATGGACAATAGTGTTAAAAATGGACCTAGAGATCTATTCATAACCACAATAAACTAATCCTAATCACAAAAAATCCATATTGAATCTATGAACAACGGTATTAAGGAAAGACCAAGAGATCCAGTCATAATCATGAAAACTAATACAACTCGCAAAATAAAAAAACCAATGCGGGGTGGACACGATCTAAGAAATCCACATCACAACTCAGAGAAATAATAGTGTGGAGATTTGCTACCTCGCTGAGACATGGAACGGGACAGCGGTGGGTCCTGCAACGCCTCCGTCGTGGTGGATTCTGGCTCCACGGCCGGCCTATAATACGTAGAACATGAAGAGCAAGAAGAAGAAGAAAAAGAAGAAGAAGCAGAATAAGATCATGATGGAGAAGGAGATGGAGAAGAAGTAGAACAAGAAGACTGTACCGGGAGGAGCCCTCGCCAGCTAGAACATTCGGCGCCATTGTTGGGAGAGATTGGGCCTCAGTGAGAGGGGGGCTTGAGGGGCTGATAGAGAAAGAACTGACTCGTGACGAGCTCTCTCCTTTTTCTCTGAGGATGGTCGACCGACCTCTCCTCAGGTGAGCCATGGCTTGAAGTGGGAGGGAGGTGGCGGGAGGAAGAAGATAGTGACTAGTGTGGGAGAAGAGTCAAAGAGTACATGCCGTGGTCCAGTAGTACTACTACTATTATACAAGACCATCATGTACAGTCTACCTTCTCAAAGAAGCTAGGGAGGCAGGGATAGGGATCGATGGGACTTGTCTTTATTGCGATGGGCAGTTCAATGGTCTTCGGCACCGCTTAAAATACAGTATATAATAAGAGGAGTGCGAGCTTACCCTTAAAAATGAGTGGAGCTGGGTGGTAATCACGGGCATCAGTGTGCATGTCCCGCGTGCGTGTGTCACGTGTTGATGGGGCAATGACACGCGCAACTGCTGCACGATCATGTCGGCACGTCGAACTCCGTTGAACTCCATGTCGACAGGCACGCACAGGATATTTACGAGTCTAGAATATGTTGTGCCACTTTTGTTGTGATCAAATTGTGTTTAGTACGCGAGATATTACATTTTTTTAATAATCGACAAATGCATGCGTGTACACGACGCACGAACCGCTGCTCATCCTTGATCAGATCAGCACCCAACTCTATGTACCCGCCATCGATCATTCCGAACAACTTCCTCGAGCACGATGCCCCCTCGCCGTGGCAATGGTAGGTCCAAGCCATCCACTGACCGTCCTGTGTCCCCTGCTCATCGCTGCATCGTTCGCGCTCGCGAGTCGCCTACTGAGGCAGCATTTTGCGTGCTAGGATCCATCGACATTGGCACTTGAGGACACCGCGAGGTTGAAGCTCGTACCGGTCGCACCAGAGGAGCGTGGGGTATCTAAAAGCGATAGACGAGCACAAAGCAGCAGCCAGGACGGGGGCGCATGTTGAACCGGCGAGTACGGACAAGAAGAGGAACGAGAAGAAGACTAGGAATAAGAGAGGAGACATCTATTTGGACGAGTCCGACTCGGTCAACGAGCAGGTTTTCATCGATCAGTTGGAGGAAGAAGCGGAGGAGAGTGATATGGACCTGGGGGACTATGAAGAGGAGGAGGAGGACTCCGACAAGGAGATAGCGCGCTTATATGAAGAAGGAGGTGGTGTGAAGTCATCAGAGGAGGACACCGATGGCAACGATGGCAAGGACCATGGCGTTGACGAAGACGAGGACGAACCGAAAGATGAAGACGATAGCTTCAAAATATGACCATTTATTTTATTTAGATGGATTTTCACTTGTTTATGGAGGTAAAGTATCGGTGGCACGGATAGAGAGGTGACACAGATAGACCCTGCTTAAAAAAAGTGGAGAAGGGAGGGGTTATCCTGCCAGTTGGATCAGAGGATTAGTGGTTGGTGGGCACGATCCGCGTGACATCTGTGTCAGCCAATCAGGGCGTAGCACCCAGAGTGAGCACACGTTTGGGCTTTTGTGATATTTGTGACCAAGAGAGAGGGCATAACTGAGTAGTATCAAAACCAAGGGCAAGACAGAATAAGGGATTAAAATAGAAAATAGAAAGAGTAGGCATGTGTGTTCCTTTAAGAAATGGAAAATGCATGTTTCGTACTAAACCACATGGATCAACCAGTGTCATTTGAATGTTGTCTTCTTTTCATAAACCAAGACTAGAGTCACTACAGGTGTGTCCTTTTCATAAACCACACGGATCCACCAGCTGTCATTGCATGTGTGTTCTTTTCATAAACCACATGGATCCACTAGATGTCATTTCATGTGTGTCCTTTTCATAAACCACAACCAGAGTCATTGTATGTTTGTTCTTTTCATAAACAACCACTTGGATCCACTGCATGTCATTGCATGTGTGTCCTTTTCATAAACCACAACCAGAGTCATTGCATGTTTATTCTTTTCCTAAACCACCACCTGGATCCACCAGAGTCACTTCATGTGTGTGTGTCAGTGTGCATCGTTGTGGTTTTTGAAAACAACACATGCAATGATGCCACTCCAGCATGTGGTGGCTTTTCATAAACCACATGGATCCACCAGTTGTCATTGCATGTGTGTCCTTCTCATAAACCACATGGATCCACCTTTGTCATTGCATGTCTTTGCATGTGTGTTCTTTTCATAAACCACCGCTAGTTTCATTGCAATGTGTGTCATTTTCTGAAATCACAACCAAAGTCATTGCATGTTCGTTCTTTCCATAAACCACCACTTGGATCCACTGCATGTCATTGCATGTGTGTCCTTTTCATAAACCACCTAGATCCACCAGAATCACTACATGTGTTTCCTGTTCATAAACCACATGGATCCACCAGTTGTCATTGCATGTGTGTCCTTCTCATAAACCACATGGATCCACTAGTGGCATTGCATGTCTTTGCATGTCTGTTCTTTTCATAAACCACCACTAGTATCATTGCAATGTGTGTCCTTTTCCTAAACCACATCCAGAGTCATTGCATTTTTATTCTTTTCATAAACCATCACTTGGATCCACTGCATGTCATTGCGTGTGTGTCGTTTTCATAAACCACAACCAGAGTCATTGCATGTTTGTTCTTTTCATAAACCACCACCTGGATCCACTAGAGTCCTTGCATGTGTGTCCTTTTCATAAACCACCACTAGAGTCATTCAGTGTGTGTCCTTTTCAAAAACCACCACCTGGATCCACCAGATTCACTACATGTGTGTCCTTTTCATAAACCACCACTAGTGTCATTGCATGTGTCTGTGCATGTGTGTCAGTGTGCATCACTGTGGTCTTTGAAAAGAACAAACATGCAATGATGCCACTCTAGCATGTGGTGTCCTTTTCACAAACCACATGGATCCACTAGTTGTCATTGCATGTGTGTCCTTCGCATAAACCACATGGATCCACCAGTGTCATTGCATGTCTTTGCATGTGTGTTCTTTTTCATAAACCATCACTAGTGTCATTGCAATGTGTGTCCTTTTCATAAACCACAACTAGAGTCATTGCATGTTTGTTCTTTTCATAAACCACCACTTGGATCCACCAGAGTGTTTGCATGTGTGTCCTTTTCATAAACCACAACTACAGTCATTGCATGTGTGTCCTTTTCATAAAACACCACCTGGATCCACGAGAGTCACTGCATGTGTGTCCTTTTCATAAACCACCACTAGAGTCATTGCATGTGTGTGTGCATGTGTGTTAGTGTGCATCAATGTGGTTTTTTGAAAAGAACAAACATGCAATGATGCCACTCCAGCATGTGGTGTCCTTTTCACAAACCACATGGATCCACCAGTTGTCATTGCATGTGTCCTTCTCATAAACCACATGGATCCACCAGTGTCATTGCATGTCTTTGCATGTGTGTTCTTTTCATAAACCACCACTAGTGTCATTGCAATGTGTGTCCTTTTCCTACACCACAACCAGAGTCATTGCATGTTTGTTCTTTTAATAAACCACCACTTGGATCCACTGCATGTGACATAGGTATGATTACTCGGATGTTCATGATTCGCTACCCTATGAGTGGATGAAGGCTTATGGCCCACGAAGGTTTCAGATGATAGTCCAAGGAAGCAACCGACAAAGGCTTTGATTGTATTAGGAAAGGGACTATGAACCGATATTGTGTTGGTATTGTAATTACACGTCTATGAAACCTATCTCCATACAACTTTGAGACCCGACCTATTATATATATAGACGGGAGAAGCCCAAGCGAGGGTACCGAAAATCTAGAAGACAACTTGCAATAGTGTGATTACTCAATATTCAGGCGACTTTGATTCCATTGTTTCCCTGACATCCGACGAAATCCCCGGCGTTCTCTTTTCCGCGAAACCCCAAGTCCATCACCATGGGCATTGACGAGGTTACCCCTCATCAATTAGCACCGTTTGTGGGAACTCTAAACACTAGAAACACGGATTCAGCGGAACGCTCTCCACCAAGCATCAACTCGACGAAAGCAGATCCACACCCGCCCACCTGTAAAGCTACACCGACAGAAGCACCGGACCCTGCCCTTGGATCCTCAATGGAAGTCGAAGCACAGATCGAAGCAGGCGACAGAAGCGAGAAAATCGAGATGAATCTGGGGGATCTTGATGGTCTTTACGACAATCTCTCCTTCGGATCAGACCCACAATTAACCCGACCACGCGAAGCAAGCCTCGCAAATTCGGAAATCGAAGAAAGCAGCGAAAGCATCAACTTCGGAATTCGGATGGCGGAAATCTATCCAGAACAAAAACTGATGGACTTCACTAGATCATCCGATAGTGTCTCCATTGGTGCAAACAATGACGTTACCAATCCATATGCCACTCAGCACCAAGTATGCGTAATCATCGGAGACGCCACGACCAAGCAAGACTCCAACGGTAACCCGATTTTTAATCCCGATGATATATTTTCAAACCATAATGCAGGAAGTCACGACAATGAAGGAAGCCAAGGAAACAGGGGAGTCCCAACAGCTAACCGTGCAAATCGGGAGGAAGGGCAACTGTGCGAAGGCGAGAGGCAAACTCTCAGCTTACCAGCCAATGCATGGGAGAAAGCAAGAGCAGCAATTTCGGGTGCGGTTCCAATGTCAGCGAATGCTACCCACGAAGACCTATTGGCATACCAATATCTGCTTCATCGCAAACAGAGAGATTTACTCAGGATACAGAGGTAACTCGACGAAAGGAAAAGGGTCACCGGCAAATCTAGCATACGACAAGCACAGTTAAGCTCCACCCGAGGATCAAGGCGTCACAGGAGGAGCATCGCCAAGGAGAAGGACGTCCAGGTTGCGGGTATCCCGGAAGAAGAGAGGGGCGGACTAATCCGAGACCTTGATCTATCATTTATGTCAATAGACCAAGCTGGAAATATCAAGGCAAAAACAGCTCACGCTGCCATTTTAGCCGAGCAAACATATCTAATTACAATGCAGCCCACACCCAACGATCCCCGCGTGGCCCTTCACCGTTCTGCTCTAATGAATCTTGGCATGGTAGGAGAGTCTCTCGCACAAGCAGACAAAGGAACCACGCGACAACCTGATAGATCCCCACGCCGTCGCAGCAGCCCTCAGCACGGAGGTCATACCCGACAACCATGATCACCACATCGGGTCCACTTTTCAGAATCAGAACCGCGAAATGAAGAAAGAAACAACATCACCCAGCGACAGATCGACTGATCCAGAGAAGAACGCAACACCCAAAGAGACCATGATGGTGAAAGCAAGGAAGAACAAGAATTATGTAGAGCTAGTTGCTTTACCCGACAGGTTCGCAAAACTCTGGAACCAAAAGATTTTAAGTTACCCCAAGATCGCCAAACGTACGATGGTCTTCAAGAACCCGAAGCTTGGCTGACAGATTACCTGGCAACCGTCAGACTACAAGGCGATTCCAAAGCTACATCAGTGCAAAGCTTGCAGCTACACCTAACCGGTGCGTTGTGCTCCTGGCTAAAACAACTACCCGACGAGTCTATCAATAGCTGGAACGATCTTGAGGACAAGTTTATGAGGAATTTCAACTCCACATTCAAGCAACCCGCATCTTTGGAGCAATTATGGGCCTGCAAGCAAAAATCAGGGGAGCCAATATGGGCTTTCGTCCAACGATGGAACATCATAAAAAATTTGGCTGAAGCCATATCCGATGAAAGAGTAATTGACGCATTCAATGATGGACTTCGTCGATAGAAGTTCATTGAAGAACTAGGGTGGATCAAGCCAAAGACAATTTCATAGCTGATGGACATAGCCAATCGATGGGCCGATGGGGAGGACGCAGTACACAACAAAAGAGCCCGCTCACCCAAAGACGATAGAGATAGGCGTAATAATCATCAAAGACGACGAACCAATGATGGATATCATACACCTAGCTACGTTGCAGCAAGTTTCTCTGGAGGGGACAATCGACGAAGTAACGATTACAATAATGGATATCACAGCAAAAGACAGATGTATTCTAACTCCATTGTAGATTGTGCAACTACCGGTTGCTTCTTGCTCTTCCAGCTTACCGCCCTACCATTCACCAAAAATACAAATCCTGTCTGAGACTTCGAGTCATCAGGATCTGAGTGCCAGCTCGCATCCACGTAACCAGTTATGTTTAGAGCTTCATCATTGCCTCCATAGACTAGGACCATATCCTTTGTTTTCCTGAGATACCTTAGGATATTTTTCACAGCTGTCCAGTGATCCATTCCTAGATTACTTTGGTATCGGCTCACCAAACTAAGAGCCAATGCCACATCAGTTCGAGTACTTAGCATTGCATACATGGTAGAACCTATGGCTGAGGCATAGGGGATGTAAGACATCCTTTCTCTATCGGCGTCCGTTACCGGACATTGAGATAAACTCAGTATGCTACCTTTTGTTATAGGTGCCAAACCTCTTTTGGCATCCTCCATTTGAACCTCTTCAAAATCTTCTCAAGGTAAGTACTTTGACTTAATGCAATTAGGCGTCTTGATATATCTCTACAGATTTTGATGCCTAATATGTATGCAGCATCACCTAGATCCTTCATGGAAAATTGACTACTCAAATATGCTTTCACGCTTCTCATAAGATCCACGTTGTTTCCCATGAGTAATATGTCATCCACATATACTACTAGGAATACAACTGAGCTCCCACTCGCTTTCTTGTAAACACAAAACTCTTGTTGATTTTGGACAAATCCAAAACAATTGATCACTTGATCAAAACATTGGTTCTAGCTCCGAGATGCTTGCTTCAATCCATAAATGGACCGCTGAAGCTTGCACACCTTTCCAGCATCCTTAGGATCAACAAAACCTCCGGGTTGCATCATATACAACTCTTCATCAATGTGACCATTGAGAAATGCGGTCTTGACATCCATCTGCCAAATTTCATAGTCGAAATGGGCAACAATTGCTAGTAAAATCCGGACAGCCTTAAGCATCACTACGGGAGAGTAAGTCTCATTGTAGTCGACTCCTTGAATTTGTCAAAAACCCTTTGCGACAAGTCGAGCTTTGTGAATGGTCACATCTGTCTTTTTCTTAAAGATCCATTTATTTTCCACGGCCTTGCGGCCTTCGGGAAGACCTACCAAGGTCCAAACTTGGTTCTCATACATGGATCCTATTTCGGATTTCATGGCTTCTAGCCATTTCTCGGAATCAGCACTATCCATTGCTTCTTTGTAGTTTGCAGGTTCTTCCTGTTCATCTAGGATGACAGACATCACAAGACTATCGTACCAATCAGGAGTGGCACAAACTCTTGTAGACCTGCGAACCTCAAGAGTCTCGACGTCGTTGTTTTGATCATCATCATTGGGATCTTCCTCCATGTTGGAGAGCGGTTTCGGAACAGCTTCCATTGTGCTACTCGGAATTTAGAGAGAAGGGTCAACAACTTCATCTAACTCAATTTTCCTTCCACTAATTCCTTTGGCGAGAAACTCTTTCTCGAGAAAGGTGCCAGCTTTCGTGACAAACGTTTTGCCTTCGGCCTTGTTGTATAAAGTATACGCAATTGTTTCCCTTGGGTACCCCACAAAGATGCATTTTTCCGATTTAGGTTCGAGTTTGTTAAGCTGTAGTTTCTTGACGTAAGCCTCACATCCCCAAACTTTTAGAAATGACAATGTTGGCTTCTTGACATACCATATCTCATATGGGGTTGTCTCCATGGATTTGGACGGTGCTCGGTTCAAAATAAAAGCAGCGGTTTCTAACGCATATCCCTAAAATGATAGAGTACACTATCTAATAGAGTACGGTTATGTCATTCCGACACACCATTACGCTGTGGTGTTCTGGCTGGCGTAAGCTGTGGGATTATCCAACAGTCCTTTAAGTGCACGTTAAACTCATAACTCAAATACTCGCCTCCCCGATCCGATCAAAGATGCTTGATTCTCTTGTTAAGTTGATTCTCTACTTCCTTCTAAAATTCCTTGAACTTTTCAAAGGTTTCAGACTTGTGTTTCATTAAGTAGATATATCCATATCTACTCAAATCATCAGTAAAGGTAACAAAATAACGATAACCATTGCGCGTTGAGACACTCATTGGTCCACATACATCCGTATGTATGATTCCCAGTAGGTCTTCAACTCTCTCCATCGTGTCGGAGAAGGGTGTCCTAGTTATCTTGCCCATAAGGCATGGCTCACATATATCAAGAAATTCGAAATCTAATGACCCAAGAAGTCCTTCTGAATGAAGCTTCTTCATGCGCTTTACGCCAATGTGACCAAGATGGCAATGCCACATAAACATGGAATTATCATCATTATGCTTACAACGTTTAGCATCAATATTAGGGATGTGAGTATTGCAATCAATATCTAGTAAGAATAAACCATTACTCACTGGCGCATGAACATAGAAGATGTTATCCATATAAATAGAACAACCACTTGTTCCAGATTTAAACGAATAACGATCTTGCAACAAGCAAGATCCACTTACAATATTCATACTCAATGTAGGTACATAATAGCATTTATTAAAAACTAGAATCAATCCTGACGGCAGATGTAGAGATAAAGAGTCAACGGCCACCACATCGACTTTCGTGCCATTTCTGACGCGCATCGTCACCTCGTCCTTTCCAAGCCGCCTCTTACTCCGCAGCTCCTGCTGGGAGTTACATATGTGAGCAACAGAACTAGTATCAAATACCCAGGTGTTACTCCTGGCGTTGGTAAGGAACACATCTATAACATATATATCACATATACCTTTGTCTTTGGCAGCTATCTTTCCGGATTTCTTGTCCTCAATGTACTTGGGGCAATTGCGTTTCTACTGCCCATCCCCTTTGCATTAATAGCACGTGGTACTGGACCTAGGGCTGGGCCTAGTAGCCTTAGAGATGTTGGCAACTGCTTTACCATCCTTCTTTGGCTTGTTGCCCTTTCCCTTTTTCCTCGACCTTTTAAAGTTAATGGTCTTATTAACCATTAACACCATGTGTTCTTTCTTGATCTACCTCAGCAGTTTTGAGCATGGAGAGTACTTCAGCAAGGGTCTTAGTCATCCCTTGCATGTTGTAGTTCATCACAAAGCTCTTGTAGCTAGGGGGCAGCGAGTGCAACACCCTATCAATCGCAAGCTCTTCTGGGATTTTGTAATCCAGAGCATTCAAGGGCTTAGCGTAGCCAGACATTTTGACTATGTGCTCACTAATACTGTTGTGCTCTTCCATCTTAGCAGAGAAGAAGAGCTCGGAAGTATCATACCTTTCTGCACGAGCGTTTAGACCATGTTCATAATAATGAGTTCAAGTTTTAATTCATATTCCTAAACTAAAATAAAAGAACTCCCACTCAAATGAACACCCCTCTATTCATTTCAGTGATCACATGACCCCAATCCGCTGCACCTCCCACGATCGTCACGGCCATCAGTGCAGTTTAAAAGGTGGACATTCCCCAATGTCGAACACATCAACCATGTGATTCATGTTCAACCTTTCGGTCTCTTGTATTCCGAGGCCATGTCTACACATGCTAGGCTCGCCAGTTCTAACTTGTGTGTATCTGCAGTGCAACATGGCTTACACCCACCGTATGCGAACGCAGATATGTCTGACACCTGATCGTCACGGTCTGCCTCATAACGGAGAACTTTCTTGGTGGTGCACACACAAGGGGAATACGAATACTGGAATTCTGTGAGGGATTATCCTATTATGCTACCGTCGTATATATTATCATACTAGCATAACAAGATGCACACAAAGGTACTTCTTAAAGTAAAGTGTCATGACGTGGTTGCAGCTTCTTGATCACCATCAAGAGCTCCAATGGATGTTTCATAAACTTGTCATTGCCATGTCACAACACTAGCCCCTATGCAAATCAAAGATAGACTCCTCTATATTATCTATTGCATGTTTTACCCGGCTTTAGGGCTTTCGCGGTAGAACCCCTTCCCACCTACGAATGTAGAGCCACAACATGGATTCAATGATTGCCGTTTTACTTCCCTTTTCAGGGCCCTCCAATGTCGATGTCATATCAACTACCGTAGAGAGACAAACACCCCCTAAGACACTTTGATACGTGGACCAGTCTCGTGAATCACCACGTGAGGTCGGTTGGGGGCCGCTACAACAAACAGTACCGCGATATGAACAAGAACATAAAAGAGGGTAGCAACTAGAGAATCAATGCCCACATATTGCTATGTGTTCTATCTGTACGACATGTCTACCCATAGACCCGCTCTGATACCACTGAAGGGTTCCATAGCAAAAAAAAAAAAAATTCTATCTACTCGAACACTAATACCAGGATCTATACTATGTAGACATAAGTAACGGAGAAGGGATATGGTATTCATACCTTTGAAGACCGAGGCACGCCTTACGCAGGAAGGCATATATTGATGAAGACGAGCAGCACCCCGAGTGTGGTGCCTCCAAAGTACTACACATGTCCGGCGTAGGCGGCGTATCCCGGGCTCCGATCCAGCCGAGCAGTGGAAGAAGAAGATGCCGGACCGAAGATCACACGATGGTAGTATGAAGGTGGAGAACTCAAGTTCCTTGAGGTCCTCCCCAATGATGACCCACAAGTATAGGGGGTATATCGCAGTATTTTCGATAAGTAAGAGTGTCGAACCCAACGAGGAGCAGAAGGTGCTAGGTAGTGGTATGGATTATGAATTCTCTGCAAATACTTAGCAAACGGATTTTTAGGGGTTTTTGATAAAGCAAGTAAACAAAGTACGAGTAAATAAAAGACAGTAGGAGTAAATGCAGCAAGTGGCCCAATCCTTTATGCAGCAAAGGACAAGCCAGTTGTATTACTTAAGATGACCAAACGTTCTCGAGGACACATGGGAAGACTGTCAAGTGCTTTCGCTTCATATAGTTGATTAATCTTCTTTAGCTTGCTAAGTGTTGTGTGGGTGAACCTGTGCTAATGTACCGACCTTCCTAGGACTAATATATACTTGTGATTATACCCCTTGCAAACATCCGTAAGTACAAGAAATTAATTAAGGTAGAAACCTAACCACAGCTTTAAACTCTAAGACCCTTACGTCCCTTGTGCAATGGTTTCCTAACGTGGGTTCAGGTTTCTGTCACTCCGGCAACCCCTACGATTAGTAGCCAAATACACAATGAATTCCCCTAGGCCCATATAGGTGAAGTGTCATGTAGTCGACGTTCAGATGACACCACTAGAAGAAGTACACCACAACTTAAATATCAAACCATTGAATCTTTCTCAACACAACTCCACTACTAAGAACATGACTTCTCCCATGTCCTCAAGAACAAAACGAACTACTCACAAGACATCATATGGATCATGATCAAAGATGGAATAATGATGTATAACAATCTTAACATAAACAATAATTCAATGGTTCACTCAATAGCATCAACTACAAAGAGTAATCAACGCCGAGAAAGTTTCCCCTATGAACTATGCAAGATTCAACGCAATTGTTACAGCAATATTGAGATGGTGGTGAAGGTGCTGATGGTGATGCTGGTGGTGATGATGATGATGATGATCCCGATGAAGTCCAGCTTGATGGTGGTGTTGATGGCGACGATCTCCCCTCTATGGGAAGGAATTACCCCGACAAAAATCTGTCTGCCAGAGAGATCTTTCTCTCTTGGTGTTTTCCGCCCCGCAGAGGCGGCGGAATCTTTCTGTGGTCGCTCCCCGAGTCTGAGGTTTTCGGGAGGATAATATACGCCAGAGGGGAGTGCCAGGGGTGTACCAGGGTGGCCACACCACCTGGTACCCCGGCCTAGGCTGGCCCGCGCCAGGGGGTGGTGTGGCCCCCCTGTGGCCCATCTCCAGCCCCCCTTCTGGCTTCCTCCGTCTTCTGGAAACATAGGATTTTCCGTACATTTTCTCGGATTTTCTGATCTTCGCGAATTTTTCCTCCAAACAGCACCTTTTCCATCAGAATCCTGACTGTAGCAGTCCATGCTCTAAAAGTCATCAACCATGCAAAAATAGATGAAATAACATAAGTATCACCTCTCAATACGAAATATATCAGTGAATAACAGTGAATTATGACATAGAATAGTGATGCAAAATGGACGTATCACCCAATATTACGGAGAAGTCCTCAAAGGAAAATGAGAGAGAGAATAAGAGAATTGGATGCCTGAAAAGGGGTGGGGGAGAACCCTATATATAGTAGGAGGGGGGCTCACCACCAAGGGGCTAGGTGGTGTGGGACTAAACCCCACACCCGCCGGCCACCTAGGGGCTGCCGCCGGCCCTAGGTGGGCCCCACTTGGGCGGCCCACCAAGCCAAGGCTGGCCGACCCCCTCCCCTTAGGCGCCTTGCCCTATTGGGCCTCCCTTCGGGTGAGGCCCATTAGCATTAGGAAGCCTTTAATAATAAAATAAAATATATATTTAATATTAATTCTCCAATTAATATTCAAATACATATATTATCATATTCCTTTACTCCGGAACTTCTTCCGAACCCCTTCCGATCACCATCGGATGTTACCCGGAACTATTCCGGTTTCTCTCTCTCTATTGCTCCTACGGTACCTCATCTATCCCTAAGCGCCCCACCCTTAAGCCTGACATCCTTCGGTTCGGGAATACTATAGACATGATTGAGAATCCTCTGACATCAATGATCATCAGCGGGCCCTGAATGCCCATGATGACCCCCGTGCATTCCACGAATCTTATCGCTCGAACCGTGAATAGTCGTTTCCCGTTCCCTTTGCCACGTGATACCTAGTTCATCTGAGACTTGATCTTTGGTATCTCCATACCTTAGTTCGATCTCGTTACCGATGAACTTGTTTACTCGTTACCATGCCATTGCATTCCGTGACCCAGTCACACGCTTGCAAGCTTCGTTAATGCAACGTCACCGAGATGGCCACATATGTATCTATCCGTTACATGGACTGGAAAATCCTGGTCTTTATATGTACTCCTCTACGCGCTCCTTTGGGAAACCTGAGTCGCACATTTTCGATCACCCAGTCACGGTATGGTACTTGATAACCATCTAAGGTCCCTCCAGAATGGTGATTTGCATTATATTAAAGTCTAAGGATCAGGTTCCGAGGTTTCATGCGTTTATCATCAATGGTGAACTTTGTAACTAGATCTCATTGAGATACAACTATCGGATGTTTGTCTATTACGTCATTCAACCAATGACGTGACCTCATTGTCAATTGGCATAAATGCCCATGATCTTGAAACCCAGATCATCCTCATGACCAATGAACTAGTTCGCTAGAGGTAACTAGAGACACGGTTTTTTTACATACCACACGTGTATTAACGTTTCGTATTAACACAGTTATAGCACAGTATGAAACGTATTATGAACATATAGGAGATATATCAAACAATACACTTGATTATTTGCCTCTAGGGCATAACTCCTTCAACTATAACCAACAAGGGGGCCGGGATCAGCACCGAAGATGGCGACAAGATCATTCAGGTTGTTCAGCACATCCTTGGTTGGAAATATTTCGGCATAAAGATTCTTGAAGGTACGGCGGGAGTGGACAAGAAGGTTGTGCCCACGAACGTTGTTGGCCTCCAAGGTGCTAACAACATCCGATAATGGATCAACCTTCTTATCTTCATTCAGCGTTAGGTTCTGGCTAGTCAGTTCTGAAAATAAAAAGGGAAGAAAGGATTGGTAACCAAAGGAAAGAAATAAGACAAAGATTCACAAGACAAAAACTTACGGGTCACAGAATCATTGAGGGCCTCTAGGCGCTATCATAGATTTGCATCTCGAATAGCGGCTTGCCTAGCCACTTCTTCGGCATCATCTTTCGCCTTCCGATTGGCCTCCTCCAAAGCATCTTCAGTGGCTCAAAGTCTAACATCAAGATCATCAGCGTGCTTCATCGCCTCATCCCGAATAACTCCAGATTGCTTACCAGCAGATGTGAATAAATAATGAAAAAAATGAGGAAGAATATCTCATGAAGAAATTACGAAGACGACCAGCACATACCCCTCAGTTCGTCGGCTTCAGCACAAATTCTTATAAAACGAGAGGCCATGCTGACCATCTCGCACATCAAAGGCTGAGCAAAGAAACATCACAGCAAAAGAAGATGAGGGCAAAATAAAAAGGGCTATGGGAAGAAATATTCTGAAATAAAAAGTGACTTACATCCTTCATATCCACATCAACAGGCTCTTTAGATATCACCACCCCTTTATCTGTCATTTTCTTCCTTTTTTGCGGCGGCAGCTTGGATGAAGTGGCAGCATCTTTTTTGATGACCTTCTCGACAGGATACATGAGCTTTTCTTTCGGCTCCGCCGATGGCGGAGGAGATTTCTTGATAGAGCAGCCCACAGATGTATGAAGAGGAGATGTGGGAGGATCTTCATCATCACTACAAAATAACAACACAAGTGGAACAAGCATCAGCAGTAAAAACCACCTAGTAAAACGAAAAAAGAAGCAAGCGAATACTTACGAAGACACATCCTGCGCAAGGCGGGATAAATTCACCTCGGCAGGAGCAACCACGATCGGAGAAGTACCAAAAGGCTTGGAAGCAGTCGTGTCATCCGAGTCATCGACCCTTTCCACAACATAAGGGCGCTTCCTCTTTTCGCGAGCACGCTCTACATGGAAATCTCCGGAGCCAGCTGAAGGAAGAGATTGTGTCTTCGAAGAAGTATCGGATGTAGAGAACTTCCCTTCCTCATCCGCAGCAGTCCCAGTCACAGGGAGATCGTCGGATGCAGAGGGATGGGCAGGGGACTCACCACTTCCAGGAAGAGGAGGAAGGGAGCTGAGATGATCAACATCCTACGCAAAGAGGAATACATGAAGAAAGGAAAAGTACATCTGCAAACAAAAGAAAGGAAAAGATGAAGGCAAAGGAGATTTACCTCAGGGAGCCGGTTTTTCTTGCCAAAAGGCTCGATAAGACAGGCTGAAGGAACCAGGATTTTCTTGGTCAAAGTGGTGAAGCTCCAGACCCTTTTCTCATACACCTTGAGGGCAAGGTCTTCTGAGGAAATCCTCATCGGGTCCTTCCTCCCGGTGTACGCCCACATGCTAGAAAGCCGGGTATGAAGCGACTGGATGCAAATCCGCAAAAAGTATGCCAGGACCTGGAGACCCAACAATTCCTTGCCAACCTCATGATGCAGCTTTGAAATATGATCGACAAAGGGCTGGATTTCTGCCATTTCTTCAGCAGAAGGACGCTGATCCTAGGAGTCAAGTTTACAACAGGTTTTCCTAGATCAAAAGGGGCTAACCCAAAAGATTGGCCTTTGAGTGGCTGATCCTTGACATAAAACCACTTGGACTTCCAACCTTGGACAGAATCAGTGATTTTGAAGTCCAAGTCATCAACATTAGATCAAACAGAAAAAATGGTGCCACCAACATTATGGACAATTGTGTCAGTGGCATTACGACAAACATAGAAGAAGTGCTTCCAAAGGTCCCAATGGGGATGAATCCCAAGAAAACACTCACAAAGAGTGAAGAAACAAGCGACATGGAGAATAGAGTTGGGCGTGAGCTGATACAGCTACACGCCATAAACAAACAAAAGGCCACGAAGAAATTCGTGGACATGAAGAGGAAGACCGCGAAAGAGGAAAGGGAGGAACATTACCCTCCATCTAGGCTCGAGGATGGGAGCAGACTCGTCTCCAGGGAGCTTGAAGGAACCCTCTGTCAGATGGCCGGAGTTCCATGCCTCACGGAGTTCCCGTGTCATGCACTTGGTGGGAGCCCATTCAACGGGCGTCTTCCTAGTGGCCTTCACGGCGGCAGCCGAAGTCCTAGCAGCTTTGCTTTTGCCTATGGTGGAAAAAGGGGAATACGAGCACAAGAACCGAAGTTTTGCAGGGGAGCAAGAGCAGGAGTTCGCAAGGGGTCAAGAGCCCAAGGAAGAAGATGAGGCAAGGGGAGGTAACGTGAAATAGTAAAACACACCTCCCCTCCCTTATAAAGAGAAAAGACGTGAGGACTCAACCGTTCGATGAAAAATCAAACTAACAGAATGTCACACGATGGTGACTCATGTTACAAAGATTCCATAAAGGAAATATTTAAAGAAAGTTATGGCTGCGGTAAAAACGGAGAACAGCGCGTGACGCCTCGATTCTCGAGCAGAGAGGGGGCGTGCAGTCAAAAATCTCCGCTAAATACGCTATCACGTGTCATCATTACTGCTGCATGGGCCCACGTGAAATCTCCGCTAAATCTCCGCAGATATCGAGGCTTACAATTGAAAATATGACCCAAAAAAACAAAAATCGGAGCCGAAGTAAATTCCTCCAAGAAGAGATTTGAGACTACAACCGAATATACAATATTACGATTATAGCCTCGGGGGCTACTCCTATCGGGAGCATTGGTCGTCCACCCAAAAAAGTTACACAAGCACTATCACCATAGACATAAGTTTTCGAGCCTATGTTTTGATACATATATCTAAACATAGCGTCGGGGGCTACTCCTATCAGGAGCGCTAGCGTGCACCTGATAAAGAAAAACAAAGAAAACATTCACCAACAAGATACTCCTATCGGGATTAGTTGCAAAAAGAAAAAAGTTCTTCAGCCGCTGCAAAACAAAAACTCTCGGATCGCACCCAATGCGATAAAAATCCGAATGCCATGTTCAGAAGCATGAAGGTAAGACCCAAGGATTCATCTTATGTGGCCTGGTAATCGCACAAGAATGTGCTCTGCCAGTAAAATATCCGTATCAACGATACGATGAAAAATCCCAACAGACGTGTTGGGTACCCGATAAAAATAAGAACACTGGAATTTAGTATTCGATAAGACCTCAGTGGCTTGAACTGAATTATGCCAAAAGCAAATTCCGGATTTGATCTTGTGGACTTGAATTTGATGTAGGACAACCTTGTTTTTCCCCAGGAGCAATTAATTGATTCCTGATCCGTCGGAAGCATCAGACTCATTGTACCAAAATCCCTACAAAGATAAAAAGGAAAAAGAAAATTTGAGACTCAACCTGAAACTACGGTTCAAGTAGAGTATCGGGGGCTACTGACATAGGTATGATTACTTGGATGTTCATTATTCGCTACCCTATGATTGAATGAAGGCTTACGGCCCACGAAGGTTTCAGATGACATCCCAAGGAAGCAACCGACAAAGTCTTTGATTGTATTAGGAAAGATACTAGACATTGTGTTGGTATTGTAATTACACGTGTATGAAACCTATCCGCATACAGCTTTGAGACCCGGCCTATTATATATAGACGGGAGAAGCCCAAGCGAGGGTACCTAAAATCTAGAAGACAACTTGCAATAGTGCGATTACTCAATATACAGGCGACTTTTATTCCATTGTTTCCCTGAAATCCGACAAAATCCCCAGCGTTCTCTATTCCATGAAACCCCAAGTCCATCACCATGGGCATTGATGAGGTTACCCCTCGTCACTATCTTTCAAACTAATCAAAAGTCGTCAAATTCTAAACAAATAAAGTCTTTGCGTTCACATCTGATGGGACAATATGTTGACTCTGCTACCAGCACTTGATGGCACAACCAGAATTCTGGAGTGTGCCAGAGGAGATGGGATGCAGATGGGAACTAGTAGCTGCATCCATACATAGTTAAAAAATTAATGTAATAATATTTATAAAATTGTAATCTGGTCCACATGACCCCATCACAGACACGTTGCATGCGCCAGATATAAATAAAGACGACACAACTAGTTTAGTTACAATGATAATTCAACAAACGACGTTACTATGCCCGCTTCTTTCTGCTCCTCTTATTAGTCTGCTAGTCCACGCTGCATTAAGCAACAGTTGACGAGGATGAAAAAATGATAAAATGGCAAATGAAACAATTTTTAAGCTTACATTTCATTTGGAGAATCTAACTTAGATGAAATTGGCAAGGATTTATTATTTCTCCTGCAGTTAGCCGAAAGATCCTCAAGAACATCCTCAATCACCCCTGCAACTTCTTCATATTCTAATACACCTCCATTATTTTCCTTTTCCTCCCCGTTCCACTTATCCTTTTGTTTATTTTCACACCCTTTTCTCACCGGCACCTCCACTTCTTCATAAATTTGCTGCTTACCTACGTTTTCCTTCGAGTGCTCATCACTGTTTTCCTCCACCTGCTGCACTTCCTCAAGTTCTTCATCTTCGCGCTGCTGTTCCTCCAGTTCTGGCTGAGAAGCCTCATTTTCTGCCACCAAGGTGTGAACAAGGACAAGATCATGTGTAACTGGCTTTTTGCACAACCTCTTGATATGGCCGAATCCTCCACAACGTTTGCATTTTCTTTTCCTAGCTCCCAGCCTTGAACCTTTATCGGTGGAGGCTTCGATCCTTAGCTTTGTCGGCCTCCCAGGTGGCCTCCTAAGAACTGGTAGTTGTAGTTTGAACCCTGGATCGATAATCTCCCAATCATTTTCATCAGCCATAGGTGGTATGTTTTCTGCATAAGTTGCAGCAAACTTGTCCATAGAGAAATAGTTGTCAACATAGTTCTCTATTTCAGCTCTGCTACCTCTAAGCTTTAAGATGAAGTACAGTGCATGGTGACATGGTAGACCAGTAATGTGCCACTCACTGCATGAACAAGTCTTGTTTCCAATGTCTACAGTGTACCTCCATTCAGTTCCACGCTTGTATTCTTCATAAACCTCAGCCAATGTTTTGGAACTTCTGGCCATCCTCATCTTTATCGTTCTCATTGCCCTGGTTCTTGTATTCAGTAACATAACCACCTTTGGAACTATTTTATGGCCTAAAAAATTTCTTGCACAAATTCTTTGCCTTAAATCTATCTTCATCATTATGCACTGTCTTATTGCATCCAACAAAATAATAATTCCAAGTGTCTTCGTTCCCTAAATCTTAGAATTGAAACTCTCTGCCAAATTATTGCAAACAAAATCCACCTTGCTTAACTCACGAAACTTGCTTCTGGCCCATAGCTTGGTGCAATGTTCTTCAAGGTATTTTTTCACCTTTGGCACTACATACATGTTCTACAAGTAAGTAGCATGCGTGCTTGGGGTGTATGTGTATGCTGATCGCCACTAGTCCTCTTCAAGGATCTTTCCTTTGAGCTTCTTCGTAAAGTTAGTAGCGAGGTGTCGCATGCATTCCCTATGCTCAACCCCAGGAAACACAGCATCATTAGCATTCTCAAGACCCTTGCATACACCAGTGTGTATCACCAAGCCTTCAGGGTGACCAGTTACTATCCGTAGTCTCTCCATGAAGCATGTCCAGCTTTCATTTGATTGACCCTCAAGAACAGCATAAGCTATGGGTAGAAGCAAATTATGCGTGTCCAAAGCACAAGCAACATGTCCCCTGAACATCCCTGTTAAAGAAGTTGTGCCTATTGCCAAGTATGGCCTACAGCCGTCAGGAACCCCTTCTAGCATGCCTTCAGGCAGACAAAACATGTCCTGAAGCATTTCTTATCTTCCTGCTTATACCTGACCCCCCTTGAGACCTTTTCTCTTCCTTTCACAACCTTGTAATCGATGTCAACAACACTACTAGGTGATGTTTTCTCTACCTGAGCTTTGAAACTATACAACATGTGAAAATTGTCATTCCACTTGCCTTGAATGAAGTCTAGAGCCATCTCCTTCCCATCAGAGACTCTGTGGTAAGGAATTAGAATATCAAACTTTTTGCTAATCTTTGCTCTGAGTTCAGCAGGTCCAAAGTTATGATCCTGCCTCACCTAGTCAAGTACAGTAGCAGCAATCCACTTCGTAGTCACTGGTCTAATTTTATCTATTAAAGAAGTATTAGGGCAGTTGTGTTTCTTCATGTTTACTTTGATCTGCATTTGATAAGGATCCAAATAATTCAGAGCTAATTATCAGCAAAATAAATATGAGAAAGACTGAAACTAAATGTAGCTATTGCAACCTGAAATGGGTGTCCACCCCATATTGGAGATGCATGTAATCTCCATTTACACACATTACTTTCCCTACAATGCACCCTAAATCTCTTTTGGTCGCTCTTTTCAATGATAAATTCGAACCCAAATCTAATTGCATAGGTTGCAACTGCATATCTGCAGTCCTCCACATCCTCAAAGACAGTCCCCTCATCAATTGTAGGATTGTCCCTGTCAAAGTGTATCACTGGCCTGTCCTCATCTTTGTCGTCATATCTACATCCCATTTCCACATCTTCACATTGCTCTTCCTCATCAGTCCCTTAGTCAGGCTCAAAGTTCGAATCAACCAAATATTCCCTACTCTCCATCCTATCAGGGTTAGCAGCCACGTCTGGATATGCTTTCTCATCATCATCCGCACTTCCACACATTTCAGTGTCTTCATGCTCGCTCGACAAAGCATCATGCTCAAGGACAAGCTGTACAGACATCCTGCGATTACCGACACATATCCTTGCCATCACCATGGGACTAGAAACGCTAATTGGAGTATGCAGAAAAGGAATCACAGTTCTTACCCTTCAATGGGGACGTACGACACCTTCTCTAGGCTCCATACCTCCAAAGCTCTGCACCCCGCTTCATCTTCCCATGTTTCGTTCTCGTCTGTGCTCTCCAGACTTGAATGATATTATGTGCTTGCTAACCGCGCAGGACCCATATCCGTGTCCTCAAGCCTCATAGGATCCATCTCCGAGCGGGATTCGGATCACTAGCGTTGTTGGGCACCTAACCCAACTTCTGACTCTTGGTTTTCGTTTGTAGATGCGCCTGGGTGATGGACGGCGGCAAGGAGACAGGGCATGGAGGGAAGGGTAGGGGAGGGGACGTGAGGGGATGGCAGGGCGGGATGACGACAACCCAAGGGGAGAACGAGAGCGGTGTACGAATGAACAGAGTGGCGGCGATAGGAGTAGAGGAGTGGAGCGGAGTGGAGCTGGTTGCGACAAAACATGGAAATTACACAATGTGTTGCTGGGCAGCACTAGTCCTCGAACCTAGGATGCGCGCCATCGAAGGTGGAGGAGGCAGGCCCGCCAGTCAGAAAACATGCCACGTCGCCTTCCCTTGTTTGTGATGCACTTTAAAAAATGAAAACATGCCACGTCGTCATCCCCTGTTTCTGATGGTGTTGCTACAATTCGACGGTACATAGTGGCATAGAAATAATATCGTATAAACATAAGGGCACAGTCGTCAACATTTATAAAATGGAACCCGGTCTCCTACCTGTCCTGGTACATTGCCCGATGAGGTGGATAGCCACACTCGATCTTTTTAATACGTTCGCACTCTTATGCTAAGAAGGGAAATAAAGATTGAGCGGTTAATGCAACGAGTGTCAAATTATTACCCTCTTAGGAAATGGGAGATGATTATTTTCACGTGTGCCCGTAGTCCAAACCTACTATCATTCTTTCACTCCCCGTCTCTAACAAACCACAGTTCACCTTGCGTAGCTCTGCCACGTCGCACCACCTAGGGTAACATGGCCCTGCCTAAGCAGCTGTCACCGTCAGCGCGACAGTCGCCGAAACTAGAGTATTTAGCCCCTATAAGGTAGGCCCTGAAGCTCTACTTCAAGGCCGGTCTCCCATTGCCCTGCAAGGCGGATGATTTCGCCGAATGTGCCAAATCGTCTACGGAGGCAGCACTAGCATCGTCGGCACCGGATGCGGCGAGCAGGGCCAAGAGAGCGATGTGGAGAAATCGCGTGGCGGCATTACGGCATGCTCTAGGCAGGAGCAACAAGGTACGTATCAAATTGTTCATGAGAGCATGCCGCCGAGGGTACACACCCTCGAACAGGGCAGCACCAAGGTCTAGGAACTCTCGCGCCCATGCTTCAGCGCGTGCTACCTTACTGCAGTGGGGGAAGATGGGAACACGCCGTGTGCGGCAAAGACGCTCCATCCAACGCACCATCGGAGGCCGTACCGCGGTGGCGACCAAGCGTCTACGCTTAGCATGTTGGATTGTTCGATAGTTGTAGCCGGCAGCGAGCATCAGCTCAGCTCCGGAATTCAGGTTCCAGTTCACACAGACCTACGATCCCCAAAAGAAGATGCCAAATTTCAGTTTCGAAGAAATCGTTGCGGCCTTGTGGATGGTCCTACTAAACCGGGACTGGCGCATGCAAAGCAGTCGTGCATGAACGATGCAAATTTCTTGTAGTTATGCGAGAAGGCAATAGATCAGTTTGGGTTAAATGATCAAAGAACTTACATCCTCTCAAGGCAATTGGCTAGCCAACTTTTTTGGTGGAGATCTGTAGTTTCTTTAGTGTAGAATATTTAAGTTCGGACTGAAGAATGGCTTTTGTAGATCAAATCCTGACGCATTGTTCTATAAACTAGTAGGAAGTTTAGCCCACTTGTGTGCAGGTATAAGACCCTTTTGTATGGAAGTATTACTGTTGTAAACAAATACTATGAAGTATCTATTTCCTTCAATTACTACTCGTGGTTAAATCCAGTTAACTGGCATTTTTATCCTAGACAGCCAAAATTCAGACGATAGTTTATGTAAAGATTTTGCATCTGTTGTCTATGTTGTAAACCATTTTTCCTTTGTCTTGTGTTGTCTGCAAAATGGTCCTGCCGTTCAATGTTTTACAAATCTAGCTACCTTCTACTTGAAGAGGAGATGGATTACATTTTCATGGCATCCATAGAATTGACATTGCTCATTGCTAGACCACCCTCTTTTCATGAGGTTGTCCTTGGTTATTCACAGAAATTATAAAGCACAGTGTTCAACAAGTATGCATTAGACACACATACTTCAAATTCATTACCCACACATACTACGTCGATTCAAACTATTACACATTTTTAGTCGATGCTAACTTCATGATGCGCTCTCCATACTATAAATTCATTAGCCACACATACTATAGCAATTCACTAGAGTTATATTTTCACTCGATGGAAATCAGAACAACCAGCTTGTCCAAGCCTAGTTCCCCCACCGAAACTGTGTGCGCCGTCGCGAAACGGTGGTGGTCCTGTGCCATTGATCCTTCCAGGCCAAGACTGCAGGCAACGAGGATGATTCCTGGTCGCCCCTTCGGGGTTCTGAATGTCATGTACCGATTCCATAACCTCCTCCAGGTGGATGATCACCGGGTGCTTCTAGCAAAGATGTCGCCCTGCCTTGATTGGAATTCGCACCTCGTACATCTTAGGAACGGCGTCAAGATCTTTCAGCCACGCCTTTACCTTGATGACCCATATGTCGCTTGGTGGCACGATTTCCACCAGCTCGCCGCTGGTACGTCCAAAAGTATCTATAATTTTTGATAGTTTTATGATAATAATATGCTTTTGACAATCCTTTTTGTATAAAGTTTATGATTTATTTGGACTAACCTACTAATAGTTGAAAAAGTGCACAATGTTCTTGTTTTACACTTTGATGTGTAGGAATTACTAAGAATGCAAGTGGAAACCTTGTTCGTGTCAAATTGAGATATTTCCAAAAATCTGTCTCGGAACTCTTTTTGAAGATGGTCACGTTTCAGGTCGAAGAAAGCGTCAAACGGAAAACTCTTCAACTACAAAGTTGTTGGACCATACCTACCTATTAGCATTTTCTATTCCAAGTATATTCATGTTTTTATCTACCTTCCTAATTAAACTTGTTATGTGAAAATTAGTGATTAAATCTCTCATGAACTTGATGGCACTCTTTACTTTTCTTGCCCCTAATAAACTTGAACCATTGTGTCATCTATGTTGTATATGCTTGCACTTATATGTTGGGGATTAGCAGAACCATGTTGTCATGGGGAACGCTTTTAATATTGCACTTGTACATTGTACCCAGTTGATACCATGCACATTTGTTTATGGATGTCGTTGGTGTGAAATGAAAGGGGAGCTTGTAAGTCCATGGAGTTATGTATGTGTGTTAGAGAAACGCCTGGGCGGCTGGTCTAATCCATGTCTAATCATGGTGAAAATTTGCAGTGTAACCATAATGAGCAATCTATGAAGCATTCTTCTTATAAAAAAAGAGATAGAGATTAAAAAAATAAAAAAAAGAGATGAGAAAAGAGGAAAGAGAGAAAAAAGCACCATTTTCCCATAGTAAATAAGAAGATTGCTGAGATGCTTATTGTCTGCTTGCCTTATCATTTTGATATTGGGATTCTTCCGTATCATCGGGCAAGGGGTACCCCGTTGGCGGTTCTCTATGATACACATGTACTTACTATGACAAGAACTTACATGTAACTAAACTTGAGTAGCATGAGGAGCGGCCCTCGTATTCAAGGCACATGAGATTGCCAACTTATGCTTTGTCAAGCATATACTCCATAGTTTGTTCACTTTAACCTTAATCACTTCAAGATGCTTATGATAGGGGCAATGAGAGCTGAAAGCTAATAAGTACCATAATTTTTGGAAGCTCTTTATGAAGCTTGAATCCGTGCTTCCTTCTATGAAGGCCTTTCTTTTATTTTATATTGAGTCTCCATCTTTTATCTTTATGCACCTATTAAGAGAGCATAGTGGTCATTCTTAGTTTAATGTGCATTGTCCCAAAACTTGTTCATTGATTCATAAATTTGATATTGCTTGTTCTTAAATTATTTGTATCTAGTCACCCTTATGAACTTTGAAGGTGTCTTATGCATTTATGTTTTGCTATACCATGAGGGACAATATGAATACCACACTTATTATGTTTTCTATATGTGAAACAAACAAACGTCTTTCAATGCATTGTTATTCATGATCTTTTGTTTGTACATTTTCATGTTACAACATAGTTGCTATGTTTTATTGTTAGCCCTCTATTTTCCATGTTCATGTTTACAGTACCTTGATCCCAAATATCAATACTTTTACAATAATGATGATCAAGATTATGTTGTCTGCATGTCACCTCAAAAATTATATTGTTTTTATCATTTACCTACTCGAGGACGAGCAGGAACTAAGCTTGGGGATGTTGATACGTCCATAACGTATCTATATTTTTTGATGGTTTTATGCTAATAATATGCTTTTGACACTCCTTTTTGTATAAAGTTTATGATTTATTTGGACTAACCTACTAATAGTTGCAAAAGTGTGCAATGTTCTTGTTTTACAATTTGATGTGTAGGAATTACCAAGAATACAAGTGGAAACCTTGTTCGTGTCAAATTGAGATTTTTCCAGAAATCTGTCTCCTAACCCTTTTTAAAGATGGTCACGTTTCGGGTCAAAGCCAGCGTCAAACAGAAAACTCTTCAACTACAAAGTTGTTGGACATTTCGCGACAAACGTTCTAGACATAAAATTTAGCTGATTCTGAGTTTGGACGGGCCTGCTAGGCTCGATTGACTGCAGCCCAAGATGGGGTGACGGGAATCCGAGAGATATATAAAGGGAGGAAACCTAATTCGCCCAGGGCATCTCCACCTACGAATTTGCTGCCACCAAAGCCACATTTTTCCCTCCCCCATGGATCTCATCTTGACGGGGGAGGTCTCCCAAGAAGTCATAAAGGAAGGGGGCTAAGGTGCGGTGCTCCCCGATGATACCAGCGGCGGGGAAGGAGTCCCTTACGCCGCCGCCGCCACTGCCGCCCTCTTCACCATCTTCACTGCCGTCTCCATCACCTAATTCTCCTAGTATGTAGTGGTTCATCCTCTCACACACCTCTGTACCGTCCTATGTAAACATGGTGTTTGATGCTATAAGTTATAATCCTATGATCTATGTCATGTTTGTGTAGTTTCTTTATTCTTAGATTGAATGGTTGAACGTCTTTGGTTCATTAGAGTTGTATGTTGATATGGTACAGTCCTTTGGTGTCCATTATATTTGTGCGTGCATGGATTAAACATCATAGGGTTTGTAGTATGTGTAAAAGGAAGGGGGAGTTCTGCCGGAGTGACAGAAACCTGAGAACGCGAACCGGAACGTTGCACATATGGGAGTAAGAGGACCATTAAACTTAAGGCTATGGTTGGGGAAACCTTAATGCATTGTTAGTAGTTATGGATGTTTGCTAACAATTCAATCATATAGAACATGTAATTCCATGTAGTGAAGCGCATGTATATTTAGCCTCTCCCACATAGAAAACTGCATCGAAGACAATGAACCTGATTTATTCACTAATTGAACTTGGACAAAGTCACCACAATTACCACCACTATTCCAGACTCATGGTTCTGTCAGTTTATTGTATTTTATTGCTACAGAAACTATCTTTACTTTCTTGTTATTTATTATCATGCAAAGCTATTTCTAATACTCGTATTGTTGCTCTAGTTTTATTCCCTAGATAATGCAAACGTTTAGTCTGTGTAGAGTTGTATCAGTGGTTGATAGAACTTGAGAGAATATTTATCCTACCTTTAGCTCCTCGTTGGGTTCGACACTCTTACTTATAGAAAAGGCTACACACGATCCCCTATACTTGTGGGTTATCAGCCGCCAAGGGTACTGACGACCTGCTTGAGGGCCTCCAGCTCCCAAGCATCCAATGGGAGGCCGTCAAAGCCGAGTTTGGAGAAGAAATGAAGTTGCCCCAAGCGATCGTCCCACCCAAAGGCGTGATGCCAACAAATAAAGCTCATTTTCTCCCCGCAACACTTGAAAGAATCGGAAGAATGCAGAACACGCTCAGTGTCTGACCTGTGCTCGATCTAGAAGAAAAAATCGAATGGCGGTGCGCATACCTCAATCTTGACCTCATTTGGTCTGATCCCAAAATGATACCCAAAAGCTGATAGCAACTCTACATGCGACATGGCAGGGACAGATGCCCAGCACGGTGGCCATGAGAGCGTGGTCGTCGAACTGCTGTGATAGGGCTATCATGCCTGTGGTGCGCGGCAGCACGCAACTGCCCGAGGCCGGTCGCCGGCTAGGATCGCCCGACGGGACGTGCTCCATCGTGTGAGAAGGACTAGCTAGAGGTGAAATATTAGTCCAGGGATGCAAATCTCCGATATGGCGGACGATGCAACAGCAACGACAACGAGCTTCGATTAGGGGCGTGGGAGGTTGACCGGACATGGCGGCGACGCAAATTAGAGCAAGTGCGAGCTCTGATCTGAGACGAGCAGCAAAAGCTGAGAAAAGGTTATGGGGAGGGGAGCAGGGGAGAAGAGCATAGTAGAGCAAAGAAATAGATCTAGTCCACACAGGGGTAAACTAGTCGACGACCACAAAAGATAACAAAGAATACTGACAGGGTAGGCCCAGAAGAGTTGACCTAATGGCGGTATTTGAGTTCAACCGTTTTTCATCTGGTTCAAACGGTCGTTTGGATGTTAGATTTGTATTCACCCCCATTTGGCCCTTCTAAACAATTGGCGCTTCTACTACGACCCCTCCGCGAGATTGATGCCAACTCGTGTACCGGGATGCACTCGCCCACGAACTTTCGGGGTGCAAACCAACAAGCTCGGAGGGGAGACGGTGGTGCTACTGGACCACCTTATCTACGGGGTATCGTTCCCCCTTTCCTCCTTCATCCTAGAGGTTCTTGATCATTTCCAGATCCAGTTTCTCCACCTTTGTCGTAGTATTACCGACAAGTATCCCATGGAGGGGTCCTTACAAAGCATGTTTAGAGAGGTGGGGGAAGGCATTGAGTTGACAGGTATGAGGTAACACAGCTTATCCAGGTTCAGATCCCATGATGGTGGTGGAATCCTACTCCTGCTATAAATCACTATAATGGCAATACATTTATTTACAGGGATTGGTTCACTATACGAGGTTGTATGAATCGTTCCCTAAAGGCTCCCGTAGGTCCGACTTGTAAAGGCACCTGAACATGGGGTTATAGGGAGAAGTCCATACCGGATAGGTTACCGAGTCCTACACTAACACTAACTAGTATTTCGTTTCTTGCACTCCAAGGCTCCGGGTAAGTCTATGGCGGTACCATAGCCTTCCTTCATACGGCATGGACCTCCCATCTGGATCCGTCTGCCATAGGCTATGCTACCAACTATGGGACACATGGGTTAGCCGGATTAGAGACATGCTATGGTGATATTTATCCCCAAGAGTAGCACTTAGAGAAGTTCGAGATCTCGTGGCGTCTTGCCCTTTATTATTGAATGCTCCGTCTAGGTGATGCTGGCAATTTGTCAAGCAAAATCTCGAAGTCCTCCTAAAGAAACCTGTAATCTTCTTCGTCTTCAACATGTAAGCCAGAGAATCATCAAGTATTTAGTCTTACTTTCCATAGTCGGTTAGGATCCGTCCATACTGGAATCTTCAAACGGGACTGCTTCACTTCTTCAGTTAGTAGGCTGACATAGGCTATAGCCTACGCTTCCTCAAAACTCACATATGGAAGTGGTTAATCATAGATATTTTCCCGTGCGAGAAATCCGAAACGTTAAGCGGGAAACGGGGGATGTAGCGAAACTACCGCACACATTTGCAGAGACACAGTCAACTCTCCAACCATTATATCTCCTTGCGCACGAATCTTGGTGTTGTGGCTTATAAATATATACTATGGGGTGAATCATTTCTTTACTGTATTATCCCTGCGCCTCCTTCTTCCTCTCGACGAGTGACCCTTTGAGACCCTAGCGAGAAACCCAAGCAGAACCCATCTCCCCCTTCATTTAACTCCCTTCCTCCAATGGCAAGAAGCATCCAAAACCCTTCCATGGTGGCGGCTACCGAGGTTAAGTCGGAGACTGTAAGGGAAACATCCAAAACCCTTCCTTTACTTATACTTGTTAACTTTGTACATTTTAGGAAGAGAAGTATTTTTATCTTGAAGTGGACCACCAAAGATATTGGAGGTTCCAAAAGTATTCATGATATGCTTTCCAAGTCCTCTCTTGCTGTTGGTCCCCTAATCCTGCCGCCAAGCCCACTTCAGGCTCCGACGGAACACCATCCACCGCCGCACCTGAGACCTCCGTCATGGAGATAAATAGCAATCCTTCTCAAGATGTCTTATGAATTACCGGATTGGACCTCGTTCCCGGCGCGCAGGTGATGCAGGAGAGTACCTCCTCCAAAGTGGCTGAAGCTCTGGCTAAGGATGTCACTATAAAAGGGAATGAACTCATGGTGGGAGCAGCTGTAGCATCAACCACCAGTAAGTCGGGAGCTTCTGCCACCCACTACCACTCCAAGATAAAGATCAGCTAGAGCTTCATTCGTACATGTAGGTGGTGCACCTTTCGTATCCTAGATTTCTCTGACACTGATCCTCGAAGATCTAATCCAGGAAGCAGATATTATTCACAATAATTACAAGGTCTTCCACGACCCGTATGTCTAATCGGCAAACAACCTAAAAATCATGCCCACTATAAGTCTTCGATATTGCACATTTCACCTAAGATATATCCCACTGTAGCCCCAAAGTGCTTAGGCAGAAAACTTGTAGGTTTATAGGGCTGAGTGCTCTAACAATGACTAAGTGAAAAGATTGATAGTGTATCCCCAAGTATCTAGGTGGAATGAAATATTCTAGCTAGCTACTCATATAGAAGCATACGTAGTTTTTAAAATTCTGATATTGTAGCCCCCAAACCTCTAGGTGAAACTGAATAAATTCCGGCTAGATGATCAAAATAGACTAAGCATGTTTTAGAGTAAAATCTTATAATGTATCCCTAAGCCTATAGGAGAAACTGAATAAGTTCCGGCTAGATGCTCCAAGGAAACTAAGCATATCAATTGTGTAGAACGAGCATGCTCAAAAGGTGTCCGCCAATGATAATTTTTCCAAGTTGCAGGAACAATTGGCGATCGAAAAGAGTAAAACGAGCCTTCCTGAAGGAATAGATAACGAAAAACAAGCATCTGTTTTATTTTGATCTCCCTTTAATCCATTGCCCAATCTATTTCTTCCATGTACTAATAATGCTTTTTGTCCGATTTGTAGAAGTTGTTGCCTTGGCCAAAATCATTGTTGAACAGTCCAAGCACATCCAAAAATTGGATGATGAGAATCATATTCTAAAGATGGACACTGGCTGATGATGTAGCTATGCACAACGAAGCAATGAAGTCCATACAAGAGTCTGTAAACACCGAGATGGACCGCCTGAAGAGGGATATTGAACAACTCAAGGAACAGAACCCAGATGCTATAGAGCAGAATACTCGGAGCCTTGAGGCTTTCAAGAAACTTCAGAAGGATCATGACATCTTAGAAGAGACATGCTAGCAAGCTACAACCAGCATCTTTGGTAGCCTTCCTCGATCTTTCTCAAATTCTATAAGTCAGATTTTTTGTATTGTTGTAAAATCATGATCTTTGTATCTTACAAAAACACAACACCCATTGGCTTGACCAACTTGGGTGAAGGTGCTCTAGATTCAAAGAGCTGCATGATTGTTGTTGGAAACTTAACACCACCTCACCTAGGCCAAAGAGATAGCCGAGCCCCTGCGATGAAATACACCAAGGCTTGAGATAGCGTCACGCCTCTTGTAAGTGATTTCCAAGGAGGCAAGTTCAACGCCCCACTTCGCCATTCTCCCTTTAGCATTCCTATTGTTGATGATGTCAGACCATGGAGCTTTGCTCACTACTATGATAGGGTGCTCCTGGAAGTAATACCTTAAATTGCATGAAGCAAGGAATTCTCCATAAGCTAGCTTATGGTAGTGCGGGTAACACTGCTTAGATTCTGTCAAAACCTCGATTACATAGTAAACTGGCCGTTGGACTCCGTGATCATGTGTTGGTTCCTTCCGCTCCACCATGACGACGATGTTGATTACCTGGTTGGTTGCTGCCATGTATACTAACATAGGTTCCATTGACTCCGGTGCTGCATGTATAGGTGATGAGCAGAGTATTCTCTTCAACTCTTTAAGTGAAGCATCTTCTTCATCCATCCTTACGAATTTGTCTGACTTTTTAAGCAACTGGTATAGCGGCATTGCCTTCTCTCCAAGTTGGCTGATGAACTGGATTACTACTGCAAGGCAGCATGTGACCTGCTGGATGTCCTTCAAGCATGTTGGTCGTTTGATGTTGGGGATGGCCTTGATCTTCTCCGGGTTCACATTGATTCCGTGATGCAAAATGATGAAACCCAACAATTTGCCGGCTAGAATCCTGAAGACACACTTCTCAGGGTTTAGCATCATGATGTACTTCAGGAGGATGTCGAAGGTTTCCTACAAGCCAACGATGAGATCATTTTTTTTATTTTACATCACCACCATGTTGTCCATCTAAGAATGTATGTTGCAACCGATTTGGTTGTGTAGGCAACGCTGCTTCGTTTGTTGGTATGTAACACCTGCATTTTTTAACCCAAAGGGCATCATGACATAGCAGTTGTGTCGTAGGGTGTGATGAACGAAATGGGCAATTAGTCCAACTTGCGCATCTTTATCTAGTGGTATCCTGAATATGCATCCAAAAAACACAAAAGTTATGTGCCAGCCGTTGAGTCAATGACTTGGTCAATGTGAGGCAAAATAAACTAATCTTTCGGGCATTCCTTGTTTAAGCCGACATAATCAACACACATTCTTAAATCTTTTGTCTTCTTTGTGGGAACAAGTACATAATTTGCAACCTATTTTGTGTGTACCACTTTTCGGATGAAATTAGCCTTAAGTAACCTAGGTAGCTCCTTGCCTATGGCGCGTCGCTTTAGGATTGATGTTTAAGTTGTGCTCGGCGAGTTCCCTAGGAACACCTTTAATGTCGGCAGGTTGCCGAGCAAAGATGTCCTTAGTTGCACGGAGGAACGCAATGATCACGCTTTCCTATTTGGGATCCAGGTTTGTGCCAATGGCAGTGCTCTTGGAGGCATTGCCTTGCACAAGTTGAGCCGTCTTGGTCTCAGTGGCGGCCTTGGAGAAGGGTTCAGAGTCAGAAATCTGTTTTTTCAAAACCGGCATCTCCGAGGCATCGACATGGCGCAGAATCTCCTTGAATTCTTCATCGTAGAGGACTGCTTTAGCGTAGGCGTCTTCTCCTATCTTGCACTCTATGGTCTTCTTGAAGCTTCCTTCAATGGTGATGATACCATTTAGCTCGAGTATCTTGAGCTTGTTGTAGAAGAAACACGACCTGACGTGGAAGGCGTTGCATCCAAATATGACATGGTACATGCTCTTGAAGGGTACCACTTTGAAGGTCATTCTCTCTTGGGGGTAATTATTAGCCTCACCAAAAGTGACTGGAAGGGTAATGTAGCCAAGGGACTAGCATGCAAGCCAGCAACAATGCCATGAAACACGGTATTGATCTGCCTTAGCTGAGTCTCCATCAAGTTCATATTGTGTAGTGTATCAAGGTACATAATGTCCATGCTACTTCCACTGTCCATGAGGCAGTTGGTGAATTCACTGCCTTCAATCAAAGGGTTGATGACCATGGCATACTGATTTTCTGTCGGGATGAGTTCTAGATGATCCTCCCTATCCCAAGTGACAGTAACTTCCAAACACTTCATGAACTGACTGCGGGGAGCATGGCAAGCAGTATCCTCCGAGAGGTTTTCTATGCCCGGACAATGGGGTGCCCAAGAAGGTGTGGTAAATGGGAGATTTCTTCTAAAATGGAATTTTGCCCTTTCCATCGCCCTTGTCGGTAGGTGTGGGGTCCATGTCCTCATCCATGTTATCCGAATCCTTGGACTCTTTGTCCTACTTCTTACCCTTGCCCTTGCCATTGGGTCTATTCTTCCTACTTTTCTTGTATACAGACTCCGGGTCTTCCTTGAGGTCATTGACAAACTTGAATTGGCGATTAGTGTGATTGGCTTTACCATTTGCGTCTAGATGGACGAAACATGGCATATCTCGGTCTTCTTCATACGTCTGGGGAACATGGGTGCAGCAGGTGTAGTTTCGCTAGCACGATGCTTCCCACGGCCAGCCCCCTGACCACGGCCACGATGTACGCCTTCGCCTCTGCCAACGAATTTCATGGCCACCATGTCGGCCACTTGCTTGTCTTTGGGAGGATTCTTCTACTTGTTATTGTTATTCTTCTTAGGTTGGGTGGGGATTGCCACTATAGGTAAAGATCCACAAGCATTATCGTTGGCAGCAACAAACTCACTAGCCTTGGATATCATTGAATTTAGATCCAGTTTTCCCTTGTTCTGAGTGCACTTCAATGTATGTCGGAGCAGTGTTCCTTTTTCAAAGCCATCGATGAAGGCGCCCATAGCAGTTTGATCATGTACTCCCACGAACGAATTTTCTATATCGAGCCAACGGTAGAGGTAGGCCCTATATGATTCATCCTTCTCCTATGCACACCGCTGTAGGTCACCAACAATGTAGGGATGTTAATACGTACCCTCGAAGTTCTTGGTGAACGCTTCATGCATGTCCAACCAATTACAGATTGATTTCTCTAGCAAGTCATCGATCCATTGTTGAGCAATGCAGGTGGGCATCAGTGGGAGGTACTTGACGGTGACATTGGGGTTCCCCCTGTGATTTCTAACACTTTGTAGTAGTCCTACAACCACGTGGCTAGCCTGGCAGTGTCGTCATAGGCCATGATAGTCTTGTCAATCCAGACGCCCCTAGGGTATGTTGTGGTCCGGATAACTGGACTAAAACAACATGGCCCTAGGTATGGCTCTTCCCAGGCTTCCTGGATCTTCTCAAGGCGCGAACGTGCATCGTACAAATCAAGTTGTTGCTCGTTCTTATCGCCACCATGGGGAGGAGAGTGGTGCGAGTGATGAGATCTGCATGATCCTCCATCATGGTGGCTTTTGGGAGGAGATGGTGGCGGTGGTGGTGGTGGGTTGGCCTTCTTGTTGTTACCATCCTGAGAACCACTGTGCCTGGCGTGGTTCCTTGTCGAACATGGAGCTTCCTAGCAAGTCCTGCCCCTTTTTCCATTGTTGCCATTATGCTCTCCACCATACCTAGGCTTCTTTCCATTATCGAGTATAATAATGCCGCCATGGGAGTGTCTAGGAGGCGGCATGCTTGTACAGTGTTGAGGCTATGGTTCGTCATGTTGCGAGGAATGCTAGGGAGGTTGCACAGAGCAATGGGAGTGAGCCTTGGCTCCATGGTCAGAGGATACGGGGATAACTTCAGCCCTGTTGCGTGCCTCCCTCCGCCTTTGTTCTGAAGAACCTGTGCGAGATCCTTTATCATGAGGTTGTTTCTGCCGAGCAGGAGATCTTGGCCTGCGTTGCATGTTGGCACTAGATTGGCAAAACTTCAGATTAGTCTCAAGCCTCTGAGAGGTGGCCTTCTCCTATTGTTTGACATCCTTGGCGATGAGATCGTATACTTGACCCAGCACCGCAAGGGATCTATCCTGCTCCAGTAGGGTCTTGGTGATGGCCATATTGAGGGCGGGCATCGGCATGACTTGTTTCCCAAGCTTGTCAATGTAGGGGTAGATTTTGCCGGCTTCGACGGTCCCCACCCCAAGTTGCGCCGAATGTCAGGATCGCCAACGACGTGAGAAGGAACTTGGCGTGATTTCTGCTGCTTGAGCAGCTTCTTGTAGTTCGCTTCTAGTGCTCTGGCCAGCTTGATGGTCTTGGGAATATGCCCTAGAGGGAATCATGGTTTATGATATTTCCCAATATATTCATAAAGTTATGGTCCATGTATGAACTGCTGATATGTATCATCGAATATGTGATTCGATTGTGGAACTATATATTCATGTTGTTCATACTAATTGTCCTTCGTCATTGAGGTTGTGCTGGACACACAACTTAGACCAATGTGAAAGTCGGTAGATGACACGGTTCCACTTGTCATGGGCATGGAGATGCTATTCCGACTTACATGGATTCGGCTAAAGAGTTTAGCGAGTCGGACTGACTCATATTGAGATGCAACAAACAAATCGTCATTTGCATGTCTCAATCAATGTAATCCTTAGACCTGAGGTTATTGCACAATCCGAGTTGAGGATCACCAACTTAGGTTCTGTCAAAAGTTGTTCCGACAATGGGCAGTTATAAAGGCGGAGTTCGGGCCGACTGTGAATCAAGCTGTGTGATGTGAATGACCAAGATGGGATTTTCCCCTCCGTCTAGCGAGATATTCTCTGGGCCCTCTCAGAAGATATGATTTTGAAAGCATGGCCATGCGCGTCTCGGTTAAGTTTTAACCGAGGCAATCGACTAAGAGTTAGTCGGATGAATCATTAATCTCAGATCGAGAAAGATAGTCAGACTATTTAAGGGATGATGATCATTCGCCCGTAGTCTGACAAGGTATATCGTGAGGCAAAGGGGACTCAGACGAAAGTCGCATTGGAAGGTATGTCGTCATGAATTATTGGTACTTGGGAGTCGGCATGTTCTGCTAGGGACCGCTACCGACTGATCGATCACGAGTGAGACTCAGAATCGTGTCCGGGTTACCATGAGCCTATCGGGTCACACACTTTAGTGCGGGAGCAAGTTTGGGTTAGATCCAAACAGGAAAAATATTTGGGTTGGACCCAAATAGAGACATGGACTTAGTCAGCAAGTTGGACTTGCAGGGACGAATATAGGCCTTTTAGTGAATGGGCCACAAGTGAGAGGAGCCCACTTTCACTCCCTATATAAGCTAGGGCGCAGGTGCTTAGAGGACAAGGTTAGGTCACTACATGTGTTGGAAACCCTAGTCCCAGTCTGTCCTCTCACTGCCATACCGGATCTAAAAGTCCACCACCAGCGCACCTCCTCGTACATGTGGATACTGGCGGAGGTGTTGTACGTTCAGCACTTCGACGATCGTGGAACCAGAATGGATCGTGAGGCGTCGAACCGAAACGGGTCATGAGGACTGCACTGCATCAAGCGACGTGCTTCATCGATTCCGCAACTGTGCGTCTAGTGGTAATCCTCGTGGCCTTGTACCTGAGCTGGATCTTGGGTTCACCGCGTAGGGAAAAAGTTTTGTTTTTATCTGCGTGGCCCAAGAGTGTTATCAGAGCGATAGCTTATGGTTTTAGGCTCGATACCTTGCATATGTGATATGCGGTTGACGTTATATTGGATCTAATTGTAGTTTTGGTGGTCGATCTATGAGATAGATCGGTTTTGAACGAGGTTGATTGGATCAACTGTTCTCGGGGAATTGGATGATCCAGATTCCGTGATCTTACTGCTGAGGTCGTGGAACGACATACCCCTACCGGTCGGTTTCCTCCATCGGGGTAGATTGCGACACGTAAATCTGGATGTAGTGATCGAAGATCAAAGAGTTTGGTCGAATCGGAGGCCGTATCGGATTTGGGTAAATTGTTTTTTCCGATGACAAAATCCATATCCGGAAGGCAGATGAGATCTGTGTTTTTGGAAATATCACTGGGTGCTACCCCTTGGATCCCTGCCTGCTATCCGGCTACCGGGACCGTCGACTTTGCCCTGTCGTAGCGTCTTAGATGTCGTTGCGAGTTTTCACAATGCCGGTAGATATCGTATCTATGCATAACTTGTTTTTGCAGGATGATATTGTGAATGGTATGGCTTATATGCATGTGATGTGCGTAATCCATACGTGATTTGTGTATCATGGTTTTTGTTAGCCGGCTGGAGCCTTGGTGCTGTCATCTTATTGTATAATGGCCTGCATGTCGGATTCTCTGTGTAATTTGCTTTACAAGCTAGTGTAGCTGTTTGGAGAATCCAGAAGGCATGCAAGTCGATGTACAAGTCGGCTACATGGTGTAAGACGGCATGTGACAAGAGTTGACACGAGTTGGATTACAGTCTTTGTGGAGATGGAGATCGCCATAAAGAGAGTCATACCATTTCACATTATAATTGCTTTATTTTGTGTTATTGTTATGTCTCTGCTTTTACCTCTGTTAGATAGTTGGTAGAAAGTAATCCCTCAAAGAAGGTCTAGTCGGTTTCCCCACCAGTGCTGCACCATCACAAGTTGGACATTTTTGGTAGTGGGCTCATAAAATTGAGGTGCTATCAATTCTTTCCGACTAGGTGGGTTCGAGTCGGACTCTTACAGCGGAAGCACTTGGTAATCTAGACGGGTCTATCACAACAGTTGTGGGACTCGGGGAAAGTCAGATGGGAGCCGGGGCATGTGATGCCACCCATCCAACAGGAGTCGTATGAGATACAATTGACAAGGAGTTGTCCACCTAGATCACTTGACGGCTAGCGGTGATGCTAAAGATCACTAGTCGACTTGCTTATTTAGGGTCCTAAATCACTAAGTAACCATCGGAGGGGTGTTGGTTCTAGTTGGAGCATAAATATTAAAGTGTTTAATATGCTTACTCTTTTATGGATACATGTCTTAAGTGTTTTGCATATTTTCTATTGTAGATCAATGGCACCTAGCAGTCTCCCTCAGATTTCCGGTTTTGCTTTGAGAACCATCTTAGAGAAAGATAAGCTAAATGGAAGTAATTTCACCAACTGGTATCGTAATCTGAGAATTGTTCTCAAACAAGAAAAGAGGGACCGTGTCCTGTGTCCTAGACAACCCACTTCCAGATAAGCCGGATGAGAATGCGACTATCGCAACCACCAATACCTACCGTCGGATTTGTGATGAATCCACGGAGATTAGCTGTCTTATGCTTGCTCACATGGAACCGGACTTGCAGCAGCAATTCGAGAATGTTGAGGCCTACGATATGATCGAAAGACTCAAAAGTATGTTCAAGGCTCAGGCAAAGCCTGAGAGGTATCAAGTCTCTTAGGCTTAGTTGAGCTGCAAGCTTAAGGATGGCGATCCACTGAGTCCGCATGTGATCAAGATGGTTGGTTACGTGCAGTCTCTGGAAAGACTTGGCTACCCCATAAGCAAAGAGTTCGCTACGGTCATAATTCTGAACTCTCTTCCTAGTGCATATGGACAATTCATATCGAACTACCACATGCATGGTATGGATAAGAAGCTCACTGAATTACATGGGATGCTCAAGCAGGCTAAGGCGGATCTCAAGAAAGGTACTAGTCAAGTGTTGATGGTGCAAAATAAGGCTAAGTTCAAGAAGAGTTCTTGGACTAAGAAGAAGAAGGCAAAGTCGGGAGGTAAGGCTGAGGACCCAGTCTAAAGCGCTTCCTCAGGGACTAAGCCATCTCCTGGAGCCGGATCCACTTGCTTCTACTGCAAGTCGGATGGCCACTGGAAGAGGAATTGCAACAACTATCTAGCTGACAAAGCCAAGAGCGGAGGTGTGACTTCCAGCTCAGGTACGCTTGTTTGCAATGTTATAGACATATATCTTGCTTATGCACCTGGTAGTTCTTGGGTATATGATACCGGATCAGTCATTCACATCTGCAACTCGTTGTAGGGACTGGTAAGAACTAGGAGCATGGTAAGAGGCGAGGTTGACATTAGAGTCGGCAACGAAGCGAGAGTCGCTGCGTTGGAAGTCGGCACGATGCAACTTCATTTACCGTCTGGATTCTTAATGGAGCTAAATAATTGTTATTATCTTCCAGTGCTTAGTCAAAACATCATTTCTGCCTCATGTTTGATGAGACAAGGCTATGAGTCAAATATTAAGAATAATGGTTGTTCTTTATATTTGAATGATATGTTTCACGGCTTTGCACCCGTCCGGGACGGGTTATTTATTTTGAATCTTGAGGGTTAATCTGTCTTTAACATAAATGTGAAAAGGTTGAAACCAAATGATCTGAATATGACTTATTTTTGGCATTGTCGGCTTGGTCATATAAGTTGGAAACGCATGAAGAAGCTCCATAATTATGGACTCCTAACTTCGTTCGACTTGGAGTCGTTCGAGACATGCGAATCCTGCCTTCTCGGCAAGATATGACCAAGACACCTTTTGCAAAGAGTTGTGAAAGGGCATCCGACTTATTGCGACTAGTACATAGTGTTGTATGTGGCCCGATGAGCACGACAGCCAGAGGTGGTTATGAGTACTTCATTACCTTCACTAATGATTTGAGTAGGTATGGATATATCTACTTGATGAAAAATAAGTCGGAAGCCTTTGAAAAGTTCAAGGAATTCCAGAATGAGGTACAAAATCAACTTGGCAAGAAAATAAAGTTTCTTCAGTCGGACCGAGGAGGCGAGTACATGAGCCATGAGTTTGATGACCATCTAAAGAGTTGTGGAATAGTTCCCCAGCTCACTCCTCTAGGAACGCCGTAGAGAAACGATGTGTCGGAAAGGGGGAATCAGACCTTGTTAGACATGGTATGATCAATGATGAGTCGGACAGATCTACCTTTATCATTTTGGGGTTATTGTCTAGAAACTACAACGTTCACACTAAACAGAGTACCATCAAAGTCGGTAGAGAAGACACCGCATGAGATGTGGATTGGCAAAAAGCCGAGTTTGTCTTTTCTTAAGATTTGGGGTTGTGAAGCTTTTGTCAAGCGACTTCAGTCGGACAAGCTTACAGCCAAGTCAGATAAGTGTATTTTCGTGGGGTATCCGAGGGAAACCTTGGGCTACTACTTCTACAACCGAGAAGAGGGCAAAGTGTTTGTCGCTCAAAACGGTGTCTTCCTTGAGAAAGAGTTTCTCAGTAGGGGAGTTAGTATGAGTATGGTGCATATCAAAGAAATTCGAGAGATACCGGCCAACAAAGAGTCGGCAAAAGCCTTAGAGGTTGAGCTGTACGTGGTACCTGAGCCAGAAACTGCACCGACACTGTGAAGATCGGCCATAATGCGAAGTGTTTGTGATGTGTTGCTGTTGGACAGTGATGAGCCGACAACTTATTCGGAAGCGATGGTGGGTTCTATTCTGAGTCATGGCTTGGAGCCATGAGATTCGAGTTAAACTCCATGGATGAAAATCAAGTTTGGAACTTGGTTGATCTGCCAGACGATGCAAGACCCATCGAGTGCAAATGGGTCTTTAAGAAGAAAACTGATATGGATGGAAATGTTTCTGTCTATAAAGCACGGCTTGTCGTGAAAGGGTTCTGACAAGTTCAAGGAGTTGACTATGATGAGACTTTCTCTCCCGTGGCGATGCTTAAATCAATTTGGATCATGTTAGCTATAGCAGCCTATTTCGACTATGAGATATGGCAGATGGGTGTCAAGACGGCTTTCCTTAATGGAAATTTAACCGAGGACGTGTATACGATACAGCCTGAGGGTTTTGTCGATCCTACTAATGCTAATAAGGTATGCAAGCTTTGGAAATCCATTTATGGGTTGAAGCAAGCATCTCGGAGTTGGAACATTCGCTTTGATAAGGTAGTCAAATCGTTTGGCTTCATCAAGAGTGATCATGATTCTTGTTTATACAAGAATTTTAGTGAGAGCAAAGTAAACTTTCTAATCTTATATGTGGATGACATATTACTGATTGGAAATGATTTCCAGATGTTGCAAGAGACTAAGGAATCATTGGAAAAGAGTTTTTCAATGAAGGACTTGGGTGAGGCAACTTACATACTAGGAATCCGGATCTATAGAGATAGATCAAGGCGGCTCATTGGATTGAGTCAAAGTACATATTTGGACAATGTGTTGAAGAAGTTCAACTTGGAATCGTCTAAGAAGGGGTTCTTACCGATGTCCCATCACCTAAAACTTAGCAAGACTCAGTGTCCTTCGACAACTGATGAGCAAAGTTGGATGAGTGCGATTTCGTATGCTTCTACAGTCGGATCCATCATGTACGCTATGATTTGTACTAGGCCGGATGTTTCCTATGCTCTAAGTGTTGTGAGAAGATACTAGGCTGACCCTAGAGAGATCCACTAGGCAGCGGCTAAAATATCCTCAAGTACTTGAGAAGGACTAAGGATATGTTCCTAGTTTATGGAGGTGAGGATGAGCTCAGTGTAAGGGGTTACACGGATGCGAGTTATCTCACTGACTCGGATGATTCTCATTCGCAGTCCGGATATGTGTTTGTGATAAACGGAGGAGCTATGAGCTAGGAAAGTTCCAAGTAAGAGACGGTGTCTGCGTCTACAACAGAGGCTGAGTATATTGCTACCTCGGAGGCAGCAAAAGAAGCTATTTGGATGAGGAATTTCCTCATGGATCTTGGTGTGGTTCAGGGCTCGTATAATCCGTTAGACGTGTATTGTGACAACAATTGTGATATTGCACAAGCCAAGGAACCTAGACAACACCAAAAGAACAAACATATACTCATGCGGTTCCACCTCATTCGCCAGTTCGTGGATCAAGGTGATATCAAGTTATGCAAGGTACACACGGATGCAAACATTGCGGATCCGTTGACAAAGCCACTTCCACAGCCGAAGCATGAGGCGCACCTGATAGCAATGGGCATTAGATGCCTAGACATGTGATGTCGGATGATTGGCTCTAGTGCTAGTGGGAGACTGTTGGGAATATGCCCTAGACGCAATCATGGTTGATGATATTTCCCAATGTATTCATAAAGTTATGGTCCATGTATGAACTGCTGATATGTATAATCGAATATGTGATTCGATTGTGGAACTGTATATTCATGTTGTTCATACTAATTGTCCTTGTTCATTGAGGTTGTGCTGGACACACAACTTAGACCAATGTGAAAGTCGGCAGATGACACGGTTCCACTTGTCATGGGCATGGATATGCTATTCCGACTTACACGGATCTGGCTAAAGAGTTTAGTGAGTCGGACTGACCCATATTGAGATGCAACAAACAAGTCGTCATTTGCATGTCTCAATCAATGTAATCCTTAGACCTGAGGTTATTGCACAGTCCGAGTTGAGGATCACCGACTTAGGTTTTGTCAAACGATGTTCTGTCAATGGGCAGTTATAATGGCGGAGTTCGGGTCGACTATGAATGAAGCTGCGTGATGTGAATGACCAAGATGGGATTTTGCCCCTCCATCTGTAGAGATATTGTCTGGGCCCTCTCGGAAGATATGATTCGGAAAGCATGGCCATGCGGGTCTCGGTAAAATGTTAACCTAGGTAATCGACTAAGAGTTATTCGAATGAATCATTTATCTCAGATCGAGAAAGAGAGTCGGACTATTTAAGGGATGACGATCATTCGCCTACAGTCCGACAAGGTATATCGTGAGGCAAAAGGGACTCAGACGAAAGTCGCATTGGAAGGTATGTCATCATGACTTATTGGTACTTGGGAGTCGGCACGTTTAGCTAGGGACCACTACCAACTGATCGATCACGAGTGAGACTCGGAATCGTGTCCGGGTTACCATCAGCCTGTTGGGTCACACACTTAAGAGCGGGAGAAAGTTTGGGTTAGACCCAAACAGGAAAACTATTTGGGTTGGACCCAAATAGAGACATGGACTTAGTCAGCAAGTTGGACTTGCAGGGACTAATATAGGCCTTTTAGTGATGGGACACAAGTGAGTGGAGCCCACTTTCACTCCCTATATAAGCTAGAGCGCAGGTGCTTAGAGGACAAGGTTAGGTCACTCCATGTGTTGGAAACCCTAGCCTAGTCCGTCATGTCACCGCCGTACCGGATCTAGCAGTCCACCGCCGGCGCTCCTCCTCGTATGTGTGGATACTGGTGGAGGTGATGTACGTTCAGCACTTCGACGGTCGTGGAACCGGAACGGACCGTGAGGCGTGGAACCAGAACAGATCGTGAGGACTGCACTGCATCAAGCGACGTGCTTTATCGATTCCGCAACTGTGCGTCTAGTGATAATCCTCGTGGCCTTCTACCTGAGCTGGATCTTGGGTTCACCGCGTAGAGAAAAAGTTTTGTTTTTCTCTGCGTGGCCCAACAAAGGGAGTCTTGTACCTTAGCCAGATCTCTATCTATCTTTGTGCCTTGCTCCACGATGTTCTTGGCCTCCACGAGGAGATCCTGGTACTTCTCATCGAGCTCGACAATGTTCTGGATATGGGAAACATTCACTGGCTTGACGAGGGTTTCACCGTAGATCACCTTATCTGCAGGAGTAACATAGATGTTATCGGCCACTGATGTTGATGGAGGTTGCAGCAGGTTTGTTTGATTGGCACCACTGGGCCTGGTAGTGAGTTCCTATGCTTGATGTGGAGGGATAGACAGAGGAGGCATGGCCGTTGCCAGATCCGAAGGATCTCTGATGTTCTTATCCATGACCGCTGCTTTTTTGGCATCATTCACCACTAGCGGAGCTGGTCTAGCACCTAGGTTCTCCTAGTTTTCTTCTATCACGTTGCCGATGGCCACCACTACCTGGCGGGAAGTGATAGCTTGGTCGGCGTTCTCCTCGCACTCGAACTCCTCCTTGATGTCCCTCATGGTAGCCTCTAGTTCCTCCGAGTTGGCTAACATGCTTCCACAGTCCATATCGCTGATATCATCATAGAGAGAATCTAGGACCGAGTCGGAAGGCTTGTCAGTGTCTTCATTTGTGGAGGCCGAGCCGTAAGCAACGTGGTCGATGAACTTGAATACTCCAGGTGTGGTGTCTTTGGTGGCGGTCCTCGTCCTCAGCAGTAGAGAAACTATTAACAGTCCTAATGACCTTGTTGAGGGTAAGTAAACCGGCGGCCTGATGCCTCCTTAGCGAGTCCCGAAGGAGGGTACTATATTCGAGCCATTCTACGAAGTGGTACACTTCATCATCGTTATGGATTCCCTCCACGAAGGCCCTCAGCCTTAGCCATCTGGCGATGACTCACGAGGGGATTCACCCGACCTTTGGACATAGCGCGACATATCAAAGATGCTGACAGTGCTAACAAATTGCAACCTCTGCTTCTCTAACACTTGGGCAAGCCAAGCGGATCTGCTTTGGTCTTCCACCATTATATCCTACATAGGGGCGGTTTGGGTGGGCCTTGTTTTGCTCATATCTAATTTGGCAAACTATGAAGAGAGATCTTGGTCCGATCCTTCCGTAAACGTGTTCTGCCTGGAGGCGGTCTGTGCGGGCCTTGACATATGTCTAACTTCCTAGGAGCTAGACCACGAACCAGTTTCACCAAGGAAGATGTGGATGTCCCTGATTGGAATAATGAAGCAGCGGGTGGGGTTCAACTTCGCCTGGATCAAAAAATGGTCTGGTGGGATGATCAGAATGTTATCAAAGAAGAATACAAGCCCAATGGCTACAATGTCGATGATTCGCTTGAAGAAATTGGGCCTCGCCCATTGTAGAGCGCGCAGCGCCTCTTGCCCCATGGTGGTAGCCAACTGTCGTGGTATTGCCGACGAGTACGCCATTGAGGGGTGCTCACAGAGAGTGTTCTGAAAGGTGGGGGAAGGCGGTGAATTGATGGGTACGAGGTAAGACAGCTTCCTAGGTTCAGATCCACGATGGTGGCAGAATCCTACTCCTCCTATAAATCACTATAATGGCAATATGCCGAGTTACAGGGATTGGTTCACTGTGCATGGTTGTATGAATCGTGCCCTAAAGGCTCTCGTGGGTCCGACTTATAAAGCGCTAGAACCTAGGGTTACATGCATAAGTCCATACCGGATAGTTTATAGAGTCGTACACTAACACTAACTAGTCTTTCGTGGCTTTCACTCCAAGGCTCTGGGTTCTTCTATGGCAGTTCCGTAGCCTTCCTTATTCCGGCATGGGCCCCCCTTCTGGATCTGTCTAACTTGACAGCCTAGCAGGCCATAGGACATGCTACCGACTATGGGCTAGCCGGTTTAGCCATATTAGAGACATGCTATGGTGATACACATTAAGCATATCCCCAACAACCTTACCCCTAATTCCATTACCATCATTTCAATATTTTCGCATCTCTGCCGGTCCTTTCTTGCGATAGAACCTCGGCTTGATCTGTTCCTCCACTTTTACCACCTCAAATCCTCCAACAAACATGGCAAGCAGACTGTATGCAAGCGTCTATTTCTGCATCTGCCCCAGGTGCGTCGGCTTCTATATTCCCATCGGTCTGAACGAATCTTGGATCAATCTGGCAGTAAAGTGGATGCTTGAAGACGACGGAAGTTCCTATCCGCCACTCGTGGAAACTCCCCGCGATGGCCTTTGCTGGGTGGACCACGTCTCCCAATTTCAGTGACAAAGTACTAGACCTTGCTAAGAAGGTGAAATTCTTGAGAGATCAGGGGGTGACAGGAGCTGCGGTGGTAGCCAACTTCCTACGACACGAGAAGTTTCCCCTCAGTGATGTATCCTTTGATCCCGCGCCCGAGCCAAGTCTAGGCCCTAGCAGATTCACCTCTTCTCCAGTGAGTACATCCTTCTCTTTACCTTTGCATAACCTCGGCTAACTCTTTTTGCTTCCTCCCAGTTACAGATCCTCATAACAAAGAGTGTATCGACTAATTTTGCACCTATTCGAAGGGAGGGATCGGTCATCCAGAGTCTCGAGAGGACAAGCCACCGTAAGACCCCCTTCTCCTTTGTCAGAGGGATAGCAATGCCTTATCTTCCCATTCTCTTGTTTTAATAGTCTTCCATTCTTTAGAAGGATTCGGCTGAGATGTCTAGCAGCGGTATTTCATGGAGAAAGAGTTCTTCAGTGGAGGAGGGAATGCCTTCAAAGAAGTGGGTTCGTGTTGTCATCACCGAGTCAGTGCCGGCTGGATACCTGCCCGACAATGTCCAAGGAACATTGCAATCAATTATGACGCAGGCTAGGTCAGTACCAACCGTCGAGATTTCTCCTAGGTAGCTATGCTGATTCCTCATCCTTTTTAATTTAATCTCCTACTCAATGGATCCTTCTAACTTAGACGTCCCGTAGGAATCCTTTCCCGGGGTCCAAACATCAGAGGAAGCTCCAATCTTCTATGACGATGAATCCATCCACGACCATGGTGACCGTGCCTCCATCCATGGAGAAGGTGTTCACGACATCATCATCCACCCTTCTCGAGGATGCGGCAGATTTGGCCCGAAGGATTGAGGTCTGTTAGGGATTCTGATATCTCTCTGCCTTGCTCCAAATAACTTTATGCTGATGACTCCCCTTCTTAATGCTCACGAAGGAAGTGATGTCCCCTAAGTAGGTGAGCGCCAAAGTCAAGGAGACAGTCACGGCCAAGCTTGGTGGCCTGAGGCTCAAGGCGTCAATCCTCCAGAAAGAGAGCCAGCGAGTCCAAGAGGCTTATGATGCCGTTGTAGCGGACAAGGGAAAACTAGAGGAGGAGGTCATGGCCATTACGGGACAAATTTACCGGGCCCACAAGGAGAATTAACGCATGATGAAGCTTCAGGAGGAGGCCATTGCTGAAGCATGGAGATTGAAAGAGGGTACTATTCTTGTCTAGACCTCACTTCTTAGGGTGCTCCAGGCTGCTTCTCCCTGATATCCGTGAAGAGTCCTTCCTTCCAATCCCAGGTACCGTTCTTCTTAGAGAAGAATGTTTCAGGATATAATTTACCTGTACAAGAAAATGATGACGGAGATTTCCACCAGTGGCCCTGAATGAGGTGCGACGAAGGAGCTGGCTGTGAAGGTCTTGTATAGTTCTTTTGCCGAGGTCATAGAGTCCGAAGGTCTTGAATCTGACTTCCTGGAGCGTCCACTTGGCCCACTTATGCCGGGAGAGCTCGAAACTGGAGGGAGGACCTCCACCCCAGAGTATGGAAGTACAAGGCCCTAGCGTACATCAACCGTCAACTACATCCCCCGAGCTCTCCAGAGGAGTGAGTTGGGACCTGGTCATCCATTGATTCTGATCCATCCGTGTTGTATTTTAATGTAATCTTGCCACCATCGCCCATACCCGAGGAGTGACTGTAATGTTAAGAGCTTTCCAAGTCTAAATTATCTTTCCATGTATCTCTAGTCTCCATTGCCCATGTTTGGGGATAGAATAGGGAGTCCAGATCTTACAGAATGCCCGCGTATGAGGGAGCATTTCACTCCTATGTTTTTGCTCATGGAGGGACTAGGGTGGTAGCTACTTATTTCATGGTCCAAAATGCGTTTGTTGGCGTGTCTAAGGTGGGTGTGAGTTTTAGCTAGCCCCGAGTACTCTTACTAGTCAGGAAGCTATCCGCCTCTATCCCACTGCCAACATTCCCCAAGGGATCTGGGAGTCCTGGTTGTAGACCTCCCTTTGCTCGTGCCTATGCAGTGAATACTTCGGCGATGCTAGGCATGGGTTCAACTAGAGACTCCCCTCAGCTACTACCAGTGAATACTAGTGCCTGTTCTGGAGGTTTTTGGCCTCCGATTTTATTGTTGGGTGGTTTCATGTAACGATAGATGATCCCTCGCTTCCCGAGAGTGTACTCGCTCGGTCAGAATCGGAAAGTGGGGGCATTTTCCGGGCATGTGAGCGTCTTGGTAAGGTGCTCCTCCCTGATCTCTGAGTGATAACATGGACCGAAAAGTTGTAAGGAAATTTACCTGTGATGGGTGACCTTGTGACCTGCTACTCCTAGCCCCTAGGTGTTCAGGTGGTGGGGTGGACAGTGCTAGCCGGATGTCCATTTTCAGAGCACAATGTTTGCAGGTAGGCAGCACACGGAGAATATGATTCCTTTTAAGCTTCTTTTCATTCTCCCACTGTATCACATCTAAGTGTGCTTCACTACGGAGGCCCTTTACGTGTAGAACTTCTGAAGTAACGAGATAGTCCATCTATTGGAGTAAGCCACTCCATCCTTCTATGTTAGTTAGGCTTCGGGTCGGGGGTTTCCGATGATCCAATAAGGTCCTTCCCACTTCAGGCTGAGTTTATTCTAACCCACGCTGGTCTCCATCAGTTGTAGAACCAAGTATATCCAATTTGGAAGGTCGTCCTTTGTACATTCTTCTCGTATTACATTTGGAGTGACTATTGATATTTGGTGGCCAAGATGTGGGCTTCCTCTCTAGCCTCCTTGATGAGGTTGAGGCCATTTATCCGTTGTTTCTCTTGATCGGATTTCCTGAAGATTTAAACTGTGGTTGACTCCAACTTCAGTTCTTTCGGAATCATGGCCTTGGCCCGACAAGGAAGAAGGGTGTTTCTCGAGTTGCCCTGCTCTGGGAGGTCCAGACAGATAATAGGACGGTGCGGAGCTTGGTCACCCATGTCATTTCAATGTAATGAAGCCTATCTTCCAACCTTCTCTTGATCCCCTGGAGGACCAATCTGTTTTCCCTCTCGAACTATTTCTTGGACTACGGGTGAGCGACGTATGCGAAGGATAGGTGTGTCCCGTACTATTCGTAGAGTCGATGGAGGATTGGGTGGCGAACGAGCTCCCATTATATGTGATGATCTTGCTAGGTACTCCAAAGCATGTGAAGATGTTCCTTAGGATAAAGCTAGTGACCCTAGCCGCTGTGATGGTTGTTAGGGGCTCTACCTCGATCCATTTGCTAAATGTGTCGATCATGGCTACGAGGTGGGTGAAGCCCCTGGGTGCCCTGGGGAAGTGTCCTAGGAGGTCTAGCCCGCAGGTTGATAAATGGCACTCATAGAAGGATGGTCTGTAGGGATAGAGCAGCCTGGTGAATCTTCCGCGCATGATACTGGCATGCCCACTTCTTGACAAGGTCGCTAGTATCCTGACATGCGGTGGGCAGTACAACCCCCCCTGAAGGCCTTTCCCATGATGGTACGAAACAAGGCGTGTGTGCCGCACATGCCACGTGTATATATTTTAGAGGCGCGATCCCTTGTTCTGCGGTGATACGATGACTAAGTACTCTAGTGCCCCTTCCTGTAGAGCTCTCCCTCGATGAAGGCATACCTTGAAGCCAGTCTGCCAATCTTTTTAGTCTACTCCTTCTCATGTGGTAGCTAGTTGTTTTCCAAGTAGTGCACCAGGGGACTCATCCAGGTGTCACCCCCAGCAACAGGTTGCACGAAGTGAGAGCTTGTCCCAAGGCATCGCTCTTCCCCTGTCGATAATGCTTCTGGCAGGGCTTTCTTCCCGACATCGTGGGGAACATGTTCAGTGGAGACCTGTTGCGGATTCTCCATTTTGGGCTGTCCTCTAGCCACCTGGGACCTAGTGGTTACCACGAAGATTTCTCCGGTAATCCCGCGTGGCGGGTCTAGTGTAGGGTCTGTTAACTCCAACCCCTCTTCTCGTATGAGGGCTTCCTCATGCACCACATATGGCTGAGCTAGCCTCTTGATGAACACCCCTGCTTGCCCGGGGCCCTTCGAGGAGGCATGCCTGGCCAGTGGGTAGCCCCTCGTACTCTGCCACATTGTTGGAGGCGGGGAAGTGTATCTAGAGGGCATACTGCAAGAGCTCACCAGTTGGTGTAATGAACACGACCCCAGCTCCGGCCCCTTCTATGGTGACCGAACCGTCGAGAGAAGCTGTTGGGGATATACTTTCCGGGTATACCCACTGGTACTAACTGACCAGGGTGTTCCACCAAGGGTTAGAGCTTTGCTTCACCGGCTACCTAGTCAGGGAAAGAATATGGAGTTATTTCTCGCTAAACGAAGGCCTAGAAGACTTACTGACTTAGGGCTGTAGTATTACTTGTAATCCAAGATGTACTTAGTAGTGACGAGGATTGACCTCGGAAATGCCCATGATTATGGACTTGTGTTTTGTGGAAAAGGAGAGAACGCTGGGGATTTCATCGACTTAACATACAAACAAGGTAGGCGATTTACTCAGGATTAGGCCCTCGTAGAGGAAACCCTACTTCCTACTTGTCTGCTTGTATTATCATTAGAGAGTACAAACTTGTTGAGTCGACTAGATGCGATCTCACCGAGAGAGAGAGGTGATGTCTATTGTCTATCTATTATGGGGTATCCGATGTATTGTACATTGTGTCCTCCTCGTTGGTCCCTCATAGCCTTTATATGGGGAGGTTAGGTCTCGGGTACCAATACGAGTAGGTTACAAGTTAGAGTTTGTATATAGTCTAGTCTTGAACTTTCCTTGTATTACTAGGAGTCTGTGTCCTTGTAGGCTTCGTCTTAGCCAAACCGTCATGGGCTTCATGGGTCTTCATGTGAGCCTTCCGTTGGGCGGCACCATAGATACCAATAGTGGGCACCCGAAGGTTTATACCCATGTCAGTAGCCTCCGAGGCTATGTTTGGATGCTTGCATCCGAGCATAGGATCAAATTCCTTTTTAATATTCCCGGAAGGAGGACTCAAAGATTTCTTCAGATGCATGAATTTCTCGACTTCCTTGTCTGATGCAACCGATGAATTTATCTTGTTCTTGAAGTGATATCGGAATCATCAGGTGCTCCCGATGGGAGTAACCATTGAGGCTACACGTGGGTAGGCTCAAGGCTAATCTTGTATCGACTCCGTCGGATGATTTTTTTGCCTTTTCCTTCGGGTACGTGGCTAGTGCTCCCGATGGGAGTATCCCCTTTAGCTATGTTCGAATGTCTCCATTGGAGTGTAGGTTCGGACTTGTTCTTCGTGTACTTCGCTTTTATGTCAACTCCTTAGGAGGATTTTTTTATTGGGTGCGCTACCAGTGCTCCCGATGGGAGTACCCCCCGGGGCTATGTTTGAACGCGTGTGTTCGAGCATAGGCTCAAGTCTTCATCATCCGAGGAATTTACTTCGACTCGGCTCTTGTAATTACTTTCTTGGGTCCTTTGTTTAATGTATTCGAATTTTTTTCATTGCTTTCCATGACGTCATTGCTGACAATGATGGCGTGCCTTAGTCACGTTCCAGTGCTCCTGATTGTATGTTCAGTGGTGGGCCCATGATGTAGACCAAGAGTTGTTTTCTTGAATTTCTCCATGTAGATAAAATAGGGATCCTAGAAAAAGACATGTAGATTATGTAAATTTTGTATATGAACCATCGAGAAGTATAGCTTGTTGTAATTTGAAATCTTGATATATTTTTGCTGATGATTATGGCGGTTTCGCCTCTCACGAGGCCTTTTCATTAGCCTCATGCCCATTGGGCTGGATCATCTACCCGGGTCAAAGCGTGTTCTTGACGTATTTCATGGTGTAGCCGAAGAACTTTTAAGTTTGCGCTGAGTAGGGAAGCCCTTGAGTATTGGATTATGATCATGTAATAAAAAAAATTTGACTGAGCCCCCGAGTGTCGGTTGTAATAGAGTAATGTAAAAGTGGACTTAAGAGAATTTAGCTTTATTGATATTGGCTGCACGAATATGATCTTCATCTAAGGAACTTCTTGACATGGGTCTTGATTTTTATTGGGTGAGCATAGGCTTAGTAATCTTCTTCATTCGAGGAGGTACTCGACTCGGGCCTTGGCGTAAGTTGATGCATGTGACGTTAATCGACTTTGTTGGAGGACCTGACAGAATAGATCAATGCAGTTGACATCCTTGCAAAAACATAAAGATTTGTGAAATATTTGCATCTTGTAGAGAATATTGCCTCTCGATTTGTCTTAACATTTTCTGGTGCCATTGGACTCGACAATTTTGCACTATAACGCGAGACCTTTTCGTTATTCTGACACCCTTAGTCTCAATACCTTGCCAACCTATCAGTTGGGCTGCAACTGGGTCGGAGTTCCAGGATTCAACGCTCAGGCAGAGTCAACTATTCGGGAAATCATGTATGAGGTACTCGAGTGAATGAAGTCCATGACACTTAGGTTACTCCAAGAGGGTGCAACCACCGGATGTTTCGAGTGTGATTTAAAATAAAAAAGTATTGACTCTTGGTAGGGGAACTTAGCTTTATTAGTTGTTGTTGTAGATGAAGTCGATGCAGCAGTAAGATGCCTAGATTCGATGATGGCAGCAGGTTGCCGCAGTCGTAGATTTGTAGAGGATCACCACAGCCAAATATTTCAGCGAATCACCGCAGCCAAAGATTTTTAGTGGATCACCGGAGCCGAAGAAGCCCCCAAGTGTAGAGTTGATGTGGTGGACGTGTAGTGGCGTTGATTGGATTCCTGACTCAAAGGAGAGGCGATCATAAATATCAGCCACATTCCCCATATCCACGGTGTTGTCACGCCTTGCTTCAATGTTCTTCGGCTACGATGTAACTTTTTCAGTGGAGCCGATAGAAGATGCAGGTATCACCATGGGTGCTGCTGTTACAAACAACGGACCCGAATATGTCGGGGCCGATAGGCAAATATTCTCGGGTCCGTTCACGTGAAAGTGGAAACTCCCGATTATGAGATCGAATCCACCATTGAAGTTGACGGGAACCGAAACATGGGTGGATAGGCGTGGTTCCGGTGCTATCAGATTGCTGCTTGGTGATGAGGGAGCCACCGAATCCATGACTCCAATGTTCAGATTTCGTATAGACGATGCCAATTGACGAGGAGTGACCTCGGCAATGCCCATGATTATGGACTTGTGTTTCATGGAAAAGGAGAGAACGTTGAGGATTTCGTCGGCTTAATAGACAAACATGGGAGGCGATTTACCTAGGTTCAGGCCCTCGTAGAGGAAACCCTACTTTCTGCTTGTCTGCTCGTATTATCTTTGGAGAGTACAAACTCGTTGAGCTGACAAGATGCAATCTCGCCGAGAGAGAGAGAGAGAGAGAGAGAGAGAGAGAGAGGTGATGTCTATTGTCTAGATCTATTGTAGGTTATCCGATGTATTGTACTATGTCTTCCTTGTTGGTCCCTCCTAGCCTTTATATAGGGACGCTAGGTCTCGGGTACTAATACGAGTAGGTTACAAGTTATAGTTTGTATCTATTCTAGTCTTGAACTTTCCTTGTATCGCTAGGAGTCTGTGTCCTTGTAGGCTTTGTCTCAACCAAACTATCATGGGCTTCATGGGTCTTCGAGTGAGCCTTCCATTGGGATGCACCATACATACCAATAGTGGGCACCTGAAGGTTTATGGTCATGTAAAGTACCGACTCTTTATCATAGTCGGATAGGTCTCTCATGTAAACCCTAGGCCGGATGACTATATAAGCCATCCTAGGGGCAAGACTTTAGGGAACAATCACAACCTACTCGCACAACAAAAAACTTCTCTTGTAACACGCTGTAACATCCGGATCTACCGATATATTACTGGGTTGCTACTAGGAGTAGGATCCAATCACCATCGTCAGATCTGAACTTGGGTAAACTTGTGTGCTCACCGTCCCCGGAACACTGTACGTCTCACACCCCACCTTTCTCCACACCTTCATGACCCCTATGGCGTACTTTTAATCAATCCGATGATCGTTGTCTCCCACCATGGGGCAGGTGACTTTCGAAACTTCATTTTGGGCAGAATTTGTGTGTGCGAGAATCTGCTAAACAATGTCCAGCAGTCGTGTCCTCTACACCAGCGATCTACCTCTCTTCCTCCTAGACGAGACTTGGATTCCAGCTAAATATCCCATACCGACCTACACCATCATGCCAATCAGCAAGACCGACATCTACCTCAGTTTCGGTAACCCTCCCAACCCACCCCTACCGTGATGATAGCGGCAGAAGAACAATCCAGATCTACATTGTCCGCCGAAGCAGCAAAGTTCAAGATCCCAAAAAACTCTAATACAATACAACCCACTCCCAAGTGTAAGTAGTGGTGGAGGAAAGTTCTGAGTCCGATCTCACTAATGAGATCGGATTTGATGGAGAGGAAGACTACAACAGCTCTAGATCTAGCTTGGCCGAAGCTGGAGCAGGAAAATCGTCACTAAGGCATAGGCTAAACGAGATGATGGCTTGCCCATACATCAATTTCTGAGAGAGTTCTGAGAAAATCTATAGTTTCGAAGAGGCTGAAGCTAAGAGCCGTGCCTATTTTATATATCTCAAGAAGAAGAAGCATTGCTTTGTGGGTTACATTGGCTCTGCCGATGTTGGAGAAGAAAACGACTCAATGCTCGATGCCATCGGAGAAAACACCGACCTACCTGTTTCCCCTAGGAATCAATGATGTTGTAAGAACTTCAAGAATTTGAGAAGGAGATTTAGGCATATGGTGAGGAGTACACCTCCAAAGTTGTGCAAGGTGGATAAGATGTACCTCCAATTCCATATGATATCATGGATGAGGATTTCAATGAAGATAACTTCACCTTGCACGATGATATGGACACCAGAGATTCCTCCAAGATCCAAGTGTTTAAGCCAATACTAGCTGAAAGTACTAATGGAATTCTATCTCCAGGTAACGAAGCTAAAGCCATATTTGCCACCGGTACATATGTAAATGCTACTGGAGGGAAAGGAAGAAGAAGAACAAGAAAACTCAGACACCGGTCAAGCCGCTAGAGGAAGAAGTCGACGAAGCGTTTGATACAGAGAATCTGGATGGATGTTTGGCCAATACCAAATCAAACGACCCTCCGGTTTATGGTCACGTGGTCACTCAAAGAGCCCGTGAAATATACGGAGAAGCATTAACAACACCAATCCCAACTATTTCGGATCTTACACCGGAGATGTTGGAGAAAAGGGATGAGGAACTGGAGAAGCAACGTTTGCTCTTGCTCGACGAAGCTGCTCATATCATTAAGGTCAAGCAGCGCATAGACAGGATCCTTCCTAGTACAAGTTAGATTTCAAGCGACTATGACGTGATAAAACTGGAGGTGGCTAGGTTCTAGCTAACAGGAATCCAGATGTCCACAAGAATCTCTTCGACGGAAGGGATGGACGATAGTTTTGGCTCGATAGTAAGGGAAAGCGGGTTTACAACACGCTAGTGGAAAATGCTGCCGCTGGTCAAGCTATCCTCGCCAACAATCCATCTCTAGAACAGGTCCAGTAGTGTGTTGGATTGTTTGAGAAAGTCTTGGAGCAACAGAAAACAACTGTATCTTTTAGTGGAAAACTGGCGTTGAAATCTGATAAGTGCCACACTAATGCGGATAAAAATGTCGACACAAGGCCCCATAGGCAACCGGAATGGCGCTATCACCCCGACCCTAGGGATGATTACGATTCAATAACTAGATCTTCAGGACACCATCGTAGGCCCGTGCAAAGCTAGGAAGAAGTTCTTCTGGCTGCATCACGCGATGCTATGAAGAAACTGACCCCCACCAACCCTATTGTCGGCAATCGAAGGGCCACAGGGATGAAGAAGAAGCACGACGTCAGCAAGAGCAGGACCGGAAGAAAATGTTGCCTCCTAGGCACATGAGCTGTTCGACCGAACCTCATCACAATCACGATAACACCGGACAAAAGAACCACGAAGACCACACCGGATCAAGCTGGTAGTGTGGCCCACGTCACAAAAATCAACCTTGGAGCCAGCATAACGAAGCTTCGGAAGGAAGCCACCACTCAGTCGGCAATAACCCACTAGAACTGTTGACCCCACTAGGTAGGGACCATAATGCCTACCATCATAGCCGCGGTAGCCGTCAGTGTGGAGGAGGTGACGGTACGAGAAGAAGAAGGGGTCTGAATTTGTTGCCCCACAGGAACAACGAGCATCTGAGGAGACGATCACTCTTGCCTAACGATGCTCATTATCACATCAAGTCTAACATTGAAGCGAGGTGCTACGAGGAGGACGATGTGTACATGGGACCAAAAGTTTTGGTCCACGAGTTTGTAGAATGAGGTTTCTAGTTAACTTCGAGATCACGAAGAACATTCAACCCTACGATGGTGCGGCCCAGCCAAACACTTGGCTTTAGGATTTCTTCTAAACCCTCTGCATCGCCAAAGGAGGAAACAATTTGGTAGCAATCCGATATCTCCCAATCATGCTATGGAAGACGGCTCGATCATGGCTCAATGAACTACTAGAAAACTCTTTTAACAACTGGTATGATATGCAAACTGCATTCTTTCAGAATTTCTAGGAGAACTATAGGAGGACCTGCACTATCAGGGACTTGCAGCGTTACATCCAACAACCCGAAGAAACTTGCCGAGATCATCTCATATGATAGATCAACACGAAAAACTCCTACGAGGGAGTCAATGATCAAACTGCAATTGAATATTTTATTACAGGTCTACCAACTGGATTACTACGTCACTAGTTCAAGTGCGACAAAGTTACCGAATTGGGCAAAAGGATAAAGATGACCAGCAAATATGCTGGCATTGATGATGATTCACAAGGTCAACTAAACGACTTGCCCGTGCCAAATCTCATGTAACCAAAATAGCAGTAGACATAGAAGCGCAAGAACACCTCAGACGACAAACCTAATCCGGAAACCACTACTACCAATGCAAAATTTGGATCAAGAGGTCGAGGAGGGTGCTGAGGCGGCCGGGGACGATGCTGCAAAACTTCCTGAGTCCAAGGCAGAGGCGATCAGCAACCAGGGAAGACTTATTCCTAAGATGTCCAACAACCCTTCACTACTACAGATTTGTCTATCCATGGTTTTGTACCCAGTGGTGCATGGTGAAGGTGGTGTTCCATTGATATATTACCTATGGTGCATGCTGTTTAGATGTGCCACAGCTAGAGAAAATACCCGTGGCGCATTGTTGGGGGGTGCGCCGCGGGTAAATCTGGGTAGACCATCCTGTCACTTATGCATGGGCCCTGATGTATCAGTGGCGCATGGGATGAACGAGCGCCACGGATATTTTCACTTCATGTGATGTGCCTAACTGTAATGCGCCACGGATATGTCTGGGCCCATGCATAAGTGGCAAATATAGATGGCCCCTGACATATCTGTGGCGCATTCTACGGGGTGTGCCACTGACCTATATACTATCCGTGGCGAGTTCCACGAATGTGCACCACTGATATATTGGGAACCTTTTATATAGCAAGAACTCACCACCTTTTCCCACTTTGGTGCACTTTCCCCTCCACTCACTTGCCCCCCTCTACACAAGATCTGGTCATGTGCTTCCTCCTCCCACCTCATTTCTCCGCATGAATTCACTCATTTTAGCCATCTAAAACTATTTTGGATGGTAAATTTGTAAAACAAAGGCTAGATCTACTAAAACCACTGATTCACTTTTCTCCTCCTCCATCGTTTACTAGGTGAGTAGATGCATGGAAGGACATATGCATGTTTGTGTGTATACGATGAATTACTTGTAATGATTGCGTGGGCGAGATGTTATTGTTGCATGTTGTATGAATGTTTGTGTGTATGTGACAAAATTTGTGGTACGGTATGGTGTGTGTTGCGTGGCGTATGCATGTTTGCTGAAATGTTGATTAATTTCTGTTTTGGCAAATCGTTTGCATTACGCATATGTTCTATTTTTAGGAGAGGTCATGCCGAATTTTTCCGGCGACCATGCATGCATGTGTGTGCACGTTATAAAATATTCTCTCTCTATACCGCGTAGGCGATCATGGTCATCAAGATGAGCGAAAACCTCGTGGCTAGATAATTTAAAGGCGCGATGACCGAAATGATCTAGAACAACGAGACCTAGATAAGATGTCCTTGTCGCAAATGCAGACTCAGGGGCTTGATGGACCCTTATTCTGGAGTATTGCAGAACCACCTGCTCGTGCATGGTTTCATGTCTGGCTTTACTCGTTGGATCAGTGACGAAGATGACGTTAATAATGATGGGACTATAGGAAATGAGGTAGGGGCAGGATAACAATGACGGAGAGGGCAGGCGAGAAGCCGAAGAGCCTCCCGGACATGACCATCATGAAGGTGATGCCAAACATTATCATCACGAAGGATATGCGGGGGAAGATGCTAGAGAAGACGCAGACACGCAGCAGGAACTGCAAATAGCCTTGCATGACCCTCATGTTCAAGAACTGCTCCTCAAAGAGACGAGCAACCCCAAAGTTGCCGCTAGAGAGAAAGCCAAGCTGGCGCAACTAGAGATAGACGGGAGTACTCCATTGTATGAAGTATGTCAGCCCGAGGATACCCGCTTGCATGTAACGCTCAAGGCTCTAGAGATGAAGGCGAAACACAGCTAGACCGACACAAGCTTCAATGATATGATTAGATTCTGGCATGACCGTATTGCTAAATCGAACACTTGCCAACAAATATCGAGGAGGCAAAGAAAGTCGTGTGCCCTCACGATCTACCGCATGTTAAATACCACGCCTACATCAACGATTGCATCATTTATCGGAACGAGTACGCAGATAGAACCACATGTACTGTGTGCGGCCATGCACGATACAAGAGAGTGAAGAAACCTCCAGAAAAAGTGGTATGGTACTTTCTGATCACTCCTCATCTACAGCGGTATTTCATAGACCAAAAGGAAGCAAAGCTCATGCGCTGGCACACGGAAAGGCAGGAGCCCGAAGATGAACTAGATAAGGAGAATATGCTAACACACTCTTCAGACTCTTGCCAGTGGAATGCAATGCACATCGAGTTCCCTCTTTTGGGGACGATCCAAGGAACATTAGGCTGGGTATGAGCACCGATGGATTAAATCCATTTGGCAACTAGAGCCGCACACAGCACCTTGCCCATGTTTGTATGGCCGTATAACCTCCCTCCATGGATGTGCACGAAGAGGAGGTACATACACATGATTATTCTTATTCATGGGCCGAAACAACCAGGTATCAACATCCATCTGTATCTCGGGCTATTAAAAGAGGAGCTAGCCACGTTGTGGGAGACGCCAGCGAATACGTCAGACGCCTTTTCAGGATGATGTTTTCCTCTTAGAGCCTCGTTTCTCACGATGGTGCAACACTATCCTGGTTACGTGTATGTCTCGTGCCAGGTGGGCCACATACACTACGCATGTGTCAAGTGCATGGAGCATATGCCACATCTCCAACTAGGAAAGGATCCCGGGTCTTCGAAAATCATGTACCCCGAGACTCGAAGGTGGCTTCGGAAAGATGACCCGTGGAGAAAACGCGCAGATTTGTTCTATGGTAAAGCCGAGCACGAATAGTCCCATGTCCGAGGAGCAGGGAAGAAATCGAGAAATTGCTGAATAATTGGATAGAGTGCCCTGCGTGGGGAAAGAAGCGTAAGAGGCCAAAACCGCTGATGGATGTATGGAAAACGAGGTCTCTTTTCTAGGACCTACCATACTAGAAGATCGTCCACACGCCACATAGCCTTGATGTCATGCACATCATGAAGAACGTGTTCGAGAGTCTGGTTGGCACCCTGCTCAACATGCTAGAGAGGACCAAAGATGGGCCAAAAGAAAGAAGCGACCTAAAACATCTAGGCATCAGGGAAGATCTTCAGGGAGGACGCCTTGATGATGATGATGATGATGATCAGACGGAGGAGACCAAAGGTCATTGCAGGAGGAGAAGGGCCAAGAAGTCCGACTATTATTGCCCCCTTCCTACTTCACTCTAAGTCAGGAGGAGATCGAGCAGTTTATCAAGTGCCTCCTAGGAGTGAAAGTTCCTTAAAGTTACTCAGGGAAGATAAGCAGATATATAGACACGGTAAAGAGGAGGTTCAGCAGGATAAAGTCTCATGGTTGTCACGTGCTGATGATGCAGATACTTCCCGTCGCAATTCGAGGGATAATGGGCAAGCACGTCTGTGAGACATTGTTTGGCCTCTGCAACTTTTTCGATGTCATCTCTCAGAAGTTGATCAGCGTCCAATAGCTCGCAAGGCTACAGGAAGAGATAGTGGTGATATTATGCGAGCTCGAGATTTACTTCCCGCCCGCATTCTTTGACATCATGGTGCATCTGCTGGTCCATGTCGTGGATGATATCATCCACCTCGGGCCGACATTCCATCACAACATGATGTCGTTCGGAAGGATGAATGGAATCATCAAAGGCTTCGTCCGCAACAGGGCCCATCCAAATGCAAGCATAGCTAAGGGCTTTCTGACCTACGAGTGCATCTATTTCTGCTAGAATTATTTAGGCACCACCGATGAGGACCCTGTTAGTCTAGCAGGAAACAACAGGCACCTCAGCAGGCTCGCTAGATGTGGTCACCATGAGGGTTATCGCACTATTCATGTCGACCACACTGATCGACGTGTAGACTTTGACAGAGCGAAACTTGTTGCGCTAAAACACATAGAATTGGTCGACCCTTGGTGTGTAGAGCACAAAAGCTTCAAATCTACCTTCACGCGGTGGTTCAAGGAGAAGCTACTGGAAAATCCCTCCAAGAGTTCTCGTACGGAAGAGGACAAACTCATATTCACCTTGTCACAAGGCCCCGCACACAACCTTAGGACCTACCAGGCGTACGACATCAACGGTTATGGGATCCTCCCAGGGGTCGACGAAGCCATGTACGGTCCTTTCAATAGGGCGACGAACCATTTCGACAAAAGGGAAATATGGATGCCACCGATGTTAGGTGGCCGTGTGCCTGGCTTAGGCAAGACCATGAAAATGAGGGAATACTACAAACAGGGTGCCAAGGCTAGAAGGAAGAAAAAGTTGCAGAAGGAGGCTGACGAGCGACGCGAATTTCAAGAGATCAAGAAAATAATGGATAGTATGCTGCACATGATCGATGACTGGTTGGGACAGAGGATCATACATATTGTTCCTTCCTTGTTGGAAGGGCTTGATGCTTGGAACCTAGAAGGTCTATAGGGGCCAATACCTCTGCCCAGCTTGATAGGCAACAACGCGACCAACCAGATACCGGCGCGGTTCGCATTGGTGACCCTGCCTGCGGATGCCACGGGCAGCCGACCTTCATGGCGGTGCTGACCTCGGCCGCCAACAACGGGGCAGAACCGATTGAACTGGTGATGATGCCATGTAGCATCCCAATTGTCTAACAATTGTAATGCTACTTGGTCTAGTAAGATAATGGCTACTTCCTATATATAATTGCTGCATCATAATTATATCATGCTCATGTCATCATGCCACCTTGCATTTGAGCATCATATAAAACCCTTTTCGTTTGGTTCTTCTCTCATATGCATTATTAATTGTAGTTGCCTCTTGATATTGTATCTGGTTATTCATATATTATTTAAATGCCCGACTTGAGTTGGGGGCATATCTTTTATTCAAATCCATCACCTTTCTTTTCACCACCTTATAATTCCACCATCCTATTAATCCATGAGCTTGTATTTCTTTTCTCTTGATTTTATTCTAGCTCATGTGAATGGGGTGGATCTATTTCTAACATTTCTTTTGCTTGGCCTTACCCCACTTCTTGTGAATGCATAGGAATAATGCCACTCATTATTATTGTTTTCACAAAATAAAACATGGCATTTATTATTTGTGCATGGGCCATGCAAGGGTCCCACCACCTTTAGTCCATTTGACCCCTCTTGGTTTTATTGGCTTTTTTCCCTTGTGGATCATCTCCATCCCTCTCCACCATCTCCATATTCTCATCTACACCATTTTTATTATTTTCCATTCATTATGCAAGTGAGGCCTTTTACCCATAATCTATTTCCTTCTCTTTTTCTTGATTACTCTTTCACCTCATCTTAGCCTAAATCCAAGCCCTCATTTTTTTCTCTTGGGATCTCATAAACAAGTTTTAAAACCTAAACACCTAACAAAAACCTAACCTAACTATCTCTCTCTAATTCCCTCTAACCTAGTTCTACTTACACCCTAACCCTTAATCTCACCTCTCTCTCTTTCACTCCCTCTCTCTACGATGCTGGCCACCTGGCCCTCTCTCTCTCTCCCTGGCCCACACCCCAACTACTCATCTAACCACCCAAACCCTAGCCTAAGTCGAGCCCTCTCTAAGCTAAACCTAGCTACACCCGAGCCCTCTCTCCTCTCTCTACCTCTCTACCTGCCATGCTGGTTCCAGCTGCTACTCCTCACCGCCCCCACCTGGTAGCCCCTGCCCTGCCCTAGCCCCTCCCGAGAAGCACGCGAGAGGAGGAGGAGAAAACGGCCGAGACCACCTTTTTCCTCTACCCCGTGCCACACGCCACCTCCTCCCTCTCTCTCGCTTGTCCTCATCCCACACGGCTCCTCTGCCTCTCCCAGATCCGCCCAGAGCCCTGCCCCTCCTCTCCTTCCTCTCCAACGACGACACCCACCTCTCGCCGACCGCCGCCAGTACCGCCGTCTTCCTCGCGCTCCCGCCGACGTGCGCGACGTGGAGGTGATCGAGGAGACCAAGAGCAGTCTCCTCCTTCGCCCTGGACACGCCGACGCAAAGGAGGAGCCCTAGGACCGCCGGAACCAGTGCCGCCCGACGCAAACCCTAATTCTCTGGCCGCCAGCCTCCACGACGCCCTGCTGCGCCTCGTCCCGATCCGCCGCCACCGACCACCCCGCGGTGAGCCCCTCTATCGCTTGGACAACCTCTGCCTCACCGGAAAGCCCTAGCCGCGCCGGACCTTGCACCGAACGCCCTCGGTGCGCCGCTGCTCGCTGTTGTTTGCACGCTCCCGCGCCGCATAGAGCCTTACCTAGCCGCGTTAACTCCTCCTGTCAACACCCACGCTCTACCGCACTGGTCACCGCCGCCTAGCGCGAGCTCCAGGTCCCCAGTTCGAGTCCTCGATCCGCGTCGCACGCCGATCTGCCGCCAGACGGTGGAGAAGATCCACAGTACCGCACTCCCCCTTTTTTGCAAATAGCCCCCTATTCTTTTGCCGCCTCAACCCGCAGTACACGCGTGCCCACCTGTCAGCCGCCGTGGCCATCTTTCAGAAAACCCCCCAGCCTGTTATTTCCTAAACCCGTGGTCCAGCCTACCCCCTCCTGTCAGCCTCTGCGGGATCACCCACTGTCACCTGGGCCCGTAGCCATCGGACCCACCTGTCAACCTCAGGGGCTAGGTAGCGCTGCGGTGAGAAAAACATTTCTTGTGCGCTGTGTGGCCCAGTCAGCCGCTGGCCCACCCGTCAGTGACTGTGGCTGGGTCGAGCTAGGTGACAAAAGCTTTTCCTGTTGCCTGTTTCATTTAAACCTTTTTTAAAATTGATTTAAATTCAAATTCAAGTCAGATTTAAATAAATTTTAAAATACAAATAATATATGTTTTGGAATCAGAAAAATGTGATGAATTCAAACATGACCTTCAAAACAATGTTGGAACACTTTAAATTTTCGAGGTGATTAAAATTACAATAAAATGCCCTTTTTCTTAATAAATTAATAACTTTAATTCTACAACTCCAAATTTGACAAATAATATGTCTAAATCGATCAGCGCGACGAGCCCGTTCTATCTATGCAGTCCTTGTTCTGATTTGAAGCATGCATCATGTTATTATTAAAAATCTGAACTGTTTATGACAATAAAACTTGGGCAAATAAATAATAAAGTGCTTTATTTCTTGTATCCACATCCCACCTTTGCCATGCTACTTTAATGCCATGTAAATTGTGCATCATGCATCATGGCAGGCTTGTTTGCTTGTCGCATTTTAATTCATATGCTTGTGCACTTTATTTATGTTGGCCCTTGTTTGTTTGGTTCTTCTTCGAATAGACGCCCAGCAGGAGAATTACCAAGAATCACAGGAGTACTACCCAGATCCATCTCTCACTTCAACTGAGCTGCCAGGAAAGCACTACCACATGCTTGCATACATATAGTACCTATTGCCTCTATCTTATTCTTGCATCATCGAGTCGCGATTGCATTAAATTGAATCCCAAGTACTGCATAGCCTTTATTTTTAAACCACACCAAGCCTGTTCCGGTCCCATGAGCCCTTACTACCGGAGTTGTTTGAGCCATGCGAGTCGTAGAAAAGCATGAGTAGGGTATGTGAGTGTCTGATGGATAACGAGGTACCTAAACAACATAACCTGAGTAGTAATGGGATAACTAATGAAAGAGGCACCGGTGAGAAATATCTGCTATTTGGTTTTTCATGCTCACTTGTGTCCCATAGGAACCCGAGTACTTGATTCCCGTTCCTTGTTTATTCGCACTATCCACATCCGGGAGGCCTTATGGACCCCCCTGAGCCAGAGCTTGATTCATTCTTATTTCTTGGGGCCAGAAGTAGTTTGGGGCTTTATTACTATCCTGTACTTATGCCATGTTACTGCTTTATTTAAGATTGTGCGAGGAGCACCTGTACTGTTTTAGATCGTGGAATGTTTTCGCGGTATCGACAAGCCCAGTCACATTTTTGGGTTCCCAGTCGTTTACAGCCATTGACACAAACCTTGGGTCCGTCTCGGAGCCGGCCAACTTCGTTGCGGGTAGCTTAATGGGGTGGCCCCCTGAAATATTTCTGAATCCTGTGATTGCTTTGTCGTGAATGCCTCGTTGGGTTTTGATTTGGTTTTCCGAGGTTGATCGAGTGTGTGTTTCTATTCGTGCACCCCTGCAGGGTAAATCTTTCTGAAAGCCGTGTCCGCGGTTATGGACGACTTGGAGCACAGTTTCTCGATCATAGACAAGTATAACTAAAGTACCGCTTTTAATTTGACTAAGAACTTGACTAGTAAATAGTGCAATACTCATGGAATGGTTAATAAAACTGCCAACGGATGATGGGGGTTGTTCGTCTGCTTCCTCGTTGGTAAGCGAGGAGGAGGATGGATCTGTTAATTATACTGTTATAATTGTTGTCCTTAATTCTCGGACATCCGTCTATCATTGGTTAGGCGGATGGTTAGCGAGTACCTATAGAATTTCTAGATATTATCTTTTGCTGCAATTGCGTCACCCCAGGTTGTGTCCCCTTTAGCGGCATAAAGACTTGCTGAGTACCCCTAGGGTCTCACACGATAAATTGTTTGATTCAGATGAACAGGTATATTCGCAAGAAGGATACTGGGTGGAGGAGACAGATGATGTTGGCCACGATCATTCGGTGTAGAGATTCCGGGAACGGGGATCCGTGAGATCTGTGGGCGGGATGTGTTTATTTATGTGGCATCTTATGCCAATTTGCTTCTTATCCGTACTCGGATCTTGTTTTCCGCTTCCGCCTGATACTATGATGTTTGTTGTATGAGGAGCTATCCTAAATTATTATCTCTATCTAGGATATTTGAATCTTGCGTATGGCGTTGCAATATTTCTATTTCTTTTAGATGGAATGGCTCTGAGGACTGTTGTATGTGGCTTGCATACATACTCATTTGTGTATGTAGTTGATCCCTTCGCCTACCGATTACGCCGCTCGTTCTTGTCCCGATGTCTGGAAGTGGTTAGGACGGCCGAAAGGTCTACCGTGAGTGGCCCTGGGCCCCACCGTACTATTTTAACCACTTTCGTTCATCCAGGCATGTAACTTAGAGCGTAATTCACCGAGGTAGTTACATGCCACCCAGCAACAACCCAGTGGAACCGGTCGCACCGGTGATGATGCCGGCCAACAACACCGTGGCGCCGCTGGTGCTTCGTCCTAGTGAACCCCAGCTGGAGGCGAAGCATATGCCAACCGGCACCACGGATGCAAGCAGCCCCTCTGTCACTTGCACGCCTGCCGCTATCGGTGGTGTGTTGACACTAGCCGAGCTCGATGCTATCACCAAGGTGACTAATTAAGCATCTTAGATGCACATCTCCTTTGCCTTTGATGACGGCCATATCTCTGATGATGCCCAATACACATGTTTCTTCGCAGGACGTTGCTTGCACCCTCCAGCAGTACGTGGAGGGCGAGTTCAAGGATGTTGCCAAGGGCACTATCGTTCAATAGAGGAATCGCATGTTCCACAACAAGCCCATGCCTGATGGCATGTTCAGGGCTGCGATGGCTTCGGTGTTGCCGGGCTACAATGACGTCGACCCCCCGTTCAACCCGAAGGAGTTGACGAACACTTGAACCTTGGAGGATGCCACGGCTGGCCCTTGGTATGGCCTAAGACCTAGATTCATACTAGGGAGGAGGCACCACCCCAAGGGAAACACCACCGCCACCACTAGTCATCGCCACCAGCATAAGCCATGGCAAGGTCGTCGCACCTCCATCGCCGCTGCCACCACCAGTGGATATGCCACATGACGACAACAATGATGACAACATGGATGCATTCCTCAACACTGGCACCGATGATGACCTTTACATGCCTTCTATTGGACCCTTCATCCATGCTCGTGACGATCTAGCTGGACCCAGTATGACGTGCACGCAGTGTCTGGTCTTCGGCATGTTGGGAATATGCCCTAGAGGCAAGCATGTATGATGTTATTTCCAATGTATTCATAAAGTTATTGTCCATGTATGAATTACTAATATATATCATTGAATATGTGATTCGATTGTGGAACTATATATTCATGTTGGTTATACTGATTTTCCTTGGTCGTTGAGGTTGTGCTGGACACACAATTTAGCCTAACATGAAAGTCGGCTGATGACTCGGTTCCACTTGTCATGGGCATAGAGATGTTGTTCCGACTTACACGGATTCATCAAAAGTGTTTAGCGAGTCAGACTGACCCATATTGACATGCAACGAACAAGTCGTCATTTGCATGTCTCAATCAATGTAATCCTTAGACCTGAGGTTATTACACAGTCCGAGTTGAGGATTAATACATTGCAAATGTATCTATAATTTTTGATGTTCCATGCTTGGTTTTATCTACTTTCTTATGTTCGTCCACACTTTGGAGTATTTTTATACACTTTCTTGGACTAACCTATTAACAAGATGCCACAGTGCCAGTTCCTTGTTTTCTGCTGTTTTTTGTTCCAAGAAAGTCAGAAAATGAATATTCTCAGAATTGGACGGGACAAAAGCCAAAGTTCCTATTTTCCCGGAAGATTCACGGAGCCAGAAGGAGAGTCGGAGAGGGGTCACAGGGTGGCCACACCACCCCATGGCGCGGGACCCCCAGGCCGCCCCAGGGCATGGTGTGGGCCCCCTGGCTGGCCACCGACCTTTCCTCCTTCGCCTATATATTCCTCCCGAGGCAAAAACCCTAGGTCGTCAAGCCTGCAGCCACGAAAGGGGAGATTCGGTGGACAAAAAGTCTTTGTTCCGGCACCCTGCAGGGACGGGGAAGTGCCCCCGGAGCCATCTCCATCGATTCCACCACCATCTCCAGCACCATTGCTGATTCCCATGATGAGGAGGGAGTAGATCTCTCTCGGGGCTAAGGGTTATACCAGTAGCTATGTGTTCATCTCTCTATATACGCATTATCATATTGTGATCATGAGCTTTGTAATAAAGTAGATCTACCTTGCTACTCAAGTGCTTTAATAGATCTCTGCTCTCCCCATGTGTGTGAAAGTGACAGCGTGCTCACTATGGTGGCACTTAGGCTAGAGATTACAAATAGTTGTTATGAATTATATTTGGAGTTGGATGTTTCTATGAAATTGTGGTGTTTTCAAAGTGACAGTGGGGGTTTTCTAGTCCTCAAAGTGACAGTGTGGGGTTTTCTAGATGGGAAAGGCTTACTTTGAGGTGTGCTGTTATAGCCCTACCATCGATTAGCGTGTCCAACCGGAGAGTAGTTAAGAGTAGTATCATGAAGAGAATATATTTATATGAGAGTGTTCACTAGTGAAAGTATGATCCCTAGGCCTTGTTTCTAAGCATTGATACACCGTTTGCAATTAGATCTGTTACATGTTTGCTTGCTTCCATATTTATTTCAGTTTGCCTTTAGTCTTTTCCACGCCATCAAGTTATTTTCTATCACCATTACCACTTATAATTATTTATACCACTTGTATTTAACTATCTCTTCGCCGAACTAGTGCACCTATACACCTGACAAGTGTATTGGGTGTCTTGGGGGCACAAGAGACTTCTTGTATCTTGAATGTGGGGTTGCTTGAGAGGGGATACCTTTGACCACTTCGTCCCTGAGTTCGATAAACCTTGGGTGATCCACTTAAGGGAAAACTTGCTGCTGTTCTACAAACCTCTACACTTGGAGGCCCAACAACTGTCTACAAGAATAGAAGTGCGTAGACATCAAGCTCTTTTCTAGTTCCGTTGCCGGGGAGGTAAGGTAAAAGGTATTCACACCGGAGGATTAAAGAAGAAGAACCTCCCATGGCAAACACCTATTTTCTGGTGCCGTTGCCGGGGAGGTAAGGTAAAAGGTACTCACATCCTCCGGTGTGAGTGCTCGAAGTTATTTCCTTTAGATTCTACAATTTTGTATTTTTGTTTCTTGTTTTCACTAGTTAGGCTTAATTGAAAACAACAAAAAAATTAGAGAGCTTTTTAGTATTTTTCCTAAGTTAGAACTTAAATTGTCTAAAAAGAAAATTAAAAAAACCATGGAACTTTCTTTGCATGCTAATAGTAATGTTATTAGTATGAATCTTTTGAACACCTTTGTTACTAATGCTATGGAAACGTCTAAGCTAGGGGAAGTTGGTTCTTATGAAAATGATCTTTTTAGTTCCCCAGTTTTAAGGAAGAAAATTTGCTCTGATGATACCTTATCTCCCATATGTGGTAATTCTAATGATACTTGTGATATTTTAAATCCACATACTAAAAGCATCCCTTTTAAAATACCTATAAAAATTGTTGAACGTGTTATGAATAACTCTTATTTTGGAGATGGAACTGTCCATCCTGGTGATCATTTACTCTTTATACATGAATTATGCAGGTTGTTCAAGTTTGCAGGTATTCCAATGAACCAAGTTAAGAGGAAGCTATTCTCTTTATCACTTAAGGGCAAAGCAAGGGAGTGGTATGAGCTACTAGATGATCCTCATCATTTGGAGTGGAAGGAACTTGAATCTCTTTTTTACTCTAAATTTTATCCTCCTCATGAAGTTCATAAAGATAGGAATTACATTTATAATTTTAATCCACATGATGGAGAAAGTATTGTCCAAGCATGGGGGAGATTGAAGTCACTAATGCTCAAATGTCCCATTCATGAGCCCCCTAGTAATATTGTTATTAATAATTTCTATGCAAGGCTTTCAGGTCATTACAAGGACTATCTAGATACTTCTTTAGAGGGATCCTTCACAAGTAAGGAGGTCAAAGCTAAGTGGGATCTTCTTGAAACAATTCAAAGCAATACCGAAGATTGGGATAACAACAAAGGTAAAGAACCAGGTATAAACTATGAGTATGATTGCATTAATTTTTTCGCTGAAACTGCGGATTTTCAAGATCTTAGTGCTAAATATGGTCTTGATCCTCAAATTCTTGTTGACTGTTATAGAACCTTTGCTTCTCATATTAATGCTCCTAAATAAAAATGGACATGTATCATGAGCCTTTTAAAGACACTTGCATGGAAAATGAAATTGTTATTAATGATAGCAATAAACATGCTCAAACCTATGAAAGTACTATTTATTATAAGCATGTTAATTTTTGTGGAATACATAGACCTTATGAGAATAATCAAATTGAAGAAGAATATTGTATCACCCACAGGAATGAAAAAACTAGAATGTGGTATAGGGCTTTAAATGATCTTGGTAAAAACGTTTGGGCCCTTTATCCTTTTATTTGTGAACTTTGCTTCGAAGTGGGTCATTTCAATTTTCAATGCTTAGGCCATAATAATAGCACTTCTAATCCAATGAGTACTACAAGTTTGTATTGTGATGACATGATCACTCCTAATCAGCATGATGAACTTACATTTATTTTGGGGTGTGAAGAGTTATCAAGAAAAACCTCTTTGGTAGATATGGGTGCTTTTGATATGAATAGTGTCCTGCATGGTTGTCATCTTTATTGTGTTGATAATTGCCACACAAATACTTACATACAAAATATTATAGAAGATGAGATTTTACCAAAATATGATAGGACTAATATGTGTTTTGATCTTATTAATGAAAAGAAGGAATCCTCCAAAGTTTCTTCTATTGTCTCTAACAATGAACCAGGGTATATGGAGAAGCTTCCTTTCAAGCCTCTCCCTCCTAAAGAGAAGAAGAGAAAGAAGAAGAGGAGGAGTATAAGGAGAGAGGAAATGGTATTTTCCCCTAAGCATGTTGCTCCTATTATAGTTTTTGATGAGTCTGAACTTGATGATGTTCCTATGCCTATTACCTATAGTAGTGATCATGATTGGGAAAAGCACACTACTTTTGATATTGAAAATCTCTTCGGTACCAATTCTGAAAATGATGATAATTGTTGTACTATTAGTGTTATCCATGTTCCTTCGAATGATGATATGTTTACAAATGAACACACATTGGGAGATAACTATTATATTGCTTATGATGATACTATACCCCCAATATATGATGATTGCAATGATGAATATGATATTTTCAGTCCACCTACTATTGAGGAGAAAATTAATTATGATTACAATATGCCTCCTATATTTGATGATTATGGTGATGAGAATAATAATGATAGCTATTTTGTTAAATTTGCTCCCACTACAATTAATAAGAATGACTATGTTTATGTAGGGAGTATTAATTCTTTTAGGCATGTGGCTCATCATAAGAATGTTTATTGTGATAGTTATATTGTTCATCTTATTCACGATTCTACTGAAAGTTATTATGAGAGAGGGAAGCATGGTTGTATGCATCTCCATAATATTAAGTTTCCCCTCTTTGTGTTGAAAGTCTTGAAGTTGCACTTGTTTTGCTTTCCTATGCTTGTTGCTTTGTGCTTTCATGACTTGTTTCTTTACAAGATTCCTATGCATAGGAAGTGGGTTAGACTTAAATGTGCTTTGAATTTGCTTCTTGATGCTCTCTTTTACTTCAATTCATATTTCTTATGTGAGCATCTTCTCAAACTATCATGCCTAACTTAAAGGCGTTAAAGAAAAGTACTTATTGGGAGATAACCCAAAAGTTTTAGATGAGTCTTGGAAGTTATTACTTCTGTAATAACCGCTCCTTATCCTTTTTATTTGCTTTTTGTGCCAAGAGTAACCTCTAATGAGAGGTAATGATTGGGAAAGTTGCTGTCCCGAAACAGATTTCTATACTTCACCGTAAAAATTCGTGTAAAATCTCTATACGTCCTTTTGAGGCGTGAATTTTTGTGCTTCTGCCTCAGGATGTTATCTAACTTTCGTTAGTTCAACACCTTTTTATTTGAGCAACAGAAGGTCTTCGAAAAAAATAGTCTTTACCTTCTGGTTTGTTTTGACAGATTTCTGCCATTTTCTGCATTTGCTTCTTGTTGGTTCCTTTTTGAGTTCTTTTGGGGAATTGATCTTTTTGAGGGAAGTGCTACTGTAGCTAGTGTTTTAATGAAGTTTATTGGTGTTAGAACTGAACCTAAAGACTTATTATCTTGAGTGCACTAATGTTGCTAATAAAGATTGTGTGAAGTTTTGTATGAAGGAAAAATTTCAGGTATATGGAAGGAATGAGTAATGAGATGAAATATGGACTAAAGCTCAAGCTTGGGGATGCCACGCGTGTCACCCTAAGAAATATCCAAGAAGTACAAGCGTCAAAGCTTGGGGATGCCCAAGGCATCCCCTTCTTCATCAATAAAAATCCTAGGCTTCTTCCAAACGCTTCATTTTTATTGTTTCATGCACAGTTGTGTTTTTCTTGGAGCGTCTTCTTTTTCGTTTTCGTTTTAGATTTTCGTTTGCTTTGGTTTGCTTAGTTTTCTGAATAAATTGGTTGGACCCCCTCTTTGATACATTGGTTTGCAAATAGTTTGGTTCGGTTTGGAAAAGAGTAGGAATGTTCATACTTATGTGGTAAAAAGAGCTCGTTTTTTACTGTGGCTATGCTTTGTCATGCCATGCTTGATACTGTTTTGGCTTTATGCTTAGTATTATTTGCTGTAGCATGACTTGTTATAAACAATTGAGATTGCTTAATGTGCCTTGGATGAATCATGTGTTGTTTTAGCATATTAAAGCATACTATAGTGGTATTCTCCTTTGATGCTTTATTTGGGTTGACTTGGCGCATGCTCACACCATGTTATGACTATCTCAAGTCACCACATCCTGTATTATCCTTTAGTTTTCAACTTCTAGTATCACTTTATGCTTTGATCAATGATGTTTTGTCGCTCTGCATGATTATGGCCATTATTGCTCTCTTAGTTTGTCGCTCCCAGTCTTTTGCTAGCCTACACAAAAAAGTATGAGTTCCACTCATGCATCCAACTCCCTAAACCAAGTTATTCCAAAGAGTCCACCATACCTACCGACTATCTTATGCTATTCCAAGTATATTCATTCTTTTGTTTACCTTCCAAATTAAACTTGTTATGAGAAAACTAGTGATTAAAGCTCTCACGAACTTGATGGCACACTTTACTTTTCTTGCCCTTAATAAACTTGAACCATTGTGTCTTCTATGTTGTATATGCTTGCACTTATTTGTTGGGAATTAGCAGAACCATGCTTTCATGGGGAACGCTTTCAACATTGAACTTGGTACTTGTACCTAGTTGATATCATGCTCTTTTGTATATGGATGTCGTCGGTGTGAAATGAAAGGGGAGCTTGTAAGTCCATGGAGTTATGTATATGTGTTAGAGAAACGCTTGGGCCACTGGTCTAATCCATGTTGACATGGTGAAAACCTGCAGCGTAACCATAATGAGCTATCTATGAAGCATTCTTCTTATAAAAAAAGAGTCCTATATTGAGAAAAAAAAGAGATTATGAAAAGAGGAAAGAGAGAAAAAAGCACCATATTCCCATGGTAAATAAGAAGATTGCTGAGATGCTCGTTGTCTGCTTGCCTTGTCATTTTGATATGGGGATTCTTCTGTATCATCGGGCAATGGGTACCCCATTGGCGGTTCTCTATGATACACATGTACTTACGATGACAAGAACTTACCGGTGACTAAACTTGAGTAGCATGAGGAGTGGCCCTCGTATACAAGGGACATGAGATTTCTGACTTATACTTCGTCAAGCATGTACACCATAGTTTGTTCACTTTAACCTTAATCACTTCAAGATTCTTATGATAGGGGCAATGAGAGCGGAAAGTTATAAGTACCATAATTTTTGGAAGCTCTTTATGAGACTTGAATCCCTACTTCCTTTTATAAAGGCTTTTCTTCCACCATTATATTGAGTCTCCACCTTCTATCTTTATGCACCTACTTTGAGAGCATAGTGGCCATTCTTAGTTCTATGTGCCTTGTCCCAAGACTAGTTGATTGATGCATACTTTGATATTGCTTGTTTTAAACTATTGTATCTAGTCACTCTTATGAACTTTGAAGGTGTCCTATGCATTTCTATTTGCTACTCTATTGAGGGACAAGTTGAATACTAGTATGCTATGTTTTCTTTATGTGAAACAAACAAACGTCTTGCAAAGCATTGTTATTCATGAATCTTTTGTTTGTGCCTTTTCATGTTGCAACATAGTTTCTTTGCTTATTTCTAGAACTTTGTCTTTCATGTTATGATTGAAGTACTATGATCCCAGCTTTGAATGTTTTACAAATACTTTGATCAAGTTTATGATGGTGCATGTCACCTCAAAAACTATTCTTTCTTTTTATCACTTACCTACTCGAGGACGAGCAGGAGTTAAGCTTGGGGATGTTGATACATTGCAAATGTATCTATAATTTTTGATGTTCCTTGCTTGGTTTTATCAACTTTCTTATGTTTTGTCCACACTTTGGAGTATTTTTATACACTTTCTTGGACTAACCTCTTAACAAGATGCCACGGTGTCAGTTGCCTGTTTTCTGCTGTTTTTGGTTCCAGGAAAGTCAGAAAATGAATATTCTCAGAATTGGACGGGACAAAAGCCAAAGTTCTCAGGAAGACTCACGGAGCCAGAAGGAGAGTCAAAGAGGGGCCACAGGGTGGCCACACCACCCCATGGCGCGGGTGCCCCCAGGCCATGCCAGGGCATGGTGTGGGCCCCCTGGATGGCCACCGACCTTGCCTCCTTAGCCTATATATTCCTCCCGAGGCAAAAACCCTAGGTCGGCAAGCCTCCAGCCACAAAAAGTTCCACAGCGCCGCCGCCACCGAAGGGGAGATTCGGGGGATAGAAAGTCTCTGTTCCGGCACCCTGCCGGGACGGGGAAGTGCCCCCGTAGCCATCTCCATCGATCTCCACCACCATCTCCATCACCATTGCTGATTCCCATGATGAGGAGGGAGTAGATCTCTCTCGGGGCTAAGGGTTCTACCGATAGCTATGTGTTCATCTCTCTATCTATGCATGATCATATTGTGATCATGAGCTTTGTAATCAAGTAGATCTACCTTGCTACTCAAGTGCTTTATTAGATCTCTGCTCTCCCCATGTGTGTGAAAGTGACAGCGTGCTCACCATGGTGGCACTTAGGCTAGAGATTACAAGTACTTGCTATGAGTTATATTTGGAGTTGGATGTTTCTATGAAATTGTGGTGTTTGTTGGACTCATCTAGTACTCAAGGTGACAGTGTGGGGTTTTCTAGATGGGAAAGGCTTACTTTGAGGTGTGTTGTTATAGCCCTACCATCGATTAGAGTGTCCAACCGGAGAGTAGTTAAGAGTAGTATCACGAAGAGTACATATTTATATGAGAGTGTTCACTAGTGAAAGTATGATCCCTAGGCCTTGTTTCTAAGCATTGATACACCGTTTGCAATTAGATCTGTTACATGTTTGCTTGCTTCCATATTTATTTCAGTTTGCCTTTAGTCTTTTCCACGCCATCAAGTTATTTTCTATCACCATTACCACTTATAATTATTTATACCACTTGTATTTAACTATCTCTTCGCCGAACTAGTGCACCTATACACCTGACAAGTGTATTGGGTGTCTTGGGGGCACAAGAGACTTCTTGTATCTTGAATGTGGGGTTGCTTGAGAGGGGATACCTTTGACCACTTCGTCCCTGAGTTCGATAAACCTTGGGTGATCCACTTAAGGGAAAACTTGTTGCAGTTCTACAAACCTCTGCACTTGGAGGCCCAACAACTGTCTACAAGAATAGAAGTGCGTAGACATCTAGGATCACCCACTTAGGTTGTGTCAAACGTTGTTCCATCACTGGGCAGTTATAAAGGCAGAGTTCGGGTCGACTGAGAATCAAGTTGCGTGATGTGAATAACCGAGATGAGATTTTGCCCCTCCGTTTGGAGAGATATTCTCTAGGCCCTCTCGGAAGGTATGATTCAGAAAGCATGGCCATGCGTGACTCGGTTAAGTGTTAACCGAGGCTACCGACTAAGAGTTAGTTGGATGAATCACTTATCTCGGATCAAGAAAGAGAGTCGAACTATTTAAGGGACGACGATTATTAGCCTATAGTTCGACAAGGTATATCATGAGGCAAAAGGGACTTAGAAGAAAGTCGCATTAGAAGGTATGTCGTCATGGCTCTTTGGTACTTGGGAGTTGGCACGTTCTGCTAGGAGCCGCTACCAACTGATCGGTCATGAGTGAGACTCGGATCGTGTCCGGGTCACCATGAGCCTGTCGGGTCACACACTTAAGAGCGGGAGCATATTTGGGTTGGACCCAAAAAGGAAACGGATAGAGTTAGTGAGTTGGACTCGCAGTGACTAATATAGGCCTTTTAGTGAATGGGCCACAAGTGAGTGGAGCCCACTTTCACTCCCTATATAAGCTGGAGCGCAGGTGCTTAGAGCACATGTTTAGGTCACTCCATGTGTTGGAAACCCTAGCTCCAGTCCAGTACAGTCATGTCGCCGCCATACCGGACCTAGCAGTCCATCGCCGGCACTCCTCCTCATACGTGTGGATACTGGCGGAGGTGTTGTACGTTCAACACTTCGACGATCGTGGATCGGAACGGATCGTGAGGACTGCACTACATCAAGCGACGTGGTTCATCGATTCCGCAACCACGTGTCTAGTGGTAATTCTCGTGGCCTACTACCTCGGCTAGATCTTGGGATCACCGCGTAGGAAAAAGTTTTGTTTTTCTCTGCGTGGCCCAACAGTGGTATCAGAGTGTTAGCTTCTCGTTTTAGGCTCGAGATCTTGCATATGTGATATGCGGTTGGCGTTAGATTGGATCTAATTGCAGTTTTGGTGGTCGATCTATGAGATAGATCGGTTTTGTACAAAGTTGATTGGATCAACTGTACTCGGGGGAATGGATGATCTGGTTTCCGTGATCTAACTGCTAAGGTCGTGGAACGACATACCCCTACCGGTCGGCTTCCGCCATCGGGGTAGACTGTGACACGTAAACCCGGATGCGGTGATCGAAGATCAAAGAGTTTGGTCGAATCGGAGTCCGATTTGCCGGGCACCTTAGCAGGTGCTACTCCTAAATTTTTTGAAAATTTTGCGTTTTCTGATGACGAAATCCATGTCCGGAATGCAGATGAGATCTGCGTTTTTCGTAAAAATTATAGCGCATTATATGTCGTTGCGAGTTACACAACGCTGGTAGATATCGTATCTATGCATAACTTGTTTTTGCAGGATGATGTTGTGAATGGTATGGCTTATGTGCATGTGATGTGTGTAATCCATACATGATCTGTGTATCACGGTTTTTGTCAGCCGGCTGGAGCCTAGGTGCTGTCACTTTGTTGTATAATGACCTGCGTGTCGAATTCTCTATGTAATTTACTTTACAAGCTAGTGTAGCGGTTTAGAGAACTCGGATGGCATGCAAGTCGATGTACAAGTCGACTACATGGTGTAAGGCGGCACGTGACAAGAGTTGACACGAGACGAATTACAAGCTTTGTGGAGATGGAGATCGCCATGAAGAGAGCCATACCATTTCACATTATAATTGCTTTATTTTGTGTTATTGTTATGTCTCTGTTTTACCTCTATTAGATAGTTGGTAGAAAGTAATCCCTCAAAGAAGGTCTAATCGGTTTCCCCGCCAGTGCTGCACCATCACAAGTCGGACATTTTTGGTAGTGAGCTCATAAAATTGAGGCACTATCAATTTTTTTCCAACTAAGTAGGTTCGAATCGGACTCTTACCGCGGAAGCACTCGGTAATCTAGACGGGTCTATCACAACGGTTGTGGGAGTTGGGGAAAAGTCGGATGGGAGCCGGGGCATGTGATGCCACCCATCCAACAAGAGTCGTATGAGATATGATTGACAAGGATTTGTCTACCTAGATCACTTGACGGCTAGCGGTGATGCTAAATCTCAGTAGTCGGCTTGCTTATTTAGGGTCTTGAATCACTAAGTAACCATCAGAGGAGTGTTGGTGCTAGTGGGAGCATAAGTATTAAAGTGTTTAATATGCTTGCTCTTTTATGGATACATGTCTTAAGTGTTTTGCATATTTTCTATTGTAGATCAATGGCACCTAGCAGTCTTCCTCATATTTCCAGTTTTGCTTTGAGAACCATCTTAGAGAAAGATAAGCTAAATGGAACTAACTTCACCAACTGGCATCGTAATCTGAGAATTGTTCTCAAGCAAGAAAAGAGGGACCATGTCCTAGACAACCCACTTCTAGATGAGCCGAATGAGAATGCGACTGTCACAGCCACCAATGCCTACTGTCGGATTTGTGATGAATCCACGAAGATTAGCTGTCTTATGCTTGCTCACATGGAACCAGACTTGCAGCAGCAGTTCAAGAATGTTGAGGCCTACGATATGATCGAAAGCCTCAAAAGTATGTTCCAGGCTCAGGCAAAGACTGAGAGGTATCAAGGCTCTCAGGCCTTGTTGAGCTGCTATCTTAAGGATGGTGATCCACTGAGTCCGCATGTGATCAAGATGGTTGGTTACGTGCAGTCTCTGAAAAGGCTGGGCTACCCCATTAGCGAAGAGTTCGCTATGGACATAATTCAGAACTCTCTTCCTAGTGCGTATGGTCAGTTCATATCGAACTACCACATGGATGGTATGGATAAGAAGCTCACTGAATTACATGGGATGCTCAAGCAGGCTGAGGCGGATCTCAAGAAAGGTGCCAGTCAAGTGTTGATGGTACAGAATAAGGCTAAGTTCAAGAAGAGTTCTTGGACTTAGAAGAAGAAGGCTAAGTCAGGAGGTAAGGCTGAGGACCCGGTCCAAAGCGCTTCCTCAGGGACTAAGCCATCTTCTGCAGCCGGATCCACTTGCTTCTACTGCAAGGCGGATGGCCACTAGAAGAGGAATTGCAGCAAGTATCTGGCTGACAAAGCCAAGAGTGGAGGTGTGACTTCTGGCTCAGGTACGCTTGTTTGCAATGTTATAGACATTTATCTTGCCGATGCACCTGGTAGTTCTTGGGTATATGATACCGGATCAGTTATTCACATCTGCAACATGTTGCTGGGACTGGTAAGAACTAGGAGCATGGCGAGAGGCGAGGTTGACATTCGAGTCGGCAACAAAGCGAGAGTCGCTGCATTGGAAGTCGGCACAATGCAACTTCATTTACCTTCTGGATTCTTAATGGAGCTGAATAATTGTTATTAGGGTTAATTATTGCTTTGCCACTACAGGTCACCATATTCTCAGTTTTTCCACTAGCGCGAAATGGTGCTCAGTTTTGCCACTATCTCGGGCGCAGAGAAGCCAACTAGCTAGTTTAAATGAGCATATCAAATTCAAAAAAAAATCAAAAAAATGAAAAATGTGCGCACATAGTCTTGTTATGTCATATACTAACGATTCAAGTTGATAAACAAGATTTACATACATTCGAATGAAAAATTCATGAATACATGATAAACAAGGTCTACATACATGAATACATGAATTTTTCATTTGAATGTATGTAGACCTTGTTTATCAACTTGAATCGTTAGTATAATACATAAGAATACTACGTCCGCAGGTTTTTCATTTTTTTGATTTTTTTTGAATTTGTTATGCTGATTTAAATTAGCAGGTTGGCGTCGCCACAGCAGCTGCGCCTGAAATAGTGGCAAAACTGAGCACCATTCCGCGCTAGTGGCAAAACTGAGCATATGGTGGCCTCTAGTGGCAAACCAATAAATAACCCTTGTTATTATGTTCTAGTGCTTAGTCGAAACATTATTTCTGCCTCATGTTTGATGAAATAAGGCTATGAGTCGAATATTAAGAATAATGGTTGTTCTTTATATTTGAATGATATGTTTCACGGCTTTGCACCCGTCTAGGAGAGGTTATTTATTTTGAATCTTGATGGTGAATCTATCTATAATATAAATGTGAAAAGGTTAAAACAAAATGATCTGAATATGACTTACTCTTGGCATTGTCGGCTTGGTCATATAAGTTGGAAACACATGAAGAAGCTCCATGATGATGGACTCCTAACTTTGTTTGACTTGGAGTCGTTCGAGACATGCGAATCCTGCCTACTCGGCAAGATGACCAAGACACCTTTTGCAAAGATTTGTGAAAGGGCGTCCGACTTATTGGGACTAGTACATAGTGATGTATGTGGCTCGATGAGCATGACAGCCAGAGGTGGTTATGAGTACTTCATTACATTCACTGATGATTTGAGTAGGTATGGATATATCTACTTGATGAAACATAAGTCGGATGCCTTTGAAAATTTCAAGGAATTCCAAAATGAGGTACAGAATCAACTCGGCAAGAAAATAAAGTTTCTTCGGTCGGACCGAGGAGGCGAGTACATGAGCCATGAGTTTGATTCCCCAGCTCACTCCTCCAGGAACGCCGCAGAGAAACAGTGTGTCAGAAAGGAGAAACCGGACCTTGTTGGACATGGTACGATCAATGATGAGTCGGACAGATATGCCTTTATCATTTTGGGGTTATTGTCTAGAAACTGCAGCGTTCACACTAAACAGAGTACCATCAAAGTCAGTAGAGAAGACACCGCATGAGATGTGGACTAGCAAGAAGCCGAGTTTATCTTTTCTTAAGATTTGGGGTTGTGAAGCTTTTCTCAAGCGAATTCAGTCGGACAAGCTTACAGCTAAGTCAGATAAGTGTATTTTCATAGGATATCTGAGGGAAACCTTGGTTTACTACTTCTACAACTGAGAAGAGGGCAAAGTGTTTGTCGCTCGGAACGGTGTCTTCCTTGAGAAAGAGTTTCTCAGTCGGGGAGTCAGTGGGAGCACGGTGCATCTCGAAGAAATTCGAGAGGTGCCGGCCAGTAGAGATTCGACAAAAGCCTTGGAGGTTGAGCCGGTCGTGGTACCTAAGCCGGAAACAGCACCGACGCTTCGAAGATCGGCCAGATTGCGAAGTGTTCATGATGTGTTACTGTTAGACAGTGATGAGGCAGCAACTTATTCGGAAGCGATGGTGGGTTCTGATTCTGAGTCATGGCTTGGAGCCATGAGATCCGAGTTAAAGTCCATGGATGAAAATCAAGTTTGGAACTTGGTTGATCTGCCAGACGGTGCAAGACCCGTCGAGTGCAAATGGGTCTTTAAGAAGAAAACTGATATGGATGGAAATGTTTCTATCTATAAGGCACGGCTTGTCACGAAGGGGTTCCGACAAGTTTAAGGAGTTGACTACAATGAGACTTTCTCTCCCGTGGCGATGCTTAAATCAGTTCGGATCATGTTAGCTATAGCAGCCTATGTCGACTATGAGATATGGCACATGGATGTCAAGACGGCTTTCCTTAATGGAAATTTAACCGAGGACGTGTATATGATACAGCCCGAGTGTTTTGTCGATCCGGCTAATGCTGACAAGGTATGCAAACTTCGGAAATCCATTTATGGGTTGAAGCAAGCATCTCGAAGTTGGAACATTCGCTTTGATGTGGTAGTCAAATCCTTTGGCTTCATCAAGAGTGATCATGATTCTTGTTTATAAAAGAATTTTAGTGGGAGCAAAGTAAACTTTCTGATCTTATATGTTGATGACATATTACTGATTGGAAATGATGTCCAGATGTTGTAAGAGACCAAGGAATCATTGGAAAAGAGTTTTTCGATGAAAGACTTGGGTGAGGCGACTTACATACTAGGAATCTGGATCTATAGAGATAGATCAAGGCGACTCATTGGATTGAGTCAGAGTACATACTTAGCAAGACTCAGTGTCCTTCGACAACTGATGAGCGAAGTCGGATGAGTGCGATTCCGTATGCTTCTGCAGTCGGATCCATCATGTATGCTATGATTTGTACTAGACCGGATGTTTCCTATGCTCTAAGTGTTGTGAGCAGGTACCAGGCTGACCCTGGAAAAATCCACTGGGCAGCGGCTAAAAATATCCTTAAGTATTTGAGAAGGACTAAGGATATGTTCCTGGTTTATGGAGGTGAGGATGGACTCAGTGTAAGGGGTTACACGGATGCGAGTTATCTCACTGACTCGGATGATTCTCGTTCGCAATCTGGATATGTGTTTTTAATAAACGGAGGGGCTGAGAGCTGGAAGAGTTCCAAGCAAGAGACGGTGTCTGCGTCTACGACAGAGGGTGAGTATATTGCTGCCTCAGAGGCGGCAAAGGAAGCCGTTTGGATGAGGAATTTCCCCATGGATCTTGGTGTGGTTCAGGGCTCGTCCAATCCGTTAGACATGTATTCTGACAACAATGGTGCTATTGCACAAGCCAAGGAACCTAGACAACACCAGAAGAACAAACATATACTCATGCGGTACCACCTTATTCGCCAGTTCGTGGATCAAGGTGATATCAAGTTATGCAAGGTACACACAGATGCAAACATTGCGGATCCATTGACAAAGCCACTTCCAGAACCGAAGCATGAGGCGCACCTGAGAGCTATGGGCATTAGATGCCTAGACATGTGATGTCAGATGATTGACTCTAGTACAAGTGGGAGAATGTTGGGAATATGCCCTAGAGGCAATCATGTATGATGTTATTTCCAATGTATTCATAAAGTTATTGTCCATGTATGAACTACTGATATATATCATTGAATATGTGATTCGATTGTGGAACTATATATTCATGTTGTTTATACCGATTGTCCTTGGTCGTTGAGGTTGTGATGGACACACAACTTAGACTAACGTGAAAGTCGGCTGATGACTCGGTTCCACTTGTCATGGGCATAGAGATGTTGTTCTGACTTACACGGATTCGGCGAAAGAGTTTAGCGAGTCGGACTGACCCATATTGAGATGCAACGAACAAGTCGCCATTTGCATGTCTCAATCAATGTAATCCTTAGACCTGACGTTATTGCACAGTCCGAGTTGAGGATCACCGAGTTAGGTTCTGTCAAACGTTGTTCCGTCACTGGGTAGTTATAAAGGCGGAGTTTGGATCGACTGAGAAGCAAGCTACGTGATGTGAATAACCGAGATGGGATTTTGCTCCTCCGTTTGGACAGATATTCTCTAGGCCCTCTCGGAAGATATGATTCGTAAAGCATGGCCATGCGTGACTTGGTTAAGTGTTAACCGAGGCAACCGACTAAGAGTTAGTCGGATGAATCACTTATCTCGGATCGAGAAAGAGAGTCGAACTATTTAAGGGATGACGATTATTCGCCTATAGTTCGACAATGTATATCTTGAGGCAAAAGGGACTCAGACAAAATTCGCATTGGAAGTTATGTCGTCATGAATCTTTGGTACTTGGGAGTTGGCACGTTCTGCTAGGAGCCGCTACCAACTGATCGGTCACGAGTGAGACTCGGATCGTGTCCGGGTCACCATGAGCCCGTCGGGTCACACACTTATGAGCGGGAGCATATTTGGGTTGGACCCAAAAAGGAAACGGACAGAGTCAGTGAGTTGGATTCACAGTGACTAATATAGGCCTTTAAGTGAATGGGCCACAAGTGAGTGGATCCCACTTTCACTCCCTATATAAGCTGGAGCGCAGGTGCTTAGAGCACACGGTTAGGTCACTCCATGTGTTGGAAACCCTAGCTCCAGTCCAGTCCAGTCATGTCGCCGCTGTACCGGACCTAGCAGTCCATCGCCAGTGCTCCTCCTCGTACGTGTGGATACTGGCGGAGGTGTTGTACGTTTAGCAGTTCGAAGATCGTGGATCGGAACGGATCATGAAGACTGCACTACATCAAGCGACGTGCTTCATCGATTCCGCAACCGCGCGTCTAGTGGTAATTCTCGTGGCCTACTACCTCAGCTAGATCTTGGGATCACCGCGTAGGAAAAAGTTTTGTTTTTCTCTACGTGGCCCAACACGGCAGTTCTCAAGAGATGCCTCCACCTATCACTGATGCTCCACAAGCCCAGCATGGAATTGTTTTCAGCCCTAACACACTACACCAGGTGGCCGATAAGGAGTTAGCAGTCCGTATTCAAGAGATCAAGAAGGGTTGAAAAGGAAGTAAGAGGCCGAAGACTACGAGCTAGGCGGTTCCAACAAAGGTGGCAAGGACGACCATACGAGCTCAGGACGGTGTGCCATATGCACACAAGGATGTCCTGTGGAAAATGCATATAGTGGGTAAGCCGATGCTGGAGTCGAGGATGCTAAAAGTGGTAAGTCCACCTATGTAGAGTCTGCATGGTAGTACTATGTATCTAGAGAATCAACTTTTGAAATAAAAAATCTGTTGCACCCTATTTTCGTGGTCAAGGTTCTAGATGGCAAGGGCTTCGTCAATACACCCCCGTAGATCTGTTCTTCCTGCGATTTGAAGGCATCTTCAATTTGTTTCACTGGAAACAGTTGTACTATATCCTAGTCCGCCTATACTCGCTCAACCTGGCGATGACGGTCCAGAGGGAGAGAACCAGGGGCATCGCGATATTGGAACCCTTCTATATGCGTGAAAGGATCTTGTTGAACCCTGGGGACCAATCATTCGTGCGGGATTACCTCAACGACTTCATGCTGAAGAACAGAAAGAAGGATTACCTTCTCGTGCCTTTCTTTCCTGAGTAAGTACAATACTTATTCGCTGGCCACCCGTAACATGTTTTCTTAGATTTGCATCGTTCATTTCCAATACATTTCCGTTTGAATTGTTTTGCGCAGAGACAAATATTTCACACTCATCAATATTTGTCCAAAGCTCTCGCAAGCCATGTATTTCGACTCGAGCAGTTTGATAAAGAAGAAAGACTATGGTAATATAAAGACTGTTCTGGATGATGCTCTCGACACCTACGCCTTAGATGGAGGCTACTTCAGCAAGGGAGGGGCATGTCAGCAAGGAAGGTAAACACGTGTTTACCCACGTAACAGAATTTCCCTGCATCAAGCAGCCATCGGATAGTAAAAAGGAGGCCTTCTACGTCCTCTATCACATGAGCAGGTTTGTCCAGGATCATCAGCTTCTTAAGCTACCATCACATCTCTGGAAGTGGGCCCAAAATATGTCGACCATCACAGATGATGATCTCAGAGAACAATTCTTTCACATCCAGACTCAATTGTCGGAAATCATCAATCAAGATGTCCTCAGAAGTTGGGGGGTCTTGCACTACGCCGTCATTAAATTGTGTAATGTTGAGGTAGTAGAACGCCTCAAAATGTAGGGTGACGATAGGAAGTTTATGATGAAATATGGCATACTACCGTTCCCTACACCGAGTTAGAAGTCTTGATGTTTGCATTTACCAGTTGGATGTAGTTTCAAACTATAGTTGGATGTTTGTGATGTTGTAAACTGATTAGTAACTTGCCTAGCTCGAAACTGTATGGCCATTGAACTTAATTATTCTAATTGACAATGCGCCTAGCTCACTATGTATATTATTGTTTCGACGTTCGTTAGACTTACTTATATAATTGGTCCTTCATACTCGATGTGCTCAATAATATGTTGGTTCTTGCTTGTTGCAACGGCTGATGATTAAAATGCTAGGGCGCCAGGTGCGTGCCTTCAAATCGGATGTGATCCTGGGGTGGTGTGAGCGAGCCTTGTGATGTGCACAAATACATATCTTGTGCATCCTACTTGGCTCGCTCACACCATCCTTGTTATTTTCGTGTCCAACATAAGTATGAGGCCCTATATATAGCACTTGATGTTCATAGTTTTGGTTCTTGTTTTTGTTGCAACGGCCGATGATTAAGATGCTAGGGCACCACTGCAGGTGTGCCTTGATTTTGGATGTGATCCTGGGGGTGGTGTGAGCGAGCCTTGTGATATGCACATATACATATCTTGTGCATCTCACATGGCTCACTCACTCCATCCCTAGGATTTTCTATGTCCAACATAAGTATGAGGCCCTAATAAAAAAAGTACTTGATGTTCATAGTTTTTGTTCTTATTTTTGTTGCAATGGTCGATGATTAAAATGCTAGGGCGCCACTACAAGTGTGCCTAGATTTCGAATGTGATCCTGGGGGTGGTGTCAGTGAGCCTTGTGATATGCACATATACATATCTTGTGCATCCTACATGGCTCGCTGGCACCATCCCTGTGATCTTCGGTGTCCAACATAAGTATGAGGCCCTAAAGCACTTGATGTTCATGTATAGTTTTGGTTCTTATGTTTTTGTTGCAATGTTTGATGATTTAAATGCTACAGCGCAACTACAAGTGTGCCTTGATTTCGGATGTAATCCTGGGAGCAGCGTCAGCGAGCTTTGTGATATGCACATATACATATCTTGTGCATCCTACATGGCTCGCTAACGCTGTCCCTATGATTTTTTATGTCCACTCTATGATGAGGCTCTAGTTCATATTTTTTACAATGGCTTGATTTGCATGATGTTCAGTTTGTTGTTTTATAGTTCTTGTGAACATGCATCATGTCAATCATTAATTGGCTTTTCATTGCATAATATTCTATCTAGCTTGGTGTACATAGATGGCAAAGTGGTACGTGGTGTACAATGGTGTCATTCCAGGAGTCTACACCAAGTGGGAGGACTGTCTGAAACAAGTGAACCATTTCAGAGGCAACAACTACAAAGGGTACAAGACTAGAGAGATGGCGGAAGCTTGGTGGAGGAACCACCTGCGAGAGGAAGCTAGGTGGAAGAACCTAATGAATGCCTTGGTCATGCTTGCTGTCCTTGTGGTTCTTCTGTATATGATTGTAGTTTAATTTAGGTGACCATTTGACATGTAATTTGATGATGACTAACTTGCTACTTGATCGCTATTGTCATTATGTGTTGTCATTGTGTTATTAAGTATTGTCATTGTGTTATTAAGTATTGTCATTGTGTATATATATACTTGTATAATACCTATACAAATACGAGGGCAGTGTATAAAAAAATTAAGCGAAAACATATCAGTGGCACTGACATGGGTATACCCTATAGGTACTCGAGCTTGGTATATACGGTCCAAATACATACAGGCCCACGGTGTCGCCAAGGCCCGGATGAAAAGACTCGAGTAACCTGCGGACTCTCGATTGCTTGAAGAACAAGAAGAAGCTAAAGATTGAAAGTTTGAAAGGGAAAAACCATAACTTGTAACCGACTCGACCTACTACCCGAGACCTAGCCTATCTATATAAAGGCTGGGAGGTGGCGGCGAGGAGGAGACACACAACCCTAGTTTCCACAAGCCTCGCCAGATTGCATCTGCGCACCATTGTAACTTTCGACTCCTTCGATAATTCCACGAGCAGACAAGCAGGAGTAGGGACCTCTACGAGGCATCAACCTAGGTAAATCTTTGTCCCCTGTGTGCTTGTTTGCTAGCCGATAGATGTCTCTAGTGCCCCCTCCTTCTCCAAAGCCCAAGTCCATAACAATGGGCATTGATGAGTTAAACCCTCGTCAATTGGCGCCGTCTGTGGGAATTGGGAGTGCTGATGTTGCGGCTTCTTCGGCCCCATCAACTGCGATCTACAACTCCGCAACAGCGGAGATTCGCCAGCTCTTCGGCGCGTTCGACTTCACCTTCCACACGCCAGCCACCCGCCCGGCCTTCGATTCTGTGGGTGACGGAATCAGCCTGGCGATTGGGAGCTTCCGCTTCCAAGTTGGTCAGATGGGCATGCTTCGCATGCCTGATTAGCCGACAGCACCGGCGATTGCCCCAGCATCATGGTTCCCTCCATCGATCGGCACCCTCAGCGAGCTCAACGCCCCGACGACAGTCGAAAACATGGTCAGCGACAGCAGTCGCGATTCGGATCTGACCGATCTGGCCACTGAATATGGAACCTATGGTTCCGGATCTGAGAGTTGTGGAAGCAACAGCTTCCCCAATCACTTCATGTGCGCCGTCATCAACGCAGGCGACACCTCTGCCAATCGCGACAACGGTGGCAACCCTGGCAATGGCACCGATCTACCCAACACCGGTAACTGTGGAAATGGTGGCAACGGCGATAACGGTGGCAACAGCGGTAACGGTGGCAATCGCGCTCCCGTCAACAACGGAGGATCAGCCGAACCTCCATCCATAATAAATGAACAAAGCGGCGAACGCGTCGTGATCAAGCTCAACGAGCAAGAATGGGCTCGTTGCCGCGAGGCCCTACGAGGCGCCCCTTTACCCTTTGGATCCCCGCAAGAACTGCTAATGGGCTTTCACTGGCTCCTAAAGGAATAATTCAAGCGCCAGGTGCAAACAATCGCGCAACTCGAAGTGCGTAAAAAGGCAGCGGACGAATCGAGCCTTCGTCGTGGTGGGCTCTCCTCCTACGGAGGATCCTCCTCAAGGGGCAACGAGTACCTCGCCAAGAAGAGGCAATCGCAGATGGCTCATCTTACCGAGCAAGAACGCATAGAGGCCGCGAAAGTCCTCGACTTTGGCTCTATGACAGTTGACATGAGGGGCAACGTGGTCCCTAGGATGCTGCAGGCCACGGTGACATCAGCCACCATGTACCTCCTTAATAACCAGCCGCCAGCTGGAGATCCCCGAACTACCATGCACCAATCTACGATCGCGGGCTTGGGATTAATCGAGGCCGCCCTCGACAAGGAGCCAACACCTGACCCAAAAAAGGGCAAAGCGCTAGCAAATCACCACTCCTCGCCCTCATCCAGCGATGACAGTCACGACCTGTCTCGGCGCCGCCGCTCAGGGCGACATGATCATGACTACGATGCACGCAACGACCTCACGCAGCGCAAGATCGACAAGTCAAGGGCACGACGTGCTCGGACGACTGACACGGAGGAGGAAGATGGAGAGCTCTGTGGTGCAAGATGCTTCAGCAGATCAATTAGGAAAAAGCGAATGCCTAAAGGGTTTAAACTCCCATCGAAGAACGCAAAATTTGACGGTCTATAGGACCCCAAGATCTAGCTGGAGGATCACATCTCCTCCGTTAGACTCCACGGAGGCAGTCGAAGCACTGCCATGCAATCCTTGGAGCTATAGCTGCAGGGCGCCGCTCAGGCATGGCTGAATAACCTCCCACGCGGATCCATTCGCAGTTGGGACGAGCTGGTTTACAGCTTCGTGCGCAACTTTAAGGGCACGTACAAACGGCCCGCATCAATCGAAGAGTTGAGATGCTGTCAGCAAAGATCTGGCGAATTGCTGCGCTCCTACATCCAAAGGTGGTCCATCATCAAGAACTCCGCGGAAAACATCTCGGAAGACCGCATGATTGATGCATTCAACGGTGGCGTCCGCCGCCTAGAGCTCGGGGAAGAGCTGGGCCGCTCAAAGCCCTAGACCATCGACCACCTGATGGAGATCGCGAATCGGTGGGCCGATGGAGAAAATTCGGTGAAGAATCGTGCTCACTCTGACGAGGAGGCGGAACTCGAGCGCAGACGCGACCGCCGAGGCAAGCGCCACATGCACATCCATGATGATCGCGACGACGTCAACATGGTCGCAGCCAGCTACGCCGATAGACGCGACGATAACCGCAACACTGCATACCGTAGCGGCGGATACCGCGACTCCGGGAAAACCACGCAAGTATGTCAACGCCGCACTCGCGATGAGGCACCGGCGACCTCCATTGAGGACAAGCTGTCCGGGCCATGCATGGTGCACTTCTACATCGACAAGCATGATGGCAAGAGAAAGTCCAGCCACCTCCTCAAAGACTGCTGCAAATTCCTCAAGCTACACGAGGGATTGGTCTGGATGAACCGCAATGCAGTCGAAAGAGGCCACGGAGCTGCTCCAGGCGCCGTGGCACATGGCGCACCACCACCACCACCTGGGCCACCCCCGAACGGAGCCGCACCAGACTAGCATCACAGAGGAGAACCGTACCCATGGGCCATGGGTACCATGAAGATCCAAAAAGGACGCCCCTCCAACAGGGTGCAGAAGGCCATCACTCGCCAAGTCAACTTGGCCACGCACTCGCCACCATCCACCACTGAGTACCTCAGTGGGAGTGAGTCGTGCATCACCTTCGACAAACGCGACCACCCACCTCAGATACCTCGTCCAGGTCATTGCCCCCTCGTACTCGAGGCGCAAATTGGAGGTTTTGACATGAGTCGCATCTTCATGGACGGCGGAAGCGGCATCAACCTCATATTCGCGAGTACCTTGCGAGCGATGATGATCCGTCTAACCTACCTGGAGGCATCAGACACAACGTTCCACGGCATCGTCCCAGGGCAAGCCGTATACCCCTTGGGAAAAATCAACCTCGACGTCATCTTCGGCACGCCGAAGAACTTCCGGCGCGAGCGCATTGACTTTGAGGTCGTCGACTGGCCCTCACAATACCACTACATCCTCGGGCGCGTCGCATTCGCTAGGTTCATGGCAGTGCCCCACTACGCCTACCTGCAGATGAAAATGCCAGGTCCCACTGGCGTCATCACGATCAACGGGAGCTTTGAGCGATTTGACAGTTGCGACAGGTAATTCAACAGAATCTCCCAGTCCTTCGGCATGCAGGAAGAACTCGCGAGATTGAAAGAGACGACAAACAACAGCCTACCTCCCCTGAGCAGGCCAAGCTCACCTGATCTCTCCTTCGACTCATCTGTGCACACAAAGAAAGTGTAGGTCCATCCATCGGATCCCGCCAAGACGGCCCTCATCGCCAACAACTTGAGTCCCGCATAGGAACTCGCGCTCGTTGAATTCCTCCGTGAGCACTGGGAAATTTTTGCCTGGTGTCCTGTGGACATGCCAGGAGTTCCCAGGGAATTCGCCGAGCAGCACTCAACGTTAACCCCGACGCAAGGCCAGTCAAGCAAACAATCAGGCGACTGTCTGAGCCACGGGCCCAGGCAGTCGGAATGGAGATCAACAGACTCCTTGAGGCCAAGTTCATACGCGAGATCAAGGAAAGCACTTGGCTCGCCAATACGGTGCTGGTACCAAAAAAGGACACAGATATCCTGCAGATGTGCGTGGACTTCACTTCCCTAAACAAGCACTGCCCAAAGGATCACTTCCCGCTGCCACGGATCAACCAGATCATCGACTCCACCGCGGGATGCGAGCGCCTCTGCTTCCTCGACGCCTACTCAGGCTATAATCAAATTCGAATGAAGGAGGAAGATCAAGAGAAAACAGCGTTTACAACGCCCTTTGGTGTGTTCTGCTACAACACAATGCCCTTCGGGCTAAAAAACGCGGGAGCCACCTACCAGCTGTGCATGCAGGCTTGCCTCAAGGAACAACTGGGTCGCAACATCGAAGTCTATGTCGATGACATAGTAATCAAGACCAAGGAGGAAGCCTCTCTAATCGACGATTTGCGCGAAACCTTCGCCAACCTCGACCGCTACCGGATCAAGCTCAATCCGGACAAATGCGCCTTCGGTGTACCATCTGGGCAGCTACTCGGGTATCTCATCTCCGCGAGGGGAATCGAGGCGAACCCGAAGAAGATAAAAGCCATACTGGCCATGGAAAAGCCGAAAAACATAAGAGGCATCCAGCAACTGGCCGAACGAATCGCGGCCCTCAGTCGATTTATCAGTCGGATGGGTGAAAAGGCACTGCCCTTCTACCAGCTCCTCCGCAAAGCTGAAAAATTCGAGTGGACCAATGAAGCGCAAGAAGCATTCGAAGATCTCAAGCGCCTGCTATCCACTTTGCTAGTGCTGATGACTCCACGAGAAAGGGAACCACTATTGTTGTACATCTCCGCCACCAACCAGGTGGTCAGCACAGTGCTCATCGTCGAGCGAGTTGAGGAAAACAAGGTCCACGGCGTACAACGCCCGATATACTACCTCAGCGAGGTCCTCATGCCAACAAAACAGCGGTACCCGCACTACCAGAAGCTGGCGTACGGCGTCTTTATGACCGCCCGGCGACTGCGCCACTACATCCAGGAACACCCAATCGTGGTAGTCAGCGACGCCCCGTTGGGACATATCCTCAATAACCCCGACGCCACGGGGCGAGTCGCGCTTTGGGGAATAGAACTGTCTCTACGAGACATCACATACGAAAAACGCGATGCAATCAAGTCGCAAGTTCTCCCTGACTTCCTCGTGCACTGGATGGAGAACCAACTCCCGGACAAGCCAGATATGTCCTACCTCTGGACAATGCACTTCGATGGGTCCAAGCGGAAAGACGGAGCAGGCGCGAGTGTCATACTGACGTCACCTCCAGGGGACAAGCTGAAATATATCATGCGAATGCAGTTCACAGCCTCAAACAATGAGGCTGAATATGAGGCCCTGTTGCACGGGATGAGAATGGCAAAAGCTTGCGGCGCCAAGAGGCTCATCATATATGGCGACTCCAAGCAGGTCGTCAACCAAACAATGCATGAGTGCGACGCACTGAACGACAACATGATCGCGTACCATGACCTCTACGATACACTCGAAGGAGACTTCGATGGTTGCGAGCTGCGACACGTAGGTCGTGAAAGCAACGAAGAGGCGGACGCACTCGCCAACATAGGCTCTACCTGCACCCCCATACCACCTGGGGTATTTCTCGAGCGCATATGCGAACGCTCCATCAAGCCAAAGGCCGCAGAGAAGAAAACAAGCGCAGCAACGGACTCGGAGACTACGCCACCCAATGAGCCAATGGCACTCGATGACTTGGAGCTGGACACAGGTCTCGAGGGACCAATGAGCGTCATGATGATCGAGCAATCCTAGACGCAGTCGTACATCACGTACCTCCTCAGCAAGAGACTACCGGACGATCCGACAGATGCACGGCACATCGCGCAGTGATCCAAAGCATTCGCTGTTATCAACGGAAAACTGTATAAGCGCAGCATCACAGGAGTACTCCAACGATGCGTTTCCATGGCCGATGGAAAAGCAGTTCTCCTCGACATCCATGAAGGGACCTGCGGGCACCACGTCGGCAGTCGCACCCTCGTTGCCAAAGCTCTACGAGCTGGCTTCTACCGGCCTACGACCATGCGCGACGCCAAGGACATTGTCCAAAAATGCAATGCTTGCCAGCGATTCGCGGACAAGCCGCACGTACTAGGCGCAGAGCTACGGCCAATACCGTTGGCCTGGCCCTTCGTCCAATGGGGGCTCGACATGGTCGGCAAGCTTCCAAGGTCCTCGCGAGGAGGCTACGTCTACCTCTTGGTCGTAGTCGACAAATTCACCAAGTGGATTGAGGCCATGCCCGTAACCAACCAATCCGCGCACAGCGCAGTCAAGTTCTTCGAGTCCATCGTCTACCGTTTTGGCGTGCCGCACAGCATCATCACCGACAATGGGACGAACTTCACGTCCAAGGAGTTCCAAGAACTCTGCGAGAACCTGGGGATCAACATCAGCTACGCCTCAGTAGCGTATCCACAAAACAACGGTCAGGTAGAAAAAGCAAACGGGCTCGTCTGCAGCGACATCAAGAAGCGACTCCTACGACCACTCGAACAAGCCGTGGGTTGCTGGCCAGATGAACTGCAATCCGTACTCTGGAGCCTACGTACAACTCCAAACAGCACCACGGGCTACACGCCATTCTTTATGGTGCACGGAGCAGAGGCAGTGCTACCCGCTGAAGTACGATACAAGGCGCCGCGCGTGGTCGCTTACAGCGAACAAGAGTCATCCCTTGCACTTGAAGACTCCGTCGACCTCCTTGACGAAGCAAGAGAAATCGCCGCAGAAAGATCCACGATCTACCAGCAGAACCTGCGCAACTACCACAGTAGAAGGCTTCGCCCCAGATCCTTCATCGAAGGTGACCTGGTCCTGCGACTGAAGCAGCAGGGGCGCCTCAAGCTCGAGTCCCCCTAGGAAGGACCGTACGTGATTACAGAAGTAATCCCAGGTGGCGCCTATCGCCTCCAAGATTTAGAGACAGGAGTCGCATACTCCAACCCCTGGAACGTCGCACAGCTGCGATGCTTCTACCCTTAGTCGTTTTTTTACTTTTACATTGCAAATAAGGCTACTCAGCCAAGGCTACTTAGCCACACATTGTACCTCACACTATTCTTCGGATAAATAAAAGCTAAGTGCCCCAAAACTCTGTGTTCCTTTTTACTTTGTCAATTCACGTACTCGGGCGCTGCGCCACCCTGTACACATCCGTTCTTCGAACCAATAACGCGATATCCTGAGTAGCTGGCACATCAATCGAACCCCTTAACACAAACTCAACCCAGCTGCAATGGACCTGATAGGTTGACAAGGGACTGAGATAAAACATGGCCAGGCTAACGAAAAGGACTCGCATAAGTGCAACGCATCTCACGCTAACAAAGCTCTTTATACACATTCGACAATAAATTATCTACAACATCTATATGAACTTTACAACACAAGTACACTTATGTGCAGGATACAAACTTGGCTATTATTACAGCAGAAGAACATTGGTTTGTTCCTCGAAGAAGTCGATGATCTCCTCTGCTGGACGGTCCACCGCCTGATAGTGCGGCACCATATTCCAAGCAGATCCTGCTGGCGGTGCTGGCGGCCCAGACACAATTGCGGCAACATCCACGTCAGGCCTGTGCAATCGCACCATTGAGAGGGCGGCCTTGGCACCAGCCACCAACTATTGCCTCACGCACTCGCGAACTGCGGACAGATCTTGAAATTTGGCAAGGCGATCCACCAAGTTTGATGGAGTGTCATCCAGCGGGAACATCACCAAATAAATGTTCTTCTAGCATGACTGCGACTTCTTCAGAAAGAGCAGCACTCGCGATGCACGATCCATCAGGGTTGCCAGCGCTATCGCACGATCATGATCTACCTAGAAGTATCCACTCTCTTGAAGGTGCTCCTGGGTGAGATCATGAAGGCGAATGGCAATTTTTTCCTTCTTCTCATGCGGATGGCGCGCACTAACAACTACATGAAGTAGCACCAATAGCATGAGTACAGCGTACCACTGCGAGTAACTACAAAGGAAAAGATGAGAATAAGCAAACTAACACTTGAACTGGTCGCCCAGCTGCGTCACCTCGCCAAGCAGATATTGCTCGTGGGCGGCGGCTTTTTCCGCCTTCGACTTCCACACGTCTGCGCTACCGCGGAGCACGGGAAACTCACGCTCCAGCTGCTTCACGCGATTACGAAGTCGTGAAAGCAAGGATAGCTCCTCTACCCTGGAGTGCGGCAATGCCACTTTATCATCAAGAGATGGCGAGTCCTAGGTTCCCCTCATGGGATCACTTGATGTACCCTACCAAAAGTCAAGATAAAGGCAAATAAGGCGACCAAATCAACACAAAGGCAAAAGGAACAGATGCATTCAGGATCAGCATAAGTATTCACAAACACACTCGCCAGCAGGCATGTTCTTAAACCAAAAGGACAATTAATAAACTATTACAAAAGCTAACTACAGAGCAGCTGGCTTCTTCGACTTCGACGGCTTCGGGGGCTTCATCAAGTCCGTGGCAGTGTCAGACGCCACTGACTTTTCGCCGGCCCCTAAGGCCGAAGCTTTCGCTGCCTTCTTAGCTCGTTGGAGCTCCTCCGAATACTTCGCAACAGTATTTATCAAGTGATGCCCATATTTGGCACAGGCAGTCGCAAAAGGAGCAAAGAATACCTGCTGACCATCCTCGCCAACAGGCATTGCCTTTGACACCATGGAAGGATCGATCTCGGCTCCGTGGGTCTGCACCATCGTGAGTGACATAGACGCGCCAGCGGCGCGGAGGGAGTTCTTGTAGGTGGAAGGCACACCACCGGCGAGTGACTCCACCAGCTCGTCCATATTATCGATCAGCTCCGCCTTTGGCATCAACTCCTCCCGGAGGCGGCTGAGGGCGACCTTGGCCTTGGAAAGTGTATCTTGGACGACGGCGCTATGGTCCTCGACTGCAGACACCGCGCCTGCCAGAGCGTCATCGCGACGAAGGGTCTGCGGGTCAAAGCTCAAATCGCCAGCATCTGTACGGGAACCCACACATGGATCAAAACTTTAGTGCCACCAGCAAAAACACTAGATGCAGAGAAGGACAACAATAATACCAACAAGCAAATGTACCTGAGAGGGCATTCGCGATTGAGAATAGTTGCTCTTCGAACAACTTTTCCCTGGTCGCAAAGGAGGCACGCAGATCCTCTTCGCGCTTCTGTGCCTCGTCACGAGCCGCGATTGCCTCGTCACGACCCTTCACAGCTGCGGCAAGTGTTTTCTCCAAGGTGGTGACATTACTCAGTAAGGCATTATGTTCAGCTACACGGCAATCAAAAGTTGATTATCAGTCGACTATATCAAAAGGAGAAGACGAAAAAGAATAAGTGTAGAACACTCACTCTCAACCACGCGATGACGCGTCTCCAGCATTGCATGCTGGTGGCCCATCGCCATCACCTGCTCTGCCAAGTGCGCAGCTTCCTTTACAAGGAGCTGTCGCACAAACAAGGAATCAGCGGAGGCAATAGATAACGTCGACTGCAACACTAAAAACAAGAAAAGCTATACTTAAATGGTCCTCTAGTGACTCCGAAGATGTTTGTTGTACCGACATCCGAGCAACCATTCGATGCTTCCCTACGTGAGGAGAGCTAGAAGAATTATTCCCAGAGTGGGCCGCCACCGGAGGGGAAGGAGCGCGCTCGACCTCTTTCTTGGCCCTTGAGGTCGCGACTCCTGACTCCTTCAAAACCTCGACGTCGCCAGAAGATGACGATGCCTCTTGACTACAAGACAACACCCACCTTGAGAATGGATAAATTCCAGGACAAGACAATAAGAAGACAACAGAGAAGAACAAATGAACTCGAAAACTTACCAGTAAAACTTGTCAAAATCAAACGTGGCCTCCATCGACTCCGGCGAAGACTCCTTCGGCAATCGCATCTTCTTGCGAGAAGATGGTGCTACAGCCCTCACAGGAACGGCAGGAATTGGCGACTCCGCGCCAACAGCCGTACCTTCTGGAGTCGAAGGAGACGACGCGTCAGAATCCTCGCTGCGTGAACGCTTGCGAGTATCTGGACTCTCGGACTCGGGGGCTTTCTCTTCCACATCAGAAGGGACAGTCGATTCAGACTCATCCTCTTCCAAAGCTTCGCGAGGAATAATCCCCTCAGGGAGAGGGGGCATACAAGGCGACACCGCCCAATCCTGCATACAGACAACGAAGATCAGCAAAAAGAACAAGTAAGCAACAGAAAAGCAATCGAGAAAATAAGCTACTGCGTAGCACAACTGTACCTCAGGAGGAGGATTCGAAGCATCAAAGGAAGGAACAACTGGCTCACTGGGAAGCACATCCTTGCCAGTATACTTCGTGACCAGTCGAACCCTCTTATCCACCTCACTCGCGGACATGCCATCGGCAGACACGCGAGTGGCATCATCAACGCCAGCCCATTGAAACATGGGGTGGACTCTAGCTTGAAGGGGCTGGACGCGACAGCGCAACCAAGTTCGGATAAGGGCGCAGCCTCCCTCTTCTTTGCCTATGTGACTCTCGAGGTCGCAGACGCGTTGATACAGCACGTATGTCTCCGCGAGTTCGCTAGGCATAACTACGTTCTTCCAGGAACGCATCTTCTTGCATGGAGTCGCGGGATCGAAGGGCGCGAGTCCAAAGTGCGCATCTTTGGCCTTCTAATCCCGGACATAGAACCATTTGTCCCTCCATCCCTAGACGGACTTCGTGAGCTTGATATCGAAGTAGGTGGCAGATGGGTCGACGTGGATTCTGCAACCACCTACGTCGTAAACTAAAGAGCCAGATGCGGACTGGCGCTTCAATTTAAAGATGCGCTTGAAAAGACCAAAGTGTGGCTCGATTCCGAGCCAGCACTCGCAAAGAGTGATGAAGCAAGAGATGTGGCGGATCGAATTTGGGGACAGCTGGAGCTGGAGCCCGTAGAAACAAAGAAGACCCCTAAGAAAGGGGTGAAGAGGCAAGGAAAGACCGCGAATGATGAATGCAAGAAACATCACTCGAAAACCAGCGGGAGGAGCAGGAATGGTCTCACCGCTGGGGACGCGCGCATTGGCGACTGCTGCGGAGATCACTCCGTCTTGACGTAGAAGACGGAGATCAGACGCCTTGATGATGGAAGGGCGCCATAAACCATTTGTAACACGGGTGCCCACGACCTTCTTCTTCCCGCCAGCGGCGGTACTGGTGCCTGCAGCGGCGGAGCCGCCCTTCATCTTCGCCGCGGCAACAGTGGTCGCGGAATCAGCGATAGCGCCTCCCTTCTTCTTCCCCATTGCACGACGGCGATGTGAGCGAAGGAAGTAGCTGGGGAACGAGCGGAGCTGGTCCAGCGTCGTGGAGGAGACGGGCGAAGGAGAAAGCAGAGGAGCAGAAGCAATGGCGATGGCAACAAGGAAGAAAGAGCATAGATGGGAAAATTACCGCCGTAGCGTCGCTACTTAACCCCTAGAAGATGTAATCCAACGGCTCAGAAAAACCCTATTGGACGCGTGGCACACATCGTGTTGGACACGTGGAGAAGGGGAAGCGCGAACCATCCCTCCACTACTCCCATTACGCACGGAAATCAAGGAGGCGCAGTTAAAATAAAGATTACGCACGCCCAGTCAAATCAAAGTCAGGAAGTGGGACCCACCGCTCGTCACGTCCCGTCAAACTCGCTCATGCGGGCAACTGCGGTCATACAAGCGTCAGCACTGACATTAGCAAAGCTACGCAGTGAAAAAATTCGACTACTTTAGTCCTTGCTGGAGTCTTTGACTCCACCAAGCACTCGGGGGCTACTCCCATAGGGAGCGCTGGTCGTGCACCCTACGATTTTCTTTTCTTTTTGCAGGAACAAGGACAGTTAAAACAAAAACCCAACCACTCGAAATACAGTTCGACCATGGACAGGGGTTACTCCCATAGGGAGCGCCGGAAGCAAATTCGACTGAAACAACAACCAAAAGATGACAGCGGTCGCAAAAGTTATTTAGTCCCTGCCTGAGTCTTCGACTCAACCAGGCACTCGGGGGCTACTCCCATAGGGAGCGCTGGTCGCGCACCCTATGATTATTTATACAGAAAACTGTGTGTTGATAACATCCGCACTCGAAGCTTATGGCGACACCACCGCATAATTTCCCTACAAAGAGACTGTGTCTCCTGGGTCACCCGAATCGTCTCCACGATGATAAATTTCGGATGTCGCGCTTACAGCGTGAAGGTAAGACCTAAATAAGGCCTGGCAACGCATTTAGCTGCGCACTACCAGAAATATATCCGTGCCTACAGGCACGAAGAATATGCCTTGACGGACGCGTCAAGTGCTCACACCCATATAACTGGAATGCGACTCCTGTAAGACCTCCACGGCCTGAGTCGAGTTACACCAGCACTTTTCCGGATTTGAGTTCGGGGACTCGAGTTCGAGTAGATTGCGTTGCTTCACCCTAAGGTGGTTAACTGATACCGGTACTTCGGTTATATCAGGCACGTACATCAACAATCCCTCTGACACAAATAAAAGCAGTCGAAATGTACTCAATCAAGCACTCGAAGACTTCAAAAAGTCCCCAGTCGAATCTGCGATTCCATTGGACACTCGGGGGCTACTGACATGGGTATACGCTACAGGTACTCGAGCTTGGTATATACGGTCCAAATACGTACAGGCCCACGGTGTCGCCAAGGCCCGGATGAAAAGACTCGAGTAACCTGTGGACTCACTCCGTCTTGTTCTTGCTTCAAGAACAAGAAGAAGCTAAAGATAGAAAGTTTGAAAGGGAAAAACCCTAACTTCTAACCGACTCGACCTGCTACCCGAGACCTAGCCTATCTGTATAAAGGCTGGGAGGGGGCGGCGAGGAGGAGACACACAACCGTAGTTTCTAGAAACCTCGCCAGATTGCATCTACGCACCATTGTAACTTTCGACTCCTTCGATAATTCCACGAGCAGACAAGTAGGAGTAGGGACCTCTACGAGGCCTGAACCTGGGTAAATCTTTGTCCCCTGTGTGCTTGTTTGCTAGCCGATAGATGTCTCCAGCGCTCCCTCCTTCTCCAAAACCCAAGTCCATAACAATGGGCATTGATGAGTTAAACCCTCGTCAGGCACATAAATAAACAGTCAGTCATGCACATGTCAGTGGCGCACTTTATAACCATGCGCCACGGATAAACCCAGTATCCACAATATTTCACCTATCCGTGGTGCACATTGGAGGTGTGCCACTGGTTTATCCACTATCCGTGGAGGATATTGAAATGCATCACTGGTAAAAAATACCAGTGGCGTGATGTCAGTGGCGCATGGCCCATGCACCACTGACCTTCAAATCCATGTGCCACTGATAACCATGTCTATAGTAGTTCTTGTGTTCATTACCTGGACAGGAATGGGGGTTCTTACCACACCAATGTTGAGTGTCGTTGATGTCTATGCACTTCTATTCTTGTAGACAGTTGTTGGGCCTCCAAGTGCAGAGGTTTGTAGAACAGCAGCAAGTTTTCCCTTAAGTGGATCACCCAAGGTTTATCGAACTCAGGGAGGAAGTGGTCAAAGGTATTCCCTCTCAAGCAATCCTGCAATCAAAATACAAGAAGTCTCTTGTGTCCCCAACACACCCAATACACTTGTCAGGTGTATAGGTGCACTAGTTTGGCGAAGAGATAGTGAAATACAAGTGGTATGGATAATTATAAGTGGTAACGGTGATAGAAAATAGCTTGAAGGAATGGAAAAGACTAAAGCAAAACAGAAATAAAGATGGAAGCAAGCAAACAGGTAACAAATCTAATTGCAAACGGTGTATCAATTCTTAGAAACAAGGCCTAGGGATCATTCTTTCACTAGTGAACACTCTCATATAAATATCTTCTCTTTATGATACTACTCTTAACTACTCTCCGGTTGGACACTCTAATCGTTGGTAGGGCTATAACAGCACACCTCAAAGTAATCCTTCCCACATCTAGATAACCCCACACTGTCACTTTGAGTACTAGATGGTTCAAACAAACACCGCAATTTCATAAAGACATCCAACTCCAAATATAACTCATAACAAGTATTTGTAATCTCTAGCCTAAGTGCCACCATGGTGTGCACGCTGTCACTTTCACACACATGGGGAGAGCAGAGAACTATTAAAGCACTTGAGTAGCAAGGTAGATCTATAGATTACAAGCTCATGATCTCAATAATATCATGCATAGAGAGAGAGATGAACACATAGTTACCGGTAGAACCCTTAGCCTCGAGAGAGAACTACTCCCTCCTCATCATGGGAATCATCAATGCCGATGGAGATGGTGGTGGAGATCGATGGAGATGGCCCCAGGGGCACTTCCCTGTCCCGGCAGGGTGCCGGAACAGAGACTTTCTGCCCCTGAATCTCCCATTCGGTGGCGGCGGCGCTGCGGAACTTTTCGTGGCTGGAGGCTTGACTATTTAGGGTTTTGGTATTGGGAGGCTCTTATAGGCGAGAGAGGAGACCGAGGGGGTGCCGGAGGGGCCCACACCACCCCCTAGCGCGGCCTGGCCTGGTCCACGCCACCAGGTGGTGTGGCCAGCCCCTGGCCCCTCTCCGTTTCGTCTTCTGGCTCCGTGAGTCTTCTGGAAAAATATCGACTTTGGCTTTTGTCCGGTCCAATTCCGAGAATATTGATTTTTTGACTTTCCTAGAACCAAAAACAGCAGAAAACAGGCAACTGGCACTGTGGCATCTTGTTAATAGGTTAGTCCAAGAGAGTCTATGAAAAGTACTCCACAGTTGGAACAAAACATAAGAAAGTACATAAAACCAAGCATGGAACATCAAAAATTATAGATACATTTGCAATGTATAAACATCCCCAAGCTTAACTCCTGCTCGTCCTCGAGTAGGTAAGTGATAAAAAAGAAAGAACAATTTTTGAGGTGACATGCACCATCATAAACTTGATCAAAGTATTTGTAAAACATTCAAAGCTGAGATCATAGTACTTCAACCATAACAGGAAAGACAAAGTTCTAGCAATAAGACAAAGAAACTATGATGCAACATGAAAAGGCATAAACAAAAGATTCATGAATAACAATGCTTTGCAAGACGTTTGTTTGTTTCACATAAAGAAAACATAGCATAATAGTATTCTGCTTGTCCCTCATAGAGTAGAAAAACATAAATGCATGGGACACCTTCAAAGTTCATAAGAGTGACTAGATACAAGTAGTTTAAAACAAGAAATATCAAAGTTATGCATCAATCAACTAGTCTTGGGACAATGCACATATAACTAAGAATGGCCACTATGCTCTCAAAGTAGGTGCATAAAGGTAGAAGGTGGAGACTCAATGTAATGGTGGAAGAAAGGCCTTTTTAAAAAAGGAAGTAGGGATTCAAGTCTCATAAAGAGCTTTCAAAAATTATGGTACTTATAGCTTTCAGCTCTCATCGCCCCTATCATAAGCATCTTGAAGTGATTAAGGTTAAAGTGAACAAACTATGGTGTACATGCTTGACGAAGTATAAGTCAGAAATCTCATGTCCCTTGTATACGAGGGCCGCTCCTCATGCTACTCAAGTTTAGTCACCGGTAAGTCCTTGTCATCGTAAGTACATGTGTATCATAGAGAACCGCCAACGGGGTACCCCTTTCCCGATGATACGGAAGAATCCCCATATCAAAATGACAAGGCAAGCAGACAATGAGCATCTCAGCAATCTTCTTATTTACCATGGGAATATGGTGCTTTTTTCTCTCTTTCCTCTTTTCATAATATCTTTTTTTTTCTTTTTCTCTGTTTTTCTCAATATAGGACTCTTTTTTTATAAGAAGAATGCTTCATAGACAGCTCATTATGGTTACGCTGCAGGTTTCCACCATGTCAGCATGGATTAGACCAGTGGCCCAGGCGTTTCTCTAACAAATAAATCCATGGACTTACAAGCTCCCCTTTCATTTCACACCGACGACATCCATATACAAAAGAGCATGATATCAACTAGGTACAAGTACGAAGTGCAATGTTGAAAGTGTTCCCCATGAAAGCATGGTTCTACTAATTCACAACAAATAAGTGCAAGAATATACAACATAGACGACACAATGGTTCAAGTTTATTAAGGGCAAGAAAAGTAAAGTGTGCCATCAAGTTCGTGGGAGCTTTAATCACTAGTTTTCTCATAACAAGTTTAATTCGGAAGGTAAACAAAAGCATGAATATACTTGGAATAGCATAAGCTAATGGGTAGGTATGGTGGACTCTTTGGAATAACTTGGTTTAGGGAGTTGGATGCGTGAGTGGAACTCATACTTGGTTGTGGAGGCTAGCAAAAGACTGGGAGCAAGAAACTAAGAGAGCAATAATGGTCATAATCATGCAGAGCGACAAAACATCATTGATCAAAGCATAAAGTGATACTACAAGTTGAAAACTAAAGGATCATAAAGGCTATGGTGACTTGAGATACTCATAACATGGTGTGAGCATGCGCCAAGTCAACCCAAATAAAGCATCAAAGAAGAATAACACAATACTATGCTTTAATATGCTAAAACAACACATGATTCTTTCAAGGCACATTAAGCAATCTCAAATGTTTATAACATGTCATGATACATCAAAAATCACTAATCATAAAGCCAAAACAATATCAAGCATGACATGACAAAGCATATGCCACAGTCAAAAACAAGCTCCTTTTTACCACTTAAGCTTGAACTTTCCTACTCTTTTCCAAACCAAACCAAACTATTTGAAAACCAATTTATGAAAGAGGGGGTCCAACCAATTTATTCAGCAAACTAAGAAAACAAAAGCAAACAAAAAACCAAAACGAAAACGAAAAAGAAGACGCTCCAAGAACAACACAACTATGCATGAAACAATAAAAATGAAGCGTTTGTAAGAAACCTGGGATTTTTAATGATGAAGAAGGGGATACCTTGGGCATCCCCAAGCTTTGACACTTGTACTTCTTGCATATTTCTTGGGGTGACACACGTGGCATTCCCAAGCTTGAGCTTTAGTCCATCCTTCATCTCATTACTCATTCCTTCCATACACCTGAATTTTTTCCTTCATACAAAACTTCACACAATCTTTATTAGCAACATTAGTGCACTCAAGATAAATAAGTCTTAAGGTTCAATCCAACACCAAATAAACTTCCATTAGAACACTAGCTACTGTAGTACTTCCCTCAAAAAGCTCAATTCCCCAAAAGAACTCAAAAAGGAACCAACAAGAAGCAAATGCAAAAAATGACAGAAATATGTCAAAATGGACCAGCAGGTAAACACGAATTTTTTCGAAGACCTTCTGTTGCTGAAATCAAAAAGTATTGAACTAAAGAAAGTTAGATAACCACCTGGGGCAGAAGCACAAAAATTCAAGCCTCAAAACTACATTCAGAGATTTTACACAAATTTTTACGGTGAGGCACATAAATCTGTTTCGAGATAGCAACTTTCTCAATCATTACTTCTCTCTCATTAGAGGTTACTCTTGGCACAAAAAGCAAATAAAAAGGATAAGGAGAGGTTATTACATAGGTAATAACTTCCAAGACTCATCTAAAACTTTTGGGTTATCTCCCAATAAGTACTTTTCTTTAACGCCTTTAAGTTAGGCATGATAGTTTGAGAAGATGCTCACATAAGAAATATGAATTGAAGTAAAAGAGAGCATCAAGAAGCAAATTCAAAACATATTTAAGCCTAACCCACTTCCTATGCATAGGAATCTTGTAAAGAAACAAGTCATGAAAGCATAAAGCAACAAGCATAGGAAAGCAAAACAAGTGGAACTTCAAAATTTTCAACATAAAGAGGGGAAACTTAATATCATTGAGATGCATAGAACCATGTTTCCCTCTCTCATAATAACTTTCAGTAGCAACATGAATAAAATTAACAATATAACTATCACATAAAACATTCTTATCATGAGCCACATGTATTAAAGAATTAATACTGCCCACATAAACATAGTCATTCTTATTAATTGTAGTGGGAGAAAATTCAACAAAATAGCTATCATTATTATTCTCATCACCATAATCATCAAATATAGGAGGCATATTGTAATCATAATTAATTTTCTCCTCAATAGTAGGTGGACTGAAAATATCATATTCATCATTGCAATTATCATATATTGGGGGTATAGTATCATCATAAGCAATAGAATAGTTATCTTCCAAAGTGTGTTCATTTGTAAACATATCATCATTGGAAGGAACATGGATAGCACTAATAGTACAACAATTATCATCATTTTCAGAATTGGTACCGAACAGATTTTCAATATCAAAAGTAGTGTGCTTTTCCCAATCATGATCACTACTATAGGTAATAGGCATACGAACATCATCGAGTTCAGACTCATCAAAAACTATAATAGGAGCAACATGCTTAGGGGAAAATACCGTTTCCTCCCTCCTTTTACTCCTCCTTTTCTTCTTTATCTTCTTCTCTTTAGGAGGGAGAGGCTTGAAAGGAAGCTTATCCATATACCCTGGTTTATTATTAGAGACAATAGAAGAAACTTTGGAGGATTCCTTCTTTTCATTAATAAGATCAAAACACATATTAGTCCTATCATATTTTGGTAAAATCTCATCTTCTATAATATTTTGTATGTAAGTATTTGTGTGGCAATTATCAACACAATAAAGATGACAACCATGCAGGACACTATTCATATCAAAAGCACTCATATCTACCAAAGAAGTTTTTCTTGATAATTCTTCACACCCAAAAAATAATGGAAGTTCATCATGCTGATTAGGAGTGATCATGTCATCACAATATAAACTTGCAGTACTCATTGGATTATAAGGGCTATTATTATGGCCTGAGCATTGAAAATTGAAATGACCCACTTCAAAGCAAAGTTCACAAATAAAAGGATAGAGGGCACAAACTTTTTTACCAAGATCATTTAGAGCCCTATACCACGTTCTAGTGTTTTCATTCCTGTGGGTGATACAATATTCTTCTTCAATTTGATTATTCTCACAAGGTTTATGTATTCCACAAAAATTAACATGCTTATAAGAAATGGAACTTTCAGAGGTTTGAGCATGTTTATTGCTATCATTAATAACAATTTCATTTTCCATGCAAGTGTCTTTAAAAGGCTCATGATACATGTCCCATTTTTCTTTAGGAGCATTAATATGATAAGCAAAGATTCTATAACAATCAATAAGAATTTGAGGATCAAGACCATATTTAGCACTAAGATCTTGAAAATCAGCAGTTTCAGCGAAAGACTTAATGCAATCATACTCATAGTTTACACCTGGTTCTTTACCTTTGTTGTTATCCCAATCTTCGGTATTGCTTTGAATGGTTTCAAGAAGATCCCACTTAGCTTTGACCTCCTTACTTGTGAAGGATCCCTCTAAAGAAGTATCTAGATAGTCCTTGTAATGTCTTGAAAGCCGTGCATAGAAATTATTAATAACAATATTACTGGGGAGCTCATGAATGGGACATTTGAGCATTAGTGACTTCAATCTCCCCCATGCTTGGGCAATACTTTCTCCATCATGTGGATGAAAATTATAAATGTAATTCCTATCTTTATGAACTTCATGAGGAGTATAAAATTTAGAGTAAAAGAGAGGTACTATTTCCTCCCATTCAAGAGCTTGACCATTCTTCAGCAGCTTATACCATTCTTCAGCTCTTCCTCTCAGTGATAATGAGAATAACTTCTTCTTAACTTGATCTGTTGTAATACCTGCACACTTGAACAACCCGCACAATTCGTGTATAAAGAGCAAATGATCACTAGGATGGATAGTTCCATCTCCAACATAATAGTTGTTTATAACACGTTCAACAATTTTTATAGGTATTTTAAAATATATGCTTTCAGTATGTGGATTTAAAATATCACAAGTATCATTAGAATTACCACATATGGGAGATAAAGTATCATTAGAGCAAATTTTCTTCTTTAAAGATGGGGAATTAAAAAGATCAGTTTCATAAAAACTAACTTCCCCAAGCTTAGACGTTTCCATAGCATTAGTAACAAAGGTGTTCAAAAGATTCATACTAATAACATTGTTATTAGCATGCAAAGAAAGTTCCATGGGTTTTTTAATTTTCTTTTCAGACAATTCGAGTTCTAACTTCGGAAAAATACTAAAAAGCTCTCTCATTTTTTTGTTATTTTCCATTAAGCCTAACTAGTGAAAACAAGAAACAAAAAGACAAAATTGCAGAATCTAAAGAAAATAACTTCGAGCACTCACACCGGAGGATGTGAGTACCTTTTACCTTACCTACCCGGCAACGGCGCCAGAAAATAGCTTGATGTCTATGCACTTCTATTCTTGTAGACAGTTGTTGGGCCTCCAAGTGCACAGGTTTGTAGAACAGCAGCAATTTTTCCCTTAAGTGGATCACCCAAGGTTTATCGAACTCAGGGAGGAAGTGTTCAAAGGTATTCCCTCTCAAGCAATCCTACAATAATAATACAAGAAGTCTCTTGTGTCCCTAACATACCCAATACACTTGTCAGGTGTATAAGTGCACTAGTTCGACGAAGAGATAGTGAAATACAAGTGGTATAGATAATTATAAGTGGTAACGGTGATAGAAAATAGCTTGATGGCGTGGAAAAGACTAAAAATCTGAAATAAAGATGGAAGCAAGCAAACATGTAACAAATCCAATTACAAACGGTGTATCAATGCTTAGAAACAAGGCCTAGGGATCATACTTTCACTAGTGAACACTCTCATATAAATATCTTCTTTTTATGATACTACTCTTAACTACTCTTCGGTTGGACACTCTAATCGTTGGTAGGGCTATAACAGCACACCTCAAAGTAAGCCTTCCCACATCTAGATAACCCCACACTGTCACCTTGAGTACTAGATGGTTCAAACAAACACCGCAATTTCATAAAGACATTCAACTCCAAATATAACTCATAACAAGTATTTGTAATCTCTAGCCTAAGTGCCACCATGGTGTGCACGCTGTCACTTTCACACACATGGGGAGAGCAGAGATCTATTAAAGCACTTGAGTAGCAAGGTATATCTATAGATTACAAGCGCATGATCTCATTAAGATCATGCATAGAGAGAGAGATGAACACATAGCTACCGGTAGAACCCTTAGCCTCGAGAGATAACTATTCCCTCCTCATCATGGGAATCAGCAATGGCGATGGAGATGGTGGTGGAGATGGCTCCAGGGGCACTTCCCTATCCCGACAGGGTGCCGGAACAGAGACTTTTTGTCCCCCGAGTCTCCCCTTTGGTGGCGGCGGCGCTACGGAACTTTTCGTGGCTGGAGGCTTGACTATTTAGGGTTTTGGTATCGGGAGGCTCTTATACGCGAGAGGAGAGACCGAGGGGGTGCAGGAGGGGCCCACACCATCCCCTAGCGTGGCCTGGCCTGGCCCGCACCACCAGGTGGTGTGGCCAGCCCATGGCCCCTCTCCGTTTCCTCTTCTGGCTCTGTAAGTCTTCCGGTAAAATATCGACTTTGGCTTTTGTCTGGTTCAATTCCGAGAATATTGATTTTCTGACTTTCCTGGAACCAAAAACAGCAGAAAACATGCAAATGGCACTGTGGCATCTTGTTAATAGGTTAGTCCAAGAAAGTCTATGAAAAGTACTCCAAAGTAGGAACAAAACATAAGAAAGTAGATAAAACCAAGCATGGAACATCAAAAATTATAGATACATTTGCAATGTATCGGTCGTTTCAATGACGACATCAATAAAGAAGAATCTGCTCGCTATAGGGCCAAGTGCCAAAAAGGAAAGAAATATTCAGAGAAAGGCAAGGAGGCCAGGGAAGATTCTAACATGGAGGAGGCAGAAGCCGCAAATCCCAAGTCAGATGGAAAAAAGGATTACCCTACCAAGAAAGACACTTATGTCTGCTTCTTCGAAACTCGGCCAACTAAGGTCAAAAAAGCGGTTCTCCATCAGGTAAATTCCACGGTTCCCATTGTCCCCCATTTTCTGTATTGGTCGGAAGTAACCATCACCTTTGACCGCAACGATCACTCGCAAAAGACTCATCGGCGGGGAAAGTACCCTCTGGTCGTCAATCCTCTTATTGATGGGTATGAGTTCTCCAAGACTCTCATGGATGGTAGCAGAAACATTAATATTCTCTTCATTGGGACCTTCACTGCATGAGGATATCAGAAAGCTAGATGAATCACAGTAATGTGGTTTTCCATGGAACTGTACTAAGGAGACACGCAAATTTTCTGGGTGAGATCACTCTTGACGTAACTTTTGGTACTCCACAGGCCACATTGAACCACTCTCTTTCGAGGTGGTACCATTCAAGAGTGCATACCAAGCCATCTTCGGGCATCCGGCTAACTGGGCGTTCATGGCCCATCCATGCTACACTACAATATGATGAATCTTTTGGGTCCGAAGGGTGTCATCATAGTCTGAGGAAACCTGAAGAAAGAACGATACTATGAGGAGGGAGCTGATGCCTTTGCTAAAGCCGTGCTGCACACCAGGAGTACCAGGAGATCCATAAAAACACCGACCCGTCCGAGATGTTGACTACAAAGATAGAGGTAATGAAGTCGAATTTGTAGGTCAAGGCATCAAAAGAGACAAAGACGACGCCGCTGAAGGAAGATGGTCCCTCCAGGTTGACCAATGTAGGCGTAGGATTAGGTCACACATACGTATGCATGCTTGTCGAGCTCAAAGCTAATAAAGATATCTTTGCATGGGAACCTTCTGACATGATCGGAGTACCTAGGGAACTTTTCAAGCACTCTCTTAACGTGTATCCTAACGCTAGACTTGTCAAACAGTCCTTACTATGTTTCGGCAATGAAAAGTGCAAATCGATAACTAAAGAATTGGCCTGACTAGATTTAGCCAGATTTATCGCATAGGTCATCCATACTGATTGGGTGGCAAACCCTGTACTGGTCCCTAAAACGGACGCCACTAATATAAGGATGTGTGTTGATTATACTACTATGAACAAGGATTGTCCCAAAGATCCATTCCATTTTCCATGAATTGATCAAGTTATTGATTCTACGGCAGTGTTGGAACTACTCTATTTTCTTGACGCATATTCCCGAGATCACCAAATACCGATGAAAAAATCAGATCAAATTAAGACATCTTTCGTCACTCCATTCGGAACCTTTTGCTACACAACTATGCCATTCGGCTTAAAGAATGCAGGAGCTACATACCAATGCACTATGCAGCATTGCATCAACGATAAAATCAGACGCAACATCCATGTATACGTGGATGACATAGCGATCATGTCCAAAAAGAAGGAAACATTGATTTCCTTCTTGGAGGAAATGTTCGCTAACCTTCGAAAATATAACATGATGCTCAATCTAAAGAAATGCTTCTTTGGAATTCTAGCCAAAATGTTAGGTTTCATTGTGTCTTAGAGAGGCATATAGGTGAATCGTGACAAAATTAAGGCTATACTCAATATTACCAGGCAAACTCGCCTAAAGGACGTGCAACGTCTCACTGGTTGTATCGTAGTAGTGAGTCGATTCGTCAGCCGTCTCGGAGAGAGAGTTGTACCTTTACACAAGGTCTTGGAGAAAACCGAGAAATTTTTCTAGACTGAAAAATTTGATGCTGCACTCCAAAGCCTAAAGGACCTACTTTCATCTGCTCCAGTTCTTGCAGCACCTGATCCACAGGAACCTATGTTGCTTTACATAGCCGCAACAAATAGAGGCGCCAGCATCGTCACATCAGTGGAGCGTAAGGGGAAAAACATGAATAGTTGGTGTAGCGTCCAACTTATTATCTCAGCAAGGTCCTGACAGAATCAAAACAGTGGTATCCGCATTACTAAAAACTAGCCTATGGTGTTTTCTTTGCCACCAGAAAGCTAAGACATTAATTTTAGAGCATAAGATCATAGTGGTCAGTACAACTCCCTTGAGACATATAATCAATAACCACGACGCCACTGGACGCGTCCCTAAGTGTAGGATCGAGCTAGCATCTTTTCACAGTGAGTATATACCTCGTACAACTATTAAGTCCTAGATTATTGTTGACTTTGTCACTGATTGGACGGAGATTGTAGAAAATACAAGCCCTCCAAATTCAGAATTTTTGACCCTGCATTTTGATGGGTCGAAAGAACATGGAGGCTCGGGGTCTAGCGTGGTACTAAAATCACCCCAAGGAGACAGGCTTTTCTACATGTTATAGATCCACTTCATGGCAACCAATAATATTGCCGAATATGAAGCGATGTTACATGGAATGCGTATTTCTAAATACATTGGTGTTATCCAACTCATGTGTTATGGAGACTCGGATTTAGTTCCATAGAAAGTATCCAACCACTGTAATGTAAACAAGGACATGGAAACATATAGATCTATTGTGGAAGAACTGCCCAAAATATTCGAAGGGTTTGAGGTTGAACACATCACTAGAGAAGAAAATGAGGAAGCAAATGCCCTATCAAGGTTAGGTTCTATGCGGAAACCTGTCCCTTATGGTGCTTTCCTAGAGTACCTAAAAGTTCCCTCCATCACAGGTGTTGATGTGGACTACCCGACAAAATCTGACTCACCTTTAGTACCAGTTCTAGCTATTATTCCCAGCTAGACAAAACCCTACCTTGATTTCCTATTAGATGGAAAATCACTTGAAGACGAAGTTCTGAGCCGATAGAAGAAGTGGAAAATTACCTGATCCGACGAGAGAAATCTTACACAATTATCATTGGTGAGCTCTATAAGCGGAGTGTTTCTGGGGTATTTCATTGCTGTGTTTCTCTAGAAGAAGGAGTGGAAATCTTACGAGAGATCCACAAGGGCAAATGCGGTCATCACGTGTAGCCAGATCCTTAGTAGCAAAATCTTTTCGACACGGATTTTTTTGGCTAACAACTAAGGAAGATGCCAAGAAACTGGTCAAAACGTGCAAAGGCTACCAAAAGTAGGCCGATCAAGCCCATGTTCCAGCTGATCAGTTGCGAACAATTCCTATTACATGGCCTATTGCGGTCTGGGGGCTTGACATGGTAGGGCCATTCAAAACGAAAAAATGTAGGTTTACCCATTCTTAGTGATGCTAGATAAATTGACAAAGTGGATTGGGGCTAAACCCGTAACAAGTTGCAAAGGGGCCATATCCAGAAAATTTGTCAATGATGTAATCACCTGATTTGGTTATCCACATAGTATTATTATGGACAATGGGAGCAAATTTTCCATGGGATAACTTGCCGAATTCTGCAAAGATCAAAAAATCAACTTGACATTGTGTCATTTGCACATCCACAATCCAATGGACAAGTCGAAAGGGAAAACAGCTCATTTTACAAGGCCTCCAACCTCGTCTTGAAGGACCACTTCAACATGTTGTGGGGGTTTGCGCAAAAGAATTACCATCTGCTATTTCGAGTTTGCGAACCACTCCTAACAGTTCAACCAAATATACCCCTTTCTTCTTCGTCTATGGTGTAGAGGCAGTACTTCTGAGTGATTTAATCCATCAATCTCCATGAGTCGCTGCATACATCGAAGAGGATGCCAAGTTTCTCGACAATATGATCTTGATATACTCGAGGAAATGTGCGTTGTTGCTTAACGAAGATATACAGCTTATCAGCAGAAGTTACGCAAGTATCATAGTCAAAGAGTCAAAAATAGTTCATTTAGGAAGGGTCATTTAGTACTCCATCTAGTGCAAAAAAGAAAGCACAGACTTTCCTTGATTTGGGAAGGACCTTTTATGATCAACAGTGTACTGCATAATGGGTCGTATTATTTAACTGATATGAGACCAGTCATGGAAAGGACCGATACTCGGAAGAGAAAGAGAGTTGGTGGTAGTATAGATCCGAATGAGTTAGATTGTCCATGGAATATTGCACAGCTATTTCCCTTCTATTCTTAAGTTTCTTTTCTTGTAATCATATATGTGTATGTTCAAAGTGAAATAAAGTATTGGTTACCTCAATGTTTTCTTGGGAAGTTTTTTATACCATCTTATTTCCAAATGATCATGTCCAATTAAAAAATCCCAGAATGCTTGAAAGTACTTTATGCTCATGTTCGTTCTAGTTAGATTTTTGACCCTATCAAAATGTTAACTTTGGGTGTAAATCATGTTTTATGTTTAGACTTTGGTTTTTATCACGTTTTCCATTTCTTAGATACAGGAATTTTCCAAGTAGTGAATTTTTGGTACTGGATGTCGGCTCTATTTCTAGGTTTAAACTGGTTTAGCAATTGAGCTCCTTTGCTCAGTCGTGTTGAAAGTTTGCTGGCTCATGAAAGGGACAAAGCAGATAAACGAAAAGGATAAACAAAAAGTTCTTAAGAAAATTTTCAAGCACCACAAAATATACTAAGTGCTAGAGTAATGCATAAGTTCTTACAATACATCACATAGAACCGGATAAATTGTTTTCATCATTACAAACCAAACTATTTCAGAATAATGCATAGTTTCTATGTTGCAGGTGCTGGTGGTGGTGACCTTGAAGCGCTGGAGCCTTCATTGTTGCCGGCCTAGTCTTGAGATTTAGATGGGTTTTCATCCTCAATTGCATCTTCAGACTCTTCTTCTAAATCTTCAGGACTTGGTGGCACAACGACGGATTGGGAGAATTGGTTTTCATAGTTGGTCATCTTCGCCACGCGACAAGCATATCCGGTGCAGGAGTCTTGGATAGCCTTGATGTCCTGCCGACTGCCTTCATCATCCTAAGTGGCGATACCCTTTGTGACCTGCCAGATTTGCATCTCACCATGGTGAGTCATCACCAAGGTAAGGGCATTCTAGGTAGAATTCTAGGCATATTACATCTTCCAATCCTCAATGAGCTTCAGAATTTACTTGGCTCTCTCCCTCATCTCGAAAATTGGCATTTTTACCAAGTCGGAAAGCTCTACGGCCTCATCAGCTTCATCTAGAATCTAGCGGAAGTCATATATCAAATCTCTGACTAATTTGATTCGGTCTGAGTGGGACTCGGAGCTAGAGGCATCCGAAAGATTGAGGGGTTCTATGAAAGAGCAAAGTCAAAAATCTGACAAATAGTCGAACAATGTGAAAAGAAAAGACAAGGCTTTAAATTTACCGAGCATGGAATGATTCCATTGCATGCATTCCTACCTCAAGCTATTCAGCTCCGCTCAGCTAGCCTCGTCCAAGTCCTTCTACCTATCAAATTTCACTTTAACTCAATGATTTGTTTTCTCGGAGAGCCAAGTGTGTCTCAAGCTTCTTGGTTGCATGATTGTTTGACTACGGGAGTTTGCTCACAGATTTTTTGTGATCACTTCTAAGTTTCATTAGCTCCTGGTGAATATCATTGTTTTCTATCTATAAAACCTTGAAGTTCTTGGCCTCCTCCACCATCTTGCATGATTGATTCAATAAATCTACAAAGGACACAAATTATCAGTCGAAAAGAACTTTCGACTAAGAAAAAATCAAATAAGGTTGAGTTTCAGAAATATTTACCTTCTGCCTCATCCTTTTCAATTTTCAACTTGGAATTTTCAAGACGCAATGCTTTGATTTCTTTGAGCTTGCTGTAGATATTCTTCAATAAGTCCTGGTTGTAAGATACAACTTTCTGTAAGTCAAGATTATATTAGAGTCATCCATCTAGTGAGACTCGGACAGCAATTTACACTAAATTATATTTTAGCACGAGCCTCGGGGCTATATTGTTCTTTTGCATCCTATAAGCATTAACTCAGATTTTAGGCTATTCTATCTATCTGACTTCATGCTTGGGGGCTAGAGGATAAGATATAAATAATGCAAATGGGAGTCAGAAAACTTACAACATGCTCTAGATGCACTTTTTCCAAAACGGCTTTTTATTGCATAAAACCTTCTCAGCATGAGAAATTAGATCCACTTCTTTCTCTGGAATTTCTCTAGCATGGATCTTCTAATCCCTAAATCGGATTTGCTCCAGGAGGCCTTCCAGCTTGACGTCACCATCTTACTGACTCACTTCTTCTAGGGTTAAGATTTTTTTCTCAATGGAGGTTTGTGCCAGCTTTAGAATTTCTTCTTTCTTCTTCCTGGATAACCCAAAATAAGTGGAGCCAGTAAAGTTCACCATTTTCTCAAAAGAACTGTCCATGGAATCATTACCCTCTTGGGGTTCACCCTTATCAACTTCCGAACCACCAGTGGTGGCTTCAGGCAGTGAGTTCTTTGGATCTTCAGTGGAAACTTCGATATTACCAGTGTGCGTAGAAGGAATATCCTCCTGCACTGAAGATATAGTGGTGGTTGGAGTTGGTGGTGGCATTGCTGTTGGTAGCACAAGCTTCTGCTAACGCAGTTGCTTGGTTGGCTTGCCCTCTGTCTTTTGCTTTCCCTTCAAACTGATTTATCTCTGAGTCACACAAACAAGAAGTTCGACAAGACTCACAAAGTATATAAGCAAAGTACAACACTCGAGAGAAGTACTAACCTCTTAACCACTACCAACACTTGTATATTTCTCCGGAATATGGCTATGGTGATGGAGGATGGTTTGGAGATTAGATCTAAGTATATTTCTCTGGTGGCTCTTAGGTATTGTGGATGGAGATCTGGAGGCGGCTGATGGTCTGGTTGGGCTCTCTTTTCTTGTCGCCCGAGGCCTCTTTATATAGGGGCCCTTCATGAAACTTGTTATATTTAACCTAGCGGTGGTGGCGCCCACTATACGGCCGTAGCTATACGGACGAAATTTTACTCCGGTCGTATAGTTGATCGTTAAAGCATCTGCCTCCATTCCACGACTCCTGGTTTCTTCTGGTTGTTGGAAATCTCGTATCTTTGACTTTAATATAGAGATTCCCATCTTCAAACATCATTATCTGCACAAGGAAAATAGCAAGAAAGGATTGCATACCCCTTTGATTATTAGGCATTAGTTGCAGGGTTAAGAGAGATATTTCATCAAATATATGAACAATATCCAGTTTAAATGTGCACGTAGATGGCTATATTTCAGAGCCATCAACCTCCCCAAGCTTAAACTTGATCGTCCTCGAGCAAGAAAACCAAATATCAAAAATGAACTCAGCATTTAAACTGAAATAACGAGATGATGATCTTGCTCATGATTGATAGTCTCATGTTTCCTCCACTTTATAAATCTAAAAAACTTCAGCATAGATAGAGTAATGGCAAGCATATCATATGGGTTTTATGCATCTTTATAGCATAGCAGAATTATTATTAACATGGATGATTCAAATGAGTAAACTTTATTCCATGTCATGTAATCAACTCATAGGCTTGCCTTTGAGTAATAAAGTATGATCATGTAAAATTGAGAGTGTGAGAGTTGTCATGAAAAGCATATAATAAAGTATCTCAATTATCCCACATCAATAAATCAAGACCTTTTAAGCACTACTTTGCCATTCATTGTCCTTCAAGAATTTCAGTACTTAAGTAATTGAGAGCATGCCAAAAAAATATTAGTTTATTAGGCTGTGATGGACACTCGTGGCATCACTAAGGTTTTTGTTCCTTTTGCACAATGATTACTCATATCAGACATAGGAGTGATTCCATCATGAACATAGCTACCCGGGACTGCGAAGAATCTTATTGCTACTACAAATGTTTAATCAACTCATAGCCAAAATCTAGGAGTTTCCTCCATGAAGATCGTTCATAGGCCAGCGGAGTTGTTGGCATCCCATGAAGTTTGACATGCATAAAGCCATATCATTCTTATGATTAACAAGTCAAATTTGGCATGCTCACAAAAACCGCTAAACATTAATTTAATCGAACAAATCCTTTTAAAGAGAGTTATCAAGTCAATCATTATTTTCCGTGGTGTTGAGTGTCTCTATAAATAAGATTTCAAGACTAAGCACTACAACACCTAAGCCTTCAATTGTGAGAATTTTTCTTATTACAATTGTTTAGCAATTTTTTAGGCAAGACTTGGTTAACTACAAGAGCTGGAACAAAACGTACCCAATCAAATACCCATGCAAACAAAACTCTACTGCAATACAAAGACTCACTCCACCAATATAATACCTCAACATTTACTACTAACTAGCATGGGTTTCTCAAACTTCAAAAGTGGGGAATCATAAGGCATACCTCTCATGTTTGGTTCCACTTCTCTCTTCCCTTTTGATTTGTTTCTTGGAAACTCGAAGTCAATCACTCTTCCTGCAATTATATGAGAACCTTGAGGCGGAAAGAAAAAAAGGGAAAATAATGATAAATGGAGAAATGTTTTTGTTGTTTTTGAGAGAGGGAATTAAAGAATAGAAAGTTGGAAGCAAAGCTCGGGTAGAAAATCTCAAAAACTAATAGAAATAACTAAAGATAAAGTGTTGGGGAAACCAACACGAGTGATCATAAACTCGAATTAAAAACATAACCTCGAATAAATAAAAGCAAATGAACGCCAAATAAAGATAATGAGGAAAACTTCCCCAAGCTTAGGCTTTTGCAAGCCCTTCAAATCATTGTGGTGGCGGGAAAAAGTCATTACTCCAGTTCAAAAATTGAGTTGATAAATTACTAGTTGATTCTCAGAGGTTCAAAGAGAGGTTATGCATCCTCTCCATAGTCCCTCCAAGTTCTTGAAAGTTTTGGTATGTAGTGAACCGGGTTGGTGGCTGCTCCTCTTGGTAAGGAACTTCTTGCTCCTCTTCTTGGTCCTCATCCTCATCTGGAATCTCCTCCTCGGGTTGTTGTTGCTCAACTTGCAAGTCATATAGCAAACGTCCTTCCTCGATAGAGAAAAGACCATTAGGCATAGGAGTAAGGTAGAGACGCCCAGCTCCGGTAATATGCAAGTAATAAACACCACCTCTCCTAGTGAGCATTCCACAAGCCTTTAAAGTAGAGAAACCAATACGTCGCTCACCTAGCACAGGTTGAAAATCACCTAGGTCGATGCCTAGGGCAATGGCAAGCACGGTGATGACACCTCCACCTGTGATTGGTCCTTGGCTTTGGGAGGATTGGTGCTCCAGGTAGCGCACAAGGATTGCGCCAAGTTGAGTGACAAGTTGCAGTTGTGGTAAGTAGCCTTTGCGAGGACTAAGATGTCCTCCTCATTCAGTCTTGTGAACTCATTTCTCACCTGCAAGGTGTTAGCAATAACATAGAACAAATAGCGAATTACAGGATGTTGCATATTCTTCTCCTTACTTACTCTAGTAGTGAAACTCATTCCATTATAATATTGTGCATGGGAAGGCTCTAAGCCAGTAAAGGATGCGCGTAAAGCATTAACATCATTGTTTGGACGATTAAAACATGCACACCATTCATATAGTGTTAAAGTGTAATTGTTGTTCATGAGTCGTAAAGAAACCATGTCCTCTCCTTGCCATAGTTTAATGGTACTTTGCAAAGAACTTAAAATTCAATAGTTAATCAACGATAAGTAGGCACATCATTTTATACAAAGTTTTGTAGGCCAGCTCTATTGCAAAGTAAATTGAAGTAATTAGAAATACCGAGTTGGTTCAATATGATGGGGAAAGCCTACTTGGTTGCCTTCACTTCTCGGTTCTTGATGTTGTTGAAGCGATCACGTTGGAGCTCATTCCTGAACCGTATCCCCATGCGTTCTTGAGTGACAACATGAGGAGCGCTAGCGGCGGCACGAGCACGGGTTTGGATCCTTGTGTTCATCTTCTATAATAATAAAGGAACACAAAAAATAAAACCTTTTTGATCCAACAATAATGAGCATAACATATTCCTCATCATAGCACACTAAAGAATCCCTCTAACTAATAATCTAGGCAAGATAAACATGGTAATTAGTTCATAGTAGGTCTCACCCTAGATTGTTAATGACAATAGATCGAAGATGAATTTGCAAAAAGTAATTGGAGGATCGGAGGAGAAACATACCATAGATCACTTGTGTGGGAGGAAATCAAACGAAATTGAGTAGACATGAAGATGTCTTGAGGTTTTGAGAAAATTTCGAGGTAGAAGATAGAAAAAGGATTGAAATTTTGGTGTTGGAGGTACCTTCCCGTGCGATTTTGTGGTCGGACGCAATTATACGAGCAGAACTATATGGTCGGAACAATGTGTTCCGGTTGTATAGTTGGCATGTTGTCAAAATTTTAGGGTTTCCACCTGGCGGCGCAGCTATACGACCAGTACTATACGGCCGGAACAATTTGTTCCCGTCATAGAGTTGGTCGTCAAACTATTAGTACTTGGAAAAGAAATTGTACGAAAGCATCGATATTTATACGACCAGAACTATACAGCCGGAATTTTTATTCCCGCAGTATAGTTGGTCGTTAAACCGTCAGTACTTTTGGAAGAGAATTTATCAATGGAAAAAATATCTATACGACCGGAGCTATACGGCCAGAATTTTTATTCCCGCCATATAGTTGGTCATTAAACCTTCTGTATACATCAAAAAATTCTATTTCTTCGAGAATTCTTTCTTATCCTGTAACTTAGTGAAATACATTGTTTTGATAGAAAATGATAGTAAAAATTGTTGACCAACATTAGCATGTATTAAGCAGGATTTTTAGTACTACCGAACTTCTTCTCCTCACTTGGAGTTTTCTAGCACTCTTTATTAAACATAATCTTAAACTAAAACTTAAAACTTAACTCAAACCTTTATTTCACATGGGTTCCCTCCCATGAAGCGCTCTTTTATGGTCAATAGCTTGACCTCAATATTGCTTACTTAGGCCAGATGAGTGGAACACCCACTCCAAAATAGTTGGCCTTCAAAGTGATGGCCTCCTTTTCATCATGCTTGGCTTTCTTATTCCTGGGGAAATGAATAACAAAAGGATCCCGCGAAGGCAATTGAAGCTTCACGTTCCCTTCATGGAGATTAATCAAAGCGTTAATAGTTCTTAAAAAAGGACGGCCTAATATAATTGGAGCAGTAGCATCTTCAGGCATGTCAACAATAACAAAATCAATAAGAGCAGGGCAGCCTTTAATGTATAATATTCTCCTTAATTCCTACAGCTTGTTTGTAGGTAGAATCTGCAAGATGTGATTTTAACTCAGTGATTTCAAAAGAGACAATATTTAACTTATTAAAAAGTCTTTTGGAATTGTTGAAACACTTGCACCTAGATCACAAAGTGCAGCTATCTCATTGGTCCCAATTTTAATCTTAATTGTAGGCTCAAATATATCATCAAGTTTCACAGGAAATTTTTTGCGATGTTCTTATATTCTTCCTCAAGCTCACGTACCTTTATTGCTACTTGAGTAACGAAGTGTTGGTACATGGCTTCCTCGTTTCCTTCACTTGCCAGAATCTTGGCATTGATCCTTTTTACAAGATCTTAAACGGTGTAATTTGGTGAAGGAGCATTACTATAATCAAGCTCTTTAGGCTCCTCCATTTGGATTCTTATCATTTTGAGGTCTTCAATAGGATTGGGCTCAGCTTTACCTGAAAATTTAGCTAGAATGAGAGTTTGACTCTTGGTTATCTTACCTAGTTGTGCCTCAACGATCCTCTTTCTTTCTTGGAGGGCCTGCAAATCATTTATCAAACTTACATCTGGGTTAGATAATTTACCAAGCATAGCATCATGGTTCTCCGTTATTTTAACAAGAATATTATTTTGTTTGTTTCGTGAGTCTATAAAATACTTAAGTGTTTCTTGGAGACTACCATTATTATTAGAGTTACCTGTAGGACTAGAATAATGTTTCTGAAAATTAGGATTGTAATTCTTCTTCCAAGTAGGGTTGTAATCATTCCGAGCTATGAAGTCTACTTCTTCCATATTTGATTCAGTGATGGCTCTTACCGGGCTTTCCTTACCTTTTACGGCTAATATGAGCCCATCCATCTTAGCACTGAGATCCTCATTTTCTTGTGGTGAGACAGACTTCACCTTCTTCATGTTTGATCTTTCCACATGCCATTGGGCATGGTTGTCTTGCAAATTATCTAGCAGTTGCTTTGCTTCGGTAATGTGTTTACCCATGAATGTTCCTCCAGCTACAGTATCAAGCATAGACTTAGACATAGGGTTAAGAGCATTACAAAATAAATGGAGGATTAACCAATCTTCCATCCCGTGACTGGGACAGTTTCTCATGCATTCCTTCATCCTCTCCCATGTAAGTGCTAGTGGCTCACGCTCTTCCTGTCTAAAACCAGTAATATTAGATCTGAGTTGCATAGTCTCTGTAGGTGGGAAAATTTTTGTCATAAATAAAGAAGTACATTCCACACATGATGTAATAGTATTTCTAGGCAATGATAGTAACCATTCTTTTGCTCTTCCTCTAAGAGAGAAAGGGAAATAAGCGAAATTTGACCGCATCCGGTCCAACATCTTTTATGCGCATCATATCACATATTTCCGTGAAAGTATTCAAGTGCATACATGTGTCCTCAACAGTAGAGCCTCCAAATTGATTATGTTCAACTAAACTTAAATAATGGGGCTTAATTTCATAATCATCAGCAACAATTGATGGTTGTGTAATAGGAGTACGCAAATAATCATTATTGGGAGTAGCAAACTCCCCAAGCTTCTTTTCAGCCATATTTCCTATGTTTTTGGGTTTTCTTAAACAGTGACTCATAATAGTAAAAACAAGAATTTAAAGACTAACTAATTTTTTTGGTTTTTCAAATAAAGACTGAAAGCAAACTAAAAATGAAAAACTAGAATTAAAACTAGCAAGGTTCCTACTAACCTCACCAGGGTAGCTATTTCTTCAATGGCAATGGCACCAGAAAAAGGGTTGATACCTTCGATCCGGATTACAGATGTAGTATAGCTCTTTTTCCCTAGACCTAGGTTTATCGAATCCTCGGGAAGGAGAAGCATAGTGAAGTTACTTTAACAGACCTTTGGGAGTTTTAGAATTCCTTTTGTGTTTTTACCGGACCAAGAGTTTGCGTATTTTGTTATTGTCGATGATGGAGAGAGAGGGCCTAGGGTGTTCGATTTCACCTGTAGCTATGCAAAACATCTGATGGGAATAAAAGATAATGATAAAGTATGCATGTAATTGTTAGAGCAAGATAAATTATATGTGGGAAGTGCATCCATAATTGTTATTGCCTCTGCAGCCGCTTATAGCAATAACCTACTAGTCTCATCCATATAAGAAAGAGAACTAATGATATGCATAGTGACGTCATCGTTGATCCCAAGTAAATCCCTCACATATAGCCGTACTACCCCTTCTGTCACTGCGGTTCCCAACCTGTAGATTAGTCTTTACTCATACTCCCTATACCTGGCTCGATCCTCGGGGTCTTGGGTACTTGACAAGTCCTTGGATTGAGGTAAGAGAGGATACAATAATCATCATGTCATACAAACTAATACATGATCCCATCTATGATAAATAACATGCACAAAAGCTACATGGCTAGGTCGAAGCCCTTTGCCCAAGGAGAATTACTCACACATAGAGATGAGATCAAAGATCATAAACATTGTAGTGGAAATCATAATATTGATAGCAAATAGTCTTACAATGTCGCCAATCGAAGATGAGATCTACTATTACAAGTGGTGGAATATGGCTATGGTGATGGAGGATGGTTTGGAGATTAGATCTAAGTCTATTTCTCTGGCGGCTCTTTGGTGTTGTGGATGGAGATCTGGAGGCGGCTGATGGTCTGGTCAGGCTATCTTTTCTTGTCGCTCCAGGCCTCTTTATATAGGGGTCCCGTCACAAAAGTTGTTCTGTTTGACCTAGAGGTGGCGACGCCAACTATATGACCACACCTATATAGTCGGAATTTTATTCCGGTCGTATAGTTGGTCGTTAAAGACTCTGCCTCCGTTCCACGACTCCTGGTTTCTTCTGGTTGTTGGAAATCTCGTACTTTGAATTTAATGTAGTGATTCCCATCTTCAAACGTCATTATCTGCGCAGGGAAAAATATCAAGAAAGGATTGCATACCCCTTTGATTATTAGGCATTAGTGGTAGGGTTTAGAGAGATATTTCATCAAATATATGAATAATATCCAATTTAAATGTGGACGTAGATGGCTATATTTCAGTGCCATAACCGACCACTTCTTCAAAGACTCACTCGCTAAAATCCTAGGGTAGACTTGGTCTCTCCTAAGGACTATGCTAAGAGTTCAGTAACATATGAAATGACAGCACTGATGGAATTATTCTAGGTTCCATAGTAGTACCCAAAAAGGATGAGACTCGGTCTAATTCCGAGAAACACCTCGCTAAGCGCTGCGTGGGCACTAAACTCTAGCAGCAAGTTGGGAGGATGATTATGGAGTTGAACACCATAGTAACAGAGTAGCTCGCAGAGGAAATCCTACGGCGGGAAGCTAAACCCAAGATCGACATGCATCACTAAGTGGACGCGCTTCCCATCGCGTGGCGCCGGAGCTTGTTCATTGATGCTTCTCCACCATGCGCTGGAAGGGATGTAGCCCTCGTATTCCATCGTCTAGAGCTTTTGATTATCCAGGATGCAGGGGATCCAAACCCCTCGGTACTTCTTGCCTTCCGTTGCCGATGATGACGTCGCTGCTCCGGAAGCAGATGTAGTATTAGTCATCTAGCAGGAGGTCAAGAACGGGCGGTGCTGTGTTTTCTCTAGTGGGAAGGGAGAGGAAGAGAGACAGCATGAGGAGGCATGAGGATAATAGGAGATGCGATGCAGAAGAATGAAGAATAAAAGGAAAATATTCCCCTATATATCACTTCCACACCGAGATTTGTGCTAACCACGCTAGATTAATGCCACGCGTCAAGGAATGAGAGAGGGAACTTCTTCGTCAAGCCTCCCGCCCCTCGATCTCCGTGCATGCATTGAAACAGTGCCTCGGTTCCGCTCGGATCAGACCCACTAATGTTTGGCCTGATAGGATATTTTTTGCTGATGTGACGAGACCTAAAAAGTTATCAGAAATGTCGCATTTCTTATTTCCATATTAGTTTTAAAATAAACATAGAGATGGTAAATACAAATAATCATATCTGGGTTAGGTTTGACTCGGAGTCCTACACTTTGTTTCATTTTTTGGGAACCCTTCAAGATTCTACAAGCCAAAGAACTATCAATCTATACGATGAATCTGACTTTGGATTTTGGAGACTTCTGCGGGATACTGTCAGGGGTATACTTTCTAGGTATACCCATAGGTATTCACTGACAAGGGTGGCCCACCCAGGATTAGTGCTTTGCTTCACGGGCGACCGAGTCAGGGAAAGAAGACGGAGTCACTTCCGGATACACGAAGGACCAGAAGTCTTATCAACTTAGGCATGTAGTACTACTTGTAGTCCAAGATGTACTTACTACCGACTCTGTACCATAGCCAGATAGTTCTCTCCTGTAAACTCTAGGACAAATAACTATATAAGCCTTCCTAGGGACAAGCCTTTAGGGCACAATCACAACCTACTCTCATAGGCAAAACCTCTCTTGTAATCCGCTATAACATCCAGCTCTGCCAATATATTTCTGGGTTGCTAGCAGGAGTAGCATTCGATCATCGTTGTTTGATCTGATCCTGGGTAAACTTGTGTGCTCACCATCCCCGGAACATTGTACATCTCATACCCCACAAGTCTCTACGCCTTCAGGCCCACCTATGGCATACATGTCATCAATCTGACGACAGCAGTGCCTAGATCTCTGGGTGATTGTTGGGTTCACATGTACGTGCCATCTCATATGTCCATTCTGCAACAAATTCGGCAAGACTAGCCTTGAATTCCTAGCCGAGTGGTGAATTGAATCATGTAGTTGGAGAGCCTGATGGCCCACTGTGCGATCCTCCTGGTGTTCTCTTGGTTTCCCAGAATTGCCCTGAGAGGGAAGTCGGTGTAGACGATTACCTAGTGCATGTAGAAATAGTGCTTCAGCTTTTCGGTCGTCAGCAGGACTGCGTAGAGGAGCTTGTGGATCTGAGGGTTATTTTTCCTTGGGCCATGTATGATATCGCTGACGTAATACACTGGCTGCTAAACTTTCTCCGCCTCCCCTTCCTCCGACCTCTCGACGACGAGAGCGGTGGCGACCTCCCTAGGACCACAAGGCACGTAGAGTTATAAAGTTTCCCTCTGTTAGGAGATTCTAGAATGGGCAGTTTGGAGTGGTATGTATTTAACGTATGGAAAGCCAGCTCTTCCCCCATCGGTCCAATCGAAGCCTCCATGGTTCCTGAGGAGCTTGAAGAAGGGTAGGGACTTCTCCCCTAGTTTGGAGACAAGCCGGCTAAGGGATACCATGTGTCCTCCCAACTTCTAGATTTGTGACCGGATCTGGGGTGACTCCATACGCCAGATCTGTAGGGGTTCACGCATGAAAACAATACAATTTTCCTACACCAAGAATCCTAATGCCAGGACCTATCTATAAGTAATGCAGTAACGGGAGGGGATTTTCGCGAACTTAACCTTGAAGACCGAAAAGTGTTGTCAATGCTCAGGAGAGCGTGGTTGATGTAGTTGTTCTGAAGCCGACCTCGGGGTTGTATTGAAGTACTTCGGCACTAGCAACTCCTAGTGGCCCAAGTGTTGCACCTCCGAGGGAGTTACGCACGTCCGGTGCCTGACAATGACTCCCGCTCCTCTGACCCAGTAGCAATTGCAGAAGTAGATCTTCTGGATCCGAATGTTGCAGCGCGAGGGCGCTCTATGGTGAAGAAGACTCCTACTCTTGCGATCCAGACTTGGGACCACGGTCACGAGAGAGAGAGTATCAACTGGATGTCTCTCCAAAAGAGAGGAAATCTTTTATTGTTATTGTGTATTTAATTTGTCAAAATACCTCACAATATATAGGGGAAAAACCCCCACATAGTTAATTGGCTTAGTCATGTGGGACTAAACAAAGGAGAGGGGAGGAGGGGGCTTCTGTCGTTGGCCAGGGCCCAAGTGGGCCCCACGCGGGGTCCCTTTGCCTAGCTGGCCACCCCCTCTCTCTTCCCCTTTGCTCTTTCCCTCATGGGCCTTTTCCCTTTGGAATTAGGCCCAATTAGGTATTTGTCCTTTTAATTTATTTTTCTTTTATTAAATAATTGTAAATAAATGATTAAATTAATATTTAACTTTTACTTACACATTATTCAATCCCCGTGGCTATGGAACTCCTTCCACCTCCACTCCGGACATCCTCTAGACTTACCAAAACCCTTCTTGTTTTCTCTCTCTCTTTCCTGCATTTGTCATGGAAGTTCGATCAACTAACGATATTGTTTTTCGTTGGAAAAACCAACACCGACGTCAAGATCAGTCTCCTTTCTCTTTTCGGGAGCAGAGCAGAAAAATATGGGAAATTCCAATGATTCTTTGTTCATTAGAATGTCGATTCCTCACAGGTCTCTTTGTATGTCTTGTCCGGAAAGAGGAGGACTTAATGATTATTCGTTCACCGGAACCAGAAGTATAAATTGTTGTGAATAGGGACCGCAGTCACTGTTATTAAAAACACCAGCAAGCGAAACGTCTTTTGAAACATCTTCTGGTGCCATTTATCTCGAAACTAACATAGTCAGCTGAACAGATTGTTTGTTGCCTATATCCACCCCTGGCGTGCCGTAAGTTCGTAGTGCGGGTTGGCTTTCCTCGGCTGCACCTTGAAAAGGAAAACGCTCAAAAACGGGGTCTAAAAAGTAAAAACTCTCTCCTCTTGATCCGGAAACATTCTTATTTGGCGCTGATTCTGCCGATACAAAACGATCTCTGAGCATCATAAAATTCTTAAGCATGGTACCCCACAGTTTGGGAACACTCCAGACATGGTCGAGACCCTCTCGTACCAATGATCATCAGCGGGACCTGGATGCCCATGATGACCCCTATGCATTCCATGAATCTTTCATTGTTGAACCATGAACATCGTGTCATATTCCTTTTGTCTCTTTGATACTTGCATTGTCCGAGATATCATCAATGACAACACCATGTCATGTTCAATCTCATTAATGACAAATGCTATTTGACTTGTTCCGACAAGTGATATCCCCGTGATCAAATCACACGCTGCACAACTATTGGATATAACTTCTCCGAGTGGGCCCTGTAGTATCTTTCTGTCACGCGGATGGACAAATCTCGCTCTAGACACATAATGCCTCTACATGTTCCTACGAATACCTGAACACACCTTTATTATCATCTCTCCCGCAAATGACGTTTGATTCTATCTAAGTATTCTCGGGTGATAATGATTGATATGGCCTCATGGTCTAAGAAATAGGACACTAGGTATTTTCTAATCATCATAACTTGAACTTCGTGACATGATCGGGTCACGATGCTTAGGTCGGGTATAGATAATCATCTCATTCTCGTAATGAGATGACTCCATTGTCAACTGGCATAAATGCCACATGATCAGACAACCTTGATCATCTGTTGACCAATGAACCAGTGACTAGAGATTCATCGGGAACTCTATGTTGTTTATATATCACACGTGTATTGATGTTCCATTCAATATAGTTATAGCATGATATAAAACTTAATCATAAACTTTATGAAATATGATAATAATCCATATTATTATTTGTCTCTAGGGCATATTTCCAACAAGATCACATTTATCTTCTTGGGGTTGGCCTCGACCCCGTGGTGTGAGATGATCACCCGGAGGATATTGGCTTCCTCCACCCCGAACATGCATTTCGTCGTATGTAAAATAATATGGTATCTACGGAGGTTATGAAAGGTCTATTCAAGGTCTAGTATGATATCCTCCTTCTCCTTAGATTTTATGACGAGATCGTAAATGTAGACCTCCATATTCTTCCCGATCGATCTAATTTGAGAAGGCGGCGTGCATGGTGCATTGGTACGTAGCGCCTGCATTCTTGAGTCCGAAGGGCATCGTCTTGTAGAAATAAGTTCCATCATGGGTGATGAAGCCCGTGCATGGGATATCTTCCTTCAGTAGGTGAACCTAGTGGTGCCTGGAGTATGCATCTAGGAGACACACTAGCTTGCTCCCACTATGGAGTCGTTGATCTGATCTATCCTTGGGAGGGGTAAGGAGTCCTTTAAGAAAGCCTTGTTTAGGCTAGTGAAGTCCATGCACATCCGCTTTTCTCCTCCTTTTTGAGCTATAACAGGGTTGGCCACCAAAGTCGGGTAGTCAATTCTATTGATCTACCCAGCAGCTAGGAGCTCTTCGACCTTACCTTTTATAAACTCCCTCTACTCGGGAGTAAATCTTCTAAGCTTTTTCCTCAGTAGTTGTGCGTGCAGATCAATGTTCACGTGGTGCTCTGCAAGGTCCCGAGGTATTCTTGGTATGTCGGAGCTGTCCCAGGCGAAGACACCAGTGTTCTCATGCAAGAAAGTGACTAGTGTGGCCACGATCTCGGGCTCGAAGTTTGGTCCAATGAGAACTATCCTTGTCTTGTTGTTGGCATTGAGAGGTACCGCCCGCGCTTGCTCCACGGGCTGGACCGCTGGCCTAGGTCTTGACATCTGGTCGGGGATGTGATCTTTCCATAGCTCGATGGGACTTATACTCTTTGTTCCGACGGGAGTGACCTGGCGTGGGCATATCACACCAGACCTCCTGTTGATACGCGGGTCGTTGCGGCAGGTTTCTCCTAGAACGGTGATTACCCTTGTCGGTCTCGGGAGCTTAAGGACCCGATATGACTCATGTGGTATAGCAAAGAACTGAGCGAGTTGTGGCCGCCCAAGGACGTGTGTAGTATGGCATCTCCATGTCGATTACTTCCAACAGATATATCTATGTTCAGAAGTTATTTCTGGTTCCAAATGTTACGGGAAGCATTACCTGCCCAAGAGGGGTTCCTTCGCCTCCTGATATTATCCTGATTATCATTTTCCTGATCGGCCACATTATCCCCCACGGGATCTGGAGTCGATTCAGGGTACACGTCGTGATGAGGGCGCAAGAGCATCCTTTGTAAATCAGGACCTAGTTGACCGGGACATTGGCGATTACTAGCGTGACGAGTAACGGAGAGTTACCCATTGTTCCTCCCCATCTTAGGTGATATGACCCAGAGAACATGATCGCGGGCACCATCCACATGCTCCTCCGATGAGGCAGAGGTCTTGATGCAAGTGCGACCGAGCGCGTGTACTTCATTTGTGCTCCTGTTACGGAGAGCTTTCGTTCCCCATCGACGTGCAAGACCGCCTTGACGTCCTAGTAGTGGTCATTGTGGGGGCGAGGTTTCTTATCCCGGGGCGACTTCGTGCCACGTCTGTCTCTATGACCACCTCCTGGCGGCGAGAGTCTCGTGACAGGTCACATCCCCTAGACAACAGTGGCTTGTGGGAGCTCTTTCGTAGATCCGATCTACATGATGAGGGCTACCCCTGCCTGGCATGCCAACTAACGAAGGGTAGTTTCCATGATCCCTCCGCAATCTCACTTCTGAGAACGGATGGCTCGGGTCAACATGTTTTGATCTCAAATACAAAGTATGTGTTTAGTGGGAGGAATCCATCAGACTTATTCATAAGGTGATCGAGAGATCATACAATGTGTCTACAAGATGATATTAGTGGGTTTATAATGATACCTAAGGAGAGAGATGAATCTGGAGCTATGACTAAGGCTAATGAAAAAGACTTGGGCGATTATGGCGTGTCCTTCTAGGGTGAATGTCTTCGGGTACTTATAGGCGTCGATGGCAGCCGAGTCCTTCTTAGTCACGTTAGATCTTTATCTTGTCTTGCACGTAATCTTGATCTCCGATCTCCCTTAAATGCATGTTTGGTCTTCGAGATCTCCAGAAAGCCGTCTTGCAGCCCCACAAGTTAGGTTGGTTGAGGTTAGGTTGGTTGAGAGCTTCTAGATTCAGCCCTTTGGGTTCTTGATTGTCAGAGGTTGGCGTGGGCAGATTTCATGGGTTCAGGCCCATGTTTCGCTGGTGGGGTAAGTGCTTCTCCTAGTCATGATAGGTCTTCATCTTGCCTTGCACGTTAAGTTGATCTTCAATCTGCCTTGGGCATACGTCTAGTATTCGGAAATCTCCAGAGAGCTGTCTTGCAGCCTTGTAGGTAAGGTCGGTATAGAGCTTATGGTAATAGGCCTTTGATTCTTGAATGTGGAGCTCTTCGTGGGAAGGAATCATGGATTAGGCACATGTGTCGTATAGGCCTAAGTCCACTCATCACCAACATATGCAATCATGCCCCCCCAAGAAGTGGGCATTAGGCCACTATACAAGGTCATCACGGGTGAGACCCGAGCATGGGCACGGGCATGCCAATCCCCTCTGTAGCACCATCCTCATCTCCCTGAATGGCCATCACAAAGATCCTGTAGCCACCCACACCTTTGCTCCCACCCACCTCGCACGACCCTTGGATCCCGATTCAGAAATTGGCCAGTGTTGTAGCTCCTCCCCTCGTTGCGCATTGTCTTTCCCGGCTCCTCTATCTACCTCCACACTCCTCGTCCTCACAAATGCAGGTACCTCCTCCCGCTTCACCAAGTTCCCCCTACTCCATGTGGATAGTAGCACCACATTGTATCTCGCTAGTGCAAGGTATGCATCGCCTACCTCTCCGAGCTTTCTTCAGGTGCTCACCTGCCCAAGGAAAAATACCATGCTCCCTTACTGAATAGACAGGGGTTACCGTTTGAATATGTTTAAACTACAGGGATTTTGTCAGAATTAAACAAAAACAAGTATGTAAGGGGATTTGCTGAGAGCATAGAAGGGGCTCGTGGCAAACAATGGTATGTAGGCCCCACTCCATGCGCAGATTTCCATTTATCCATGCATACTCACAGCAAAGTACTTAATACGGGACCCACCTGTCAGAACCATCATTGACTCTTGTTTGTTATCCTGCCTTTTTTGCCGGCAGCTCAATTTTGGCTCTCGGCAAACCTTTATCGTGAGCCCCGATTGAATGAAGTCGGCATATCGTAGATTTATGGGACGTTCTTTTCCATCAACAAATGATTTTCCATGAGTATACTACCATTCATGTAATGAGTAGGTACTGGCAATGCGTTTAGGTTGATCTGAATAGCCTATGTAATTTGCAAAACTTCATTCAAGGTGAGTGCAAAAATTTGAGCAATATGATTTTTCCTTGAAACACAATCTACCAAAAAAGCTAGCACATGCATCTAAAAAATAACTAGCCACAACTAGTCCATAAATTGTTAAAGCTTCCATAAAAGCTAGACTAAGCAATAAAGTACATTCTGCTTCTAGGCACATGTTGTAATCCAAAAAAAGGATGTGACTTCACGCACAAACCCCAATCACATCCCAATCTCTTATCCCCGTCATCTCTCCTTTTCTAGACTTGGTTCTGGAGAATTTTTCGGACAAGTCCGGGCTTTAGGCCGGGCCTAAAAAAGCCTGATGCACAAAACCAGGCCCGAGCCCGACCAGGCACGACTAGTGGGCTAAAAAATTTAGGCCCAAGCCCTTGCCAAACCTACCATAAATCTCGGGACGAGCATGTCTTCGCTATTTTTGTCTTCTTCCAGGCCCGGGCTCAACCAAGTTGCACACGGGACTCAGATCTATAGCACAGGCCTGCCCGGCGGGCAAAAAAAGCTTGACCCGTCTAGTTTTTTTAGGGCCAGGTTTCCCACGCCTTAGGATATAGAAAACACATCCTTTATTGATTGAGTTTTGCTTCGATGTCCCTACTCCTTCCGAACTTAGGAAATTGAAAATACAATGACGGCCAGGATTGGCCAATGCCTCTTTCTGCCCTCCGAACCGAAGGGGTATTGGTCAATCCTGATCACTCTTGTTCAGTTTCCTAAGTTTTGGAAGAGGAGGATAAGGACACAGAAGCACACCTCTTTTGGATTACATCATACGTCCATAGTTGAATCCTTCCATCGTCAAACAAGAACAACGGCTCCGCGCCATTCAAGTGAATCCAAAATTACATTCAGCCATATGCGATGTCTCTTGCACCACTACCCTTCCACTAGAAACCATAGATCCATGGACCAAGTGTACTTGTCGGTCTTGGTTGTAACCAGGTAGCCGCTTAGCCCTACCAGTGAAATTGAAATGTCTCTATCGAACGACGGCCTCCTGAAGCTATTTAGGCGGTCATCTAGGGGCCTTGGGAGGACAGCCGGAACCCACTCCTCCATCTCGAGGTCGAAGGAAACCATTGAGTCTTTATAGATGTCGGCGTTGCCGGAGTATTGAGTAGCTAGGAAGTACACGGTACATTGGACAACTTCTCCGCTTCCCGGAAAAATGATCTTACTCGTCACGCGCATCGGCGGCGGTGGACTCCCCTTTCTCGCCCACCGATGGTGACTCATGCCAAGGCCGAGTACAAAGGTGTGGCACTTATCATGACAAATGTCGATGCAGAGCAGTTTGTGCTCCCCCGAGGAGGCAACCCGCCCAAGCATGTATGCTGCGCTTTCAACCTCGTCTAGCCCCGGCACGACACGACGCCGACATGGAAAATTTTCACTTAAGGATTTGGGAGATCTCCACTTCTTGGGTATTGAGGTAAAACGATCATCTAATGGCCTTCTATTGAATCAAGAGAAATATGCTACATATCTACTTTGCTAAAGTAGGATTGCACAATTGTACTACTTGTCCCACGCCTTTGTATACTTCTGAGAATTGTCTCTAACATCAATGGGGATCCTCTCGGCCTCAAGGATGTTACTCATTACCGATGTGCGGTGAGTGCCTCGCAATGTTTGACATTAACATGTCCCGATTTGTCTTTTTTCAGTCAACTAAGTGTGTCAACTAAGTGTGTCAGTATCTTCATTCCCCCACTATAACTCATTGGACAACTGCCAAAAGGGTCTTAAGACATGATCAAGGAACATTAGAGGTTGAACTTACCTTTCAACGTTCATCATCCACTCTTCTTAGTGCCTTTTCAGATGTTGATTTGGTTGGATGTCTTTATGATCGACATTCAACTGGAGGACTTGATGTGTTCTTTGGACTAAATTTAATCTCTTGGAGTGCGAAAAAACAATCAACGGTTTCACGTTCTAGCACCGAGGCAGAACAAAAGGCTTTGGCTAACTCTACTACTAAGTTAATTTGGGTCGAAGCTCCTCTTCATGAGCACAGTGTTTCTCTATGATGTAACAATCTTGGTGCAACTTACTTATTAGCAAATCTAGTTTTCTATGCACCAAACATTTTCAGATTGATTATCATATTATTCGAGAGGGTTGCTAGAAAGTTGCTTGACGTCAAGTTCATCTCCACCAAGGATCAAGTTGACGATGGTTTTACAAAAACTTCACTTGTTAGAGAATTTAACGAGTTTAAACGTAATCTTAACCTCGATGTCGGTTAAGGCTAATGTGGATGTTAGATGTAGTATGTATCCGGGTCGGTTATGGTGTAGTATACCACACATACATGAATACGAGATCACCTAAACCGACTTGTAACGATCCTTGTACGATCTAACATGCAACCCGAGCCAGACAACGTCTTTTTGACACACGGAAGTCAGTATTCTCACAAGCCATATATCCAAGTACTCCAGTATATTTGATATTTTTGTTGAGAGATTATACCTTTTCTAACTACTTTGCACATTTCAAGAGAATTGAGGGTATGCTCATATGAAGGTGAGATGTTTTTATTCTCCTCTTACAAGATATGGACGATATGTATTATTTGATCGTAAACATATATTTGGTCGCTGATTTCTATTATCTAAGGAAGGTGTGGAGCTATCTACTCCCTCGTCCTAAAATAAGTGACATGGGTTTATCTAGATTTATATGTATTTAGACTTGTTTTAGTTTAAGATACATCCGAATCTAGAAAATGCAAGTCACTTATTTTAAGACGGAGGGAGTATATTCTATACCCAATTTTCCATTACCACTTGACATTTCATCCTTGCGTTGTCGCTCTTTCTTTATACTGCATTCTACTTTCTTTTTTGTGATCTTGAAGATTATTTTTCGGTATTTGTAAGTATTATTAAAGACTTAAGACAAACATGTTAGTTGTCCGTGCACAATTGTTGAATCGACAACCAAAAGATTTTGAAAATCTTAGTAATACCGTCACTGCTGGTGAAAACTGCTAATAGAGTATATATATCAACCCCAAGGTCAGGACTCAAGAAGAGGTAAAACTATTTTCATATGATCGGAAGAATTTATTTCCCTGAACTCTACATACAAGATACTGGTGGGGCAGCTCGCGAGCCTGGAGGCATTGGATCACTGACTGGTGGGGCCACGCCGACGTACCTTGCCGGCTGCTGCCGCCTGATCTGCTGGCGTCCAGCACTACGGCCTGCAGCTTGAGGAGGGATGGGTAGAGGTCGGGGAGGGGCGTCGCAAAGAGGGGCGTGGCAGTGATGGGGGTCCGCGACATGCCGACGTTATCCATCTGGACGATGACTAGAGAGGAGGCGAGTCGGCGACCAAGGTCCAGGACATGAGCGAGAAAGAATTGGCCCATACTCTCCCAGTCTCCCTCTCTAAGCCCACTCCCACTCAATTCTGAAAAAAAACACGAGCCAACGAGCTAGAGCGGGCCGAGCCCAAGCCATCCCGAGGCCGCCGCGGTCCACCAAAGCAGGCACAGCTCGGTCCAACTCCACCTGTGGGCCGAGCCCAACTCGCACTGGGCCCAGAAAACTCTGGCCTAGCTTTCTGGCCCGAGCTGAGCGTCCAGATATAGTTGCAGACACTACTCATCATCGACCAAACAATGAGTATTCCGGCGAGCACCTTTCTGACGTGATGCAGGTCATAGGGATCTCTAGCAATCAGCTCCATCAATGGCTACTCCTTCTCGAATTTCCACTTACTGCCCCGTCGAGGTCCTCGTTGAATAGACACACCTGGAGCAGGTGGTTGCTCACGCACACAAGGCAGCTTTTGCCATCCTCGGTCTCTTCGATGGAGTACCTTGAAACCCCCTAGTACCCCGTCACATTGGTTGCCGGGAGGGGAAGCATGGAGAACTCCATCCTGCGGGCATCAAGCATAAGCGATGAAGTACATGTGGACCCGTGGTGGTTCCAGAATATGAACCCGGCCACATATACATCGTCTTGTACGCTTGGGGCGGCTCAAGAGGACCTAGGTTGTGTGGTTTCATCGTGAACTGGAACTCAGCATTTTAAATTGGGTGAGAAATTCACTTCCCTGGCCTCTAGAGAGAACCGTAGGGATGCACGCGTCCATTAAGCATGCATATTGGGATTTTTAATCTTGGTTACGCACCAAGCCTGGTCCTCGGGATCAATGTGGCGAATCGATAGGTGACGCATGATTGGAACACAGAAGAATATTCCCATATGTGACTCATGATTGGAACACAGGAGAACATTTCAATTTCCAAAGCCTCTCGATATATCGTTTCACTTTTTTTTATGGACACTGCCATCATGCGCATATATATATGCTATATCTTGACAGGTCTCCATGCCGATATGATCTAATTACTCTCTAGAGAGAAGATCACACGACACAAATATAAAATTTTGTTGCATGGATTTTCCTGTTCAGATTCTTCCTCCACTGGTACAGAAAATGTTAGTGCATCAGGTAGAATTCGTGGAAAAATTTAGCATCCAGACATACATAAGTTCGTAACAAATGGTAGTGAAGAGCTTTCTTTGACTTCTGCATTTTATAATAGAAAATGAACTTAATAAACATATTTGATAGTAAACATATTCAGCTAATAAGAAGGTGAGATGATGGTTTTCTCCTCCCCTTACAAGATGGATGGTTATCCATTATTTGATAGCTGAGATTATCAATTATTTAGAGAAGGTACGAAGCTATCTATATTCCACACCCAAATTTTCGTTACCACTTACATTCAGCAATGCTACACTTGCGGACAATTTTCTACGGAATCATGGTTACGGGCAGACATGGAGAGAAACCGAGAAATTGAAGTCCTTAAATCGAGAAATTGAAGTCCTTAAATCATGGAGGAACGAATTATTTGCACCAACCGTGCGCTAGCACTTCGTTCCGTAAGTTCGTTCCGTAAAAAGGAGTCCGTACGTCTAGCATTTCCGCTTGACATTTCATAATTGCATTGCTCCTCATACAATATACTTCATTCTGCTTTATTTTTTAGGATAACCCCTTTCCTTCTACTAGAAGTTCTTTGTTTCTTTTCAGTATCTGCAAATGTTAGTAAATACAGATACGTTAGTTGTCTGTGCACAATTCAATCGACTGCCACAATATCAAAGTTTTAAATAGGGTGTTATTTTACCCATATATATAGGTAAAATAACTGGTGCATCTTGGTGGTCAGACACCATACGTGATACGCGTACTTTCGCTATGAACCACACGTACCTAAGTTATGCATACCTAGGTATCACATACCTAAGATATGTATATCTAAATTACATATACCTAACATATTACATACCTAAGGTGTACGTACGCAAGCGCTATACCATCGCTATAGCTGATCCAAAGCCCTCCCGCTAAAGCTATGAACTTCTAACTCAGAATAGAAACTGCCAGTAATAGCTCGCTAAATCAAGCTAAAACTTGAAATTGGGCCATAAAATAGCTCTATTTCTTCCCTTAGGCCCCAAAAGTTCCTGATTTAAATTTGAGAGTTGGACCTGCCTATATGTAATATGCAGTTATGCATGCTTTTAATTGCTACAATGATTATTATGGTTCTTCATGTTTGTATCATAATTTCTGATCATATATTTTAGAAGATATGAATATACGATGCCTAATTTTTGTGGAAGATTCCTTATTTACGGAAGACGCTAAATGGATTAGCATCGCTATAGCTTTCTTAGCGGCTAGAAAATGACTGTCAAGAAGCATAGCCGGCTAATTAACTGCTAGTATGTGTCAATTCGAAGGCGATGGCTCAGGAACCAGTAACACTATTTTTGTGTGATGGAAGAAATTTCCCCCCTTACCTCTACGTACAAGATTTTGCCAATCGAACGTAACTGGAAATCTTATGCATGGTGGGCACGTTATTGGAATATGTCTAGTGAACATGCATATTTCTTAAACAATAAGTCGAAATCAGAACTTGGAATTCAGACATACAGTACATACCTTTGGGAGTAGTATCTATCTGAAGCATGCGTCGCTTGGCAGGCGACAACCCAGCAGGTGGCCACGGTAGTAGGATAGGATAAATCACCGTTCTAAATCCACCATTATCCGGAAGCTTGGCCTTGACGCTGAGGTTCTCTAGATCAAGGGCATAATAATGATGCTGGAATAAGGAGCCACTGTATCCCGCCTGAAGAATGACTAGTCCATCAACCACACTTCCGACGTAGCAGTCATGTCCAGGAAGCAAATCGTCCAATGGCTTCTTCTTCTGGAACCGCCACCTATTGCCGCCACTGCGGTTCTTCCCGAGTAGCCACACCTGCAGCACGTGGTTTCTCACGTAGACGAGGCAACACTTGCCATCCTCGGTCTCTCCCATGGAGCAGCTTGAAGTCCTCCGCGAGCGCGTCGCCGCCTCAATCCTTGAGGGGAGGCGGAGCCTGGAGAACTCCATGGTGCGGGTATCGAGCATGAACGTCGCACTGTCGGCCATCCCTTCGTGGTTCCAGAATATGAGCCCTGCGGCGTACATCGTCCCATACTCCGGCGGCGTGATGGCATCCGCAGCCCATGGGTGGAAGCGCCACTCCTGTACTGTGGAGTCGTACTCGACAGCTCGCAACCTGCGGCGATCGTGTACCACTACCTGCAAGGAAACGACGCGGAAAGAAGAGGAATATTCGTCGGCGAGCAAGCAGTGGACGGCAGATTCGTGGCCGGGGTCATCTTGTGGGAGACTTATGTCAATGCGACGGCGGGAGACGGGATCGTAGATTGTCAGGGATCTGCCTCTGGAGAGGAGGAGGCGGCCGTTGCGGCAGTCATGGAGGGCCCACTCCGGGTCGTCCTCAAGGTCACCGAGAAGGAAGTCGCCGGTGCGCGCGACGGCGAGGAGGCCGGGGTCGGACCGGGCTGGGCCTGCGAGGATGAAGACGGGAAGGCCGATGGGATGCCTTTGGGCAAAGACGCCAAGGAGGCCGCGGGGCGATGCCGAGGCGTGGCCTGCGCGGAAGCGGCGGAGGAAGTCAGGGTTCGATGCGATGTGACGGAAGTGGTCGGCGGTGCGCACGGCGTGTCCGAGGGAGGCCCAGGAAGGGAGACGGAGCAGGATATCCTCCACGTTGTCGTCCTTGAGGAACTCCATGGTGGTCGTCGGTGGTGACATTGGCGGCGCGACTGCGTCTCAGTTCCCACTTCTCAAGGCACGGCAGGTAGCAGAGCTAGGGCAGCCAGAACAAGGAATCCCTCACGGCATCGCGGCAATTTCTTGATTTTGTTACGTCGATTTTGGATCTATCGGTATCCCGCGTGATGCCGTCCACACTCTCCCGGTCCCTCTGCCTAGACAGCAATCGCGGAGTCAATCTACGAGGCAAATCTTCTCTTCTCTCCTAGTATCTCATTTCTCTCCTCTCTCCCACTTCAAAGAAACGTATGCTGTCCCTCCCGCAAGGCTTTCGCTCAATTAGACAGATGGGCCAGGCCCAGCGTTGCGAAGCACGGCACTTACCTAGGCCTAGTCTAATCTAAATTAGGTAAAACTTGCACATGTTCCGGACAACATGCAGGAACCAATGTATCAAGCCTCGATCAACCTACGGTCAACCCCGTGGCTTGTGCCTAGAAAATTAGTCTAGGAAGTGTTTCCTTTTTTTACTGTGCTATGGCGCGACCGTACTCTCCGAATCACCTCAGCGTGATGCCTACGTGTCCAGACCGAGCGCGAGCACGCCGAGGCACGCGAGGGCGAGCCGTGACTCAGCATCCACGTCGGACGATGTTATTGCAGAAATGAACGACGCATGCCAGCTACGCGCTGAAACTCTAGCACGCGACGGCACACCATCCTTTACTACACAAAATGCCAACATAGCAAGATCTCGGTTGCATCAACGCCGACGCCCACCAATCCTGTCACAGCCCAACCACAAAAACTGTCCAAAACAAGGTCCCTGTCCTCCCAAACGACCCCCTCCCTCTAACCTCCCTGCCCCAATCTCACACAATCACTACAGGAAAAGAGTTCACTACCGTGCGGCCAAAATACATGGCAAAGGCCTCGATCCACATGGCAAAGGCTCTGCCGTGAGCTAGCACATGGCACAGTTCGCACGGAAAATATGACCACGGCAAAGAATCTTTATCGTGTGCTTTACCAAATCCACATGGCAAAGGCTTTGCCGTGTCCCACAACAAGTACCACGGTAGAGTAAAGTAGTTGACGGCACTGAGACGGTGACGACATCGTCGAGCAGGCCTACTTGTAGTTTGCCGTGCGAGAAAGTTTTGCAGTGCGCTTTTCTTCCGGCAGTTTGTCGTGTGTCATGCTCTTCCGTGGGCTGCATAGGGTGGGCCAAGCGCGAAGTTTGCCGTGTGCCATAGTTTTGTCGTGTGACATAGGTGCGATTACTCGGGTGCCTATGATTTACTATCCTAACTGTGTACAAGGCTTACGGTCCATGAAGAGTCAAGATAATGGCCCAAAGGAGCAACCGACAAAGGTTGTAGTTATATTAGGAAAGAGGAAAAAGGACCGACATCGTGTTGGTATTGTAATTACGTATATGTAACTTATCCGCATACAGCCTTGAGACCCGGCCTATTATACATAGGACGGGAGAAGCCTAGACAAGGCCACCGAACAATCCCCAAGCGATTTGTAATAGTGTGATTCACCAAATATTCAGGTGACTTTGACTTCATTGTTCTCCTGATATCTGACGAAATCCCAAGCGTTCTCTTTTCCACAAAACCCTAAATCCTTCTCCATGGACATTGCCAAGATTACCCCTCGTCAATTGGCACCGTCTGTGGCAAACTTGAACGTTGGAACCATGGATTCAGTGGAACCCTCTTTTCCAAGCAGCAACCCAACAAAAGCGGTTCCACACCCGCCCACCCCTGTAATAGTACCCGCCGAATTCAACGGCGGATCCGATCTAATCATCGGAAGCTTCCACTTCCAAGTAGAAGACCCCCAAGAATCACACCCTTCGGCCCTGATTACATCAGAACCGTCGGTGGAAAATACTGCGCCTACAGCGATACCAGCATCATCTGTCGGATCCTCCGTGGAGGTCACGACGAAAATCGAAGCACCAGAAGAAAACAAGCAGGATGAGATGGATATGGGGGACCTTGATGGTCTTTAAGACAATCTCTCCTTCTGACCAAATTCCCTACTAACTCCACCACATGGAACAAGCCTAGCAAACTCTAAATCCGAGGAAAGAAGTGAAAGCATCGACTTTGGAATAAGGATGGCAGAAATCTACCTAGAACAGAAACTAACGGACTTCACTGATCCACCCGACAGTGTCTCCCTCAATTCAGATGATAATTCCACAAGTTCATATATTACCTAGCACCAAGTATGCGTGATTATCGGAGACGCCTCAACTCAGCAAGACTCCAATGGTAATCCTATTTTTAACCCTGATGATATCCTATCAAGTGACAATGCGGGAAACCACGGAAACAAAGGAAACCGCAGAAACGGGGAGGACCCAACAAACAACCGCGTAATCCCGGGAGGAGGAGAACCATGCGGAGGTGAGAGGAAAACTCTCAGGCTACTAGCCGAAGCATGGCAAAAAGCGAGAGCGGCAATCTCGGGTGTAGTCCCCATGATAGCTGACCCTACACGTGAAGATCTGCTGGCATACCAATATTTGCTTCATCATAAATAAAAAACCTGCTAAGGATGTAGAGGCAGCTCGATGAAACAAAAAGGCTTGCCGACGAATCCAGTCTGCAACGGGCACAGTTGAGCTCTACCCATCTCAGATATCATCACGCCTTTACCAGCCGATTTTCTTTTCTTCTGTGGCGGTGGTTTCGACAAAGTGGCAACATCCTTCTAGATAAGTGGATCCGTAGAAGATGTGAACAAACCCTTCGCATCCTTGGCAGAAGGAGCAAAAGAAGTGCCAAGAGGAGACAAGGGCGGATCTTCACCATCATCACCACTACAAGACTAAAAACAAAAAATAGGGACGCATCAGCAACTGAATCATCTGACAAAACAGTAAAGAAGAGATAAGTACTTACGAAGATACGTCTTGCGCAAAGTGGAATAGGTTCTTATGGGGAGGAGCCGACAAGAATGGAACGACACCCAAAGGTTTCGAGGCCGTAGAATCATCTGAGTCTTCCATCGTTTCCATGGCATCAGGACGTTTCCTTTTTTCGCCAGCGGGCGCGACACAAAAATCTTCAGAACAAGCCAATGGAAGCGACGGCGTCCCTGATGAAGATTCTGCGGCAGATGTCTCCACCTCCTCATGAGCGGCAATCCCAGTCATAGGGAGATTATCGGATGCAGAAGGATTGACGGGAAGCTCGCCACTCTCAGGAAGTGGAGGAAGGCAGGATAGATGATCATGATCCTACGCAAACAGAAGACTAACAATCATAAAAGAGGACAATTGCAGCAACAATGAAGAAAGAGCAAACAGATCAAGGAATTTATCTTAGGAAGGTGGTTCTTCTTGCCGAAGGGCTCTATGCGACAATTAGCGAGCACCAAGTTTTTCTTCATAAGGGTCGTAAAATTTCGAACCCTTTTTTCATACACCTTGAGTGTAAGATCATCCTGTGAAATCCTCATGGGCCCTTCTTGTTGGTATATGCCCACATACCAGAAAGCCTGGCCTGTAGAGGCTACACACAGATCCGCAAGAAATATGCCAGAATTTGAGGTCCCGACAGTTCCTTGCCAACCTCATGATGCAATTTTGCAATACGGGCAAGAAGGGGTTCAATCTCCGTCATTTCTTCAGGAGTGGGATGTCGGTCCCAAGAATCAAGTTTGCGATAAGACTTCTTGAGGTCAAAGGGGCCTAAGCCGAAACACTAACCTTCAACTGACTGATCCTTGATGTAAAACCACTCGGTTTTCCACCCTTGGACGGAGTTAGTGAGCTTAAAATCAAAATAGTCTACATCGGAGCGGACAGAAAAAATGGTGCCACTGACGTCATGAACAATGGTGTCGGTAGCACTCCGACGAACATAAAACAAGTACTTCCACAGGGCCCAATGGGGATGGATCTCGAGGAAGCATTCACAAAGAGTAACAAAGCAAGCAACATGGAGGATAGAGTTGGGCGTGAGCTGATACAGATGCACGCCATAGACAAAAAGGAGACCATGAAGGAATTCATGGACAGGGAGCAAAAGACCGTGGAAGAGAAAGGAAAGAAACATTACCCTCCAACCTGATTCGGGGATTGGAGCAGCTTCATCACCAGGGAGCTTGAAGGTGCCCTCCTCCAGGTGGCCAGAGTTCCGTGCCTCACGCAGTTCCCGCGTAGAGCACTTCGAAGGGGCCCATCCAACATCCCTCTCCCTTGTGGCCTTAGCGGCCATGGTGGAAGTCCAAACCCTTCTTTTGCCCATGGTAGTGGAGGAGCAACACTAGTACGCAGAAGAACAGCCGGAGTAGACGAGGAAAAAAGAGCAAGGCAAGGGCGCAAGGAAGAAGATGAAGTTAGCGAGGAAGGGGTAAAAGAAGTAAAAGAAATCCCCTTCCCTTTATAAAGATTAAAGGCACATAGCTTGGACCGTTCAATGTAAAATCGAACCGTTAGAAGAACACATGATGGTGACACGTGTCAACAGGTTCCGTAAAGGAAAATATCTCAGGAAGTTATTACTGCGATAAAAACAGGAGAACAGCGCACGTCGCCTTGATCTTCACGCAAAAAAGGGGACGTGCAGTCTGAAAACTCCGCTGAATACGCCACCACGCATCATCATTACTGTTGCACGGGCCCATGTTCGAAATGTCTCGTCAAAGACATATCTTTTGAGAATCAACAACATAAATTTCGTCATCAGTGACGTCATAGCAAAAATGGTTCAGTGGAAAAGATGCACACCCGAAGAAAATTAGAGAGTTAAAGTAAATTCCTCCATGAAAAAGATTGAGACTACAATCGAAAACATAAGTTTCGACTGTAGCCTCGGGGGCTACTCCTATCGAGAGCTCCGGTCGCGCACCCGAAAAATATTTGAGGAAACGTTAACGTCATAGTAAAAGATTTTCGAGCCTATGTCCTGATGCATGCATCCGAACATAGTCTTGGGGGCATGCATCCGGACAGTCGCGTTGGGTACCTGACGAGGGTTTAACTCATCAATACCCATTGCTACGGACTTGGGTTTTGGAGAAGGAGGGAGCGCTGGAGACATCTATCGGCTAGCAAACAAGCACACAGGGGACTCAAAGATTTACCCAGGTTCATGCCTCGTAGAGGTCCCTACTCCTGCTTGTCTGCTCGTGGAATTATCGAAGGAATCGAAGATTACAATGGTGCGCAGATGCAATCTGGCGAGGGTTGTGGAAACTAGGGTTGCGTGTGTCCTTCTCGCCACGCCCTCCTAGCCTTTATATAGATAGGCTAGGTCTCGAGTAGCAGGTCGAGTCAGTTACAGGTTAGGGTTTTTCCCCTTTGAACTTTCTATCTTTAGCTTCTTCTTGTTCTTCAAGCAATCGAGAGTCCGTAGGTCACTCGAGTTCTCCCTTGGGCCTTGGCGACACCGTGGGCTTCCACTGTATTCAGGCCGTATATACCAAGCTCGAGTACCTGTAGGGTATACCCATGTCAGTAGCCCCCGAGTGTCCAGTGGAATCGCAGATTCGACTAGGGACTTTTTGAAGTCTTTCGAGTGCATGAATGAGTATATTTTCGACTGTTTTGTTAGTGTCATAGGGATTGTTGATGTGCGTGCCTGATTTAACCGATGTATCGGTATCAGTTAACCACCTTAGGGTGAAACAACACAATCTACTCGAATTCGGGTCCCCGGACTCGAATCCGGAAAAGTGCTGGTGTAATTCGACTCAAGCCGTGGAGGTCTTACAGGAGTCGAATTCCAGTTGTATGGGTGTGAGCACTCGACGTGTCTGTCAAGGCATATTCATCGTACCTATAGGCACGGATCTATTTCTGGTAGTGCGTAGCAAATGCGTTGCCAGGCCTTATTCAGGTCTTACCTTCACGCTATAAGCACGACATCCGAATTTTATCATTGCGGAGACGATTCAGGTGACCCAGGAGACATAGTCTCTTTGTAGGGAAAAATTATGAGGCAGTGTCGCCATAAACTTCGAGTGCAGACGTTATCAATACACAGTACTTGGTACAAATAATCATAGGGTGCGTGACCAGTGCTCCCTATGGGAGTAGCCTCCGAGTGCCTGGTTGAGTCGAAGACTCAGACAGGGACTAAAGAACTTTTTGCGACTGCTGTCGTCTTTTGTTTGCTTGTTTCAGTCGAATTTGCTTCCGGCGCTCCCTATGGGAGTAACCCATGTCCATAGTCAAGCCATGCTTCGAATGGTTGGGTTTGCTTTGATTATCCATGTTCCTGAAAAAGAAAAAGAAAGAAAAATCATAGGGTGCGCGACCAGCGCTCCCTATGGGAGTAGCCTCCGAGTGCTTGGTGGAGTCGAAGATTCGAGCAAGGACTAAAGTAGTCGAAGTCTTCTACTGCGTAGCTTTGATGACGTCAGTGCTGACGATGTCATAACATCAGCTTCCCGCGTGAGCGAGTTTGACGGTACGTGACGAGTAGTGGGTCCCACTCCTGACTTTGATTTGACTGGGCGTGCGTAATCTTTATTTTAACTGCGGCTTCTCGATTTGCACGCGTAATGGGAGCAGTGGGGGACGGTTCGCGTTTCCACTCCTCCACGTGTCTAGCACGATGGTTGCCACGCGTCCAGTAGGATTTTTCGGAACCGTTGGATTGCATATTCCAGGGGTTAAGTAGTGGTGCTGCGACGGTAATTTCTCATATGCTCTCATTCATCCTTTGCTTCCATCGCCATTGCCGCTACTCCTCTGCTTTCTCTGTGTTTGTTTCCTCCACGGCACTAGACCAGCTCCGCGCGTTTCCCAGCTACTTCCTTCGGTCGCATCGCCACCGCGCGATGGGAAAAAAGAAAGGAGGTGCTCCGGTCGATTCAGCGGCAACCGCTGCTGCGGCGAAGAAGAAAGGTGGCTCCGCCGCTGCGGGCACCAGCACCGCCACTGGCGGGAAGAAGAAGGGCACGGGCACCCGCGTCACGAATGGCGCGTGGCGTCCCTCCATCATCAAGTCATCTGATCTTCGTCTTCTTCGCCAAGACGGAGTTCTGTCCGACGCAGTCGCTGACGCGCGCGTCCTCGGCGGTGAGATAATTCCTTCTCCTCCCGCTGGTTTTCGAGTGATGTTTTTGGCATTCATCATTCGCGGCCTCTCGTTGCCCCTGCATCCTTTTTAGGGGCCTCCTCTGTTTCTACGGGCTTCAGCTCCATCAGTTGTCCCCGAATTCTATCCTCCACATCTCTTGTTTCATCACCCTCTGCGAGTGCTGGCTCGAAATTGAGCCGCACTTTGGCCTCTTCAAGCGCCTCTTCAAGTTGAAGCGCCAATCTGCGTCTGGCTCCTTAGTCTATGATGTAGGTGGTTGCGGAATTCACGTCGACCCATTCGCCACCTATTTTGATATCAAGCTCACAACGTCCATCCAAGGGTGGAGGGACAGGTGGTTCTACGTTCGCGACCAGAAGGTCGACCGAGACCACGTTGGACTCGCGCCCTTCGACCCCGCGACATCGTGCAAGAGGAGGCGCTCCTGGAAGAATGTGATCATGCCTGGCGAGTCCGCGCAGACAGATGTGTTGTACGAGCGTGTATGCGACCTCGAGAGTCGCATAGGCAAAGAAGAGGGAGGCTGCACCCTCATTCGCACGTGGCTGCGCCATCGCATCCAGCCCCTGCAGGCCAGAGTCCACCCCATGTTTCAGTGGACTGGCGTTGATGATGTCACTCGCGTGTCTGCCGATGGCATGTCCGCGAGTGAGGTGGACAAAAGGGTTCGACTGGTCACCAAGTACACCATCAAGGATGTGCTCCCTAGTGAGCCAGTTGTTCCTCCATTTGATGCTGCTAATCCTCCTCCTGAGGTATAGTTGTGCTACACAGTAGCTTAGTTTGTCGATTGCTTCTCTGCTGTTTACTTGCTTTTTGCTGAATTTGTTGTCTGTATGCAGGATTGGGCGGTATCACCTTGTATGCCCCCTCTTCCTGAGGGGATTATCCCTCGTGAAGCCTTGGAAGAGGATGAGTCGGAGTCCACCGTCCCATCTGATGTGGAGGAGGAAGCCCCCCGAGTCTGGTAGCCCGGATACTCGCAAGCATTTGCGCAGCAAGGATTCCGATGCGTCGTCTCCTTCGACTCCGGAAGGTGCAGGTGTTGGTGCGGAGTCGCCGATCCCTGCCATTCCTGTGAGCGCCGTGGCACAATCCTCTCGCAAGAAGATGCGATTGCCCAAGGAGTCCTCGTCAGAGTCGGGGAGCCCACTTTTGACTTTGACAAGTTTGATTGGTAAGTATTCTAGTTTGTTTGTTCTTCTCTATTTTGCCCTTATTGGTTCGTCTCTGGATTTTCCTTTTCTTGATGTGGATTTTGTCTGGCAGTCAAGAGGCGTCGTCATCTTCTGGTGACGTCCAATTTTTGAAAGAATCAGGAGTCACGACCTCAAAGGCCAAAAAAGAGGTCGATCGTGCTCCTTCCCCTTCATTGGCGGCCCACTCCGGGCACAACTCTTCCAGTTCTCCTCATGCAGGGGAGCATCGAATGGTTGCCCGGATGACTGCACACCAAACGACTTCGGAGTCATTGGATTATCACGTAAGTGTAGGATTTTCTTCTTTTAGATGTTGCAATTGATGGCTTCTGCTGATCCTTTGTTATGTGATAGCTCCTTGTGAAGGAGGCCGCTCACTTGGCGGAGCAAGTGCTTGCGATGGGCCGCGAGCATACGATGCTGGAGACGCATCATCGCGTGGTTGAGAGTGAGTGTCCTGCACTTCTTCTTCTTCTCTTTTTATATAGTCGACCGATAGTCAATCCTTTTTGTTTTGTAGCTGAACATAATGCCCTCCTACGTGACGCCGCCACCTTGGAGAAACACTCGCCGCGGCTATGAAGGGTCGCGATGAGGCAATCGCGGCGCGTGACGAGGCACAGAGGCGTGAAGAGGATCTTCGTGCTTCCATTGCGTCCAGGGAGAAGTTGTTCGAAGAACAGCTTTTCTCGATTGCCAAAGCCCTCTCAGGTACCTTGGTTGGATATCATTGTTGTTCTCTGTTTGTTGTTTTGCCGTTGGCGTTGATGTTTATATCCATGTGTTGGTTTATGTGCAGATGCTAGTGGTTTGAGCTTCAATCCTCAGGCCCTCCGCCGTGACGATGCTTTGGCGGGTGCGCTTTCAGCAGTCGAGGACCGCAACACCGCCGTTCAAGATACGCCTCCAGGAGGAGTTGATGCCCAAGTCTGAGCTAATCGAGAACATGGACGAGCTAGTGGAGTCTCTCGCCGGGGGTATTCCTTCCAGCTTCAAGAACTCACTCCGCGCGGCTGGCACGTCCATGTCACTTGCCATGGTGCAGGCCCACGGAGTCGAGATTGATCCTGTCGTGGTGTCGAAGGCGATGTATGTTTGCGCGGACGGCTAGCAGGTAGTCTTTGCTCCTTTCGCGGCTACCTGTGGCAAATATGGGCCACAGCTGATAAACACGGTTGCGAAATACTCTGAGGAGCTGCAACGCGCCAAGAAGGCAGCAAAGGCTACGGCATTAGGGGCTGCCAGACAGTCAGTGGCATCTGACACTGCCACGGACTCGATGAAGCCCCCGAGGCCGTTGAAGTCGAAGAAGCCAATCGCTCCTTAGTAGTTTTGTAATAGTTAACTAGCTTATGTCCTTTGTTAAGAACATGCCTGCTGGCGAGTGTATCTGCTGTTACTTTTGCTAGTCTTGAATGCACTTGAATCTTTTGCCTTTGTGTTGATTTGGTCGTCTTATTTGTTTCTATCTTGGCTTGTGGTAGGGTACATCAAGTGATCCTTTGAGAGAAACTCAGGACTCGCCGCCTCTTGATGATACCTTGGCACCGCCGCGCTCCAGAGTAGATGAGTTGTCGCTGCTTTCGCGACTGCGTGACCGCGTGAAGCAGCTGGAGCGTGAGTTGCCTGTGCTCCATGGTAACACGGATGTATGGAAGTCAAAGGCGGAGAAAGCCGCCGCCCGAGAGCAGTATCTGCTTGGCGAGGTGACGCAACTGGGCGACCAATTCAAGTGTTAGTTTGCTTGCTCTTATCTTTTCCTTGTAGTCACTCGCGATGGTGTGATGTACTTATGCTGCTATTGCTGCTTCGTGTAGTTGTCAGCGCGCGTCATCCACAGGATGAGAAGGATAGAATTGCCATCCGTATGCATGACCTTACCCAGGAGAGAGTGGATACTTCTGGGTAGATCATGATCGTGCGATTGCGCTAGCGACCCTGCAGGATCGTGCGTCGCGAGTGCTGTACTTTCTGAAGAAGTCGCAGTCATGTTTGAAGAATATTTATCGGACGATGTTTCTGTTGGATGTTACTCCATCAAGCTTGCTGGCCCTCCTTGCCAAGTTTCAAGACCTGACCGCGGTTCGCGAGTGCGTTAGGCAACAGTTGGTGGCTGGTGCCAAGGCCGCTCTATCTCTGGTGCGACTGCATAGGCCTGAAGTAGATGTTGCAGCAATTGCAGCTAGGACGCATGTGCAACGAGAAGGTTCTGCCTAGAATATGGTGCCGCACTACCAGGCGGTGGATCACCCAGTAGAGGAGATCGTCGATTTCTTCGAGGAGCAGACCAACGTTCTTTTGTTGTAGTAGTGGCTTAGATTGTATCCTACACATAAGTGTACCAGTGTTGTAAAGTTTGTGTATATGGTGTATAACTGACTATTGATTATAAAGAGTTTGTTAGCATGAAGTGCGTTGCACTATGTGAGTCCCTTTCGTTAGCCTGGCCATGCTCTTATCTCAGTCCCTTGTCAACCTGTCAGGTGCGTTGCAGCTGGGTTGATGTTGTGTCAAGGATTTCGATTGATGTGCCAGCTACTCAGGATATCGCGTTTTGGTTCCTAGAACATATGTATATAGGGTGGCGCAACCCTCGAGTAGATAAATTGGAAAAATAAAGGAGAACACAGAGGTTTGGGGCACTTAGCTTTATTTATTCGAAGGACAGTACGAAGTACAATGTGTGGCTAAGTAGCCTTGTCTGAGTGCCTTATTTGTGATCTAAAAGTAAAAACAACTAAGGGTAGAAGCGTCGCAGTTGTGCGACGTTCCAGGGGTTGGAGTATGCGACTCCTGTCTCTAAATCTTGAAGGCGATAGGCTCCACCTGGTATTTCTTTTGTAATCATGTATGGTCCTTCCCAGAGGGACTCGAGTTTGAGATGTCCCTACTGCTTCAGTCACAGGACCAGGTCGCCTTCGACGAAGGATCTAGGGCGTAGCCTCCTACTGTGGTAGTTGCGCAGGTTCTGCTGGTAGATCGTTGATCTTTCCGCGTTGATTTCTCTTGCCTCGTCAAGGAGGTCAACGGAGTCTTCGAGTGCGAGGGATGACTCTTGTTCGCTGTAAGCGACCACATGCGGCGCCTTGTACCATACCTCGACGGGTAGCATTGCCTCGGCTCCGTGCACCATAAAGAATGGTGTGTAGCCCATGGCACTGTTTGGAGTTGTGCGTAGGCTCCAGAGTACGGATTGCAGTTCGTCTGGCCAGCAACCCACAGCTTGTTCGAGTGGCCAGAGAAGTCGCTTCTTGATGCCGCCGCAGACAAGCCCGTTTGCTTTTTCCACCTTACCGTTGGTCTGTGGATGTGCTACAAAGGCGTAGCTGATGTTGATCCCCAGATTCTCGAAAAATTCTTGGAACTCCTTGGATGTGAAGTTCGTCCCATTGTCGGTGATGATGCTGTGCGGTACTCCAAAGCGGTAGACGATGGATTCGAAGAACTTAACTACGCTGTGTCCTGATTGGTTGGTCACTAGCATGGCCTCAATCCACTTGGTGAACTTGTCGACTGCGACCAAGAGGTAGACGTAGCCTCCTCGTGAGGACCTTGGGAGTTTGCCAACCATGTCGAGTCCCCATTGCGCGAAGGGCCAGGCCAATGGAATTGGCCGGAGCTCTGCGCCCGGTGCGTGCGGCTTGTCCGCGAATCGTTGGCAAGCGTTGCATTTTTGGACGATGTCCTTGGCATCGCGCATGGCCATAGGCCAATAGAATACAGCTCGTAGAGCTTTGGCGACGAGGGCGTGACTGCCGGCGTGGTGCCCGCATGTCCCCTCATGGATGTCGAGGAGAAAGCTCTTCCATCGGCCTTGGAGACGCATCGTTGGAGTACTCCTGTGATGCTGCGTTTATACAGTTCGCCGTGGATGACAGCGAATGCCTTGGATCACTGCGCGATGTGCCGTGCATCAGTCGGATCGTCCGGTAGCCTTTTGCTGAGGAGGTACGTGATGTACGGTTGTGTCCAGGATTGCTCAATCATCATGACGCTCATTGGTCCCTCGAGTCCTGTGTCCAGCTCCAAGTCATCGAGTGCCATTGACTCATTGGACGGCGTAGCCCCCGAGTTTGTTGTTGCGCTTGTTTTCTTCTCTGCGGCCTTTGGCTTGATGGGGCGTTCGTAGATGTGCTCGAGAAATACCCCGGGTGGTATGGGGGTGCAGGTAGAGCCTATGTTGACGAGTGCGTCCGCCTCTTCATTGCTTTCGCGACCTACATGCCACAACTCGCAACCGTCAAAGTCTCCTTCAAGTGTGTCGTAGAGGTCGCAGTATGCGATCATGTTGTCATTCAGTGCGTCACACTCATGCATTGTTTGGTTGACGACCAACTTGGAGTCGCCATATATGATGAGCCTCTTGGTGCCGCAGGATTTTGCCATCCTCATCCCGTGCAACAGGGCCTCATATTCAGCTTCGTTGTTGGAGGCTATGAACTGCATTCGCAGGATATACTTCAACTTGTCCCCTTGAGGTGATGTCAGTATGACACATGCGCCTGCTCCGTCCTTCCGCTTGGACCCATCGAAGTGCATTGTCCAGAGGTAGGACATATCTAGTTTGTCCGGGAGCTGGTTCTCCATCCAGTGCACGAGGAAGTCGGGGAGAACTTGTGACTTGATTGCGTCGCGCTTTTCGTATGTGATGTCTCGTGGAGACAATTCTATTCCCCAAAGCGCGACTCGTCCCATGGCGTCGAGGTTATTGAGGATATGCCCCAACAGGGCGTCGTTGACCACCACGATTGGGTGCTCCTGGAAGTAATGGCGCAGTCGCCGGGCGGTCATGAAGACGCCGTACGCCAGCTTCTGGTAGTGTGGGTACCGCTGTTTTGTTGGCGTGAGGAGCTCGCTGAGGTAGTAGACTGGGCGTTGTACTCCATGGACTTTGTTTTCCTCGGCTCATTCGACCACAAGTACTGTGCTGACCACCTGGTTGGTGGCAGAGATATACAGCAATAGTGGTTCCCTTTCTCGTGGGGTCACCAGTACTGGCAAAGTGGATAGCAGGCACTTGAGGTCTTTGAATGCTTCTTGCGCTTCATTGGTCCACTCGAATTTTTCAGCTTTGCGGAGGAGTTGGTAGAAGGGCAGCGCCTTTTCACCCATCCGACTGATGAATCGACTGAGGGCCGCGATTCGCCCAGCCAGCTGTTGAACGCCCCTTACGTTTTTCGGCTTCTCCATGGCCAGTATGGCTGTTATTTTCTTCGGGTTTGCCTTGATTCCCCTCGTGGAGATGAGATACCCGAGTAGTTGTCCAGATGGCATGCCAAAGGCACATTTGTCCGGATTGAGCTTGATCCGGAGCGGTCGAGGTTGGCGAAGGTTTCGCGCAAGTCGTCGATTAGGGAGGCTTCTTCCTTGGTCTTGATTACTATGTCGTCGACATAGACTTGAATATTGCGACCCAGTTGTTCCTTGAGGCAAGCCTGCATGCACCTCTGGTAGGTGGCTCCCGCGTTCTTTAGCCCGAAGGGCATTGCGTTGTAGCAGAACACACCAAAGGGCGTTGTGAACGCTGTTTTCTCTTGGTCTTCCTCCTTCATTCGAATCTGATCATAGCCTAAGTAGGCATCAAGGAAGCAGAGGCGCTCGCATCCTGTGGTGGAGTCGATGATCTGGTCGATGCGCGGCAACGGGAAGTGATCCTTTGGGCAGTGCTTATTCAGAGAGATGAAGTCCACACACATCCGCATGATATCCGTGTCCTTTTTTGGTACCAGCACCGTGTTGGCGAGCCAAGTGCTTTCCTTGATCTCGCGTATGAACTTGGCGTCGAGGAGTCTGTTGATCTCCATTCCAACTTCTTGCGCTCGTGGCTCAGACAATCGCCGAATTGTTTACTTGACTGGCCTTGCATCGGGGTTGACGTTGAGTGCATGCTCGGCGAATTCCCTAGGAACTCCTGGCATGTCCGCAGGACACCAGGCGAAAATTTCCCAGTGCTCACGGAGGAATTCGACGAGCGCGAGTTCCTATGCAGGACTCAAGTTGTTGGCGATGAGGGCCGTCTTGGCGGGATCCGATGGGTGGACCTGCACTTTCTTTGTGTGCACCGATGAGTCAAAGGATATATCGGGCGAGCTTGGCCGGCTCAGGGGCAGACTGTTGTCTGTCGACTCTTTCAGCCTTGCGAGTTCTTCCTGCATGCCGAAGGACTGGGAAATTCTGTTGAATTCCCTGTCGCAACTGTTAGATCTCTCGAAGCTCCCATTGATCGTGATGACGCCATTGGGACCTGGCATTTTTATCTGTAGGTAGGCGTAGTGTGGCACCGCCATGAACCTAGCGAACGCCATACGTCCGAGGATGCAGTGGTATTGTGAGGGCCAGTCGACAACCTCAAAGTCGATGCGCTCGCGCCGGAAATTCTTCGGCGTGCCGAAGATGACGTCGAGGTTGATTTTTCCTAGGGGATATATGCCTTTTCCTAGGACGATGCCGTGGAATGTTGTGTCTGAGGCCTCTAGGCAAGTTAGAGGGATCCTCATTGCTCGCAAGGTACTCGCGAATATAAGGTTGATGCCGCTTCCGCCATCCATGAAGACGCGGCTCATGTCAAAGCCTCCGATTTGCGCCTCGAGTACGAGGGGACAATGGCCTGGATGGGGTACTTAAGGCGGATGATCGCGTTTGTCGAAGGTGATGCAGGACTCGCTTCTGCTGAGGTAATCAGTAGTGGATGGTGGCGAGTGTGTGGCCAGGTTGAATTGGCGAGTGATGGCCTTCTGCACCCGATTCGAGGGGCGTCCCTTTTCGATCATCATGGTGCCCATGGCTCGTGGGTATGGTTCGCCTCCGTGGTGCTGGTCCAGCGTGGCTGCATTCGGGTGTGGCCCAGGTGGTGGTGGCAGAGCTCCATGTGCCACGACGCCTGGAGCGTCTCCGTAGCCTCTTTCGACTATGTTGCGGTTCATCTGAACTAATCCCTCATGTAGTTTGAGGAACTCACGGCAATCCTTGAGGAGGTGGCTGGACTTCTTCTTTCCATCATGCTTGTCGATGTAGAAGTGTACCGTACATGGCCCGGACAGTTTGTCCTCAATGGATGTCGCGGGTGCCTCGTCGCGATTGCGGCGTTGCCACACTTGCGTGGTTTTCCTGGAGTCGTGGTATCCGCCGCTACGGTATCCGCTGTTGCGGTTATCGTCGCGTCTGTCAGCGTAGCCAGCCGCGACCATGTTGACGTCGTCGCGGTCATCGTAGATGCGCATGCGACTCTTGCCTCGGCGATCGCGTCTGCGCTCGAGTTCTGCCTCCTCGTCAGAGCGAACACGATTCTTCACCGAATCTTCTCCATCGGCCCACTGATTCGTGATCTCCATTAGGTGGTCGATGGTCTTGGGCTTTGAGCAGCCCAGCTCCTCCCTGAGTTCCAGGCGGCGGACGCCGCCATTGAATGCGTCAATCGCGTGATCCTCTGAGATGTTCTCTGCGGAGTTCTTGATGATGGACCACCTTTGGATGTAAGAGCGTAGCAATTCACCTGATCATTGCTGGCAGCATCTTAGCTCTTTAATTGATGCAGGCCGCTTGTACGTGCCCTTGAAATTGCGCACGAAGCTGTAAACCAGCTCATCCCAGCTACGAATGGATCCGCGTGGGAGGTTGTTGAGCCATGCTCAGGCGGCGCCTTGCAGCTATAGCTGTAGGCATTGCATGGCCGTGCTTCCACTGCCACCGTGGAGCCTGACGGAGGAGATGTGGTCCGCCAGCTAGATCTTCGGGTCCTGTAGGCCATCAAACTTCGGGTTCTCTGATGGGAGTTTAAACCCCTTAGGCATTCGCTTCTGCCTAATGGATCTGCTGAAGCATCTGGTGCCGCAGAGCTCCACATCTTCCTCTTCCGATTCAGTCGACCGAGCATGTCGCGCCCTTGATTTGTCAATCTTGTGCTGCGTGAGGTCGTCGCGTGCATCATAGTCGCAGTCGTGTCGCCGTGAGCGGCGGCGTCGAGACAGGTCGTGAATGTCATCGCTGGATGAGGGCGAGGAGTAGCGCTTTGCCCTTTTTCGGCTCTGGTGTCGGCTCCTTATCAAGGGCGGCCTCGATTAATCCCAAGCCCGCGATTGTAGATCGGTGCATGGCGGCTGGGGGATCTCCAGCTGGTGGCTGGTTGTTAAGGAGGTACATGGTGGCCGCTGTCACCGCAGCCTGCGGCGTCTTGGGGACCACATTGCCCTGTGTGTCAACTGTCATAGAGCTGAAGTCGAGGACCTTTGCAGCTTCTATGCATTCTTGCTCGGTGAGATGGGCCATCCGAGATTGCCTCTTCTTGACGATGTACTTGTTGCCCTTTGAGGAGGATCCTCCATGGGAGGAGAGCCCAGCACGACAAAGGCTCGACTCATTTGCTGCCTTTTTGCGCGCCTCGAGTTGCGCGATTGTTTGTACTTGGCGTTTGAATTCTTCCTTCAGGAGCCAGTGATAGCCCATCAGCAGTTCTTGCGGGGATCCGAAAGGTAGAGGAGCACCTCGTAGGGCCTCGTGGCAGCGAGCCCATTCTTGCTCGTTGAGCCTGATCACGACGCGTTCGCCGGTTTGCTCGTTTAATATGGTCGGAGGTTCGACTACTCCTCCATTGTCGACAGGGGTGCGATTGCCACCGTTGCTTCCGTTGCCACCATTGCCACCGTTAGGCGTGTCAGTTCCGTTACCGCGATTGCCCGTGTTGTCGCGGTTGGCAGAGGTATCGCCTACGTTGATGACGACGCACATGAAGTGATTGGGGAAGCTGCTGCTTCCACAACTCTCAGATCCAGAACCGTAGGTTCCATCTTCATTGGCCAGATCGCTCAGATCAGAGTCGCGACTGTTGTCGCTGACCATGTTCTCGATTGTTGTCAGGGCGTTGAGCTCACTGTAGGTGCCGATCGATGGAGGGAACCATGATGCTGGGGCAATCGACGGTGTCGTCGGCTGATCAGGCATGCGAAGCGTGCCCATCTGACCGACTTGGAAGCGGAAGCTCCCTATCGCCAGGCTGATTCCATCGCCCACAGACTCGAAGGCCGGGCGAGTGGTCGGCGTGTGGACGGTGAAGTCGAACGCGCGAAAGAGCTGGCAGATCTCCGCTGTTGCGGAGTTGTAGATCGCGGTTGATGGGGCCGAAGAAGCCGTAACATCAGCACTCCCAATTCCCACAGACGCCGCCAATTGATGAGCGTTTAACTCATCAATTCCCATTGTTATGGACTTGGGTTTTGGAGAAGGAGGGAGCGCTGGAGACATCTATCGGTTAGCAAACAAGCACACAGGGGACTCAAAGATTTACCCAGGTTCAGCCCTCGTAGAGGTCCCTACTCCTGCTTGCCTGCTCGTGGAATTATCGAAGGAATCGAAGATTACAATGGTGCGCAGATGCAATCTGGCGAGGGTTGTGGAAACTAGGGTTGCGTGTGTCCTTCTCGCCACGCCCTCCTAGCCTTTATATAGATAGGCTAGGTCTCGAGTAGCAGGTCGAGTCGGTTACAGGTTAGGGTTTTTCCCCTTTGAACTTTCTACCTTTAGCTTCTTCTTGTTCTTCAAACAATCGAGAGTCCGTAGGTCACTCGAGTTCTCCCTTGGTCCTTGGCGACACCGTGGGCTTCCACTGTATTCATGCCGTATATAGTAAGCTTGGATACTTGTAGGGTATACCCATGTCAGTACCCGATAAAATAAGAACTGAAATTCAGTATTCGATAAGACCTCAGCGGGCCGACACTACAAGGAATGTGCTAACTTGTGACCCCAAATTTGGTCATAGAAAGGTCATAGTAATCCATCTATGACCTTTCTATGACCAAAAACAGTAGTTCACATAGCGAGGGTCACTATAGACAGACGACGACCATTTTTTGGATTGGTCATGGACAGATATGACCAAAATAGATGGTCATGGATCCTATTACCAAAATATTGGTCATGGAAATGTGCTAACTTGTGACCCCAAATTTGGTCATAGAAAGGTCATAGTAATCCATCTATGACCTTTCTATGACCAAAAACAGTAGTTCACATAGCGAGGGTCACTATAGACAGACGACGACCATTTTTTGGATTGGTCATGGACAGATATGACCAAAATAGATGGTCATGGATCCTATTACCAAAATATTGGTCATGGGCTATCTAGCCAGTCCACGTCAAATCCTAGGTGGACAATCCTACGTGGCATATCTGTGACCAATCCAAATGGTTGTAGCTCAAAATTGGCCCAGCCCAATGCAGTCCTTTACGTGGGCCGAGCCCAGCAATTCTATCATTTTGGTTTGTAAAATTTCTTGTTTACTATCCATATATTTCATGGGCCAAGCCCAAAATTTCAGCCCAGATATTCTCGATTGCTGGCATTTTCTTTGGCCCAACATTTTCATTTTTTCTATTTTAATTTATAATAGGTCCCACGTGTCAGAAGGGCCCTACCAGCCAGTAGCATTTTCCTACAGGTCCCACAAGTCAGATAGAAAGTTCCACACAGGTCTCGCTAGTCAATATCCACAGGTACACTATCAGGTTTAGTTTCAAATCGTACCATGATTTGACAGTTAAATAACAATTATTTCCAATAAAAATGGAAACATTGGAACATTTCAAATAACAAAAAAATAATATCTATTACATTTGACCCATAGCTATCAGCTACACCTCCGGGAATCCACCCACCAGCCCCAAGCAGCAGCTTGTCGGCCGCCAGTAAGTCGCTGGCATCCATGCACGCCCAGCATCGACCCATAGCTAGCACCTCCAGTCTCTAGGCTAGGGTACCTCCAGGCTTCTCCCCACCGATTCGTCTCAGCTAGCCGGCAACATCGCCTCCTCGCCAGCAGCAACATCTCATCTCATCTCCTCGGCAACATCACCTTCTCGCTAGTGGCTCTTTCCCAACTCGGCAATGGTACTTTCAGATCTTAATTCGAGTCCACCTGTAGAACAAGATGAAGAAGAGTTGATAATCCACCTGAAGGTCAAAACCACTACTCCATGAAAAGTAGATTGAAAAATTTCCCTACTCTTCGTACTCCAAATAATACTGAATGTGGATAATGCAAGAAATGCTCGTCCAGATTAACAATATTCATCGAAATACCTAATGTACAGATAGACAATGCAAAAAATAACTGATGTGCTTGATAAAAAGCATGTTCGTTGCATGGACTCTAATCTCACATGACACGTATTAGCATTTTGTATCATCTATCACTTCTACAATATATCTTCAAATAAACAAGGGACTTTATACAGATCATAATCTCTTAGAACTCTAGTATTATTCTGTTAAACAAGCAAATCCTTTAAGGGAAAGGACAACAATTTTGCATGTGCACTAAACATCATCAGTTTTATAAGAGTCACTGCTCCCTGATACTTCGTGATGGGAGAGAATGGGACGGCTAGAGAGGATTACATGGAAACAGATGCCTACTCCTCCTTATGGTTGGCGTGATGAGCTACACTCAGTCGGATCTGGCAACGTTGAGGCCCAGGGCTGCCAGATCCGAGGGTCACGAGGTAGGGACACATCCCCATACAATGTGGTAGCCAGCCTAAAGTGGAACAGCTTCAATGCAAACCAAGTTAATAACCTCATGAAAGTAATAAAGGCATCATGAAAGTAGAAAAGGCATCAGGAAAACAGACATGCATTCATCTTCATAGGTGAACTAAATATAGTAAGACTCAATGTTTTATCACGTTTAATTCTCAACTTAAAGTACTAATAGGCAGTTTAGTAGTTACTTAGATACATATGATTATTCTTATACATGATAGACAGGAAACTGAAGACATAAGGAATAGAATATTACAATTTATCGCAACATCAAAACCACAACCATGCTATCTCATAGCAGTGGACGCTAAATGTACTATGGGAAAAAAGAATAGGCTCACAACAGCCCAATATACTGACTACTACACATGATCTATTGATTGTAAAACTGACATGAGTAATCATACACCCAATAAACTACATGCCACATAATCAGCACATCCGTGAACATCCAATAAATCTGATAGTACCAACAAGACTTGTAGAAAAAGATAATCATCATACAAATGAAAAAAATTGCATGCCATACATAGATAAATATAGTAGATAGGATTTTGAACACCCAGAGTTGTATCACTATAGCTACACAAACTACAGTTGCTAACCATATAGTTCTCTGGGCATAATACATAATTCTTTAGGCCAAGCAAGCAGCAGAACAACATAATTCATTGGCATAACACAAACTACAGCCCCTAACCAAAGTTGTATCACTACAGCAATTGACAAAGTTATATCACTATAGAAAGCTTTAGATGGTCTAATTCCAGAACATATGGAGCATTGGAATGGACATTTCGATTTAAACATGAAACTATTGTGCTAACTAAAATAACGGTGAACTTAGCAGTGCACACATCCGGTCTGAATCGAGGCTACAAAAACAGTGCGCACATCAGAGGCTATAACAACATCCAAGCATTACCACAAGCACCTGGCATGCACGAGCACTAGGACATTACATGCTTGCGCTCGTGCCTGAACTGGCGCTTGGACTTCTTCTCCAGGGATCAGCGTCGTTGGCCCTACTCTCCTTGTTGGTGGGGGTGTCACGGACAGGAGGCAGGTGGAGGAAGGCGGCCTTGATGGGGGTCTGTAGGGCGGCGGTTGCTGGTAGCGTCGTGGCTACTGCCGTTGGAGGCGAGCGTGATGGTGGAGGCCGGCCTGAGATGGCGAAATCGAGAAGGAGGTTGGCCAGAGGTGGGGAGCCGGTGGTGCAACGATGGAGTGGGAGATCCGTAGCACTGCAGCGCCCTCGCTAGGACAGCGTCCTCCTGCTAGCGGCGATCACATCGGCCGTGTAGAGGTAGTAGTGGTCTAGCGACGCGGCCACGGTGTAGTGCGCGTCCACTGTTGCTCCGAACAGCCCAGCGACCGCGTGGCCAGATCTAGCGACCCCGACATGGCGGGATACGGGGGCGAAGGGGGAGGTGGTGAGCGCCCTAGCATATGGCGGGATATGGGGGCGGAGGTAGAGGTAGTGGGCGGCGCGATGGTGCACAGAGGTGGCGTAGGCGAAGCAGAGAGAGGGAGGCGCCGGCGGGATTAGGGATTACTGGCTCGCGAAGGAGGAAGAAGTGGCGGCGGGGAGAAGCGCGTGTGGGGATTAGGGTCGGGTTTGGGCAGATGGGTCATGGGTGTGGGAGGATTTTACGAAAGTACCCCTTATCATTTATGTGCTGCATTACTGGCAACTAGGGTGTTTTGGTCCATTCACGCCCAAGTGTGGGAGGCGAGAGAAACTGGTGCTGGGAATTTGGAGTGTTGGATGGAGGCCCTATCAATGGCTGATATATGATTCGGTGGGTGATCCGTGGGTAGATTGGCTTTTTCTTCTGATTGGTCGCACAAAAATAAAGTTTGAAACGGGCATAATAAATTCAAGAACGGTCCAAACAAGGTAAATCCTTCACGTGGTGTCTTATTATGTGATATAGTTGCAAGGAAAAATACCAAATTTCGTATATTGTAAATATCTCAGAAAAACCTTTTCAGAAATGACCTATCATGTTCGAGGTTTCATGACTTTCGAGCCAAACTACCAATGTTATGGCTAGAATCGCAGTATAGTTTGTGATAATGTACCCATATTGTGCACCCATGTGTATCATGGGATGGTGGACAATATTGCAGGAGGAAGTTTTCCTTTTCGTCCCATGGAAAAATCATTTTCCATTTTCCGAGTGCCAAAAATGGGGCATTTTGTTAAGAAACTACCAAGCGAAAGTTTCAAAATGGTACCACTCTATTTTTCAAAAATACTAGACCATGTTACATGGACAATGTCCCAACTGGGGTATCTAAAACCTTTTCGTCTGCCCCTGGCGAAAAAGAAAAATTCCTGCCGAATCCGTAGGAAGTGGGTCCGGTTTGAACTACAGGTACATGATCTAATGCTCATGATTTTTTGCAAAAATCATTTTTAGACTCACAATATGATGTTTCTTTAGAGATCCAATGCAAGTTTGGCGAGGCTCATCCGCTATCTTCATGCCCACCCTTTTGAGCATAGTTTGAATCGATTTTTTTTTGAAACAGGTATAAGAAATTTAAAAATAGTCCGAACAATGTAAATCCTTCACGTGGCATCGTATTATGTGACATAGTTTCAAGGAAAAATACCAAACTTGGTATATTGCAAGTTTCCTGAAAAAACCTTCACAGAAATGACCTATCATGTTCGAGGTTTCATGGTTTTTAGGCTAAACGACGAATGTTATGGCTAGAAACATGACATAGTTTGTGATAATGTATCCATATTGTGCAACCGTGTGCATCTTGTGATGGGGAACAATATTGCAGCAGGAAGTTTTCCATTTCGTCACACGAAAAAAGCATTTTCCATTTTCCGAGTGCCAAAATCGGGGCGTTTTGTGAAGCAACCACCAAATAATAGTTTCAAAATGGTACCACCCTATTTTAAAAAAAAATAGACCCACCTTACATGAACAATGTCCCAACTAGAGTATCTAAAACCTTTCCGTCTACCCCTGGCGAAAAAGACAAATTCTCGCCGAATTAGTAGGAAGTGGGTCCGGTTTGAACTACAGGTATATGATCTAATGCTCATGATTTTTTGCAAAAATCATTTTTACACTCACAATATGATGTTTCTTTAGAGATCCAATGCAAGTTTAGCGAGGCTCGTCCGCTATCTTCATGCCCACCCTTTTGAGCATAGTTTGAAACAAACAAAATTGAAACGGGCATAAGAAATTCAAAAATGGTTCGAAAAATTTAAATCCTTCATGTGGCGTCGTATTATGTGACATAGTTTCAAGGAAAAATACCAAACTTGGTATATTGCAAGTTTCTCGAAAAAAACCTTCACAGAAATGACCTATCTTGTTCAAGGTTTCATGGCTTTCGGGTGAAACGACCAATGTTATGGTAAGAATCGCGACATGGTTTATGATAATGTGCCCATATTGTGCATTCATGCGCATCTTGGGATGTCGAACAATGTTGAAGGAGGAAGTTTTCCTTTTCGTCGTACAGAAAATGCATTTTCCATTTTCCGAATTCCAAAACGGGTCGTTTTGTGAAGCAGCCATTAAAGTGCTGATTCAAAATGGTACCACCATATTTTTCAAAAAACTATACCATATTACATGTACAATGCTCGAACCGAGGGATATGAAACCTTTCCGTCCACCCCTTGCGAAAAAGACAAATTTCTGCCGAATCAGTAAGAAGTGGGTCCGATTTGTACTATAGGTACATGATATAATGCTCATGATTTTTTGCAAAAAATATTTTTAGACTCACAATATAAAGTTTTTTCAGAGATCCAATAAAAAATTAGCAAGAATAAATTTTACAAGCTTTCTAAATTTTGTTTGATTCAATATGGAGTTATGAATAAAAAGATACAAAATATTATAAAATAAAGAGAAAAAATAGCTCCATGTGGCCGGCCGGGTGAACCCGCGAGGAAAATGGGCCAGCCCAGCAAGCCATGCGTGCTCTGATGCTGTCGTCGGCCCAAGGCCAGCCTGCGAGCAGCCCAAGCGGCAACAAGTGTGGCAGTTATACCTTCTGTGTGCATTGTTTGCATAGAGATTCGAAGTGGCGTGGTGGTTTGCAACGTGATTAAGTGGAAGGAGGTCAGGGGTTCGAGTCCCCTTCCTCTTCTTTTTGGTATTAATCCCGTCGACCGCCTAGCTTGTCAGTTCCAAACAGTGGCTGTAGGTGGGTCCTACTTGTCATTGAAAACGGGCATGGGGGTGCAATTGCCCCTCCTAGTCAACATGTCAAATCCAACCTGGCAAGCATGCCTCACATGTCATTGGATAGGTGTGTAATTTGTAGTCCACATGTTAATGTCATATGGAGATGACATATAGGTGTAAATTGACACATGGATATAACACGTGTGCAGACACATCAGCGAAAATTGACACATGGACGTGACACGTGTGCAAACCTACTGAGGTGGCCATCGGTATTTCTTAAGTAATCAGGAATATCACCCACGACCATTAAAATTGGTCGTAGTTGTCCAAATTTAAGGCCATAGACCAGTCATATTCATGTTATGACCAATTAGTGTAAGCAAGCTATGACCTTCCTGACAAAAAAGGTCGTAGTTTTTCAGGCTTTGTACCCTCCCAAATAGCCTACGACCAGTTGGTTAGAAATGGTCATAAATATATGACAAAAAAACTCAGGGTCGTTAATAAAATGTCACTAGTCAACACATTTCTTGTAGTGCGAATTGAATTATGCTAGTAATAAATTCTGAGTTCATGCTTGGGGACTTGAATTTGATGTAGGACAACCTTGTTTTTTCCCAAGAGCAATTAACTGATTTCCGATCCGAAGGATGCATCAGGTTCATTGTACCAAATCCTTATAAAGCTAAAAATGGTAAAAAACAAAGGAAATGAATTAAATCATGTCTTTGAGACTCGACCCAAAACCTACGGTTCGGGTAGAGTCTTGGGGGATACTAACATAGGTACGATTACTCGGGCGCCTATGATTTACTACCCTGACTGTGTACAAGGCTTACGGCCCATGAAGAGGCAAGATGATGGCCCAAAGGAGCAACTGACAAAGGCTATAGTTATATTAGGAAAGAGGAAAAAGGACCGACATCGTGTTGGTATTTTAATTACGTATATGTAACCTATCCGCATATAGCTTTGAGACGCGGCCTATTATATATAGGACAGGAGAAGCCTAGGAAAGACCACCGAACAATCCCCAAGCGATTTGTAATAGTGTGATTCACTAAATATTCAGGCGACTTTGACTTCATTGTTCTCCTGATATCCGACGAAATTCCCAGCATTCTCTTTTCCGCAAAACCCTAATTCCTTCTCCATGGACATTGCCGAGGTTACCCCTCATTAGTAGCATTTATTAGAAACTAAAATTAATCATGATAGTAGACGTAGAGGTCAAGTGCCGACGGCCACCACATCGACTCTTGATATGTTGCCAACGCGCATCGTCACCTCATCCTTCCTCAGGCGCCTCTTACTCTGTAGTACCTGCTGAGAGTTGGAAATGTGAGCAACAGAACCGGTATCAAATACACATGTGTTACACCTGGCGCTACTAAGGAACACATCAATAACATGTATATCACATATACCTTTGTGTTTGGCGGCTATCTTGGCGACTTTCTTGTCTTCAAGGTACTTGGGGCAGTTGCGTTTCTAGGGCCCATCCCCTTTGTAGTAGTAGCACGTGGTGTCGGGCTTAGGGCTAGGCTTGGAATCTTTCGAGGTGCTGGCAAAGAACTTGCCATCCTTCTTAGGCTTCTTGCCCTTGCCTTTTCGCTTTTCCCCGCTTACTTGAAATTGGTGGTCTTATTGACCATCAACACCGTGTGCTCCTTCTTGATCTCTACCTCAGCAGTTTTGAGCATGGCGAACATTTCAACAAGGGTCATAGTCATCCCTTGCATGTTGTAGTTCATCACAAAGCTCTTGTAGCTAGGGGCAGCGAGTGCAGCACTCTATCAATCACGAGCTCCTCCAGGATTTTGCAATCTAGGGAATTCAAACGCTTAACGTAGCCAGACATTTTGACTACGTGCTCACTAATACTGTTGTGCTCTTCCATCTTGGCAGAGAAGAAGAGCTTGGAAGCATCATACCTCTCTTCCCAAGCCTATGGAGCAAAGATAGCCTTGAGATCTTAAATGATCTCAAAAGAATTCATCTTCTCGAAACGCTTTTGAAGCTCTGGCTCCATGGCATTGATCATTCCACTTTGGATGAGGGAGAAATCATCCTCCTTGGACTGCCAGACATTCTTTTCATCCTAGGAGGTGGATTCGGTAGGCTTAGCTAGAAGCTCAGCCTCGATGACATAAGTCAACTTGTAGGGTACTAGGAGGATCCTAAGATTGTGGAACCATGCGGTGAAGTTGGTTCCATCAGTTTTCAACTTGTCCTTCTCGAGGAAACTGCTAAGGTTGAAGGTGGGTGGGAGAGACATCTACACTGGATTTGTAAAGTGTTTAGACTATGTTCATAATAATGAGTTCAAGTTTTAAACTATACTACCATACATAAAACAAAATAAATCCCACTCAAACAAACATCCCTCCATTCGTTTAGTGATCACATGACCCCAATTCACTACTCCACCCCCGGTCGTCACGGCCAGCAAAGTAGTTTCAAAGGTGGACATTCCCTAATGTCGATCACATCAACCATGTGATTCATGCTCGGCCTTTCGGTCTCTTGTATCCCGAGGCCATGTCTACACATGCTAGGATCGCCAGTTCTAACTTGTGTGTATTCGCAGTGCAACATGGCTTACACCCACTGCATGCAAACGCAGATATGTCTGACACCCGATCGTCACAGTATGCCTCATATCGGAGAACTTTATTGGTGGTGCACACACAAGGGGGACACTATAACTGGAATTCAGTGAGGGATTATCTTACTATGCTACCGTCAAATATACTATCATACTAGCATAATAAGATGCAAGAAGTAATACTTCATAAAGTAAAGTGTTATGATGTGGTTAAAGCATCTTGATCATCATCTATAGCTTCAATGAAAGTTTCACAAACTTGTCATTGCCATGTCTCAACACATGCCCCTATGCAACAATAAATATAGACGCCTCTATATTATCTATTGCAAGTTTACGCACTTTTAGGGCTTTCGCGGTAGAACCCCTTCCCACCTACGAACGTGGAGCCACAACATGGATTCAATGATTGCCGTTTTACTTCCCTTTTCAGGGCCCACCAATGTTGATGCCATATCAACTACCATAGAGAGATAGACACCCCCTAAGCCACTTTGATTGTGGACCAGTCTCGTGAATCACCACGTGAGGTTGGTTGGGGGCCGCTTCATCAAACAGTGTCGCGATATGAACAAGAACATAAAAGAGGATAGCAACTAGAAAATCAATGGCCACATATTGCTATGTGTTATATCTATACGACATGTCTACCCATAGACCCACTCTGATACCACTGAAGGGCTCCGTAGAATAAAACAAAAAAAATTCTAACTATGCGAATACTACTACCAGGATCTATACTATGTAGATATAAATAACAGAAAGAGAGATACGGTATTCATACCCTTGAAGACTGAGGCATGCCTTACGCGGGAAGGCGTATGTTGCTGAAGCCGAGCATCTCCAAGCACCCCAAGTGTGGTGCCTCTGAAGTACTACACACGTCTGATGTAGGCGACGTCTCTCGGGCTCCGATCCAGTCGAGCAGCGGAAGAATAAGATGGCAGATCAAATATCACATGACGGTAGTGTGAAAGTGGAGAACTCACAACCTAAGAGATCCTCTCCAATATTACGGAGAAGTGTTGACTCGTAGTTGATGTAGAGCTAGTTGGGAACCCCAAGAGGAAGGTATGATGAGCACAGCAGTAAGTTTTCCCTCAGTTATGAAACCAAGGTTTAATCGAACCAGTAGGAGCAAGGAAACACCCCAAAGGTGTTACTAGCTGAGCTTTGGCAGGGCGCAGTACCGGTGCTAGTAGCAACGTGGAGACCTGCACAACACAACCACAGAACTTTGTCCCCAACTTGCGATGAGGTTGTCAATCTCACCGTGTTTTGTGGAAAACTAAGGATTAAACGTATCGAATGGAAAGAAGTAAAAGTTTGCAGAAAGTAAACACAAAGTAGTAAAAGATTGTAGATTGTATGTAAAGTAAAAGGACCGGGATCCATAGTTCACTAGAGGTGGCTCTCCTTAGATAGATAACATGCTGGGTGAACAAATTACAACGGGGCAATTGACAAACACCGAGAAAGCAATACATGCATATACTAATCATCTTGACTCCTCTGAGACTTGATTGGGCATTACAACATAATACATAGACCGCCATCCAACTGCATCTATGACTAATAATCCACCTTGAGGTTATCATCCGAACCCCCTCCAGTATTAAGTTGCAAGCAACAGATTATTGCTTTACGAACTACGTGTAAAGTAAACAATATGATTGTTCTATGTACAAAGGATTATTGTTTTCTCCCTAGTAGAAACAACACATCTAGTACCTTAGAGATTTCTGTCACTTCCCCAGATTACCAGAGGCATGAACCCACTATCGAGCATAAATACTAACTCTTGGAGTTGCTAGCATCTACTTGGCCAAGATAGCTACTAACAACGGAAAGCATGCAAGATCTCAAATAAAAAAGACATGATAGAATCAATAATCAATCTGAAATAGCATCTCAATATCCATCGGATCCCCGCAAACACAACATGTATGAATTACAAATAGATGATCTTGATCATGAACGGAGCTCACAAGATCTAAACATGAAAGCACAAAGGAGGAGAAACCAGCCATCTAGCTACTACATGGATCCGTAGTCCAAAGATGAACTACTCACGCATCACACCAGAGGCTTGCATGGTGATGAAGAAGGCCTCCAGGGTGAATTCCCCTCTCCGACAGGGTGCCGGGAAGAGCTTCAAATCCCTCCAGATCTAGGGATGGAGATGACGGCGGCTACAGACTCTTTCATGGATTTTTGATCGGGTCCTTAGGGTTTTCGTCCCGAGGGCAACTTATAGGCGGAAGGAGAGGCCGAGGGGGTGCAGGGAGCGGCCACACCACCCCCTGGCGCGGGCCAGGCCTGGCCGCACGGCCAGGTGGTGTGGTGGCTCCCTGGCCCTTCTCCGTCTCGTATTCTGGCACTTGATCCCTTCTAGAAAAATAGGCACTTTGGCTTTTGTCCTGTCCAATTCCGAGAATATTCATTTTCTGACTTTCCTGGAACCAAAAATAGCAGAAAACAACAGCTGGCACTATGGCTCTTGTTAATAGGTTAGTCCAAGAAATCATATGAAAAGTACTCCAAAGTTGGAACAAAACACAAGAAAGTGGATAAAACCAAGCATGGAACATCAAAAATTATAGATACATTTGCAATGTATCAAGAAGTCCCTGATGGAAGTGTGTGAGAGAGAATGGGAGAATGGGATGATTCCAAAGGGGAGGGGGTGACCCCTATATATAGTGGGAGGGGAGGGTGCACCCCCAAGGGGCAGGCTGTGTGGGACTAATGCCCACACCCACCGGCCACCAAGGGGCAGCCGCCGGCCCTAGGTGGGCCCCACTTGGGCGGCCCACCATGCCTTGGCCGGCTGGCCCTCCTCCCTAGGTGCCTTGCCCCTTTGGTCCTCCCCTCCGGGTGAGGCCCAATAGCAATGGGTTGCCTTTAAAAATAAAATAAAAATATATATTTTAAAATTAATTCTCTAATTAACATAAAACACATATATTATTATATTACTGTACTCCGAAACACCTTCCGGACCCCTCTGGTCTTCATTGGATGTTACACAGAACTATTCTGGTTTCTCTCTCTCTCTCTATTTCCCCTACGATACCGCATCTACCCTAAGCATCCCCACCCTTAAGCGTGACATCCTTCGGTTCGGAAACACTTCAGACATGATTGAGACCTTTCTCATATCAATGATCATTAGAGGGACCTAGATGGCCGTGTTGACCCCCGTGTGTTTCATGAATCTTATCGCTCGAACTGTCAACATCGTTCCCATTCCCTTTGTCATTTGATACATAGTTCATATAAGACTTGATCTTCGGTATCTCTATACCTTAGTTTGGTCTCGTTGCTGATGAACTTGTTTGCTTGTTACCATGTTGTTCCATTTTGTGACCAAGTCACACGCTTGCAAGCTTTGTTAATGCAACGTCACCCAGATGGCCACATGTATCTATCCGTTACATGGATTGATACATCATGGTCTTGGTATGTGCTCCACTACGTGTCCCTTTGGAAAACCTGAGTAGCATCTCTTTGATCACCCTGTCACAAGATGATGCTCGATACCATCAAAGCTTCCTCTAGAACAGTGATTTGCATTATCTCATAGTCTAAGGATCATGTTGCGGGGTTTTTTGCGTTTATCATCAATGGTGAACTTTGTAACTAGATCTCATTAAGGTATAACTGTCAGATGTTTGTCTATCACATCATTCAACCAATGACATGACCTCATTGTCAATTGGCATAAATGCCCATGATCTTGAAACCCAGATCATCCTCATGACCAATGAACTAGTTCGCTAGAGATAACTAGAGACACGGTTTGTTTACATACCACACGTGTCCGTATTAATACAGTTATAGCACAGTATGAAATGTATTATGATTATATAAGAGATATATCAAACAATACACTTTTTCCTCTAGGGCATATCTGTTTTAGTCAGATCAATCCCTATGCATCCCTACCTTAAGTGTGCCACCCTTAGGTTCGGAAACACTTCGGACATGACCGAGACCCCTCTTGTATCAATGATCATTAGTGGGACATGGATGCCCATAATGACCCTCGTGCATTTCAAAAATCTCATTGCTTGAACCTTCAACATCGCGTCCCACTCCTTTTGCCACTTGATACCTAGTTCATCCAAGACATGATCTTAGGTATCTCCATACCTAGTTTGATCTTGTTACTGATGAACTAGTTTACTCGTTCCCGTGTTGTTGCATTCCATGACTAGTCATACGCTTGCAAGCTTTGTTAATGCAACATCACCGATTTGGCCACGTGTATCTATTTGTTACTTGGATGAGGAAGGGCACGGAAGGTATCTAGAAACTTGGACCCCTCCCCTCCTGACACCTCCCGCGGTGCACCCTAGGGTGCCGCTGGGGGCTCCCTATCCCGCTGCCAACCCCCCTCCCTAATCTACCACCCCTCCACCACTGCCACCGGTGCAGGCCGCGGTAGCGACGGCCCCGGCACCAAAGGGGACGGGGAGAGTAGATCGCGGCAGCAGTTCACTGGTGGGGGCTAGGGTCAGTGCTGGTGCTTCGACTGCATGTAGCGGCCATGCCCCTGGTCGTGTGGCAGAGGTGGCTGCTCCCTGGACGTGAGATCTGATCGTGGAGGTCGGCTGCTTGCGGCGGCTGGGCCGGTGCCCGGATCATTTTGCGGTGGCGGCTTACCCATTGGGTATCGTTGCAAGGTGTGGCGGCTGTGGTCATAGGTCTAGGCTTCCACCTAGATCCGCCATCGGCGCGGCCTTTTGGTTGCCTGAAGGTGCGTGGGAAGGCGGCACGATGTTTCTTGCTCAGGCCGACAGACCGGCGGGGGTCCATGGTTATTGCAGGCTTGTCTCCTCTTCCGCTGAAGGGGGCGGGCGGCAGACAGCATGGTGGCTTGGTGTTCTGTATAATAATGGTGGTCGGTCCTAGGGTTACTTCAGCACGAATACAAAGATCTGCTTGTTGCTTGCACTCATTGATCTGTCCTGGAGAGGCGGGTTCCAGAAGGCTCCACCAGCAAACTCCCATGGGCGCATCATGCCTGGAGATTGCTAGATCGGAAGGTATTCGGCCGTGCGTGCCCTTGTTTTTCTGGCCGTTTGGTTTCAGCGGGAGCGTTGCGAAGCTATGCTATTTGTTACCATCATGTCTCATGTCTTCGACGATTCATGGTGAAGTCAGATGCGAAGAATGTCAGGAAAGCAGGAACATGAGAGCAGCAATGGTGATTTGAGTCTTTGAGGCGACGAGGAACTGGCTGCGTGATCTGTGACTTGCAGCAGTGACTGTTTGTGGGGGCGACAACACTGGAGGAGTTCCCATTCTTACCTTGTAGGGTGAAAATCCAAGGTCTGGCCTTAATTGGTTGTGCCTGGCAATGACCTTGTTGGAGGTATTATTTTGTGAGCGAAGAATTGTAGGGGTTCGCGTATGAAAACAATAAAATTTTACCCTACGCCCCTGAACCCCTGATGTTGCCAGGACCTATCTATTAGTAATACAATAATAGGAGGGGCTTTTCGCAAACTTACCCTTGAAGACTGAAAAGCGTTGTCAACGCTCAGGAGAGTGTGGTTGATGTAGACGATCTGAAGCCGACCTCAAGGTCGTGTTGAAATCCTCGCGCTCCTGCGGTTCCAATGACTCCTAGTGCCCCAAGTGTGACACCTCGTGGGGAGTTACACACGTCTAGTGCCTAGCGATGACTCCCGATTCCCTGATCCAGAAGCAGTTGCAGAAGTAGAGCTCCTGGATCCGAATCCCACAGCACGATAGCGCTCCATGGTGAAGATGTCTATCGTTCGCGCAGTTCGAACTTGGGACCACGGTCACGGGAGAGGGAGAGAGAGAGAGAGAGAGATAAATATCAATTAGAGGTCTCCCTAAAAGTGAGGAAACCTTTATTGAATATTGTGTGTATTTTTCTGGTCAAAATACCCCACTGTATATAGGGGGAGGGTAGGTACTACCTCCCTCAAAGTCCCAGGTGGGACTAAAGGAGGGAGAGGGGGGCAGCCGCTGGCCGGACCTGGTGGGCCCCACATGGGAGGATAGGACCAGCCGTCCACCCCCTTACCCCTTCTCTCCTCTTGCCTTTCCCTTATGGGCCCTTCTCCCTCCGGAATTGGCCCATTAAGCCTTTTTGACCTTTAATTGATTTTTCTTTTATTAAATAATTATGAATAAATGATTAAATCAATATTTAACATTCATTCACATATTATTCAATCTCGGTGGCTATGGAACACCTTCCACATCCACTCCGGACATCCTCCGGACTTACCGAAACCCTTCCAGTTTTCTCTCCTCTCTTCTTTAGTGGTTCTTCTGATCCTGTAAACATTCTCTAAGCATCATCAAGACCTTGAGAATGATAACCTATGGTTCGGGAACACTCCAGACATGGTCAGGACACTCCTGGACCAATGATCAATAGAGGGACCTGGATGGCCATGTGACCCCTATGCATTCCACTAAGATCTTCCATTGTTTGAACCAGGACAGTCGCGTCTTATTCCTTTTGCCTCTCGATACTTGCATTGCCCGAGATCTGATCAATGACATCACCATGTGGTGCTCAATCTTGTTACCGAATAATGCTACTTAACTCATTTCGGCAAGTGATATCCCATGTGATGAAATCACATGTTGTGCATCTATTGGATACAACTTCTCTGAGTGGGCCCTTGAGTATCTTTCCGTCACGTGAATGGAAAAATCATGCTCTTGACATATATTGCCACTACAGTTCCTCCGAATACCTGAACATACCTTTATGATCACAGATACATTGCAAATGTATCTATAATTTTTGATGTTCCATGCTTGGTTTTATCCACTTTCTTATGTTTTGTTCCAACTTTGAAGTTATTTTCATATGATTTCTTGCACTAACCTATTAACCAGAGCCACAGTGTTAGCTGCCTGTTTTCTGCTGTTTTTGGTTCCAGGAAAGTCAGAAAATGAATATTCTCGCGATTGGACGGGACAAAAGCCAAAGTGCCTATTTTTCCGGAAGTCATCAGATGCCAGAATACAAGACGGAGAGGAGCCAAGGGGGCACGACACCACCTGGCCGCACGGGCCAGGCCTGGCCGCGCTAGGGGGTGGTGTGGCCAGCCCAGGCACCCCTTGGGCCTCTCCTTCTGCCTATAAGATGCCCTCAGGACGAAAACCCTAAGTACCCGATCAAAAATCCATGAAAGAGTCTGTAGCTGCCGTCATCTCCATCCCTAGATTGGGAGGGATCTGAAGCTCTTCCCAGCAACCTACTAGAGAGGGGAATTCACCCTGGAGGCCTTCATCACCATGCAAGCCTCCGGTGTGATGCGTGAGTAGTTCATCCTTGGACTACAGATCCATGTAGTAGCTAGATGGATGGTTCTCCTCCTTTGTGCTTTCATGTTTAGATCTTGTGAGCTCCGTTCATGATCAAGATAATCTATTTGTAATTCTGCATGTTGTGTTTGCGGGGATCCGATGGATATTGAGATGCTATTTCAGATTGATTATTAATTCTATCATGTCTTTGTTATTTGTGATCTTGCATGCTTTCCGTTGTTAGTAGCTATGTTGGCTAAGTAGATGCTAGCAACTCCAAGAGTTAGTATTTATGCTCGATAGTGGGTTCATGCCTCTGGTAATCTGGGGAAGTGACAGAAATCTCTAAGGTACTAGATGTGATGTTGCTACTAGGGAGAAAACAGCAATCCTTTGTTCATAGAAGAATCGTATTGTTTACTTTACACGCAATTTGTAAAGAAATAATCTGTTGCTTGCAACTTAATACTGGAGGGGGTTCGGATAATAACCTGAAGGTGGATTATTAGTCATAGATGAAGTTGGATGGCGGTCCATGTATAATGTTGTAATGCTCTATCAAGTTCCAAAGGAGTCTAGATGATTAGTATATGCATGTATTGCTTTCTCGATGTTTGTCAATTGCCCCGCTGTAATTTGTTCACCCAACATGTTATCTATCTTAAGAAGATCCACCTCTAGTGAACTATGGATCCCGGTCCTTTTTCTTTACATACAATCTATAAACTGTTTACTGCTTTGTGTTTACTTCCTGCAAACTTTTACTTCTTTCCATTCGATACGTTTAATCCTTTGTTTTCAGCAATACACGGTGAGATTGACAACCTCATCGCAAGTTGGTTACAGAGTTCTGTGGTTGTGTTGTGCAGGTCTCCACGTTGCTACTAGCACCGGTAGTGATCCCTGCCAAGGCTCAGCTAGCAACACCTTTGGGGTGTTTCCTTGCTCCTACTGGTTCGATTAGACCTTGGTTTCATAACTGAGGGAAACTTGTTGCTGTGCTCATCATACCTTCCTCTGGGGGTTCCCGACGAGCTCTACATCAACACCAAGCCATCAAGCATTTTTTTGGCGCTGTTGCCGGGGAACTGAAGAACAAGAAGAAGCTCCCATGTCAACCACGCGCCAGCATTTTTCTGGCGCCATTGCCGGGGAGTCAAGGACATCTTCAAAGGGGAGTACCTCATAACCAATCTCTTTACTTTGTTATTTTTGTTTTGCTTAGTTTCTTTTTGCTTTGTTTGCTTGTTTTGTTATAAAAAACACAAAAAATTTAGTTTTACAAGTTTGCTTTCCTTATTTGAAAAGAACAAAAAAAATTAGTTCCTTTCTTAAGTTGCCACTATGTCTAGCCTTGCTCCAATCACTATGTCATCCGAGGAAATGATTTTCACTTTTAAGCAAGGAATTGAGGAAATTTTTAAAGAAGCTTGGTCTAGCATCTCTGATCTACATGAAAAAACTGAGCCTAAAATGACTCAAAGCTTGTTCCTTAGCAGTTTTTACCTTGGAATTGCTCTTTGCTATAGATATGCTTTAGATGCTGTTGTGGGAGGAGATTCCTCCAATGTAATGAGGATGATGCTATTAATTATATAAAGAAATTGATCCTCACTTACAACTTGCCTAGCCAAACTGATATTTCTTTCGCAAGAATATTTGCTAGATTGAACACTCTTGAGACTAGCACTACTATCTTAAAAGATTGCTATAATACGCTTAGGGAGCATCACAATTATGTTCCAATAAATTCTGAACCATCAAAGTGACTCCCTACGGTAAAGATTGAGATAAACACTGAAACTTTTCAAGCCCGCTGTGATATCATGTCTGAATTTTTTCTTATGCCCAAAGATATTTATGAATCTTTGAATACTTGGGGGCTTACTAAAGGAGGAAAAGAAATATATCTTGCTAATAATGCTACCATATTACCCATTGGAATAGCTGAAGGAGTGTTTACAAAGATCCTTGGGAAAATGATTTCTACTGATTATCTTGTTATTGAATGTGCAGGAAAAGGACAAATTACACTTGGAAGGTCCCTATTAGAACTCCTTGGAGCAATAATAGATTTGGGAAAGGGACCATGCACCTTTCTTCTCCACCAAACAATCATATTTTCCCCAAGGTTAAGAATAAAAGTTAGAGAGGTAAGGGTAAGAAGTTTGGTCTTAATGCTTCTTCATTTGAGAATACTTGATTCTTTTTCTTGCTTCTTATGCCTAACTTAAAGGCGTTAAAGAAAAGTACTTATTGGGAGATAACCCAAAAGTTTTAGACGAGTCCTGGAAGTTATTACTTCAGTAATAACCGCTCCTTATCCTTTTTATTTGCTTCTTGTGCCAAGAGTAACCTCTAATGAGAGAGAAGTAATGATTGGGAAAGTTGTTGTCCCGAAACAGATTTTTGTGCTTCACCGTATAAATTCGAGTAAAATCTCTGAATGTTTTTTGAGGTGTGAATTTTTTTTCTTCTGCCCCAGGTTGTTATCTAACTTTCATTAGTTCAACACTTTTTGATTTGAGCAACATAAGGTCTTCGAAAAAATTCGTCTTTACCTGCTGGTCTGTTTTGACAGATTTCTGCCATTTTCTGCATTTGCTTCTTGTTGGTTCCTTTTTGAGTTCATTTGGGGAATTGAGCTTTTTTAGGGAAGTACTACAGTAGCTAGTGTTCTAATGGAAGTTTATTTGGTGTTATAACTGAACCTTAAGACTTATTTATCTTGAGTGCACTAATGTTGCTAATAAAGATTGTGTGAAGTTTTATATGAAGGAAAACATTTAGGTGTATGGAAGGAATGAGTAATGAGATGAAGGATGGACTAAAGCTCAAGCTTGGGGATGCCACGCGTGTCACCCCAAGAAATATCCAATAAGTACAAGCGTCAAAGCTTGGGGATGCCCAAGGCATCCCCTTCTTCATCAATAAAAATCCCAGGTTTCTTCCAAACGCTTTATTTTTATTGTTTCATGCACAGTTGTGTTGTTCTTGGAGCGTCTTCTTTTTCCTTTTCGCTTTGGTTTTTTGTTTGCTTTGGTTTTCTTAGTTTTCTGAATAAATTGGTTGGACCCCCCCTCTTTCATACATTGGTTTGCAAATAGTTTGGTTTGGTTTGGAAAAGAGTAGGAAAGCTCATGCTTAAGTGGTAAAGAGAGCTTGTTTTCGACTGTGGCCTATGCTTTGTCATGCCATGCTTGATATTGTTTTGGCTTTATGCTTAGTATTGTTTTCTGTAGCATGACTTGTTATAAGAAATTGAGATTTCTTAATGTGCCTTGGATGAATCATGCGTTGTTTTAGCATATTAAAGCATAGTATAGTGGTATTCTCCTTTGATGTTTTATTTGGGTTGGCTTGGCGCATGCTCACACCATGTTATGACTATCCAAAGTCACCATAGCCTTTATGATCCTTTAGTTTTCAACTTGTAGTATCACTTTATGCTTTGATCAATGATGTTTTGTCGGTCTGCATGATTATGGCCATTATTGCTCTCTTAGTTTGTCGCTCCCAGTCTTTTGCTAGTATCCACAACCAAGTATGAGTTCCACTCATGCATCCAACTCCTTAAACCAAGTTATTCCAAAGATTCCACCATACCTACCTACTATCTTATGCTATTCCAAGTATATGCATGCTTTTGTTTACCTTCCAAATTAAACTTGTTATGTGAAAACTAGTGATTAAACCTCTCACGAACTTGATGGCACACTTTACTTTTTGGCATCTAATAAACTTGAACCATTGGGTCCTTCTTTGTTGCGTATATGCTTGCGCTTTATAAGTTGAAATTAGCAGAACCATGTATCATGGGGAACGCTTTCAACATTGCACTTGTACTTTGTACCCCGTTGATAGCATGTTCTTTTGCTTATGGATCCCGTCGGTGTGAAATAAAAGTGGAACTTGTAAGATCATGGAGTTTGTATGTGTGTTAGAGAAACGCTTGGGCCGCTAGCCTAAGCCATGCCTAATCATGGTAGAAACTTGCAACATCACCATAATGAGCACGCGATGAAGCATCCTCAATAAAAACCTATGCAAATAGCAAATAAAAAGATCGCTGAGATGCTCATTGTCTGCTTGCCTTGTCATTGTGATTATGGGATAGCTCCTGTATCATGTGCAAGGGGTACCCCGTTGGCGGTTCTTTATGATACACATGTACTTACAATGACAAGAGCTTACTCGTGACTAAAGTTGAGTAGCATGAGGTTCGGTCTTCGTAAGTAAGGGGCATGAGATTTCGGTTTATAACTTGTCAAGCATATCCTCTTAGTTGTGTCACTTTAACCTTAATCACCTTCAAGATGCTTATGATAGGGGCAATGAGAGCTGAAAGCTATAAGTCCCATAATTTTTGGAAGCTCTTTATGAGACTTGAATCCCTACTTCCTTTTATAAAGGCCTTTCTTCCACCATTATATTGAGTCTCCACCTTCTACCTTTACGCACCTACTTTGAGAGCATAGTGGCCATTCTTAGTTCTATGTGCATTGTCCCAAGACTAGTTGATTGATGCATAACTTGATATTGCTTGTTTTAAAATATTTGTATCTAGTCACCCTTATGAACTTTGAAGGTGTCCTATGCATTTATATTTGCTACTCTATGAGGGACAAGCTGAATGCTATTATGCTATGTTTTCTTTATGTGAAACAAACAAACGTCTTGCAAAGCATTGTTATTCATGAATCTTTTGTTTGTGCCTTTTCATGGTGCATTATAGTTTCTTTGTCTTATTGCTTGAACTTTGTCTTTCATATTATGATTGAAGTACTATGATCCCAGCTTTGAATGTTTTACAAATACTTTGATCAAGTCTTTGATGCTGCATGTCACCTCAAAAATTATTCTTTCTTTTTATCACTTACCTACTCAAGGACGAGCAGGAGTTAAGCTTGGGGATGTTGATACATTGCAAATGTATCTATAATTTTTGATGTTCCATGCTTGGTTTTATCCACTTTCTTATGTTTTGTTCCAACTTTGGAGTTCTTTTCATATGATTTCTTGGACTAACCTATAAACAAGAGCCACAGTGCCAGCTGCCTGTTTTCTGCTGTTTTTGGTTCCAAGAAAGTCAGAAAATGAATATTCTCGGAATTGGACGGGACAAAAGCGAAAGTTCCTATTTTTACGGAAGTCATCAGATGCCAGAATACGAGACGGAGAGGAGCCAGGGGGCCACCACACCACCTGGCCGCGCGGGCCAGGCCTGGCTGCGCCAGGGGGTGGTGTGGCCAGCCCAGGCACCCCCTCGGCCTCTCCTTCCGCCTATAAGATGCCCTCGGGACGAAAACCCTAAGTACCCGATCAAAAATCCATGAAAGAGTCTATAGCCACCATCATCTCCATCCCTAGATCGGGAGGGATCTGAAGCTCTTCCTGGCACCCTGCTGGAGAGGGGAATTCACCCTGGAGGCCTTCTTCAACACCATGCAAGCCTCCGGTGTGATGCGTGAGTAGTTCATCCTTGGACTACGGATCCATGTAGTAGCTAGATGTCTAGTTCTCCTCCTTTGTGCTTTCATGTTTAGATCTTGTGAGCTCCGTTCATGATCAAGATCATCTATATCTAATTCTGCATGTTGTGTTTGCGGGGATCCGATGGATATTGAGATGCTATTTCAGATTGATTATTGATTCTATCATGTCTTTGTTATTTGTGATCTTGCATGCTTTCCATTGTTAGTAGCTATCTTGGCCAAGTAGATGCTAGCAACTCCAAGAGTTAGTATTTATGCTCGATAGTGGGTTCATGCCTCTGGTAATCTAGGGAAGTGATAGAAATCTCTAAGGTACTAGATGTGTTGTGCTACTAGGGAGAAAACAACAATCCTTTGTTCATAGAACAATCGTATTGTTTACTTTACACGCAATTCGTAAAGCAATATCTGTTGCTTGCAACTTAATACTAGAGGGGGTTCGGATGATAACCTGAAGGTGGATTATGAGTCATAGATGCAGTTGGATGGCGGTCTATGTATAATGTTGTAATGCCCAATCAATTTCCAAAGGAGTCAAGATGATTAGTATATGCATGTATTGCTTTCTCGATGTTTGTCAATTGCCCCGTTGTAATTTGTTCACCTAGCATGTTATCTATCTTAAGGAGAGCCACCTCTAGTGAACTATGGATCCCGGTCGTTTTTCTTTACATACAATCTATAAACTGTTTACTGCTTTGTTTTTACTTTCTGCAAACTTTTACTTCTTTCCATTCGATACGTTTAATCCTTTGTTTTCAGCAAAATATGGTGAGATTAACAACCTCATCGCAAGTTGGAGACAGAGTTCTGTGGTTGTGTTGTGTAGGTCTCCATGTTTCTACTAGCACCAGTAGTGCGCCCTGCCAAGGCTCAGCTAGCAACACCTTTGGGGGTGTTTCCTTGCTCCTACTGGTTCGATTAAACCTTGGTTTCATAACTGAGGGAAACTTGCTGCTGTGCTCATCATACCTTCCTCTTGGGGTTCCCAACGAGCTATACATCAACACCCAACCATCAATCACTCTGACATAAGTGACGTTTGATGTTATCAAAGCATTCTTGGGGGATAGTGATTGATATAGTCTCACGGTCTAAGGAATAGTCTACGAGGTCTATTCTAATCATCGTAACTTCAACTTCATGACATGATCGGGTCACATGTTTAGGTTGGGTATTGATTCATCATCTCATTCTCAGAATGAGTTGACTCCATTTCCAACTGGCATAAATGCCACATGATCAGGAAACCTTGATCATCTGTTGACCAATGAACCAGTGACTAGAGTTTCACCGGGAACCCCTGGTTGTTTATATATCACACGTGTATTGACGTTTCCTCTCAATAAAATTATAGCATGATATAAAACTTAATCATAAACTTTATGAAATATGATAATAATCCTTATTATTATTTGTATCTAGGGCATATTTCCAATAGTCTCCCACTTGCACTAGAGTACAAATAAACTAGCTGCATTTGTTCTTAATCATTGGCACCATATATCCCGGTACCCTGAACATGCTTTCTCATGGAAGAGGTTGTGTCTTGGGTTTATGCTTTACAGTTCCAAATCCTTTACAACTTACTAATGACACCTTGATTGACATTAATACTTTATCATCACATGATAACACCTTTGTGTATGCATCGTCATTATGGCAGCAGAACGAGGCCAGATTCTAGGAGCCTACAGTAACGTTAGATCAACCTCGGGGGATTTCTCATGGGCACTGTGCCCTGGGACACATCATTCTACGTTAAAAGCGAACTAGCCAAGCCATAACATTATACATCACCTTAGATGGTACCCTTATAAATGTAATTATCAAAACACTAGTGCACCTTGTGCAACTTTCGATGTTTTCATTCACCTCGCTTCCTACTTGACTTTAGTTGGTATTATCGATATAGGAGTTTCCAACATATTCCCTTATAAACTAACCCTTTATGCTTTAAGATATGACATCCTTTATGGATTTGGAAAACATGTCTACAGTACTCTATTAGACACTGTGACAAACTTAGTTCAATGTTCTGTGATTCATTCTTAATCACTTTTCAAACGTTTCTTCCTGGATCATATATTATGTTAAGTTATCATCATGGTTTTCTAAGATAGAACCTATGTATCAACATAGTGGATGATGATCATCCTTTTCTTTCTTTCAACCAACAATGTTAGACTTAATTCTATTCCTAATTTGAGTTATCAAGGACCAGTTCCTTAACTAATTTCCATTCCGAAACTATTTCTAGAATCCTTTAAGAAATAGTACATAATATCGTAATATACTTATTATCAACTTCTACTCCCTATAAATCTTTATTTATCGGTACTTGTGCTTTTATTCTTAATGTTTCGTGTACACACTTAAGAATCATTCCTCTAAGATCCCATTCAAAATATGTTCCCAACATATTTGAGTATGAGTCACTACTCTTAATCAACATATGTTCCTATATATTTGAATCTGAGACTTATTTTGCTCCCACTCAAAATGTGTTCCCGACACATTTGAGTTTGAGACTTACATTGCTCCCACTCAAAAATATGTCATTCACATATTGTTTTAGGAAGATTTTCATAGCTCCCACTCAATTTATGCAAATTGTATATCCACTCATTATTTTGAATCGACTTCAAAATCCTTTGATCAAATATCCAACTTGGAGATTCACTATGAGATACTAGTACCTTACTAGTTTTAAATCCACTAGACTTTCAACATGCTTGAATCGAATTCATTTAAATTTGTCCAATACATTATTCATGACAAATTGTGCTTTTGTCTTTCACCCCCCTTTTCCACTATGTCTTTGCAGTCATTTGGGAAAATTCAAGTAACCCCTTTACTTGTTAAGATTCAGCAACAAATTGCTTTCTAATCTTAAGGGAATTTTGTCTCTAGCATTTCTCATAATTCTAGTTTACCATTATTTCCTTAGCAGTTCGTAGGTATGTCATATTCTAGTAATCATGACAAATGATTCACAAATGTCTCCATACAAGATATGGGTTGCATTTTGAATCCTACTTTATGTAGTGAAAACACTAGTGGGGAAAACACAATGATCATTATCATTGATTCTTTCCTTTGTGGAGAGTATCATTCAAGAACACTTTCTGTTGTGAACTCTGATACAGGATTTTGAATCCTCATCGTGTTTTTCACTATCTTCCAAAAGCTTCATAATCGAGAAATACCACTAAATGTGAACTTTCTCGAGAATGCACCAAAATCCAAGCAATACTAGTTTTGCTTTCCTTTTGGTTCTAGCTATGGCTATTGTATTCATAATTTCCAATGAATACTCTATAAGGACTTATTCGCTATTGTTCTGGTTATATCGAATAACCCCAAAACTTCCACGACGATCCATACAATATATGGCGCCGATCTCACGAATTCATATGGTTCACTATATGTTCTAATTGAGTGCTAACTATTTCTAACTAATGGTCTTTTACATCTATACTACAATGATTTATTTGGTGCCATCTATTCACCCACTTGATATCAAATATCATATTGTGATGCTTTGCATTTTGACATTTCAAGCGCATTGCATTCCACAATTTTCTTTATGCCAACCTTACAAAGTCGAATTTCATTACTATTGATCAAATCGTAGTAATTAGATTCTCTTTTATCTTTAATACCCTTTGTTGATGAAATACTTTGATCATATCAAATAGTTTCATACTCCTGTTTCCTTTGGTAAACTTCTTTACACATTCAAACAATCATATAATGATAATCACCATTTTGTTAAACCATAATACATCGAATATGTATTCTCTTTTAACAATTCATCAAACACTTTGTATTGAAGTAATACATGGTGCTTAAGTTATTTTGTCAAACTTAGACATGATTCATATGTGACAACAAAACAAGTGTCTTTCACATATTATCAATATAACTTCGAATCAAACAAAGGTTTCATTCAGTAATGAACATAGCATTAAGTTGGGTAATTTCCAAGCATTTTAATATTTTACAAATGTTCATGTATTGTCAATTAGTTTCAACAACAAGGATAATTCGCATATAATCGAACAAGATATGAACACGAATAGAAATCATTCATAAAAGTGAAACAACTATTTGTTACAAACTCATATGAATAACCGTCTCACGAAGTGTGAGACACACTAATGAAGTTCACATATCCATCGATCACAATAACTATCCAAAAACATAAACTAAGTGATAAACATTGAGGGAGAGTGTCGTCGGCCATCATCATCATGCTTGCCATCAACACGCAATGTCACCTCCTCTCCAGCAAGCACCTTTCATGCAGAAGGACTTGTTTTCAGCAAAACAGGACAAGTATCAAATATACTTAACACTACAACATGTGTTTGCCAGATTATAACATTTATAAAACTGTATATCAAATATATATCTTTGTCATTGATGACCTCTCCTGCAATGGGTTTAACCTTCACCTTACTGAGATGTGATATGAACCTGTGAAAATCCTATGTTTCCGCATCGCCTCTCATGATGTAAGTCCTGACATGTGCTTGGTAGCTTGGTGGTAGGAACCGCAGCACAACGCCATTAGCAAAAGAGCTCATCATCCAGCTATCCAGGAAGTATGCAGGCCTCATGTATGCATCATGCATGCGTTCCAAGTGGTCGTCAAGTGAAGAGTTCTCTTCCATCTTAATGGAGAGGAAATCTCCCATCACCTCATGCTCCCATATGCGTGCTTGTTCCACGGAATGTGTCCTAAGTTGTACCATCACCGTATGAGGGTCAACATTACCCACGACTGGCCACAACTCATCCACCATCTCGAAACGCATCGTCACTGATATGAAGGAGGCCATCTCATGATGGTAATAGCGGTTTTCCCTCTGCTTTGGGGTTTCTAAGTCATTGGGCTGATCCAAATCCATCTCGTTGAGTATATAGTCGACCACATCATTCTCGCTAAGTAGAACGTGGAGACGCGCAACCCACATAGAGAAGTTCAATCCATCTAGCCTGAGCTTCTCTCCATCTAACCAATCGTCAACGGGGAAGGTAGCATCGGGAAGAACCATTTTCTACATTTATAATTGCAAAAAGGAATTTAGACAAAGTTTATAATTAAATGAGTTAATAATAATAACTACACAAATAAACACCTATCCCTTGAAGGGTTCTAGCAATAACACGACCCCTTTTCCCCACATCTCCCCCGATCGTCAAGGCCATCAATGTGGGTTCTAGGGTGGACGTTAAACGTCAATCACATCATTCATGCGACTTGTGCTCGATCTTTCAACCATCCGTGTTCTGAGGCCATGTCTACACATGCTAGGCTCGCCAACTCAACCTTAGTGTATTCGCTGTGCAACATGGCTTACACCCACTGTATGCGAACATAGATATGTCTGACACCCGATCATCACGGTGTTGCCTCATACCGAAGAACTTTCTTGGTGGTTGCTGACTTGTGTATTAATGAGCTTGTTGGGGAACCCCCAAGAGGAAGGTATGATGAGCACAGCAGTAAGTTTTCCCTCAGTTATGAAACCAAGGTTTATCGAACAAGTAGGAGCAAGGAAACACCTCCAAGGTGTTACTAGCTGGACTTTGGTAGGGAGCACGGTGCCAGCAGTGACGTGAAAACCTGCACAACACAACCACAGAACTTTGCCCCCAACTTACAGTGAGGTTGTCAATCTCACCGGTTTTACTGAAAACAAAGGATTAAACGTATTGTGTGGAAGAAAGTAAAAGCTTGCAGAAAGTAAATAGAAAACAGTAAACAGTTGTAGATTGATGGTAAAAGAAAGGAGCGGGGTCCATAGTTCACTAGTGGTGGTTCTCCTTAAGATATATCACATGTTGGGTGAACAAATTACAGCGGGGCAATTGACAACCATCGAGAAAGCAATACATGCATATACTAATCATCTTGACTCCTTTGAGATTCGATTGGGCATTACAACATTATACATAGACCGTAATCCAACTGCATCGATGACTAATAATACACCTTCAAGTTATCATCTGAACCCCTCCAGTATTAAGTTGCAAGCAACAGATAATCGCATTACGCATTGCGTATAAAGTAAACAATACGATTGTTCTATGAACAAAGGATTGATGTTTTCTCCCTAGTAGCAATAGCACATCTAGTACCTTAGACATTTCTGTCACTTCCCCAGATTACTAGAGGCATGAACCCACTATCGAGCATAAATACTAACTCTTGGAGTTGCTAGCATCTACTTGGCCAAGATAGCTACTAACAACGGAAAGCATGCAAGATCACAAATAACAAAGAAACGATAGAATCAATAATCAGTCTGGAATAGCATCTCAATATCCATCGGATCCCCGCAAACACAACATGTAGGATTACAAATAGATGATCTTGATCATGAACGGAGCTCACAAGATCTAAACATGATAGCACAAAGGAGAAGAACCAGCCATCTAGCTACTACATGGACCCGTAGTCCAAGGATGAACTACTCACGCATCACACCGGAGGCTTGCATGATGATGAAGAAGGCCTCCAGGGTGAATTCCCCTCTCCGGCAGGGTGCCGGGAAGAGCTTCAGATCCCTCCTGATCTAGGGATGGAGATGATGGTGGCTACAGACTCTTTTGTGAAATTTTGATCGGGTACTTAGGGTTTCTCTATCATAGGCATCTTATAGTCGGAAGGGGAGGCCGAGGGGGTGCCTTGGGTGGCCGCACCACCCCCTGGCGTGGGCCAGGCCTGGCCGCCCAGCCAGGTGGTGTGGCCGCCCCCTGGCCCCTCTCTGTCTCGTATTCTGGCTCTATGTCCCCCTCAGTGAAAACTGACTTTGGCTTTTGTCCTGTCCAATTCCGAGAATATTCATTTTCTAACTTTCCTGGAACCAAAAACAGCAAAAAACAGGCAGCTGGCACTATGGCATCTTGTTAATAGGTTAGTCCAAGAAAGTGTATAAAAAGTACTCCAAATTTGGAACAAAACATAATAAAGTAGATAAAAACCAAGCATGGAACATCAAAAATTATAGATACGTTTGCAACGTATCAGTGGTGCACACTAAGGGGGAACACAATCATTGGTAATATTTAACATGGATCATCTTATTAGGATATCGTCGAGTATCTAATACTAGCACACAATAAGATATACAAACAATAAACATTGAATGTAAATGCGATGTGATATGGTCCTTCACGTCGTGATCTCCATCTGGCGTCACCGGATTCCGGCGCCAGGGTTCCAGCGTTGTAGGCACCAGGGTATCGGTGCCTTTTCGGTGTGGTAGTCCATCACCTCGTGACTATCTACTACTTCATAACATAAGGTAATCACTTTACCTTTGCCACAACCATATCACAAAGCAACGCCCCCCTGCAAAACAAAGTTAGACACCTCTACTTTATCTTTGCATGTTTTACGTGGCTGAATGGGCTTTCGCACAAGAACCGTTCTTACCTACGAACTTTCACCACAATGCTGATCAAGTAGTTGTCTATACTATAACCCTCTCGGGGCCCTCCATTGCAAATGGCATGCCAACTAATGCAAGAGAGACAGACACCCCCCAAAGCCACTTTATACGGTACAAGACGTATGTCAAGCGTGGACCAGTCTCGCGAATGAACACATAGAGTTGGTTGGGGGCCGCTTCATCAAGCATTACTGCGGCATACACAAGTACATGTGGGAGGGTAATGATGACCCACAAGTATAGGGGGTGTATCGCAATATTTTCAATAAGTAAGAGTGTCGAACCCAACGAGGAGCTGAAGGTGTCGGCGAGTGGCTAGGAGCAGGAATTCTTTGTAAATACTTAGCAAACGGATTTTTAGGGGTTTTTGATAATGCAGGTAAATAAAGTCCGAGTAAATAAAGACAATAAGAATAAATGCAGCAAGTGGCCCAATCCTTTCTTTAGCAAAGGACAAGTCGGTTGTATTACTTAAGATGACCAAACATTCTCGAGGACACATGGGAATATCGTCAAGTGCTTTCGCTTCATATAGTTGATTAATCTTCTTTAGTTTGCTAAGTGTTGTGTGGGTGAACCTGTGCTAATGTACCAACCTTCCTAGGACTAATACATACTTGTGATTATACCGCTTGCAAGCATCCACAAGTACAAGAAAGTAAATAAGGTTGAAACCTAACCACAACTTTAAACTCTAAGACCCTGACGTCCCTTGTGCAAAGGTTTCCTAACGGGGGTTCAGGTTTCTGTCACTCGGGCAACCCCTACAATTAGTAGCCAAGTACACAATGCATTAGGTGAAGTGTCATGTAGTCGACGTTCACATGACACCACTAGAAGAAATACACCACAACTTAAATATCAAACCATTGACTCTTTCTCAACACAATTCCACTACTAACAACATGACTTCTCCCATGTCCTCAAGAACTAAATGAACTACTCACAAGACATCATATGGATCAAGATCAGAGATGATATAATGATTTGTAACAATCTGAACATAAACGATAATTCAATGGTTCACTCAATAAGATCAACTACAAGGAGTAATCAACACCGGGATAGTTTCCCCTAAGAACTATGCAAGGTTCAACCCAATTGTTACAGTGGTATGGAGTGGAGATGATGGTGGTGATGGACATGATGATGGTGATGATGATGATCCTGATGAAGTCCAGCTTGATGGTGGTGTTGATGGCGATGATCTCCCCTCTCCGGGAAGGAATTCCCCCGGCAGAATTCTGTCTGCCGGACAGATCTTTCTCTCTCGGTGTTTTACGCCCCGCAGAGGTGGCGGAATCTTTGTGTGGTCGCTCCCAGAGTCTTAGGGTTTCGGGAGGATAATATATGCCAGAGGGGATAGCCTGGAGTGGACTAGGGTGGCCACACCACCTAGTGGCACGGCTTGGGGTGGCCCGCGCTAGGGGGTGGTGTGGGCCCCCTGTGGCCCATCTCCACTTCCCCTTCTGGCATTCTTCGTCTTCTGGGAAAATGGAATTTTCCATGTATTTTCCTGGATTTTCTGATCTTCGTGAATTTCGCCTCCAAATAGCACCTTTTCCATCAGAATCCTGACTACGGCGGTCCATGCTCCAAAAGTCATAAACCATGCAAAAACAGATGAAATAACATAAGTAGCATCTCTTAATATGAAATATATCAATGGATAACAGTAAATTATGATATAGAATAGTGATGCAAAATGGACATATCAACTCCCCCAAGCTTAGACTTTGCTTGTCCCCAAGAAAAACTAAACTCAATAAACCTGCCCTCAGGTTTATGGAGTGAAGAGTCGATAAAAGAATACGGACAAGAAGCATCACATTCATCAATACATAAATCATAATAGAAGACAACTCACTATTATGTAACTTAACTTGCAATAACTAAAGGAAACACAATAAATATACATAAAGTAAATCACAATTGGTAATGGCAAACTTAGCTCTTGGTCGAAGAAGAGTTGACAATTTGTAGGAGTTCACACATAGAGAGTTTTCAATGATAGCTTTCAAAGTAGTATTCACTAAGATAAGAGCAAATGTGCAAAGCAAGGAACATAAGAAACATGATTGAATAAATCATCATATGAATGAATGAGACACAACAACTCCAAATACTTGTTGAGATAGAAGGGAATATGTTTACTGACTCAACTAAAAAGTAAAAGAAAGGCCCTTCGCAGAGGGAAGCAGGGATTTCAAGTTTTATAAAGAGCTTCCAAAAATTATGGTACTTATCAGCTTTCATCTCTCATTGCCCCTATCATAGGCATCTTTAGGTGATTAAGGTTAAAGTGATCAAATATGAGGATATGCTTGACAAGTTGCAAGTTGAAAATCGCATGTCCCTTGAATACGAGGGACGCTCCTCATGCTACTCAAGTTTAGTTACCGGTAAGTTCTTGTCATAGTAAGTACATGTGTATCATAGAGAACCGCCAATGGGGTACCCCTTGCCCGATGATATAGAAGAATCCCCATATCAAAATGACAAGGCAAGCAGACAACAAACATCTCAGCAATCTTCTTATTTACCATGGGAATATGGTGCTTTTTTCTCTCTTTCCTCTTTTCTCATCTTTTTTTTCTTTTTCTCTTTTTCTCAATCTCTATCTCTTTTTTATAAGAAGAATGCTTCATAGATGCTCATTATGGTTACACTGCAGGTTTCCACCATGACAGCATGGATTAGACCGACGGCCCAGGCATTTCTCTAAAACACATACATAACTCCATGGACTTACAAGCTCCCCTTTCATTTCACACCGACGACATCCATAGACAAAAGAGCATGATATCAACTAGGTACAAAGTACCAGTGCAATGTTGAAAGCGTTCCCCATGACAGCATGGTTCTACTAATTCACAACTTACAAAGCGTAAGCATATACGCAACATAGATGGGCACAATGGTTCAAGTTTATTAAATGCAAGAAAGTAAAGTGTGCCATCAAGTTTGTGAGAGCTTTAATCACTAATTTTCACATAACAAGTTTAATTTGGAAGGTAAAAACATGAATTTACTTGGAATAGCAATAATGCTAATAGGTAGGTATGGTGGACACAAATGGCATAGGTTTTGGTTTAAGGATTGGATGCACGAGAAGCATTCCCTCTCAGTACAGGTTTTTGGCTAGCAAGGCTGGGTACCAAGCATAAGAGTTGAAGGAAACAAACAAACATACAAGTGATAAAAACAAACATGCAATCTTCCTTGGAAGCACAAAAGATCTTAACTAGAGAATACTAAACTTATGAGCAAATCAAGAAAGAAAGATGATGAAATTATATTTCTTTAAGAGTACTTTCATCTTTTTCATCCAATTCTCAAAATAGTGTTGCTACTGATCGAGCCAGGTTTGCCAAAACCAACTAAATTAACTCAATGATCCCAAAGTGATACCAATACTAATGAAAAGATCAATCATATAACCATGAATTGAAAACTAATATAAGATATGCAAAAGAGTAAATGATAGAACTTCTCATCAATATTCCATAACAGCAAATCACACCAAGGGATACATAGATATCTAACGAGAGGGGGGAGACTTCCATAATGCAAACCATCCTACATGATAACTTTTCTATTCATGATATGACTCTACTAAAAAGGGTAAAAAGATAGAAGATAGTGATGCGATACCGCGGCACTCCCTCAAGCTTAGAACAAACCAAGGGGATGCCAAAACCTGATGATGAATTAGTCCTTCGGTGGTGGTGGTATTCTCTTGATGAGCTTTTTGATTAATTTCCCCAAGTCCTCAATCTCGAAGGTGAGAGTACGAATCAACTCCGAGTTTTGCTCAATGCGGCTCATGATCATGTCGGGTTGTGAATTCCAACTCTTGCGATTCTTTCCCCACTCTTCCTCCTTGAAGTCTTCTTTTCCTACATGGATAGAACGAGGCAAATCCCAATTGGAGGTTAGTTTCTCCTTGGGTATATTTTGGTATTGATGCTCATGGATAAGGGTATGGAAAGGATTCTTGGTGCGTGGAGGAAGTGGCCGTGCAGCCAAACAGTGACGCGGAGGTTTCCCTCCAGTTGACATCCGTGCAGTCCTTTTGATCTTGGCAGTGTTTGCCAACAATCCAATGCTTGCAATGGCCATGCCGGTGTGCGGATGTTGGCTTTGCTTTGCCTCCTCTTCATCTTCACTCTTGATCTCCTTCTCCTTCACGGGGTCTTGGAGATCTTCCTCCATAGGCTCCTTTCCCTTATCATTGGCGGACACCATTGTGATTCTAAACTTTCAAGAATAGTTCCTGGCAGAAACAGATCGAAATGAAAACACGACGAGAATATGATATACGAACCTCGGGGGATCCGGGGGATTATATATTACGAAGTTTTACAACAAAGGAAGGTACTGGGAGAAAACGGGTTAGAGATGGAGTCCAGGGCGGCCACACCACCTGCTGGCGCGGCCAGGGGGCCCGTGCCAGGGGGTGGTGTGAGGCTCCCTGGCTCCGTTTCTGTCCCTCTTTCGCTTAGTTGCTTTCCTTGTTGGATAAAAACTCCAAAAATATAACTGCACGAAATTTTCGTGGAACTTTTCTTACCAGAACTGTTACCTATTCGAAAACGGACTCTGCAGGTCTCTGAATTTGGCATTTATTAGATTCTTCCGGAGTCACCACTTGAATAACATCAATATCTTCATCTTCATACTCATATTGCTTGAGTAATGAAACCTTTCTCTTTCTTATTACACCATTTTCTCCACTAACCTAGAAATTTCTTTCACACAAAACTTCACACAATTCTCATTAGCAACATTAGTGTAAGCGAGGTAATAAACCTTTTAAGTCCAATTTCAACTGAAATCCATCAAATCATAAGCTATTGTAGCAACTCCTTCCGAAAGCCCAAAAGAATTCAAAAAGGGAAATGACTTAAGAAGCAAATGCAGGAGTGGCAAAATCTGTCAAAACAGACCAATAGGTAAAGATCACTTTTTTCGAAAACCTTCTGTTGCTCAAATGAAAAAGTGCAAAACTAACAAAAGTTAAATAACAACCTGGGGCAGAAGCACAAACAATTACATCTCAATCCGACATACAGAGATCTCTCACGAATTTTTATGGTGAAGCACAAAAATCTGTTTCGGGACAACAACTTCCCCAAATCTTAATTCTCTCTCATTAGAGGTTGATCTTGACACAAAAACCAAACAAAAAGGATAAGGAGAGGTTATTACCGGATTAATAACTTCCAATACTCAAACAAACAAGAACAAACTGAAAGCAAAAATATATTGGGTTGTCTCCCATAAAGCTCTTTCTTTATAGCCATCAAGATGGGCATGATAATTTCAATGTGCTCACATAAGAATATGAATTGAAGTGAAAGAGAGCATTAGTAAGCAAAAATATATATGTTTAAGTCTAACCCACTTCCTATGCAAGGGAATTTTGTAAACAAACAAGTTGTTGAAACCAGAGGCTACAAGCATAGGAAGGCAAAACAAGTGAACATAAAGACTTTAAGCATAAAACGAGGAAACTTGATATTATTGAGATGCATAAGAATAGTCTTTCCTCTCTCATAATAACCTTCAGTATCATGCATAAATTAACGATATAACTATCGCAAGAACCATTGTAGCAATGATCGCTTATACGAACAGAAAACACAGGGATATTAGCTCTCATAACACTACTTTGTGAAACAATATTAGGGATATCCTTACAAAGGATAGTGTGTCCCTCTTCTGCATTTTTAGTGACAAAATCTTTCACATTTTATATTATAGGTTCATCAACCATTTGTTTATTAGGTTCAATAGCTTTATTTGTACTTTCATTAACCAGACTAGCTATCATGGAATGTTCCTTTATCTTAACTGGAAATGTATTTTCTCAATGTAAGGTTCCGGTAGAACATGATTAGCAGTATAAACTTTAGTATTTCTTGCAGGAACACACTTAGCAATATCTTTATATGGTGCATGATACTTGTTCCATCCCTTTTTCGGAATTTCAATATAAGAAGCAAAAGCCTTAAAACAATTTGTAATAACTTGAGAATCAAGACCATAAGCATTACTAATATTTCGAAAGTCATAAGTTCCCATAAAAGATTCAATGCATTCATAATCATAATTTATACCTGACTTTCTTCCTTTGTCATTCTTCCATGCTTTAGCATTGTCTTGAATACGGTCTAAAAGATCCCATTTAGCTTCTTCTTCCATGCGTGTAAATGATTCAGCACAAGAAGCATCTAATAAATCCTTGAGCATTAAGGGAAAGCCTTGCATAAAAGTTATTGATAATAATATTGTTGGGGAGCTCATGAATGGGACATTTGAGCATTAGTAACTTCAATCTCCCCCAAGCTTGAGATGTAATCTCTCCATCAAGAGGCCAAAAGTTGTATATTTGATTACGATCTTTATGAATCTCACTAGGAGGATGAAATTTTGAATAAAAGAGAGGCACTATTTCCTCCCATTCAAGAGCTTGACCATTCTTCAGCAGCTTATACCATTCTTCAGCTCTTCCTTTCAGTGATAATGAGAATAACTTCTTCTTGACTTGATCTGTTGTAATACCTGCACACTTGAACAACCCGCATAATTCGTGTATAAAGAGCAAATGATCACCGGGATGGACAGTTCCATCTCCAACATAATAGTTATCCATAACACGATCAATAATTCTTCTAGGTATTTTAAAAGTATCATTCTCAGCAGGTGATGGGGCATCTACTACCTTAGCAGTGGTAGTAGCATTACGAAATAAGAAACTCTGCGAATTATCCATATTGAAAATAAAGCAACTAATATAAATAAACAATACTCACAGTAGAAGTTTCCTTTACCAGTTCCACTTTCCAATAGCGCTTCACTCGCCGGCAACGGCGCTAGAAAATAGTCTTGATGACCCACAAGTATAGGGGATGTATCATAGTATTTTCGATAATTAAGAGTGTCGAACCCAACGAGGAGCAGAAAGTGCTAGCGAGTGGCTAGGAGCAAGAATTCTCTGAAAATACTTAGCAAACGGATTTTTAGGGGTTTTCGATAATGCAGGTAAATAAAGTACGAGTAAATAAAAGACAATAAAAGTAAATGCAGCAAGTGGCCCAATCCTTTCTTTAGCAAAGGACAAGCTGGTTGTATTACTTAAGATGACCAAACGTTCTCGAGGACACATGGGAATATCGGCAAGTGCTTTCGCTTCATATAGTTGATTAATCTTCTTTAGTTTGCTAAGTGTTTTGTGGGTGAACCTATGCTAATGTACCGACCTTCCTAGGACTAATACATACTTGTGATTATACTCCTTGCAAGCATCTGCAAGTACAAGAAAGTAATTAAGGTAGAAACCTAACCATAGCTTTAAACTCTCAGACCCTGACGTCCCTTGTGCAAAGGTTTCCTAACGGGGGTTCAAGTTTTTGTCACTCTGGCAACCCCTACAATTAGTAGCCAAATACACAATGCACTCCCCTAGGCCCATATAGGTGAAGTATCATGTAGTCGACGTTGACATGAAACCACTAGAAGAAATACACCACAACTTAAATATCAAACCATTGAATCTTTCTCAACACAATTCCACTAACAACATGACTTCTCCCATGTCCTCAAGAACTAAACGAACTACTCACAAGACATCATATGGATCAAGATCAGAGATGATATAATGATGTGTAACAATCTGAACATAAACGATAATTCAATGGTTCACTCAATAGCATCAACTACAAGGAGTAATCAACACTAGGAAAGTTTCCCCTAAGAACTATGCAAGATTCAACCCAATTTTTACCGCGATATGGAGTCGAGATGATGGTGGTGATGGAGATTATGATGGTGATGATGATGATTATCCCGATGAAGTCCGGCTTGATGGTGGTGTTGATGGCGACGATCTCCCCTCTCCGGGAAGGAATTCTCCCAGCAGAATTCTGTATGTCAGAGAGATCTTTCTCTCTCGGTGTTTTCCACCCCGCAGAGGCAGCGGAATCTTTCTATGGTCGCTCCCCGAGTCTTAGGGTTAGGGGAGAGCCTGAAGTGGACCAGGGCGGCCACACCACCTAGTGGCGCGGCCTGGGGTGGCCCGCGCTAGGGGTGGTGTGGGCCCCCTGTGGCCCATCTCCACTTCCCCTTCTTGCATTCTTCATCTTATGGAAAAATAGAATTTTCCATGTATTTTCCCGGATTTTCTGATCTTCACGAATTTCGCCTCCAAACAACGCCTTTTCCATCAGAATCCTAACTGCGGCGGTCCATGCTCCAAAAGTCATCAACCATGCAAGAATAGATGAAATAACATAAGTATCATCTCTTAATATGAAATATATCTAACAGTAAATTATGATATAGAATAGTGATGCAAAATGGACGTATCAGGTAACAACTAAAATATCAATGCCCACATGCTACATCTCATGTGTTCTACCCATACTAGCATTACTACGCATAGATCTAGCTCTGATACCACTATAGGGGTTTGCATATGAAAACAATAAAATTTTACCCTACGCCCCTAAACCCCTGATATTGCTAGGACCTATCTATTAGTAATACAGTAACAGGAGGGGATTTTCGCGAACTTACCCTTGAAGACCAAAAAGCATTGTCAACGCTCAGGAGAGTGTGGTTAATGTAGATGATCTGAAGCTGACCTTAAGGTCGTGTTGAAATCCGTGCGTTCCTGTGGCTCCAACGACTCCTAGTGCCCCAAGTGTGACACCTCGTGGGGAGTTACACATGTCCGGTGCCTGGAGATGAATCCCGCTTCCTCGATCTAGCAGCAGTTGTGGAAGTGAGCTCCTAGATCCGAATCCCGCAGAACGACGGCACTCTGTGGTGAAGATGTCTCTTGTTCATGCAGTCCAAACTTGGGACCACGATCATGGGAGAGAGAGAGAGAGAGGAGAGAGAGAGAGAAATATCAATTGGAGGTCTCCCCAAAAGTGAGGAAACCTTTATTGCATATTGTGTGTATTTTTCTGGTCAAAATAGCCCACTATATATAGGGGGGAAGGTACTACCTCCCTCAAAGTCCCGGGGTGGGACTAAAGGAGGGTAGAGGGGGCAGCTGTCGGATGGTCCTAGTGGGCCCCATGCAGGGGGGCTAGGCCCAGCCGGCCACCCCTTCCCCTTCTCTCCTCTTGCCTTTCCCTCATGGGCCCTTCTCCCTCCGAAATTGGCCCATTAAGCCTTTTTGACCTTTAATTGATTTTTCTTTTATTAAATAATTATGAATAAATGATTAAATCAATATTTAACATTCATTCACATACTATTCAATCTCCGTGACTATGGAACACCTTCCACCTCCACTCTGGACATCCGTCGGACTTACCAAAACCCTTCCGGATTTCTCTTTTCTCTTCTTCGGTGATTCTTTCGATCCTATAAACACTCTATAAGCATCATCAAGCCCTTAAGCGTGATACCCTACGGTTCGGGAACACTCCATACATGGTCAAGAAACTCCTGGACCAATGATCGACAGAGGGACCTAGATGGCCATGTGACCCATGTGCATTCCACGAAGATCTTTCATCGTTTGAACCGAGACAGTCGCGTCTTATTCCTTTTGTCTCTCGATACTTGCATTTCCCGAGATCTGACCAATGACATCACCATGTCGTGTTCAATCTTGTTACCAAACAATGGTACTTAACTCGTTTTGACAAGTGATGTCCCCTGTGATCAAATCACATGTTGCGCAGCTATTGGATACAACTTCTCCGATTGGGCCCTTGAGTATCTTTCTGTCACGTGGATGGACAAATCCCGCTCTTGACATATATTGCCTCTACGGTTCCTCCGAATACCTGAACACACCTTTATGATCACTCTGTCGTAAGTGACGATTGATGCTATCAAAGCATTCTCGGGAGACAGTGATTGATATAATCTCACGGTCTAAGGAATAGTCTACAAGCTCTATTCTAATCATCATAACTTTATCATAAACTTTATGAAATGATAATAATCCTTATTATTATTTGTCTCTAGGGCATATTTCCTACAAGACTTTCTCCAGGGTGAAAACCTATGATCTTTGATCGGGCAACAACGGTGATTGTGCACTGTTTCCTTCTTGAAGGCGGTGCTATTGGAGTGCTTAAACTACTGGTTTTGTTGTGGTGGTGTTAGTGTTGTTGCTTTGAGGCATCATTCTCTGTTGCGGGACTTTTCCTTTTTGTAATTCTTCTTCTTTTTCCAGGTTGTATGCATCTGTAAGGACGCTAGGTAATGCATTGTTGCAGAGGCTAGGTGTAATTGGTATCTCCGCGATATTGATATATACTCTTTTCCAGAAAAAATCTGTTACTTGGATTGGCAAATCCTGGTCTTGATACATACTCCTCTACATGTCCCTTTAGAAAATCTTAGTGGTACCTTTTCGATCACCCTTTCACAGCTTGATACTTAATACCATCAAGGCTCCCTCCAGTAATGGTGATTATGTATTATCTCACGATCAAAGAATTAGGTTGTGAAGTTTATTTGTTATCATCAATGATGAATTTTTGTAACAAGATCTCATTATGATATAACTTTGGGTGTTTCTTTATCACATCATTCAACCAATGATATGATCTCATTGTCAATTGGCATAAATGCCCATGATCTCAAAACCCTAGATCATCCATTTGACCAAAGAGCTAGTTCGCTAGAGGTAACTAGAGAAACGGTTTGTTTACATACCATACGTGTATTAACGTTTTGGATTAACACAATTATAGTACAACATGAAACGTATTATGAACATACAAGAGATACATCAAATAAAACACTTTATTATTTGCCTCTAGGGCATATCTCCTTCAACATGATGGGTAATCATGTGGGAAAGATTTTACTATACCGGTAAAATAACTTAGGACCTAAACAGCAACTGTAGTCAGCCATTCCAAGGAGGCGTATAAACCGCATTGACCCCAGATCTTGGAATGGGAAGAGTGAGTCAAAAGTTTCTTCTTAGTTCTGTATACCTTCGGATGACTAGGTCGAGCTATATTCCTGGAGAGGAATAGCAGTAGGTGGAAGCCCGTAACGTTCCCATCTTGTGTTGTAAGATGACGAATTTAATAGTTGATATAGTCTGCCAAACGGACGCTACTAAATCTACAACACAAAGTCCCTCAAGTGGATCGATGGACCGTGCTCGAGCCAGAGATCCTACATGACAAGAGGGAGCGATAGCTGGTTTTGGCGCCAGCTCTGGCAGACCGGACTCCACGTCGGAATCATCATGCTAGATCTGGTGGACAAGATGCACCGCCAGAATCATCATCGTCGGTCCAATCAAACCCTAACGCCCGCCAAAATACCTTATACTACAGTTGTTCAGTCTGTACCGAACTTAATCGGTGAGCGCCAAAACTTTTGGCGCCAAGATCAGCGCCACCTGAATCCACCTGTTTGCGCACAGATCTAGGTTTGATGCCCTACAATTTTCCCTTTACCTACCTCTCCACCTCAAGTACTATAAATAGTCCCTATGGATCTTCCTTATTCCCTTTGACATAGTTGTATGGATTATTTCTAGTAATGTCACATTCCCTTCATGAGGGAACCCTTCTATCATGACCCACTGATACATTGCAAATGTATCTATAATTTTTGATGTTCCATGTTTGGTTTTATCCACTTTCTTGTGTTTTGTCCACACTTTGGAGTACTTTTCATATGATTTCTTGGACTAACCTATTAACAAGAGCCACAATGCCAACTGCCTGTTTTCTGCTGTTTTTGGTTCTAGAAAAGTCAGAAAATGAATATTCTTGGAATTGGACGGGACAAAAGCCAAAGTGCCTATTTTTCGGAAGTCATCAAGTCCCAGAATACAAGACGGAGAGGGGCCAGAGGGCGGCCACACCACCTGGCCGCGCGGCCAGGCTTGGCCCGCGCCAGGGGGTGGTGTGGCCAGCCCAGGCACCCCCTCGGCCTCCCCTTCCGACTATAAGATGCCCTCGGGACATAAACCCTAAGTACCCAATCAAAAATCCACGAAAGAGTCTATAGTCGCCGTCATCTCCATCCCTAGATCAGGAGGGATCTGAAGCTCTTCCCGGCACCCTGCCGGAGAGGGGAATTCACCCTGGAGGCCTTCTTCATCACCATGCAAGCCTCCGGTGTGATGCGTGAGTAGTTCATCCTTGGACTACGGATCCATGTAGTAGCTAGATGGCTGGTTCTCCTCCTTTGTGCTTTCACGTCTAGATCGTGTGAGCTCCGTTCATGATCAAGATCATCTATTTGTAATCGTACATGTTGTGTTTGCGGGGATCCGATGGATATTGAGATGCTATTTCAGATTGATTATTGATTCTATCATGTCTTTGTTATTTGTGATCTTGCATGCTTTCCGTTGTTAGTAGCTATCTTGGCCAAGTAGATGCTAGCAACTCCAAGAGTTAGTATTTATGCTCGATAGTGGGTTCATGCCTCTGGTAATCTGGGGAAGTGACAGAAATCTCTAAGGTACTAGATGTGTTGTTGCTACTAGGGAGAAAACAAAAATCCTTTGTTCATAGAACAATCGTATTGTTTACTTTACACGCAGTTCGTAAAGCAATAATCTGTTGCTTCCAACTTAATACTAGAGGGGGTTCGGATGATAACGTGAAGGTGGATTATTAGTCATAGATGCAGTTGGATGGCGGTCTATGTATAATGTTGTAATGCCTAATCAAGTCTCAAAGGAGTCAAGATGATTAGTATATGCATGTATTGCTTTCTCGATGTTTGTCAATTGCCCCGCTGTAATTTGTTCACCCATCATGTTATCTATCTTAAGGAGAGCCACCTCTAGTGAACTATGGATACTGGTCCTTGTCTTTTACATACATTCTACAATATTTTACTGCTTTGTGTTTACTTTCTGCAAACTATTACTTCCTTCCATTCGATACGTTTAATCCTTTGTTTTCCGCAACACACCGTGAGATTGACAACCTCATCGCAACTTGGGGACAAAGTTCTGTGGTTATGTTGTGCAGGTCTCCACGTTGGTACTAGCACCGGTAGTGCGCCCTGCGAAAGCTCAGCTAGTAACACCTTTGGGGTGTTTCCTTGCTCCTACTGGTTCAATTAAACCTTGGTTTCATAACTGAGGGAAACTTGCTGATGTGCTCATCGTACCTTCCTCTTGGGGTTTCCAACGAGCTCTACATCAACCACGGACTAGCACTTTTCTAGGCGTCGTGCATTGAGCCATCGCCCACCTCTTGGACTTTGTGCTAGTGATGTTCAAGTTGTACAAGGCCTACTTCTTGCATGGTCATGAGGGTAGTTGTCAAGATCCTCTCCAAGGTGTTCTTCCATCTCCGCTTGGGATTGATGGGAGCATGTTGATCGATCTCTTTTTGCGAGGATTCTATCGGACCGGTGGCTTCCGAACGGAGCAATAGGCCTTGTATCGTGTTGTGTTTGTGTGTGTTCATCGTGTTATTTGTGAGGTGTGTGTTTGCTTCCGCTGCCTTTCCCCTTTCTCTTGCTTTCCCCATTGATTTGACCAGAAGATCCATAAAGATCGGGCCACCCTTGAGGTTAACCCTTATCATACGGCATTAGAGCCCAAGTTGCTCACGGATTTCTCTCCATTCTTCTCTACCAATTTTGCTTGGAAATCCATTAAAATAGCCACAAATTCGAGTACATCTCTTCATACCAATATCATATTGTATGAGTAGTTTTTGGTTGTCTTTTCCCTATAAATTCAGAAATTCCACCAAAAATAGTCTAATTTCGTGTTTGGATTGATCTGAGATTTGAGTGCGTTTTTGTAGGTTTTGATCTGTAAATTATTTACTAAACTTGTTGATATACCTTCCCTTTCATTAGAGGGCTCCAACCGGCTACCGATGGTGATGCTGCCTATAGTGCTCCGGCGGTGGAGGTACTAAGGAGATCGAGGCTAGGGTTGCTACAACGGTGGACACGTTCTACTACCACACGGACGACAGCGAGTGCTACGAATGCGAGTCATCGACTGCGAGAGGGTCATGGAAGCCGACCTAGCCGGAGCTGGACCCAACCTCGCCGGAGTTGGACCAGGTCGGACGGCGACGTAGTATTTAATTGGGAGTGCCTAGATCTCAGGCGCCTGAGAACTTCTTATTTCTAAGTCGTTGATGTCATCCTAATATTTGTGCTAATTCTAAGTTGCAACCTAGTTGTAACTCATAAGATTTGTACTAATTCTCAGTTGCAATCTAGTTGCAACTCATTAAATTCTCAGTTACACCCTAGTTGCAACTCATGTGTAACTTCCACTTTGCACGAATCACGAGGTAAATTGAACGGTGAAAGAGACGACTGGGACCTAAGAAGTTCTAAGGCGCATGAGAACTAGCAAAACCGTATTTAATTTACCTTGCTTTTGCTGTGAGGTCCAGAAGCTCACCCTAAATTCGGGACTTCCACATTGCTTCATGACACAGCAAGCTCCGTGTACAAACCCTGATCGCATCCCGAACAATGTCGGGGCCAAACAATGTTCTTTCACCTGCGCTCGACCAACCAATCGGACTTCTGCATTTGCGGCCATAGAGAACCTGAAATGGTGCCATCTTTAGACTCTTCTGAAAGCTATTGTTGCAAGAGAACTCAGCATAAGGAAGGCATTCTTCACACTTCATGCCGAAAGAGATGACGCAAGCACGGAGCATATCTTCAGAATCTGATTGATCCTTTCCACTTGCCCTTGCAACTGAGGGTGGTAAGCTGTGCTGAAGTTCAACTTTGTTCCCAAAGCATTTTGGAAACTTCCCCAGAACTTGGAAGTGAGGATGCTTCCACGGTCTGAGCTGATCTCAAGAGGAACCCCATACAGAGAGACAATTCTCTTGATATAGAGCTCAGCCAACTGAATTGCAGAAATTGTTTCCTTGACACGAAAGAAGTGAGCCACTTTAGAAAGTCTGTCGATGACAACAAAGATTGCATTGTTGACAACAAAGTTATGAAGTCCATCTCTACTTTCTCCCATTTCCATTCCGGAGGCTTCAATGGTTGTAGAAGACTGGAAGGTTTCTGATGGATAGCTTTTACTTTGCGGCAGACATCACACTCCAAGACATACTTGGCACAATATCGTTTCAACCCAGGCCACCAATATTGTGTTTTCAAGTCCATGTACATCTTTGTGCTGCCAGGATGGATAGAAAGAACCGAATCATGAGCTTCTTTAAGAACTTTCTCTCTCAAACCTGGATACTTCGGAACGAACATTCGGTGCTCAAAGAATAAAGTGCCTTGGTCGTCAAGGTGGAAAGGTTCATACTTCGGAAGCTGAATTTTGGAGATTATGTTTTTAGTGTACGGATCACCAAGTTGAATGGAGCGAACTTTTTCTTCCAAGAGAGGGGTTGCCAGAAGATTCAGAAGATACCCTTGATCCACAATTTCAAGGTTGAGCTGGCGGAATTCCTCGCATAAGAGAGGCTGTTGTTCTTCCACCATAAGGTTGTTGACATAAGCTTTTCGGCTGAGAGCATCGGCCATGACATTAGCTTTGCTCGGAGTGTAGTTGATGGTCAGATCGAAATCATTAATTGCTTCAATCCACCTCCTCTGACGAAGGTTGAGATCCGGCTGAGTGAAGATATACTTCAGGCTTTTGTGGTCAGAAAAGATCTCGCAACGGTTCCCAAGCAAGTAGTGCCTCCATACTTTCAAAGCAAAGACAATTGCTGCAAGTTCGAGGTCATGTGTAGGATAGTTGATCTCATGCGTCTTCAACTGATGAGAGGCATAAGCAACAACTTGCTTTTCTTGCATAAGGACCACACACAATCCTTGCAAGGAGGCATCACAGAATATCTAGAAAGGCTTTGATGTATCTGGAGGAGTCAAGACTGGTGTGGAAGTGAGCTTCTCTTTGAGTGTTTAAAAGCTAGCTTGACATGCAGGAGACCAAAGGTATTTCTTGCCTTTCTTGAGGAGATTGCTAAGAGGCTTCGCAATCTTCGAGAAGTTCTGAACGAAGCGACGGCAGTAACTAGCCAAACCAAGGAAACTCCAGACTTCTTTGGAATTTTTGGGTGGAAGCCACTCGACAATTGTCCGAACAGTTTCTGGGTTGACGGCAATGCCCTTAGCAGAGATGACGTGACCAAGATAGGTGACTTCGAGAAGCTAAAATTCAGACTTGGAGAACTTTGCATACAGGCGTTTCTCACGAAGCTTGTTTAGGACACACCAAAGGTGTTCTTCATGTTCTTCCTTTGACTTAGAATAGACTAGAATGTCATCCAGATAGACCACGACGAACTTATCAAGATACTCCATGAAAACCGAGTTCATAAGCCTCGAGAAGGTGGCAGCTGCGTTGGTGAGACCGAAGGACATGACCGTGTACTCGTACAGGCCATAGCGGGTGGTGAAAGCTGTTTTGGGAACATCTTCCTTGCGAATCTTGATTTGATGATATCCACTTCTCAAGTCAAGCTTAGAGAATACTACAGCTCCGGCTAGCTAATCGAAGAGATCATTAATCAGTGGAAGGGGATATTTATTCTTGATGGTTTTAGCATTGAGAGCCCGATAGGCAACACAAAGTCTATCAGTCCGGTCTCGCTTCTTCACAAAGATTGTTGGGCTGCCCCAAGAGGAAGTGCTATGCTGAATGAAACCCAACTTCTCTTGTTCATCAAGCTGACGTTTGAGTTCAGCCAACTCAGCAGGACCCATTTTATAAGGTCACTTGGAGATAGGAGTGGTTCCAGGTTCAAGCTCAATCACAAACTCGACCTCTCGGTCAAGAGGCATACCTGGTAACTCTTCAGGAAAAACATCTGGAAACTCACGGACCACCGGAACACTCTGAATAGCATCCATAGCATCATCATTTAGAGCAGACAAAGAGAAGAGCTGAATTGCAGGAGTCAGACTTGGAGAATAGACTATATGGCCTTCAGGAATTTTCAGAGAAACCGAATGTTCAGTACAATCAATCACAGCTTTATTTGCAGCTAGCCAATCCATGCCTAAAATGACATCAATATCTGAGTTGCCCAGAATAATCAAATAGGCCGGAAAGGAAGAATCCCCAATTTGAACCTAATTGTCATAACTGATCTGGAAGTTAACATCCTTGCCCCAGGAGAAAGGACCGTTAGCTTTTTAGGTAACGAATCAGATGACAACCCATTCTCTTGAGCAAACTTGAAGGATACAAATGAATGCGATGCTCCAGAATCAAATAAAACTCGTGCAGGGACTGAGTTAACAGAAAGCGTACCCAGCACAACTCCAGGTGCATGCTCGGCTTGAGCGACATTGACACAGTTGGCACGAGAAACAGTGGACCCGAGCTTGGTGTTGATGTTGAGAGCCCGAGGTGGAGGTGCACGAACCATAGAAGAACTTGCTGCAGATCTTGGAGGTGGTGGAGGAAGAGCTTTGTTGTTCATGGGACAACTCCAGTGTTGATGCCCAGTGTTCCCACAAGTGTAACAAGCACCAGGTGGACGTGGAGCAGCGTAGCCAGGGACTCCACCAGGCGCTCCAGGGTAGTTGTGGTTGTAGCCCCTAGGAGCAGCGGTGAAGGAGTTTGGTGACCTTTCCACGTAGCTTGAAGGTCTTGGTGGAGCCGGGAGCGACGGTGCGGTATTAGGAATCCACACGCGGTGCTTAGAAGGAGCTGTCATAGCTGAAGAGCTTGCCGCATCACGGCTGTGTTTCTTGGACTCCTCGAACACTTGCCTACTGGCTTCTTCCTGTAGAGCTGTATGTTGGAGTTCTAGAAAAGACCCCGGCCTTGCATGAGTGATTGCATATTTGATAGATGCATTGAGTCCTTGCCTGAACCTCTTTTGTTTCTTCTTGTCATCAGAGATCTCATCGCCACCATACCGAGAAAGATTCATGAAGTTTCTGATATAGGTATTGACATTGTCATTGCCCTGCTTGAGGTTGAGAAACACTTCCTTCATCCTTTCCATGACAATCTCTGACAGATATTGCTCTTTGAAAGCCCCAGTGAACTGCTCCCAAGTAGGCTGAAAACCAGAGTGGTTTGCCTTCAGGTAATTTTCCCACCATAGAGTTGCGTCTCCTTTCAGAAGGTGCGTGGCACATTTTACCCATTCTTGCTCAGGTACATCAGCAGTCCTCGGCAACCTTGACATCTCATGAAGCCAATCATCAGCATCCAGTGGCTGATCAGACACCTCAAATTGGCGCGGGTTAAACTTCAGAAAGCCCTTGATGTCTCCTCGCTTGGGAGGTGGAGGTAGCAGAACAAACTCATTCCTCCTGACACTTTGTTCAAAGCGTTGCTGGTTCTGTTGCATTGTTCCCAAGGCATTAGCAATACTTGCCAACGCAGCCCCCAGTTCAGGTGGTATGTCCTCATCAATGCGGCGTGGTGGTGCCATGCTGGGATTGATATAAAACTCAAGTCAGTACCATAGTGGAGAATAATAATAATCCAAAATAGCACCAAAATGGAATTAATCAAGATTAAGGATACAAATTACTAAGATGATATTAAAATATCAGCAAAGTTCAAAGCACCTAGAAGATAGTAAGCATATCACACACGACTGAACAAGGAGTGTGGTACACAATGCTATCAAAGAAAAAAATCCGCAAATTTCGGCATTAAAATACCACTATATGCGCAAAACCACTTAACGAATCAAGATTAGTAACTCTACCAATTCAATATACAAGAGTGAATGATAAAAGTAGTGGTATGGTCGCGACTCCATCCCGCACTCAAATCATTACTCCGCACATGAATAAGTAAAACACATATCCCGACTCTCTTCCTTCTTAAGATGAACCTAAAGATTAGCAACTACGGAAAACAAAGACCCCTAACAAGATAGCGTCGAATAACAAAGAGTAAGACAGATCGCGTCGGTTAGAAAAGCCTGTCGGTATGGAATATACCAACAGTTGATAACCAAAAGGCAGATAGCGATAACAAGTTGGATGCAACAGATAGATAAAGAATTACACACACACTCACAGAACCTATGGTACTACGGAACCCAGAACACGAGAATCCTAGTTAGAATTTTAGAAGAGGATTGAAAACGTTACACTTTCTTACTAGAAAAGGGTGGGTGGGTGGGTAAGAAGAAAAGTGGAAGCATTCCTACTCTCACGTTTTGTTTTTCCCTAGTATACATAGCTACCAAAATATCTGCTAGACTGACAACGACCATTTGGCTGAGACCCTGAAGGGCAGGATGGCTCTGATACCAATTGTAACAACCTCGGACCCTACGCTCTAAGTTCAAGCCTGGATGAACCAAAAGTGGTTAAGGGTGTTACAGCGGGGGCCCAGGGCCACCCACGTGTAGGCCCGTAGACCGCCCTAACCACTTCCAAGAACATCGGGACAAGAGCGAGCGGCGTAGGCAACAGGCGAAGAGATCAAATACATACACAAGTGAGTATGTATGCAAGCTACCTTACAACAGTTCTCAGAGCCATACCATCTAAAAGAAATAGAAATATTGCAACGCCATACAGCAAGATCCAAATATCCTAGATAGATATAATAGTGTAGGATAGCTCCTCATACATCAATCAACAGAGTATCAGGCGGAAGCGGGTAACAAGATCCGAGTACGGATAAGAAGCAAATCGGCATAAGATGCCACATAAATAAGCACATCCCGCCCACAGATCTCGTGGATCCCCATCCCCGGAATCTCTACACCGAGTGATCATTGCCAACATCATCTGTCTCCTCCACCCAGTATCCATCTTGCGAATACACCGGTTCATCTGAATCAAACAATTTATCGTGTGAGACCCTAGGGGTACTTAGCAAGTCTTTATGCCTCTAAAGGGGACATATACCTAGGGTGACGCAATTGCAGCAAAAGATAATAACTAACAAGCCTATAGATACTCGCTAACCATCCGCCTAACCAATGATAGGCGGATGTCCGTTAATTAGAAACAATAGTTATAATAGTATAAAGTAACAGATCCATCCTCCTTCTCGCTTACCAACGAGAAAGCGGACGAACAACCCATCCTTTGGCAGTTTTATTAACCATTCCATGAGTATTGCACTAATTACTAGTCAGATATTTAGTCAAATTAAAAGCGGTACTTTAGTTATGCTTGTCTATGATCAAGAAACTGTGCTACAAGTCGTCCATAACCGCGGACATGGCTTTTCGAAAGATTTACCCTGCAGGGGTGCACAAATAGCAACACACACACGATCGACCTCGAAAAAACCAAATCAAAACCCAACGAGGCTTTCACGACAAAGCAATCATAGGATTCATAAATCATTTCAGGGGGCCACCCCAATAAGCTACCCGCAACAAAGTTGGTCGGCTCCGAGACAGACCCAGGGTTTGCGACAATTGCTGTAAACGACTGGGAACCTGAAATTGTGACTGGGCTTGTCGATACCGCGAAAACATTCCGCATTCTTAAACAGTACAGGTGCTCCACGCACAATCATAATTAAAGCGGTAAAGCATGGCATGAGTACAAGATAGTAATAAAGCCCCAAACTACTTTGTGGCCCCAAGAAATAAAGTGCAAATCAAGCTCATGCAAAGGGGGATTCATAGAGTCTCCCGTATGTGGATAGTGCGAATAGTCAAGGAACAGGTATCAAGTACTCGGGGTCCTACGGGACACAAGTGAGCATGAAAAACCAAATAACAGATATTGCCCACCGGTGCCTCTTTCATTAGTTATCCCATTACTACTCAGGTTAAGTTGTTTAGGTACCTCGTTATCCATCAGACACTCACAAACCCTACACATGCAATTCTACGACTCGCGAGGCTCAAGCAACTCCTGTAGTAATGGTTCATAGGATGGAGGAAAAAGCTTCAGTGGGGCTTAAAAGTAAAGGCTATGCAGTACTTGGGATTCAATTTAATGCAATCGCGACTCAATGATGCAAGATAGAGGCAATAGGTACTATATGTATGCAAGCATGTGGTAGTGCTTTCCTGGCAGCTCAGTTGAAGCGAGAGATGGATCTGGGTAGTACTCCTGGGATTCCTGATAATTCCCCTGCTCAGCGTCTATCCGAGAAGAACCAAACAAACAAGGCCAACATAAATATAATGCGCAACCATATAAATAAAATGCGACAAGCAAACAAGCATGCCATGATGAATGATGCACAATTTACATGGCAATAATGTAGCATGGCAAGGGTGAGGTGTGGGGACAAGAATAAATCATTTTATTAATTATTTGGTCCAGTTTTATTACCATATACAGTTATGATTATTTAATATTTATATGATGCATGCTGCAATTTATATCATGGAATGCATAAACAGAACGGACTCGTCCCGCTGATCAGTTTAGACATATTATTTGTCAAATTTGGAGTTATAGAAATAAAGATATTAATTAATTAAGAAAAGGCATTTTTATTGCAATTAAACAATTTCGAAAATTTAAATTAGTCAAACATTATTTTGGATGGCATATTTGAATTCCTCACATTTTTCTGATTCAAAAACATATATTATTTGCATTATTTGGATTTACCAATTAAAAGTTATTGATTTCTAGATATTAAAAACATATATGCATTTTCTGGATTTATTATATTAACAAAAAGATTCGGGAACTTTTGTCACCGGCTCAGACTTACCCACGGTGGCCGACACACGGCCCAGGGTCAGGCGCGGGGCCACCTGTGCTCGCGCCCAGCCCGAACACAACACGTGGGCGAGCCGAGGCGCGGGGGGGGGGGGGGGGGGGCTAGCCTGTGAGCGCCGGAAACTGCTAAGGTGTTCTCTACAAAAAGTTCGGGGAGGTGACACTGACGGACAGAATATGAGGGCGCGGATGCTGGCTAGCTCGAGCTGCTCTTGCGAGGACGATCCCGGGCAAACCGCTACGAATTAAGGCATGCTCGAAAAACAAAAGTCGTAGGTCTCGCTTAGATCTCCAACTCTTGTGTTCAAGGTTTCTCAAACAGAGGTCTACAATGGCCGGGATATTGCAAGGAATAGAGGCGGAAAAACACGTTCGGCACGGACCGGTTTTCATCAGGGAACACCTGAGCTAAAGCGATTTTGCGAGGACGATTACTACCGCGTCACTGGACCGAATTGACCGTGGCCTAGCTCGTTCGAAAGAGGGTAGATAGAGCTACGTTTTTGGTTCAGGAAGTATCGACGGAGGATGTCTTGATCGACGGGAAAAACGCTGGGAACAGGGCGGGTGCAAGCTGCTGCAGCTGCTGTCCGCGGCATGCGAGAGCACCGTGCGCGCGGTGATTGGCGCGGTCTGGCGTGCGCACACGACAGGGACGGCAACAGGGAAAAGAGGAGGTTGCTGGAGGAAAGAAGGAGTCTCACCTTGCGCTCGTCGACAAGCCGAGCAGGCCGGAGTGGGGAGCGAAGAGGAAGCAGAAGGTGGTGGTCGGCGCGGCGGCTGCGGCGGCACGGCCTCGGCGACGGTGTTCAGGAGGTAGCAACACGGCGAGGCGATGGTGGCGATGGGGTTTCGATCCAGTATTCCTAGGATGCAGGGAGATAAGGACGGGGGTGTGGAGCTCCTGTGGTCGTGCAGCGCTTCTCCCTTGCTTTATGCAAAACGAGGAGGGACACGAGCCGAGCGTGAGCACGGTACAGCAGAGGCACGTGCTTGCCAACCGGGAAGAGGAACGGGGCGCGTGTTGGGCTCTCTGCCGGCTGGGTCAAACTAGGTGAGGCAAGGAGGGGTTCGGCCGGACCATCTCAGGTACAGAGAGAGAGGCAGACATCGGCAGGCTGGTGGCACCAGGTTGCAAGGGGGATCAGGAAGGAGGGCAAGGTTCGGTGCAACGAGAGAAAGAGAGGGATGGGCGCGCGAGTGCAGGTTCAGGCTGCTGCTGAGCCAGCCAGCAGGGGTGCCGGGTTGGGGTTCGGCTAGACCAGGATGGTAGGGTGGTCCGATGGCGATTAGGTGTAGAAGAGAGAGAGAGAGAGAGAGAGAGAGAGAGAGGAACATATGTGCACACACACATGGACAACAACAAATATGCCCACAACTAGGCTTTCTAGGTATGTGAGTGTATGCACTCACCGAGGCTTTAGAAGGTTAGCTAGAAGCTTAGCTAGCTTCAGATGGTAGAGAGATAGGGATTAAGCTAGGTTTTGTAGAGAGGGAGAGAGAGATAGATTAGGGTTTTGGACAAAGTTGTTTGAATTCAAAACCCATGCATGCAAATAGAACTCCAAAAGATATCTAAAAAAGGAAGGTGAGAGGTTGTTTGCATGGCTCATGCATGATCCTTAGATAGGCCACACTATATTTGTGAAAACAAATACAGGCTCAAATGACCCCATTTAGCCCCATGCACTCAAATTTGAATAAAGCCCAGGCAAAAGGTTTGAAGAGGTTAAATAAAAACATCAAATAGAAGAACTAGAATAAGATGGGGATGTGGGGCTTATATTTCATGCGACATGAAATAATGATACCACACATAGCATACATGCACAACGAATTAACACATGGTTGGAATTAAACCCATATGTCCAAGAATTGATGAAATAAGCATGAATAAATATAATGGAAATGCTAGTGTGTGTATGCCACTAGATAATTATATGGTCCCATTTATATTTAGATATGCCCACTCATTTAGAAGTAAACCATATGAAGACGTAGAAGTATCCCCACATGTAGACCCACATCATGTATATTGTGAAAACAATAGTAAACACCATTGGGGCATGTGGTGTAGAAGGGGATCCATCTTTATATATGTGAGCTAGACAAGACCCAAAAGAGAAGATGCAAAAGCCCACAAGTATTTTGGGATGGTGGAATTATAAGGTGGTGACAAAGAAAAGGTGGCGGAGTTGTAAGAGACATGCCCACCAACTCAACTTGGGCATCAAGCATTTATCAAGGACCAAATACAATATATCAAGAGGCAAATACAATTAATAGTGCATATGAGATAAGAACCAAATGAAAAGGGGTTTTATATGATGCTCAAATTCAATGTGGCATGATGACATGAGCATGATATAATTATGATGCAACAATTATATGTAGGAAGTAGCATTTTATTATTAGACCATGTAGCATTACAGATGTTAGACAAATGAGATGCTACAAGGGGGTGCCTAGGGCGGCCAGACCACCCCCTAGCGCGGCCAGGTGGTGTGGCCGGGCCCTAGCCCCTCTCTGTCTCGTATTCTGGCTCATGGTGTCCCTCGGAGAAAAACTGACTTTGGCTTTTGTCCCGTCCAATTCCGAGAATATTCATTTTCTGACTTTCCTAGAACCAAAAACAGCAGAAAACAGACAGCTAGCACTGTGGATCTTGTTAATAGGTTAGTCCAAGAAATCATATGAAAAGTACTCCAAAGTGTGGACAAAACATAAGAAAGTAGATAAAACCAAGCATGGAACATAAAAAATTATGGATACGTTTGCAACATATCAACATCCCCAAGCTTAACTCCTGCTTGTCCTCGAGTAGGTAAGTGATAAAAAGAAAGAATAATTTTTTAGGTGACATGCACCATCATAAACTTGATCAAAGTATTCGTAAAACACTGAAAGTTGGGATCGTAGTACTTCAATCATAACATGAAAGATAAAGTTTTAGCAATAAGACAAAAAAACTATGTTGCAACATGAAAAGGCACAAACAAAAGATTCATGAATAACAATGCTTTGCAAGACGTTTGTTTGTTTCACATAAATAAAACATAGCAAAGTGGCATTCAGCTTGTCCCTCATAGAGTAGCAAACATAAATGAATAGGACATCTTCAAAGTTCATAAGAGTGACTAGATACAAATAGTTTAAAACAAGCAATATCAAAGTTATGCATCAATCAACAAGTCTTGGGACAATGCACATAGAACTAAGAATGGCCACTATGCTCTCAAGAAAGTGCTCATAGAATGTGTGGAGACTCAACAAGGAAATGAACATGTTTTGAAAAGTTTGAAAGGCTTCCAAATGCTGAAAGTATGGTACTCATTAGCTTTGAGCTCTCATTGCCCCTATCATAAGCATATTTAAGTGGTTAAGGTTAAAGTGACACAACTAAGAGGATATGCTTGACAAGTTATAAATCGAAGTCTCATGCCCCTTACTTACGAAGACCGATCCTCATGCTACTCAACTTCAGTCATGAGTAAGCTCTTGTCATTGTAAGTATATACGTATCATAGAGAACCGCCAACAGGGTACCCCTTGCACATGATATAGGAGCTATCCCATAATCAAAATGATAAGGCAATCAGACAATGAGCATATCAGCGATTTTTTTATTTACTATGTGCATAGATTTTTATTGAGGATGCTTCATAGAATGCTCATCATGGTTATGCTGCAAGTTTCCACCATGATTAGGCATGGCTTAGGCTAGCGGCCTAGGCGTTTCTCTAACATACATACAAACTCCATGATCTTACAAGTTCCACTTTTATTTCATACCGCTGGGATCCATAAGCAAAAGAATCATGATATCAACGAGGTACAAAGTACCAGTGCAATGTTGAAAGCGTTCCCCATGATACATGGTTCTGCTAACTTCAAATTATAAAGCGCAAGCATATACGCAACAAACAAGGACGCAATGGTTCAGGTTTATTAAGTGCAAGAAAATAAAGTGTGCCATCAAGTTCGCGAGAGCTTTACTAACTAACATTCTCATAACAAGTAAACATTTTATTCGGAAGAAAACAAGGTATACTTAATATGCATAGAATAGCAAATGATGCTAATAGGTAGGTATGGTGGACACTTTTGGCAATATTGGTTTTGGGGATTTGGATGCATGAGTAAAGGTTATACTTAGCACAAGTGAATGCTAGCAATAGAAAGGGAGCGACAAACGAGAGAGCAATAATGTCCATAATCATGCAGAGCGACAAAACATCACTAATCAAAGCATAAAGTGATACTACAAGTTGAAAACTACAGGATCATAAAGGCTATGGTGACTTGGGATAGTCATAACATGGTGTGAGCATGTGCCAAGTTAACCCAAATAAAACATCAAAGGAGAATGCCACAATACTATGCTTTAATATGCTAAAACAATGCATGATTCATCCAAAGCACATTAAGAAATCTCAATTGTTTATAACATGTCATGCTACATCAAAGAATACTAAGCATAAATCAAAAACAATACCAAGCATGGCATGAGAAAGCATAGGCCACAGTCAAAAATAAGCTCTCTTTACCACTTAAGCATGAACGTTCCTACTCTTTTCCAATACAAACCCAAACTATTTGAAAACCAATGTATGAAAAAGGGGGTCACACCAATTGATTCAGAAAACTAATCAAACCAAGCAAACAAAAAACCAAAATGAAAACGAAAAAGAAGACGCTCCAAGAACAACACAACTTTGCATGAAACAATAAAAATGAAGCGTTTGGAAGAAACCTGGGATTTTTATTGATGAAGAGGGGGATGCCTTGGGAATCCCCAAGCTTTGACGCTTGTACTTCTTGGATATTTCTTGGGGTGACACGCGTGGCATCCCCAAGCTTGACCTTTAGTCCATTCTTCATCTCATTACTCATTCCTTCCATACACCTAAAAGTTTTCCTTCATACAAAACTTCACAGAATCTTTATTAGCAACATTAGTGCACTCAAGATAGGTCTTTAGGTTTAGTTATAACACCAATAAAACTTCCTATAAAACACAAGATACTGTAGCACTTCCCTAAAAAAGCTCAATTCCCCAAAAGAACTCAAAAAGGAACCAACAAGAAGCAAATGCAAATAAAGGCAGAAATCTGTCAAAACAGACCAGCAGGTAAAGATGAATTTTTTAGAAGACCTTATGTTGCTAAAATCTAAAAGTGTTGAACTAACGAAAGTTATATAACAACCTGGGGCAGAAGCACAAAAATTCATGCCTCAAAAGGACGTACAGATATTTTACACGAATTTTTATGGTGAAGCACAGAAATCTGTTTTGGGACAGAAGCTTTCCCAACCATTACTTTCTCTCATTAGAGGTTACTCTTGGCACAAAAAGAAAATAAAAAGGATAAGGAGCAGTTATTACTGAAGTAATAACTTCCAAGACTCATCTAAAACTTTTGGATTATCTCCCAATAAGTACTTTTCTTTAACGCCTTTAAGTTAGGCATGATAGTTTGAGAGGATGCTCACATAAGAAATATGAATTGAAGTAAAAGAGAGCATCCAGAAGAAAATTCAAAACACATTTAAGTCTAACCCACTTCCTATGCATAGCAATCTTGTATGCAAATAAATTCGCAAAGAACAAAGTGACAGGCATAGGAAGATAAAACAAGAGTAACTTCAAAACTTTCAGCACATAGAGAGGTATTGCAATACCATGAAAACTTCTACAACCATATTTTCCTCTCTCTTTATAATTTTCAGTAGCCTCATGAATAAACTCAACAATATAACTATCACATAAAGCATGCTTTTCATGTTCTACAAAAACATAATTTTTATCAAGCTCAAAAATAGTGGGATTAAAACCTTCAAACCCACTTTTAACAATTCTATAACAAGATGGCTGGTCATTCAATATAGGACCATCGTCTAGAGCTTTATCATAAACATTTTCTAAGCAAAACTCTTTAGTACCATGCAAATAAAAGTTAAGCACAAATAAAGGATTATCATAGATAACATGAGCATAACATTCATCCTCCTTTGGTAAGCATGGGGGACAATCAAATAATGTAAGGGATAAAGAGTTACTCTCATTAGAAGGTAGGCATGGGTAGCTAATCCATTATTCCTCCTTTTGTTCATCACTCGCCTCCTCTTTTTCATCTAATAAGCTTTCAGGTTCATCAATTTCTTCTTTCATAGGATCCTGCAAGGCATTAGTCTCTTCCACTTGTGGAAAGCATCTATTAATATATTCAAGAATATAGCCATTTTCTTCCTTGTAATTATCAAAGAAAAATCTAAGTATATCATAAACCTCATATTTATAAGGTGAATCATCAATATTTTCAAGAAAACTAGCTAGTTCAAATGCACCCTTCCAAGCAATAAATTCTTCAATTTGTTCCACATCATAAAAGTCATAATTTCCTTTAACATAAGAAGATATGGTAACATTATCATTATACTCACATTGAAAAGGGAGGTGTTTATACCTCTTACAGCAACAAGATTTATCAAAGCAATAAGTAACATTATAAGTAGAGCAAACGTTTCTAGCAATGGTATACAATTTATCAATTTGTTCCCACAGGTGTTTCCCTTTTTGTGACAAGCGGTGTTCCTTATAATAATATTTTTGATCTTCCGTAAACCCACCTTGCCAATAAGATTCAGTTTCAAAGAAAACAACCATTGATAGAAAGCATGATAAAGCAAGAAAATAACAGACCAATGAAAATAACAACTAGAGTAGGAACTATTTTTTTGTATTTTTGATAAAGAAACAAGGAAACAAGACGGAAATAAACTAAGCTTGAACAATAGTGATTCCAAGTGCACCTGATAAATAAAGCTATGCTCCCCGGCAATGGCGCCAGAAAATAGTCTTGATGACCCACAAGTATAGGGGGTGTATCGCAGTATTTTCGAGGGAAGTGAAACCCAATTTATTTATTCGACACAACGGGAGCCAAAGAATATTTATAAGCCTTAACAATTGAGTTGTCAATTCAGCTACACCTGGAAACAATCTTTCTCACATCAGTTTATCAGTAGCAACAGTTTTGTAGTAGGAATAGTGAAGTAACAGCAGTAGTAAAGTAAAGACAGTAGTAAACAGTAGGATTCGAGTGCGGTAGGCATAGGGATGGATGCACGGGCGTTGCATGGACAAGACAATTCACATGGCAATCAGAACATAGGGCAATTGCAGATAAATAAGATAAAGCGTCCAAGTACTAGATAATCCTAGGCATGTGTTCCATATATAGTCATACGTGCTCGCAATGAGAACTTGCACAACATCTTTTGTCCTGCGAGCCCGTTTGCAGCGGGGCCTCAAGGGAACTACTGGCAATTAAGGTGCTCCTTTTAATAGAGCACCGGAGCAAAGCATTAACACTCTGTGAACACATGTGATCCTCACATCAAAGCCATTCCCTCTGGTTATCCCGATTTCTATCACTTCGGGGCCATTGGTTCCGGACAACAATGTGCGTATACAACTTGCAGGTAAGACCAAAAACAATACTATCATAATGAATCAATAACATGTTTAGATCTGAAATCATGGCACTCGGGCCCTAGTGACAAGCATTAAGCATAACAAGTCACAACAAAGTCATAAAGCCACTAATAGAAGATACTAGGCACCATGCCCTAACAATCCGATGCCATTACATGAATGATCTCATCCAATCCCTACCATCCCCATAGCCTACAGCAGGGGATTACTCACTCATAGATGTGGGAAACATGGATGGTCGATGGAGAAGCGATGGTGATGATGATGGCGATGATCTCCTCCAATTACCCGTCCCAGCAGGGTGCCAGAACGGAGTTTCTGGTGCTGTTTCGTGGAATCTGGTGGTGGCGGCGGAGCAGAACTCCTTCTAGAAAAACGTCGAACCCCCTTGAGTTTTTAGGTCAGAAGGCAACTTATAGGCGAAGAGGGAGGCCGAGGGGGTGCCTGGGGCGGCCAGACCACCCCCTGGCACTGCCAGGTTGTGTGGCCGGGCCCTAGCCCCTCTATGTCTTGTATTCTGGCTCCTGGTGTCCCTCGGTGAAAAACTAACTTTGGCTTTTGTCCCGTCCAATTCCAAGAATATTCATTTTCTGACTTTCCTAGAACCAAAAAAGCAGAAAATAGGCAGCTGGCACTGTGGCTCTTGTTAATAGGTTAGTCCAAGAAATCATATGAAAAGTACTCCAAAGTGTGGAAAAAACATAAGAAAGTAGATAAAACCAACCATGGAACATCAAAAAATATGGATATGTTTGCAACGTATCAGTTGATCAGGCGGACTCTGATCGGAGAGTTGACTCCGGTCCGGTAGAGGCAGGGAAGATTATCGTGCGTGCATAGGCCCCTGCTAATCGAGCCCGACTCCTCCAAGGTCACCTGCCTGAGCCTGTTCCCGAACAGGTCGAAGGTGTCGGCGTGGCTCCTTCGGTCCTCGTCGAAGATTGTGACGACGTGCGGGTGGAAGGACGCCTGGGCCTCGGCAAAGTGCGGGTCGGCGATGAGCGGGGAGCGCCATGACCGACTGACGACGCGGAGGCGGTAGAGCATCTTGGCTGGGAGGTGCACAAAAGGATGTCGTAGAAAACATCGATGGGCAGGATACCAATGCTAGACTCTGATGGCCCACACTCGACTACGGAGGTGGAGCGCGCCTCTTGCAATGCCATTATGCGATGAGTGCGTGGTGAGTGGCTGAGTGCGTAATCTTCCTACAAAAAGGAGTGCGTGGTGAGCACGCACTACAGCATGGTAGTCTCTTTGGGTCACTTCAAAGTGCCCCTATATGTGATTGAATGTTGGGTTTGCAGCATAGAAAACAAAAAAAAATCCTACGATGGGAACTATTATACGCCAGGATCTATCTACTAGATACAAGCAACGTGTGGATATACATCCATAGAGAACATACTGATACGTCCATTTTGCATCACTATTCTATATCATAATTTACTGTTATTCATTGATATATTTCATATTAAGAGAAGATACTTATGTTATTTCATCTGTTTTTGCATGGTTGATGACTTTTGGAGGATAGACTGCTAAAGTCAGGATTCTGATGGAAAAGGCACTGTTTGGAGGCAAAATTCGCGAAGATCAGAAAATACATGGAAAATTATATTTTTCAAGAAGACGAAGGATGCCAGAAGGGGGAGCGGAGTTGGGCCACAGGGGGCCCACACCACCCCCCTGGCGCGGGCACCCCTGGCCGCGCCACCAGGTGGTGTAGCCACCCTGGCCCACCTCTAGCTCTCCTCTTTTGGCGTATATTATCCCCACGAAACCCTAAGCCTCGGGGAGCGACCACAGAAATATTCCGCTGCCTCTGCGGGGCGGAAAACTGCAGAGAGAGAAAGAGCTCTCCGGCAGGCAGAAATTTGCCGGGGAAATTCCTTCCCGGAGAGGGGAGAACATCGCCATCAACACCACCATCATGCTGGACTTCATCGGGATCATCATCATCTCCATCACCATCACCATCTCCACCAGCACCATCATCACCACTCCATACCGCTGTAACAATTGGGTTGAATCTTGCATAGTTCTTAGGGGAAACTTTCCCGGTGTTGATTACTTGTTGTAGTTGATGCTATTGAGTGGAACCATTGAATTATCGTTCATGTTCAGATTGTTACTTATCATTATTCCATCTCTTATCTTGATCCATATGATGTCTTGTGAGTAGTTCGTTTAGTTCTTGAGGACATGGGAGAAGTCATGTTGTTAGTAGTGGAATTGTGTTGAGAAAGATTCAATAGTTTGCTATTTAAGTTGTGGTGTTATTCTTCTAGTGGTGTGATGTGAACGTCGACTACATGATACTTCACCTTTATGGGCCTAGGGGAATGCATTGTGTATTTGGCTACTAATTGTAGGGGTTGCCGGAGTGACAGAAACCTGAACCCCCGTTAGGAAACCTTTGCACAAGGGAGGTTAGGATCTTAGAGTTTAAAGCTATGGTTAGGTTTCTATCTTAATTACTTTCTTGTACTTGCGGATGCTTGCAAGGGGTATAATCACAAGTATGTATTAGTCCTAGGAAGGTCGGAACATTAGCACAGGTTCACCCACACAACACTTATCAAACTAAAGAAGATTAATCAACTATATGAAGCGAAAGCACTTGACGATATTCCCGTGTGTCCTCGAGAACGTTTGGTCATCTTAAGTAATACAACCGGCATTTGTTATTATTGTCTTTTATTTACTCGTACTTTATTTATTTACATTATCAACAACCCCTAAAAATCCGTTTGCTAAGTATTTACAAAGAATTTCTGAACCAAGCCACTCGTCAACACCTTCTGCTCCACGTTGGGTTCGACACTCTTACTTATCGAAAATACTGCGATACACCCCCTATACTTGTGGGTCATCACATACCCTTGAAGAACAAAAAAGCTTTGTTAACGAAACTGATTCCGTGGGTGATGTAGTCATACACTTGCCAGTCTCAAGATCGTGATGAAGTCCAGCGAGTCCATCAGGTCCAACACCAGCACGTCCATCAGGTCCAGCACCAGCAAGTCGAGCACCGCAAAGCAGTGATGCATCCGTGATCGCACACACGTCCGGTACCCCCGACAACCTCCGTCCCTCGCTCCAGCAAAGCAGCGGAAGCAGTAACTCCTTTCCAGATAAAGCCACCAGGAACATGTATCTTGCTAATCTGAGATCATGGGGAATAATATCTAGAGGGGGAGAGAGATCCTTCACGAGGAGGTTTGATTTGTGAGGAGGAGAGGGTGGCCTTTTATAGGGTAGAGGGGGCAGCCCCTCCCATGGTCGGCGGCCATAGAGGTGCCCCCTCACCTCCTCTCCTTCATGTGGGTGGAGCTCCCACTTAGATAAAAGGCCTCCACTCATAAATCCCACTCACATGCATTAAATTTCCACCAAATTTAATGCAAATTTCCACAAAATTTAATGAAACTCTCATTAAATAAAACTATTTTATTTATTTTACTCAGATTTTTTTAATTATATTAATTAACAAACATTCACATAAAACCCCCTGCAACATTTCAATATCACATGCAGAACCAGTTTCTGCAATTTCACCCGAAACAATTTTGGTTTCCACCGAAATGATTCCAGCGCTTTCTTAAATCTTTATCTGAAACATATTTGCTCCAAATGGTGTCGGTATCCCTTAAGTGTGTCACCCTACAATTTGCGAATAATGCAGATAGGATAGAGATCCCTCTCCAATCAATAATCAGTAGTGGGAACCTTCAACGATGACTCTTGTGATTGTGTGAACCTTTAACATTGTAACTAAATCCCTTTGTCTCACGATATATTACATGTTTGAGATTTGATCATCAGTATCTCAACACCTAGTTTGATCTCATTACTGACATGCATTTTTTCTTGTTCCCGTGATATTACATTCTAGTGATCTCATCACTTGCTTGCAAGCTATTTCAATGTGATATCACCGAGAGGGCCCTGAGTATATCTATCTGTCACCGGGATGGAAAAATCCCACTCTTAATCCATGAGCCTCTACATAACACCTGCGTAGCACTAAACCCACCTTTATAGTCACCCTTTCACGGCGTGACGTTTGATGTTATCAAGATACCCTTCTGGTGTTAGTGATTAACATGATCTCATGGTCTAAGGACTATGATTACTTCGTATGATGTTATAGCAATAGAAACACAATGACTTTGATCGTAATGCTAAACTTTGGATGAATGTTCATCACATCATTCCACCAATGTTGTGACCTTGTTATTAACAACATCCAATGTGCATGATCAGGAAACCTTGATCATCTTGTTAATCAATGAGCTAGTTTATAAGAGAGGCATAACTAGGGACCTTCTATTTGTTTATTAAACACACATGTATTAACGTTTCCAATTAATACAGTTATACCATGCAAAATAAACATTTATCATAAACATGGAATAATATAATAACCACTTTATTATTGCCTCTCAAGCATATTCTCTTCAGTCTCCCACTTGCACTAGAGTCAATAATCTAGTTTGTAAACTTGTATATACAACACCTAGGTGTTGAATATACGTGTTTGCTAGTGGTTAACATAATCTCCGAATCTGACATTTTCAGGTTCGTGTGTATTTGCATGTCTTTGTGTCTCTACGCATCACTCATTCTCAAATGAGATGGCATTGTATAAATTTAGTCCTTTGGTGAGACCTTTAGTTCCTTTGGGTTAAAACATGTTGATAGTATTGTCGTACAATATATCTTCATAGTATTAGCCCACTGTGAACCACACCTAGTTTGATAACAAACTACTTAACATAAATGCCCTCCTTTGCTGCTACTATAGCAGTCATATACTTAGCCTTTTTGTTGTAGTATCCATCAATTTCTTAACTTTGGAACTCATCCAAATCCATCATGGAACTTTCTTTCCATTACATTGTGCCACCCATAGTTTAAATTGAGATAAATTTAATTTGTATCTTGTGACAAACTAGTATCAATGTAATTACTTTACAATGAACTACTTTCAACTATTTGTCACTTATACATGATATATTATTAGTTCTTCCAAAGCTCATAAGAATATTTTTACTATCGTCCATTGATCATCTTATGAATCATTCTGGTATATTCTCACAATATTTAGAGCATAGGACATATCTGTATATGTACACATCACAGTATTATTGATCAAATATTCATGTGATTTCACTCACCAAGTGTCGATACACTTGAATCTTGATTCGATCCTTTCCATGCAGAAAGAACATTTCTCGTTGTTTCCATATTGAACCCCTTTCAATATCTCATATATGTATGTCTGGCACAACCATATTAGCACCTCAATCTATCCATGTAGACATTGATGCCAAATATTCTGGTTTTGCCCAAGTCTTTCATCAAATCTAATTTTAATAAATTCTTAACCCGTGTCAATAAAAGATAGATCATTTCCAATCAACAATATATACTCTACATAATGTATTGGAAATTTGTCTCAGCACTCCCACTTAATTTTCTTGCCAATGCAAGCATCTTCATCGTTTCTGATGAAATTAAAATTTTAACAGTTTCATCGCGGTCAAGATTCCAACTCCGCTATGCTTACTTCAACCATTGAAGTTTGCATGCCCTTTTAGCATCCTTTGAATTAACAAAACCCTTTGGACCGTGTCATGTACACGTCCTAGGTAACCATTCTATTAGAATAACATTGTTTTTTGTTCAACTGGCATATATAAAATTATATGTAGTGGTTGCTAGATTAATCTGTCAAGACTAAATATCGCTATGAAAGATCAAATCTTGTCATAGTCAACTCCTTGAACATAGTCATAAATTCCTTTCCAACATGTCGACTATTTCATAGATGTCAAACATCCATGTATATTTCTTTATAGATCCAAACACGAACGATAGGATTCATGCCTTTTCAGAGGGTCTTCCAGGTTCAAAAACTTTATTTCTTGTGTATGGAAACTATCATGGATTTTATGACTTCTAGTCATTTTATGGAGTCAAGGCCCATCATCGCTTATTTGCATGCAGTCGGTTCATCATTGTCAAAATAATAACGACTTGTTTATCAAATCTCACTATTTGATTGTTACCCGATGCACACGGTTCAAATAGGAACTTTAATCTCCAACATCACAACCTTTGTAATCACGGGAGCCATGAGCATCGTGTCTGCCGCCGGGACACTTTCCGGTGCTGAGCTACTTAGCACATATAGCTAAGGTTCAATAACCTTATCAAAGTTCTATTGTCCTCCCACTTAACTTTTCGCAAAAAAATCCTTCTAAAGAAACTTAACATTCCAAGCGACAAACTCTTTTGTCCTCGGTGTTATGGAGGAATACCCAACAATTTTTTTGGGATAACCTACAAAGATGTGCTTAGCCGACTTTGGTTATAAACATTTTACTTATGCATAGCATACCAAAATTTGAAGAAAAGACAACTCGGGTTTTATCCCAAACCATAACTCATATGGTGTCATTTCAACGGATCACGATGGTGCTCTTTTCAGTGTAAAAGCGGTAGTCTCTAAAGATTTAATCCTTAACACATAATGGCAGTTTTATAAATGACACCTTTGATCTTACCATGTCAAACAAGGTTTGATTTGATCTCTCGAACATACCATACTCTTGTGGTTTATCGGAAAGTGCAAATCCATGGAACAATTCCTCAAATCTTAGGTGTTTTGCTAAACTTGTAACTCAAATATCTTCCTTTATGATCGAATCATAAACTCTTTATTTTCTTGATACAATGATTTACTACTTCATCTTGAAAGTCTTTGAACAATATTCAAATGTTTCATACTTCTTCCTTATTAAGTAAATAGACAAATATATTCACTCAAATTTCCGGAGAAAGCATATGAAGCAAAAAGATCCATAGCATATGGCTACATATAATGGACTATATACATCAACACGCATAACATCCAATAAGTTAGTCATCGGTTCCTCTTTGTCCTATGAACCGAGTTTTAATTATCTCGAGGAAAGTCTCACAAGTGTCATCTGATCAAAATCAAAGACTCCAAAAATCCAACAACATGGAGTTTCTTCATGTTTTCTTTCCAATATAATTTAAACAACGATGTCACTCTGTAAGTGATCTTTCAATCTTACGACATTTTAGCATTAGTTTTATGGACGTGATTTCTCCATCTAGACTTGTAAAAGTTCATCCATCTTCTATGGAATACGGTAATTATTTGAACAACCATTGTTTTCATAATACTAGAACAAAATAACAATTATTTAAACAAATCTTGAAGGAAAGCTTTAATTTCAATGATGAACACAATAACACTATATTTGTTCTCGATTAACATCATCACATATTCTCTTGCTAGTTACTTAGGCCATTGTAGTTCATGAATTGTGTTATTCTGTATGATATTTCATACCAACCAATTCGGTATCCAATACCCAAGAACCACATTGTTTAACAAGCAAAGAATACAACCATAACATGTATATTATCTATATACCTTAGCTGGACATTTCCAGTCTTTTCTTTTCTGACAAATATTTTATAGATTCTCTTTTAGCATTTCCTTTTCCTTTTAAAAGAATCTATCAACATCAACAGTGGTGCCATACATATGACACATGCTCCAAAGCATGCATAGTAAAATACTAATACCTTTGGACTTGCACTTTGAAGTAGATCACCATCATCAAATGATTGGCGTCCTTTCAAAAAAATCCATTCTTTAGTAATATTTTAGTGTAGCAAACGTTTTACTTACATCTTCTGTTCATCCTTATCATGAAAACTTTCATTATCAAGCTACTATAGCTTATAAGGACGAATCATGAGTATAATGTCAGTTCCCAAAACCTTTTTGGGAGAATAGGACGCCTAGCGTCTCCAACCTTCACAAATTCTCATATAATGAGAACATGTATTTTGCTAAATAATACTCTATCATATTGAAACCATAAACATTGTTTTAGATATCAAAATATCTTCCACACATGATGGCTTCTGAAACAATTCTTTCAGCTCCTAGATAACCTCGATATTAAAAACAACTTTTGAAGATCAAGAATCATGGAGGCAAACATGATACTTTAGATACTAACATTGGAATTCTTACTCTCGATTTAATACTACTTATTAAACTTCGTGGAGTAAATAGAGTTTGCTGAAAGTTTGCAACATGACTTCTAAACTTTAAATTGACATTCAAAACAATACGATACCAGTTCATAAAGCAAATATCCAGAATTCTGTAGTTCTATTATCTCAATTAAATCTAAGCATAAAGTAGTAAACAAATGACAATGACTACAACAAATTATGCAAATTCACTTCGATTTAGTTTATGACAAATTGAGTTCAACTAATCCAAATTATGAATGAACTCCCACTCAAAAACGACATCCCTCGTGTCTTTTTGGTGATTACATGAACCAAATCCACTACACCAAGTCTGATCATCATGAGAGTCGGTGTAGCTTCAAAGGCGAGCATCTATATGGGCGTCATATCTAATATATGACTCATGCTTAACCTTTCAGTCTATGTTACGAGGCCATGTTTATACATGCTAGGCTCGCCAAGTAAGAACCTTAGTACTCGCGTGTGTAAAATTGTCTTACACCCATTGTATGAAAGCGCAGAGTCGAGTACACCCGATCATCACGTGATGTCTCGAAACATGATCCATAGAACGCTGCATACTTAAGGAAGAACACATTTTTATCTTGATATCTAAATGAGGTATCATCTTATAATGCTGCTAAAACACCAAACAAGCAATATAAGATGCAAACATCATATGTGTAAAGTGAAATGATATGGTTCTTACACTTGATAACTATCATGTGCATCTTGGTATGATCTTTATCATTCCTTTGTGTGTAAGGCCAAGGGCTATGGAACTTAAATGTTTAGGTGTGTTGTAAGAGTATCAACTATACATCAACTTACAACATTACCATATCATGACACTAGCCCAGCAACAATCTAAACTAGACGCCTCTAATTTATCCATTGCAGGTTTTATGTGGCTTAGGGCTTTCGAAGGTAGAACCGGTCTTACCTATGAACATGGAACCACAACGGTGATAACCAAATTATTAGCAACTCATTGTAAATCAGATATTAACTATAGTAGGAAACACAGACACCCGCTAGCCACTTATGCAAAACTAGTTGCATGTCAAGCATGGAACTAGTCTCATGTGCGAGGACATGTAAAGTTAGTCTGGGCCGCTTCATCCCACTATGCCAGCAATATCCAAAATACATATAAGAAGCAATAACATGATCATCATCGCCCACATACTCATATGTTTACTACCCATGCAAAGCATCTACGCATAGATCAGGCTCTAATACCACTCTTGGGTTCGCAGCATAGAAAACAAATAATTTCCTACGATGGGAACTATTATACGCCAGGATCTATCTACTAGATACAAGCAATGGGTGGATATACATCCATAGAGAACATACCCTTGAATAACAACAAAGCTTTGTTAACGAAACTTATTTCATAGTTGATGTAGTCGTACACTTGCCGATCTCAAGATCGTGATTAAGTCTAGCGAGTCCATCAGGTCCAGCACCACAAAGTCGTGGTGCATCCGTGATCGCACACACGTCTGGTACCCTGACAACCTCCATCCCTCGCTCCAGCAAAGCAGAGGAAGCAGCAAATCCTTTCCAGATAAAGCCAACGGAAACATGTATCTCGCTAATCTGAGACCATGGGGAATAATTTCTAGAGGAGGGAGAGAGATCCTTCACGAGGATGTGTGATTTGTGAGGAGGAGAGGGTGGACTTTTATAGGGAGAGGGGGCAGCCCCTCCCATGGCCGGCGGCCATAGAGGTGTTCCCTCACCTCCTCTCATTCGTGTGGGTGGAGCTCCCACTCACATAAAAGGCCTCCACTCATAAATCCCACTCACATGCATTAAATTTCCACCAAAATTAATCCAACTCTCATTAAATAAAACTATTTTATTTATTTTATTCAGAATTTTGTTAGTTACATTAATTAGCAAACATTCACGTAAAACCCCCTATAATATTTCAATATCACATGCAGAACCAGTTTTTGCAATTTCACCCGAAACAATTCCGGTTTCCATCAAAATGATTCTAGCGCTTTCTTAAATCTTTATTTGAAACATATTTGCTCCAAATGGTGTCGGTATCCCTTAAGTTTGTCACCCTACAGTTTGCGAATAATGCAGACATGATTGAGACCCATCTTCAATCAATAATCAGTAGCGGGACCTGGAGATCCGTACTGACTCCCACACATTCAACGATGACTCTTCTAATCATATGAACCTTTAACGCCGTAACTAAATACCTTTGTCTCACGATATATTACATGTCCGAGATTTGATCATCGGTATCTCAATACCTAGATTGATCTCGTTACCGACATGCACTATTTTCTTGTTCCCGTGATATTACATTCTAGTGATCTCATCACTTGCTTGCAAGATATTTCAATGTGATATCACCGAGAGGGCCCTGAGTATATCTATCTGTCATTGGGATAGACAAATCCCACTCTTAATCCATGAGCCTCTACATAACACCTTCGTAGCACTAAACCCACCTTTATAGTCACCCTTTCACGGTGTGACGTTTGATGTTATCAAGATACTCTTCCGGTGTTAGTGATTAACATGATCTCATGGTCTAAGGACTAGGATTACTTCGTATGATGTTATAGCAATATAAACGCAATGACTTTGATCGGAATGTTATACTTCGGATGAATGTTCATCACATTATTCCACCAATGTTGTGACCTCGTTATTAACAACATCCAATGTTCATGATCAGGAAACATAGATCATCTTTTTAATCAACGAGCTATTTTATAAGAGAAGCATAACTAGGAACCTTATATTTGTTTATTAAACACACATGTATTAACATTTCCAATTAATATAGTTATAGCATGCAAAATAAACATTTATCATAAACATGGAATAATATAATAACCACTTTATTATTGCCTCTCGGGCATATTCCCTTCATGAAATGCTCCTAAAGGGTTTTAGAGGCACTTTGAAATGTGACACTAATACTCATGTCGGTAAAAGTTTTAGGGGCACTTTTCTCGAAATGCCCCCTAAAACCCTTTAGTGGCACTAAGATAAATGCCCCTAGAACTCTTTATTGGCACTAATAGAAATGCCCCTAAAACTCTTTAGTGGCACTAATAGAAATGCCCCTAAATGTAATTAGTGGCACTAAGAGAAATGCCCCTAAATGAATTTAGTGGCACTACATGTGAACCATCAGTAATAGTAATAGTACTACCATTGACTATTGAGCACTAATTACCAAACAGACTAATTAAAGAGTAGTAACAATCAGTAATAGTACTACCATTGATTAAATAGCATTAACAATCATGTAACATCCCAAAATTTTCTTCTGAAAACCATCGTCATTGCACTCATATCATCATGGCATGTGTTGCATTGCATTTAGATTGTCCCCCCAAAAATTTGGTAAAATTTTGAGTCAATTGAAACCCTTTTGCTAATTCAAAACTTTGTAAAAGAAAAACTAAAAAGAAAAAGCAAAAAGGAGAAAAAATAGCAGCAGCAACTGGCCTGCTCGGCCCAATCCCAGCCCAAAAGCAGCCCACCCGGCTACCCCTTTCCCCCTCCTTCTTTTCCTCACCGACTCCCTGCTAACCCCATCTCGTTGACGCTCTGGCCCCACTTCCATGTCACCTCCACCTCACCTTCTTCCACCACGGGATGAACGGTCTGTTCCCCCTCCTCTGCCATTTCTAATTGAATCAAATTCGAGCGTTTGCGTGATTAATTCTCCACTACGACCCCTCCTTCTTAATCCCCTCTCCCTCCTCTTCGTTTTCCTCACAGACACCACCCCCAGACCTAGAGAGCCCCCAGGCTCTCCGATTTCGAGCTCAGACCGCCGCACACCGACGGAACTCTGGCGACGATTCCGGTGAGAACCGACCGCCTCACGCCCTGTTTTCTGCCTTATTGACTTCACCGTCCTCAAGCGCACCATTTAACCCCTTTGGTTTGAATTCTACCTGCCCAGGTCATCGCCACGGTCACCACCGACATCATCTTCTGCCGCCACTGTTTGCCAACGATTCCGGTAAGGCACGGGTTCCTGCTGCCCCCTTTCGGCCACCACTAGCTTGTACTGGACCAGGCGCACTTCACTGACTCCTTGCCTTGTCTGCTCGAGCCCCAGGACAACACCACCGTCTCGCGACGTGAGCTCCAACATCGGCGGGAACTCCGGCGAGGGATTTAGGATGAACCATGGCGCCCCTCCCGTAGCCGCGACCATCACCGATACCTCCTCGACCACCGCAACCCCTCGGTAACTTTGCTGCTTCCCCTACCCAATTGGGATCGCCCGAACGCCACCACCCGATGCGCCGCCGCCGCGCGCAGAGCCAGCGCCACCAGTTCTTGGCCACGCGCTGAGCACCGTCCGATTCAGATCTAGTGGCTAGGATTAGATCACTAAAGGAAGTGGTATTGGCTGATCTGGTTCGCTCGTTGCCACTTAAATCCAACGGCCCACAGTGATCGATCCAACCGAATAGGTACGGGCCAATAGAATCACGCCACGTCAGCCTTTGCGTCTGTTTAATTTAGAAAATAGACAAAAAAATATGTTTAACTTAGAAATTCAATAATTTTTGATCCACAAATCAGAAAAATACAAATTTGGTGTCTATGGATTCAGAAAAATGAGACCTTTACTGTTGAGGCCTTATTTCACCCTTTAGTTTCTGAAAAATTGGAGTTATAGAAAGAACCTTTTTAGGAGTATTTTACCCATAAAAATTACTTCATAATTTGTTTTTGAGTAATCCCTATGCTTTTAGTTGGTGTATTTTTCCCTCTGTACTTTAGTCTTTGTAGGTATTAGAGTTTTGTTCATATCATTGCATTTTGCATGCATTCATATTTTTGTAGTGCTTATATTGATTGTATTATTGTTGTTGGATTTATTCTTTGTGTAGATTGTGTGGATTGTGAAGTTTGTTGCTGTGAGGATTGTACCTACTCCCCTAGCTACCAAGGCAAGTGATAATTCATCTTATGTCCTATTATTTTCACTATTGCACTAGTGCTATTTTTGTAGATCTTAGCATGGTAGGATTATTTATGTATGTTACTATGCTATGGCTATCCTATAGAATATATCTTGGTATTATTTCCTAGTTGGAAGACATCGTATGCTAGAGTTCTTAGCCATGCTATTAGAATTCGTGGGTGGAAATTCATATTAAGATAGTATGGAAATATATTTTTTTTACTAAGAAAACAACTAATGTTAATGAAACACCTGGGTGGAAATGGGACTTGTATGGATTATGTTGAGTGGTTACTCAGGGCCCATGTCTATGGTTTACCTTGGTGTATTGCACTTGTGGACAGCCACCCAGGAACAAAGAGATTGGAGACGTTCTTGTCGCGAAGCTTATAGTGCAGCCACATGGCATATGGGCTCTGCCTTGACCGACTAAGTTGCAAGAACTCAGGCAGACGGATAGAGGGTGCTAGTTTATGATAGGAAGGAACACGTCCGTGGTGGTCTGAGGGGTTGCTTTTAAAAAGTCTCGTCTCGATGCATGTCGAGTCTTGTGGGGAAGTGCACCACCTCTCGAGAGGGTAAAACTAAGTTCTTAGTCCCCGGTTATGGACAATTTCTGAGCGTCAAGACAGTGAAGCAGTTCAAAAATCTCCTCATCCAAATTTCTCTAAGTTAAAACTTGTGGGTGAACAAGGGTAGAGGTTCATTGATGTCTATCAATGGTAGTGTTTTTGAAAGGGAAAACCTACTCTACAAAAACTATAAGATAAAACCTTGCTTTTAGCAAAGTCAGCCAAAACCCACTTAGCCATATATTCATGTAGTTGTTGGATTTTACTAAGTATCTATGGTATCACTTGCCAATACAATTCCAAGTGTATTGACCCTTTGTGGTTGTAACTTATTATGTTGCAGGATATTCTGATATTGAGTAGGGTTACGGGTCTACACTCCACAGGTTTGCTTGTGGCGCATGAAGACAAAAGACTCTATTATTATACTATGTCTTGTGAACCTTGAATAATGTTAGCCTTGGGCTAAGTGAGTTGTAAGAACTATTATATTCCTGGATATGCGATGTAATACTGACCTTGTTTTCTGAGTACTTCATCTTAAACTGTGGGTGCTAGCATTTCGATCCAGGGACTAGCACTACAATCACAGGGATCTTTACCTTATTATGGTGAGATCTTACAAATCAGTGACAAACAGACTGATTACATAGCACAATCTTGAACAATCAATCAGTGACAAACAGACTGATTTAACAATCAGTAACAATACTACCAAATAGACTGATAAAACATCACAATCTTGAACAATCAAAACTAAACTCACATTTGTACTAAACTCAGTACTTTTTGGCAGAATCAGCAACACTAGACTCACACTTCCACTAATAGTTCACTAAACTCACACTTTCTAGCTTTCAGTGTCCCCAGGTTGTTTCCTCTCTTGGATTAATGTGAGTTCAGCTACTTCTCAATGGTGCAGGCAATCTCAGCACTTGTCTTATCTATAGCTATATCTGTGATCTGCATGTTACAATTTGCTACAGTTATTTGGAGATGAAGCAATGTGCATCAACCATTGTATTCAAATTTATTTGGAGATGAACCAAAGTGCATGAAGCAATGTGTAGCAACAACAATCAAATTTACAAGAAATGATATGTTAACTTACATATTTTTGGGTCATTCAATCTAGTGCGCTTCAGCATGTCCAGTTAGAGTCATTCTTGCTCTTGGTTTTGGTAGGCCAGTTATTTTCTTATATACCACATTCACTAAAGTTTTGACAAATTCACCATCTTCATTGTCCTGAACCGTTCCCATTGCCACCATCTGTTCACTATTTGGTGAAGATAAACCAACTTCCATTCCTGCCTTTATATCAATTACCTACAGTACAAAGAAGCAATGTCAGTTTGCTTTTTTTAAAGATCATGCCTAACTTTTTCATTTACCAACCATCTTAGTTACCTTCGTGGGTTTTTGTCGTCCTGAACAATCGTTTGCCTCACTACTGAATCTCCCTGGTATTTTCCAATCACTCTTGTTGTTATTTGCAATGTTTTTCCTCTAACTTTTCCTCTTTAACCTTGACATATTGTACATTTGCATCTATCAAGTCTATGTACGAGCACTTTGGTTTCTGTACTTGAGTTACATAAATGATTTCCACATCTTGAACTATTTCTCCAAGTTCCCTCTTCTTCTTCTTTTTGGTTGTTGCTTGACTTCCTTCTGTAACAGATTCCTGCATTTCTGAATCTTCTTGTACTTGTGAATTAGCAGTTTGAGATTATTTGGATGACCTTCCTTTTTTTGTCCTTTTGCTTGACCTCCTTGTATGTTTGCTGTGGTTTTTTGTTGTTCCTCTTGATTGCCTTATGTTAAGTTTGAATCAGTACCTTTTGATGTTGAGTTGCTTGCTGCTGATGCTTCTTGTGCCTGTATTTTTTTATTGTCTGCTGATTTTGGTGGAAACATTTGGGCTTCCTTCATTGCTGTTGATGATTCCTTCACAACTGTTGTTGCTTCCTTCACAGTTTTTTTGCTTGATTCACTGATGTTGTTGTTGTCTTGCTTCCATTTGGTGTAGATTCTTGTGGCTATACTATTGACTTTGTTAATGTTGTTGTTGTTGTCTTACTTCCATTTGCTGTAGATTCTTGTGGTTGTACTATTGTCTTTGTTGATCTTGCTGTTATTGTCTTGCTTCCTATTGCTGCAGCTTCTTGTGGTTGTACTATTGACTTTGTTGATGTTGTTGGTGTGCTTCTTGTTGCTACTGCTTCTGGCTGTACTCTTTTCTCTGTTGATGTTGTTGTCCTGTTTCCTGTTGCTACTTCTCCTTTTTTTGCTTGATTCACTGATTTTGTTGTTGTTGATGTTGTCTTGCTTCCTGTTGTTGCTGCTTCTGGCTCTACTCTTGTCTTTGTTGCTGTTCCATTTCTTGCTTCTGTTGACAATGCTGCTGGTGCTGCTTTTGCTTGTTGTTCATCAATATGCCCTTTATTTGCCATTTCTTCTTCCTAGCTACGACGATTGTATTGAAATGCCATCAGAAAATCAATCTTTCCTTCCATTTCTTGACTCTTTTCACGAGGGACTTGACCATACTTCTCAACTGTAAATTCTCCTCCCTAGTTTCCTGGAGTGTTGATATTGCTTCATCAAGTAGCACTGATGATTTACCATCAGCCCTAATCCATGCACTCTTGAATTACTTGGTTTGTTGAATATTTCAGAGTAAAGATCACCACCACTGAACTCCTCACTTATAAGTTCTGGATTCTTGTTGAAATGTCATGTTATTTCAGCCTACATAAATTTTCCCAAAATCAATTATGGCATTGTATCATGAACATCTATATTAAAAAGTAAGTAGTTGTTTTGACATACAATTTTTTCAGCGGAATATGCATCCACTGGTAATCCTTTTCTTGTCGTATGCAAAATTCGGTATAGTTCTGACCTAGAGACGTATGATCCTCTTCTCAGTTCCTGTAATATGCACATATTATTTTGCAGTTCATTCAGTTTACATTCTATATTACAAATATGCAGCATTTTACAGTTACATTCTATATTAGAAATATGCAGCAGTTTACACTCTATATTACAAATATGCAGCTTACAAATATGCAATAGTCTATATTATTTTGCAATTCATATAGTTTACAGTTTGCAGAATTTATTACCTCTTGATCTACTACATCATAACTTCTTGTGCCAGTAGTATGTAGACAGTTCTCCTAGTTTACTCTTGCAGTTTTATTTCTCAGTGCCAAAGCCTACAAACATGACTTGTTCAGGTTCAGGAATAAATATTAAGCCAATAGAAGGTTTTCATGAGAGAGTAATTGTTTGGAAAAAAATAGAAGGTTTTCAAGAGTAAATGTTTGCCAATAAATTTTGTATGTTCTGAAATTTTTTCACTAAATTCACAGTACTTCATGGGAGAGTGATTATTTGAAAAAAATAGAAGGTTTTCAAGAGTAAATGTTTGCCAACAGATTTTTTATGTTCTGAAATTTTTTCACTAAATTCAAAGTACTTCATGAGAGTGTAATTGTTTGGAAAAAATAGAAGGTTTTCAAGAGTAAATGTTTGCCAGTAATTTTTGTATGTTCTGAATTTCTTTCACTAAATTCAAAGTACTTTATGAGAGAGTAATTGTTTGGAAAAAATAGAAGGATTTCAAGAGTAAATGTTTAGCAATATTTTTTCTATGTTTTGAATATTTTTAAAATTCATAACATGATAATAATATGGCACATATAGCAACATAATACAAGATAATAATACGGCAAAATCACATCACATACATTCAATAACATGTTCAACTTATTGAATACATTCAGTAACACAATACACTAGATACAACATCATTATATTACTGAATACATTCAGTAACACATTGCACTAGATTAAAGATGTTCAACACATTGCACTTAACTGAACAACATGACTACATTAGACTAAACAAAATGACTACCAACATGACTACTTCAGCACTTGTTGAGAAAACAAAAGATGACTATCTGAACAAGCTTCTTCAAAAGTGAAACACTAGATGACAATCTCAACAAAGTTGAGACCAAGGTGCTCCTGCATATGCTCAACTTTCGTTAGGAGTAGTGATGCCCAACCAACATCAGCTGCAAATTTGAAGTCAGTCCACCCTGCTGTGAAGCTGACATGTCCATGGTCCCTCTGAACAGAATAAGCACATGTAATAAAAGTTTCTTCTTCTCCTTCAAGATCATGTCCCTGCCGGTACAGATGTGCTATGCCCTGACTTGGATACCTGAAGCCATCTACAGCCTCAATTGGCATGAACTACAAGTAAGTTAAAAGTTAGTATTTGAACAAGCATTCTATAACTCGAATTAATCATGATGTACTAAACATAACAATAGAATAATTTAAACCATATGATGAATCATGTGGAAACTAACCAGTGCATTATGTTCATAGTTTGCCATATTCATCTTGTGTACCCAGAAATGCTTTTCATCTTTACTTTCAAAACACTCATGTTCTATGACATAAACATCTTTGTAAATGCTAAATAAGATGCAAGCCATTTCCTGCAAAGTGACTGCATTTATGTCAGAGAAGATGGTCTTATGCAGAATGCTTCTGATGGAACTAGGCACATCTCCAACCTCTAATCAATGAAGGGAAATACATGTAAAATATTAAACAATGGTATCATCATGACTTAATAGTAGGACAAGGATAAACTATTAGTGAAATACCAGTTGCTTCATGAACCTATTTCTCTACACCATTAGAGTAAACAGTGACATGAAATAGGTTAGTGAAGCTCAAACCAACATGATCAATGGGGTCTTCATCATATTCAAAATGTACTACATCTCCAAGTTCTATATCATAAACCCTCATTAGGGACTTCCAGTATGGACTACAGATGATTGTCCTAACATTAGACTTCTTCAGGAATAAATCAAAGTTCCTCAATGCTTCACTATTGGCAACCATCCAATTATTTGGAGTGAAATCATTCAGTCTTTCCCTAAATGAGCATGGCACTACCTAAAGGTGAACAACACAGTTATGTTCATGGGAAAACACCACAGTAAGTAAAAGAACAAAGCACATAGCATAGTTAAGTCCTTTACTGTGGTGAGCATGGCACTTCCAGATGGTAAACAATACAGTAAATTAAATGAATGAAAAGATGTAAAAACTTACCACACCATTGATGGAAAAACCATTAACAATGTTAACTTGAAGCTGGTTGCTCTCCTCTGTGCCCTACCACAATTGTGGGCAGGTTGCCCACACAAAGAATAGTCCATTCCAATAAACACCTGAAACTAGAGGACAATATATGCATTAAAGGAATTGTGACACTGCATTAAACTAACAATTGTGACACTGTATTAACGGAATGAACACTACATTAAAACTAGAGGACAATATATGCATTTAACTAAGTAGAACCCTAATCTAGAAACTGACTAACAGATCAATTATCAGGCATAAACTAGAAGACACTATGCATTCAGTTTCTCTCCATTTATAAAGTCCTTTCGATTTCCCTCCATTTATAAAGTCCAGCACTCCCGTGCTCCCACTTCCCATGCTCCCACTTCCCACGATGGCTAGCCCATGTTGAATAGATCGGCCTTGGAGTAGTAGTAGCCCATGTTGAATGTCCCTTTGTATTGTGTGTCTATATTAAAAAAATTCAAAATAAAGCACATTATCAGTACAAAAATACAACATAGAAATCAGACTGATAACTAAAGTAATTATCCTTGCACATAGTCTGATAATTAGAAGAAAAAAATTGTTGCAAGAAATTATCCTGCATGTTGTGATAATTAACACAACATCATTTGGATTTCTTGCTTAAGGTGGCCAAATAGGCAAAAAACTCAATTGCATTTAACATTAAGAAATTGAAATAATCAAAATCATATAGAAGTACATAATAGATAATTACAACACCAGAAACTGAACATAGTTCATTATAACAACAGAAACTGAAAATAGTTCATTACAGCACCAGAAACTAAACATAGTTCATTACAGACACTAGAAACTAAACATAGTTCATTGTAGATACTAGAAACCTAAAATAACACTTGTGGAACCTAAAGTCCAGACACTTCAACATAGCCAGTAGCTTCAAGGGTCTTTAATCTCCACACATTCCAGAAAGATATGACCATGCCTTGCCTCTCCAATCATCAGCAAAAGTGATCCCTCCACAATGTTAGCCTCTTCTCTGAATTGTTGCCACCCTATGGTGAGTGCAATGCGTTGATCTTCATCTTCCATGTGGTACCAACCTTTAACAGGCACATTAAATTCTCTGATCCACAAATTTGAATGTCCTTGCCATGGGCATCCAACTTCAGTGAAAGGTTTTGAAGAAAGGTACTGCAATAGACATAATTACATAATGAATATATTAAGTTGCGGAAATATTTGCTTTATCAGTAACAGTTGATATGTACAACTTACCAGAGCATCCATTTGCACATTCTCCTGATTGTACTTGTGGACAAAAAACTGCATATCATTGACACTCTCATAGAATTCATCTTCATCCAGTTCTTATAAAGGTTTAAGGGCCAAAACCTTATAGAAAATAATTCATGGTAGCCATGTCCTCCTCGGTAATGTCTCTGGTATTTGAGAAAATGGTCTTGTGAATGATAGCTCTAATTTCATGCATCACATCATAAACAGCTTCTCATAGATGGGAACAAGAAAGAAAGGTCAACATTAAAAAGCAATTTAGCAAATACTAGATTCAAGAATAAGATAGATCTGATGGGTATTCAGCATACCTCCATCTGCGACAACGGTCTTTTCTACCTTCACATTGTTCAATAGTCAGACATTGTGATGTCAAACCTATTATCATGCTCCACATACCTGAAATTGACAATTGCACCCTCCTAGATATCACATATCCTAACTAGGGATGACCACTAAGGTCCACAAATAGAAGTTCTTGCTACTTCTTTCTCAAGGTAGAAGTCATAGTAATGCATGTTTCTGCATCTAGCCACCATCCAGTTCGTGGAATTTGCAAACTTGTTCAGTTGCTCCTTGAATTTGCAAGGCACAACCTGCATTTCATAAAATTAGTCTAGAAACATCTCCATGTCTAAAATTATATTAATTCAGAAAGAGAAAATTATAACTTCCCAATCCATGCTGAAAACCTTACACCATGACAGACTCAAAGGAAATTGCACGCCTGTCAGAGTGCCTACCGCGTCTCTCTAAAGATTGCTCACAAGTACCACAATTCACTTCGTCCATCTCCCTTGTAAAAATACATAAATTAGAAAAACAAATCTGCATCTGCATAAATTGGAACTGAATTTACATTCAACATACATACTTTAGAATTGAAACATACACTAACATAGCTAAGAATTTGCAGAGGAATTTACAGAGGAATTTGTAGAGTAATTTACAGAGAGTAATCTGCATAGTAATTTTTAACATCTTAGCAATAAGAAATTACATAGTAATTTACAGAGAGTAATATACAGAGGAATTAACAAAGAGGAATTTGCAGAGGAAGATTCTAGTAGTTTTCATGAAATTAATGATAGAAGATAAACAAAATGTTGCATCAAATTATCATAGACATTATTACATAGGAATTTGCAGAGTAATTTAGAGATGAATTTGCAAACATAAACATAGGAATTTACATGGCTTGAACTTACTTGGTCCTTGTTGCCCTTGTTCTCCTACTCGGCTGTGAGGAGTATGAGAGGATGAAGCCCTTTCTGTGAACAATAAATTATTGTTACAAGGAATATAGAGGAAGAGAGTAAGCCATAAAAACGTAGAAGCATAACCCATCGTGGAAGAATGAGAATGGTTTTCCAATTCAGTTTCCATCTAGTTAAATACTTGTCCAACCACGAACTGGTCCACCCACTAACTTCTCCACCCACTAACTTCTCTAGTCCCATGTTCCCACAACTTTTAAAAAAAATTAAGTTATGTATATTAATTAAAAAGAGTATACACGTTGCATCCAGTCCCTTAGTATTTAACCTTTTATTTTAATACAGAAAGTTGAAGTAATACAAGTGAGGCAACTAAAAATGAGAGCAAATAATGAGTAATTGTACCAGGTGTTAATTAAAATTCAGAAGATGGTTGTAGTTTTGATGAAATAGCATAAATATGGCAGCAAATAAAAACAACGTTGCAAGAAATTATCCAGTCAGTTGTGATGAACAGCACAACTGCATATGGATTTCTTGCATTTAGTATGAAAACACATCAAAAAATCATATGAAAACTCAAAGGAACTGGAGCATACATAATGAGGATAATACTAGTAATAGTGATTGTACCAAGTACCACTTAGTACATATATTGCAAATTCTACATAAGATCCAGGTACTAGTACATAAGATGCAGATACTAGTTGTTACATAAGATCATTACAGAACATATTGTATCCAACATGCTCCTAAAGGTTAAACAACATTCTCCTCAAGCTTTAGTATCTCCAGCTTTAGCCATGCAAATGGATCCCTCTATCGTACGGGTAGACGCTTTTCATCAGTGAAGCTGAACATGCAAATGTCACCTTCATGTATGTTGAATTACTGCACAGCTCTTGTCCAGCATGCATGTATCTTGGCCTTCCCATTATCTTGAAGCATCATCTTATAGTACTTGATGACAATTCCTTCTCTTTCTTTCATAGCTACAATGATAATTTGAGGTGTGGCAGGAACATGAGGAACAGCTACTGAGTCCACTAAGAAGTACAGGAGGTAATTGGTGGTAAAATCTTTGCTAAATTCCTGAAAATGAAAGATAAGAAAGATTATTACCATAAACATACCATTAAACATAGACATAAGAGGTGTTGAAGGCAGATGAACATACCATTTTTCCCTCACCAGGAATCACATTAAGTGATGTGATTTTGCAAACATAATCCTTCACTACTGGCCTTGGTAATTCCTCCACATAAGACCTCAGCTGAATAACTTGGTGGAAATTCATCTCCACCTCATTTCCAAAAATGTAGTTTGTATCAAAAGATTCAAATCCAGCATGTCCAGGCCCTAACAAATGCCAAACAATGTTAAGAAAATAAGGTGGTTCAGTAGCAGAAAGCACAAATAAAGTTGAGAAAATAACCTCTCATAGTGATCAGATTCCTCTCATCCCATTCATTAATTAACAGGTAATAGGTAAGTACTAGAACAATAGATTATTTTTAGAGACTACACTGTATTTTAGAGACTACAATAAATTTCAAATAATAGACTGAATTTTCAGAGATTGAATTTATAGAGACTGACCAATTTTAGATAACAAAATGAATTTTCAGAGATAGAATTTATAGAGACTGAACAGTTTCAGATAACACACTGAACTGACAGAGACTAAACAATCTCAGATAACAGAGTGAACAATTTTAGATAACACACTGAACTGACAAAGACTGAACAATTTCAGATAACATACTGAACAATTTTAGATAACAGACTGAACAATTTTAGATGCTATTTTCAGAGACTAAACAATTTAACAGAAACCCTAGAATGACAAAATAGCCAAGATGCTATATTCAGATACTAGAACCCTAGCACACTAGAATGACAGAAACCCTGGAATGACAATAACCCTAGAATGGCCTAGCACACTAAAACACAAGTAAATCTTTGAGAAGAAGAGAGAAATGTAGTTACCTCATCGGCTCAGATGGAGGAGATGGTTAATGAGGCGGAGACACAAAGGCAGGTGGAGGGGGCGAGAGGGAAGCACCGCTGGCTGAGTCCAGGGAGAACGGTCGGTGACGGGGCCAAGAGGGAAGCGTTGCTGGCTGATGCATGAGTGAGGATGCTCCAGCGAGGGGAAGCAAGGGTGGGTGGCGCGACGAGTATGCTCCGGTGAGGGGAAGCTCCGATTGCTGGCGAGACGAGGATGCTCCGGCGGGGGGACTCTCCAGTTGCTGGCACGATGAGGATGCTTCGGCGGGGGGACTCTTCAGTTGCTGGTGCAACGTGGATGCTCTGGCGGGGGGAAGCACCGGCCGACGGTGCGACCAGGATGCTCCGGCGGCTGGCACGGGGAGGAGTCTCCGGTGGCTCGCGCTAGCGCTCGCACAGCTGCTAGATTCGGCGACGTGGAGCCTCCATGGGTGCGACCGCCAAGATCTGGAGGAGAAGAGGGAAAATAGGGTGAGACCCTAGCACCATAGGAGGAGACCGGTTCATATAGTGGGGAGAGGAGACAGTTTTGCAACGTAGCCCAGGTGGAATTACAGGGACATGTACGCAAAAACATTTAACTACAGAGTAGAGGTGGAAGGATTGGAAGTTGTAAAATATGAAGTTTGCGTGTTTATTTGCAAAATGGAAACTTTATATACTCCCACTCGCCCCCACTCTCTCTCGCTCGCTTAGGGTTTCTCACCCACTCGCTTAGGATTTCTACTACCACCGCAGCAGCGCCGGTGCAAGGTCCTCTCCAACACCGCCGCAAGGTCCTCACCAGCGCCGCAGTGAAGTTCCCCTCTTCTACTCGACGATTTCTTTTGTTCTTGCTTCATTTGTTCAAGTAGATCTGTTGTAACTGTAGATCTTTGTAACTGCAGATCTTTCTTTAGTTCTTGTAGATGTTCTTTAGTTCTTGTAGATGTTCTTTGTAAATGCAGATCTTTCTTTAGTTCCTTTAGATGTGCTTTAGTATCTTGTAGATCTTGATATTGCTTTAGTTACTGTAGAAATTGCTTTAGTATGTTGTAGATCTTGCTCTAGTTCCTGAATATCTTGCTCTAGTTCCTGGAGATCTTGCTCTATCTCCTGGAGATCTTGCTCTAGTTCTTGCAGAAATTGCTTTAGTATGTTGTAGAACTTGCTCTAGTTTCTGCAGATCTTGCTATAGTTCCTACAAATATTGCTTGCAATGGCATATTATAGTGATTCTTGAAATTTTGAACATGGCCATGTATCTTTGCTAATACAAATTTAATGTTACATTCAATGTTATATTATAGTGATCTTTGTTCTCATTTGTTATCTTCAATGTTATATTATAGTGATCCTTGCTATGTGATAGTGATAAGACAAATGCAATGTTAAGTGACTTTGCTATGTTTGGGTTTTCCAGGGGAGTGTTTTGGTTGATTTTAATTCAACTAAGCTCATCTAGAGCTCAAATTGAGAAAAGTTCAAATGTATTGGCATCTTTTAATTCAAACCTTGTTTTCAAATTTAATGTTGGTACCTTTTCTTATACTTGCTTAGAAATTCAGAGGCATTATCTTTTTTTTATGTGTCTATTCTTTATAACATAACTTCACAATAATTTAACAAAACATTTTCTTCATGTATGCAACAGATGGGGACCTCTAGTATTCATGCCATCATGATCCTTATTGATAGCTCTAATAGCTCTAACAGCTATAATAGCTCTGACAGCTCTGAGAATGAACCTGAGGAGATTCTTCTGCCGAGAGGTATGATTGCTTGTTGGTCGTTGCTAATTAGCTTGTAAATATTTTTTAATCAAATGGTTGTTTATGTGTGTTGTGCTATTTGAGACATGTTGCAAACTAGTACTAGAATTGGCTTACAACTTCTACTCTACCAGTTCTTAAAACATCTTGATGTGTGTTACCATAGACATGCATTTTATTTACCATAAAGTGACTGGCTGCTATTATTTATCTATATTTATGTATTTTGTTCATCATAAAGTGATTGTTTTTCTTGATATGTTGATCATAAATATTAGATTATCATCAATAAATATGTCTGTTTGGTCCTGGGAACTAGTATTCTTAATGTTTTCATATGCAATGTCTGTTTGGTCCTCGGAAACTAGTATTCTTAATGTTTTCATATGCAATATTTGTTTGGTCATGGGAAACTATAGTATTCTTAATATTCTTAATGTTTTCATATGCAATGTTTTTATATGCAATGTATGATCATGTAAATGTTCAGGTCTATTAAAGTAGCTACTTGCTCGATTCATATAATTAATCCCAAAGCATTTATTTTTAACCATGTGTGTTTGCCAATGTGTTGTATCAGGTCCTGGCATCATGGGTAGATATGAATTTGACAAACAGTGCATGTTTGGCAATGAAATTAATCGGACAGAATATCATGTGATCTTTCTTAACGATTGGTGCAATTACAAAACACCAAAAATCGAGTACTATGTCTACAAGATGACAAGTTCATCTACCAATGATAACAGATGCAAAATGGTGAGATGATATTTACTAACATATGCAGAAGCTTAATTGCAAGTATATTAATTGTTGAATTTTTTGTATTCTTTGTAGGAATTTGGAGCTGCATTCACTCGTAGGTACTTGAAGAAGTATCTTGATGAACCAATTGATGTTAACGTTGAGCACATGGAAAGCAATAGAAAAACCTGCGTTAGGATGAAGATGGGTGTGTCAAACAGAGCTATCATGACAAGTGGATGGTACCATGTTGTGCAGCTGTACAGAATAAGGATGGGAGACATTATCCTTTTTAGCTTTTGGATCAATGCAAAAGGAAAGCTACTTCTGATGGTAGAGTTTCTATCAGAATGTTGCTTCTTAGCATGAAGATAGTGCTGATGGATGACAACATCTTTTGGTAAGTATGGTTGGTAATTATGCATGGATGTGGATGCTAAGAATGTTTTTTAGACTGAAGGTTGTTATGGACTTCTAGGTTATTTTGGATGTGGATGGTAAGAATGTTGTTTAGACTGAAGGTTCTTATGGACTACTGGGTTATTTTGGATGTGGATGCATATGGACTGCTAATTGTTATTATGAACTGTTAAGTATTATGGATGTGGATGTTCATGCACTAAATGCACTTTGGGATGTTATTTGAAAACTGTCTGCAATGTTTGCTGTAAAGTATTGTTGTGATAGTTCACTTGATGGAAATTCCTCCAAAGGTACTATATTTTAGGGGCACTTGGCAAAATGCCTCTAAAGGTAGTATCTTTATGGGCACTTGGCAAAATGCCTCTAAAGGTAGTACCTTTAGGGGCACTTTGATGGAAATGCCTCTAAAGGAAGTACCTTTAGGGGCACTTGGCAAAATGCCTCTAAAGGTTGTATCTTTAGGGGCACTTTGATGGAAATGCCGCAAAAGATAGTATATTTAGGGGCACTTTGACCAAATGCCCCTAATTGACACATTTAGGAGCATTTTGAAAAGTGCCCTAGCCAAAGTGCCCCTAAAGGCATACTGTGTACTAGTGACGGCCAACTGCACGCATGTATTACGGGATGAGTTAAGGCTAGATGGAATCGTCGTCGGAATCTGACACGAACTGATTTCAACATGGATTTTGAACTTGGAACCATCGCGTTCCAAACTATACTCGGACTAATTGACAACATGGGAGTGTCAGGATCCTAATTGGATCTGGCAGGTTAGGATCAAGAAGAACATCTAACTAAGAGGAAATTGGAGATAAACTGGGTAAATTGCTAGAATAGAAACTAAGATAAAAAATCACTACGGGAAAAATGCCGCTGCCGTGTGCCAAATTGACTGGAACAAACTTTGCCGTGTGCAACCTAGAAAGTACACGGCAAAGTATGCGAACACAACAAATTTCTGAAAAGGAACACGGCAAATATATATACACGGCAAAGAACCACAAAGGAACACGGCAAAGAAAACACTCGGCAAAGTCGACAGTGGCACACGGCATAGGTGTCATCACGGCAACGGCTGGGACCCGTGACCCCACAGGTCCACTTCACGGGAAGGAGATAACGGCTGCAGGCGGTGGCCTCTTTGCCGTGTGCCCTCGCCAGCCCTTTGCCTTGTGTATTCCACAGTATACATGGCAAGGGGCCTTTGCCGTGTGTATTCCGCGGTATACACGGCAAAGTCCTTTTTTTCTTTTTTCCCTTTTATCACATTACTCTTAGAAAAATCATAAGAAAATCATTCTAATTCAGAAAAATAGAAATAATATATCAAAATTTGCATAAAAATAAGATATATCTATCTACACTCAAATATTAGATATTTATGTTGAATATGAATCTTCATGCTCGCCATTTTGACCATAGTTTAAAACATGCATAAACAATTCAAAAATGATCGAAACAATGTGAAACCTTCGTGTGGAGTCATATTATATGACATAGTTGGGATAAAAAATATCAAACTTGGTATATTGATTATGTCTCAAAAAACCTTCACAAAATGACCTATGTCATTCGAGGATTCCTGGCTTTCGGTTAAAATGACCAATGTTATGGCCGGAATCGCGACATAGTTTGTGACAATGTGCCCATATTGTGCATGCATGTGCATCATGGGATGGCGAACAATGTTGCAGGAGGAAGTTTTCCTTTTCGTCGCACAAAAAAAACCATTTTCTATTTTCGAAGCGCAAAAATCGGGGCGTTTTATGACGCAACACCAAATGGTGAATACAAAAATTCTACCACCTATTTTTCAAAAATACTAGACCATCATACATGGAAATATCCCAACTAGGTATTTGTAAACCTTTCCATCCACCCCTAGTGAAAAAGACAAATTTTTGCTGAATCAGTAGGAAGTGGGTCAGATATGAACTACATGATCTGATGCTCATGATTTTTTACAAAAAATCATTTTAGGTTCACAATATGATGTTTCTTCATAGATCAAATGCAAGTTTAACAAGACTCAGCCCCGAGCTAAGAATCTGCATGCTCGTCATTCGATTAGGGTTTGACCATAGTTTCAAATGACCATAACTAAATCAAGAAAATAAAAAAATGCTAGACCATCGTGTGGAGTCATATTATGTGACATAGTTGGAAGGAAAAATGTGAAACTTGGTATATTGATTATGTCTTAAAAAAACCTTCACAAAATGACCTATCTCAATCGAGGTTTCCTGGCTTTCGATTTAAATGACCAATGTTATAACCAGAATCACGACATACTTTGTGATAATGTGCCCATATTATGCATGCATGTGCATCATGGCATGGCGAACAATGTTGCAGGAGGAAGTTTTCCTTTTCGCCGCACGGAAAAACCATTTTCTATTTTCGGAGCGCAAAATTCGGGGCGTTTTGTGAAGCAACACCAAATGTTCAATTCAAAAATGCTACCACCCAATTTTTCAAAAATATTAGACCACCATACATAATGTCCAAACTGGATATTTGTAAACCTTTTTGTCCACTCCTGGTGAAAAAGACAAATTTCTGCCGAATCAGTAGTAAGTGGGTCAGATATGAACTGCAAATACATGATCTGATGCTTATGATTTTTTACAAAAATAATTTTTAAGTTCACAGTGTGATGTTTATTTAGAGATCCAATGCAATTTTAGCGAGACTCAGCCCCGAGCTAAAAATCTTCATGCCCGTCGTTCGATTAGGGTTTGACGATAGTTTCAAATGACCATAATTAAATCAAAAAAATCAAAGAAATGCAAGACTTTTGCGTGGAATCATATTATGTGACATAGTTGGGAGGAAAAATACGAAACTTAGTATATTGATTATGTCTCAAAAAAACCTTCACAAATTGACTTATCCTATTCGAGGTTTCCTGGCTTTTGGTTCAAATGACCAATGTTATGGCCAGAATCGCGACATAGTTTGTGATAATATGCCCATATTGGGCATGCATGTGAATCATGGTATGGTGAACAATGTTGTAGGAGGAAGTTTTCCTTTTTGTCGCACAGAAAAGCCATTTTCTATTTTCGGAGCGCAAAAATCGGGACATTTTGTGAAGCAACACCAACTATTCAATTCAAAAATGCTAACACCCCATTTTTCAAAAATACTAGACCACCATACATGGACAATGTCCCTACCGGGTATTCGTAAACATTTCGGTCCACTCCTGGTAAAAAAGACAAATTTCTGCCGAATCGGTAGGAAGTGGGTCAGATATGAACTCTAGGTACATGATATGATGCTCATTATTTCTTACAAAAATTATTTTTAGGTTCACAATATGATGTTACTTCATAGATCTAATGCAAGTTTGGCGAGGCTCAGCCCCGAGCTAAGAATCTTCATCCCCGCCGTTCGATTAGGGTTTGACGATAGTTTCAAATGACCATAACAAAATCAAACAAATGCAAGACCTTCGCGTGGAGTCATATTATGTGACATAGTTGGGAGGAAAAATATCAAACTTGATATATTAATTATGTCTCCAAAAACCTTCACAAAACGACATATCTCATTCGAGGTTTCCTCGCTTTCGGTTCAAAGACCAATGTTATGGCCAGAATCGCAATATAGTTTGTGATAATGTGCCCATATTGTGCATGCATGTGCATCATGGGATGGCGAACAATGTTGCAGGAGGAAGTTTTCTTTTTCGTCGCACGGAAAAGCCATTTTCAATTTTCAGAGCACAACGGACATTTTGCGAAGCAACACCAAATGTTCAATTAAAAAATGCTACCATCCCATTTTAAAAAAAATACTACACCACCTTAAATGAACAATATCCTAACCGGGGATTTTAAAACCTTTTCGTCCACCCCTGGTGAAAAAGACAAATTTCTGTCGAATCAGGAAGTGGGTCAGATATGAACAGCAGGTACATGATCTGATGCTCATGATTTTTTACAAAAAAAAATTTAGGTTCACAATATGATATTTCTTCAGAGATCCAATGCAAGTTCAGCGAGGCTCAACCCCGAGCTAAGAATCTTCATGCCCGCCATTTTGACCATAGTTTGAAAGAGGCATAAGAAATTCAAAAAAGATCAAAACAATGTGACAAGGTTCATCAATCATTTTTAGGTTCACAAGATTATATGGATGTCATATTTGGATTCCTCTCATTTTTTTAATCGATTTAGATATTTAATTTGTCGAATTCCGATTTACAGATTTAAATATATGAATTATTCCATATTAAATAGAAAAGGACGAAAAATGATTTTGTTTTTTATTTAGATTCAAGATTATTATTACTTATTCATTGTTGTCTACTTAAATAATTGTTTGGAATCTAAAATTGAGATGTGTGACATCATTGTCAAAGAGTTAATAGGATTGATATGAAGTATTATCGACAAGGTATGACTTCTTTCTCGAAAGCTCATTCGAAAGGAACGAAGAAGTTAAGCGTGCTAGGGCTAGAGTAGTGTTAGGATGGGTGACCGAAAGAGAAGGTTGATCATAAGTGTAATTTAACCTAATATTAAGCATACTTAGGGTTAAAAGTATCCCATATGAGATTAACAAGTAAAAATATTCAAAAAAGTTTGAAAAAACAATTGATTTTTTTTTTCATTTTTTTTGAAAAGGCGGCTTTTTGCTCTGTACGAGACACACGGCAAAGATAACACCCTTTGTCGTATTGGGTTTATAGACGACACACGGTAAAAAATAGACACCGTCATCTCCAAGAAAACCGTCATCTCACTTTACTTTGTCGTGTCTACGTGTAAGACACATGGCAAAGGCTTTGTCATGTCTTATTTAGAAAACACAAGGCAAAGGATCTTTGCCGTGACGAACGTTGCCGTGTGGCATTACTAGCTATAAGGGTAGTATTCGTATTTCGTTGTGATGTCATCCTGTAGCTGGCCGCACTCCATATAAGGCTACCCTTGTATTCTGTGATATCAATCAAGAAATCAAAACCCTAAATTTATCTTGTCCTTATTTCCTTGTTCTTCAATTACTGTAACTTTATCTTAGTTTCTATTCCAGCAATTTACCCGGTTTATATCCAATTTCCTCTTAGTTATATGTTCTTCTTGATCCTAACCTGTCAGATCCAATCGGGATCCTAACAGGGAGGCCCAAAGATAACCCAAGCCCATCACACACCGCAAAGCCTAATTCCGCCTCGACAGCCCATGTGCTGAAGCCTGCACTTCTACACCGCTACAGTAGTAGTACAGACAACGGCACGCTCACATCGGCGGCGCCTAGATCAGCGGTGGCCGACGCACCCCGCCGTGGTTGAACCCAGAGGTAACTCTAAATCCACATATTCCGCTCCGGAAGATTCATGATGGTTTGGTCTGGCAGGTTGATTTAGCGTCGTCTTCTAAGGTTAATGTTGCAGCTTCATTTGCTATCTAGGGTTTGATTTTGTTCCAGATTAATGGGCGGAATAGATGGATTGTTACTATTCTTTGGATAAGTCAAAGGAAATAACAATTAATAATAGACATAAAAGGAGAAACCATATTCATGATTATCTCTTAGACAGGCAATTGTGCTAGTATATGTGTACTTTCTTGGGGTGCAGAGGATCAAAGGAGGAAGGAGAAAAAATAATTCCGTTTCATCAAGTTATTACTCCCTCCGATCCAAATTAATGGACTCGGATTTGTCTAGATTTGTGCTATTAATTTGGATCGGATGGAGTAGCACAAAAGAACGATTATAAAATGTCCAACATGGAGAATTAGAACTAATACTACTCCATTTTTTACCGAGTCAAGCTTTGACCAATAACTTATCTGATAATATGTTTGCACAAATTGAAAATATTAGATTGAAACTTTTTTTTTAAAAAACTGAAGATTAAACACTTTCTTATGATTGTGATTCTACACCCATTAGAAAAAAGGAGAAGTATAATGATAAATTAATGTCAAGTTTCAAACGTGGACAGTGAAAATAGGCTCCACACTTAGAAACAGAGGGTGTACTTCCAGGAACTCTGTGATTCAGTTTGCAATCATACCATATGTCTCCCTGTTAAGAGTTGCGTGTTTCTAATTTTTTTGGCAGGCCCTTGTCAGTAACATGGCAAAGTACCGGCGATCATGGTCGGATATACCATCGGAGCTTGCTGGCCTGGTCCTCCTCCGCCTTCCTGCCCACTCTGACCGCATCCGTTTCGCAGCTGTATGCCGCCACTGGTGCGTCTCCGCCAGGCAGCAGAGCCTGCCCCCACCTTTGCCGTGGTTCATACTCCCCGGTGGAACCTTCTTTAGCTTGCCCCACAGTGAATCCTTCCACGTCCCCAACGGTGCCGAATTCCACAGTTCCTGCGGTGAGTGGCTTGTCTTCTCACATGACGAGACCTGCTCCCTCGTAAACACATTCTCCAAGGCCACCTTGAAACTTCCTGACCTAGACATCTTCGACCGCATCAACGAGCCTCACGAAATTATCAACGGTCATGATATAGCCTACACATTGCTGGAAGATGTAAATGTAACCATGTCAATACACAAGGTAATCATGTGCTTGGAGCTCCTTGTTGCTGCCATCGTTGATGTGGGGGATCTCGAAACTCTCGCATTGTGCCGACCGGGAGGTGATCAATGGTTTGTAAGTCCGCTTGGCTACGACAGGTCCCTTGACGTAATTTTCCATGAAGGCAAGTTATACATGGTTGATGGATGGAGGAACCTTTACATTATCGATGTCGAAGAGGACGGTGACAGCAGCAGCTTATTCATTTCTCGGATCGAGTGCATCATCGAGGGTCCTCCCTGGCCATTCAGGCTGTTCTCAGGTGGCCTCCTCATATTCGACACATACCTGATTGAATCTCGTGGTGCCCTGCTGCTGATCCGTGTTTAACAATCTACGGCAAGCCGCCTGTGGAGAACCACTCAGCGTTCGAGACCAGAGCGGTAGGGTTCGAATTCGAGGTGTGTGAGGCGAACTTTCAGTCATTACAGTGGGTAGAGAAGACGAGCCTGGTGGATGACCAGGTGTTGTTTCTTGGGCCAAGATGTTCCAAGTCCATCTGTGCGTCTCAGTACAATCTGAAGGGGAATTGCATCTTCTTCCTGGATAATGATAATTGTGGATGGTACTGGGAGCATGCGCCGAGCTCCTATGCGATATACGACATGAGCGATGGGTCGGTGCGCTCACCTCTTCCCTTAGGATCGTGCAAGGGCGAGGAAGCGCCAGCGACATGGCATTTCCCTCTGGGCTGATATGAATCGGTTCCTGTCATATGCAGCTCCAGAATCGGTTCCTATCAACCACATATGTTCCCCATGCTGTGTTCTAAGATTGTCATTTTGATTCAGAATATTGTGTTCTGTAAAGTTGTGACAGCATCCACTAGAAAATTTCGTTTGTTCTTGTTGACTAAACAAAGTATAACCCTTTTGAACTGCACAATTGTGATCTAGACTCCACCAGTGGACTAGGTAGCATTGATGATTTCGGTGATTTGGGATTTTGGGAGAATCATGAATCATGACAAATGTTACTTTTTTGTTGGGAGGAACCATCTCAATTTGCTTGGTCACAGAACATACAAGACAATACTACTTGCAATAAAGCACTGATCATACAGGGAAGCTATATGCAATTGCGACCACCTGATGCAAAATCATGCAGATTAACGTAAGCTCTTGACAACGAAGAAGAAACAACTAAACCAATCAGCATAAAAAATGCAAGACAAAGAACAGATACTACATCATAATGCAGTGCCTCTGCAAGCCTATGCATATTTACAATCACCTGTACGTCTATACTAAATTACCTAAAACTAATGATAAAACTTAAAATTCTTGAGCTGTTCCAGTAAGTTCAGAACTGAAACAATGACGCTGTCCTGACTTCCTCTCTAAGTTTGAGCTCCTCCCACTCCTCCGCCCATAAGGTGTAGCTTGACTGCGGCGCGAGGACGTCGATGGACACCTCCTTGCTCTTCACCAGCTCACCAGAGTAGCGCTCGAACTCTCTCAGGCTCCCCAGCTTCATCGCCAGCGACGCCACGTCTTGCTCAGCCTTGGCCCTCTCCGTCAGCTCACGTGCCTCCTCCACTCTCGCCCAAAAGCATGGATCCTGCGTCAGACCCGCGTACTTGCTCCTCAACCTGTTTGCTGTGGTCGAGGTGTCGCCCATTCCACTGAAGGCGCCCCTCTGCATCCACCACTTGTCAAACAATTCATACCTGCGGAGTGTACATGAACTCTGTGTGAACTCACGGATCAAGTATCAACAATGATGGTGATGCTGCTCTTACCTTCTCTCACGGCCATGACTGATGTAGCTACCTCTTGTCCTGTGGAGATTGTTCCGGTGGTAGTCAGCAATGTCAAGGGGCTCGACAAGCAGCTGGTAGAAGCGGGCAGCATTAACCCACTTGGCACGACGGTGGAAGTCGTGGGGGAGCTGGCTGTTGTCAAGCATGGAGAGCACGCCATCCCAGAACTGTGCCAGCTTGTGGCGGCACATGTTGGCCTTATTGTACTTCCTGGGTGATCTCTGCTGCTTGAACGCGTCATAGTACCCCGTGTCGGCATCAAACGACGCCTTGTACCATTCGATCTGCGCCCGGCTCGGCGTGATCTTACCCAGCCGCGTTGCAAGCCCCGCACAGTTCAGGCTTGGGCTGCGCCCAGCCCGCTTCGATGCCTTCAGCCAGTGCCGCGCCGTGGTGCCCTCCGTTGCCTCACCATCAATGCCAGAAGCCTCAAGCGCGAGGGAGATGCCAGCGTCGTAGTTGGAGTTGAACACCGTCACTGGTGCGTCGACAGTGTGCGGACGCCGCTTGAAGAGCAACTGCTGCGGCATTTTAAGCACGAGGTCACCATAGCAGGAGTGTGCGGCCTCCAGGGACGCCGCGCTGCCTGGCACGCACCTGGCAGCAAATGTGGCATAGAGCATCTGGACTGCTGCAGTCAGGCTGTCAACACATGCTGCGCCGTCTGGCGAGCACAGCACATAGGTCCCGAACGGTCGGTAAGGGCTCCCACCACGCATCTCTGGAGCTGCGAGCTTCTGCTCCATGGCCACCGAGCGGATGTGTGCCTGTATCAGTTGCCGCAGCGCCTCCTGCTCGGATTCCGCCACACACACTGACACCATGCACGCATGGCGAGTGCACCCCAGCCGTTGCTGCAGCTGCATCCCGACGATGATGCGTACAGGGACAGCGTCGAGGGGGCAGAAGAGGAGCCTCGGGACAACATCGTGCTGCGAGACGACATGGCAGAAGCTGCCGCCCCACCGCTCACGAAGGATAGCCCGGGACAGAGCCTCGTTGCCAAGCAGCGGGCTCCCAAATGTGACACAGAGGACAGGAGGAACTGGGGCGGATGCTGAACTTGACGATGAGATGCAGAGGTAGTGCAGCGCGGCAAGAGCAGCGATGGCGCCACCGAGAGAGTGGCCCGTGAACACCACCTCCTTGCCCCTTATCTGATTTAGCAGCATCTGCATTGTTATTAACCCATTGTGATGAGTCAGAGGCTGTTTTGGTACTGCTAAAGCATTAGAACGATGAATTGGAACAAAAATCTTCAGTGCAGAACTGCAGAGAGCAAGAGGTATACTACTTCCCAGGAGACAGACAAAGAGAGTATGAACATCAAGATCATAAGTAAGAATCAGCCCACAATTTTCGTTTGGAATGAGATACTAACTAGAAGAGAGTACAGCACCAGACGAATAGGTGAGGGTCTCTTAAACGTTACTGAATTTTATCAAGAAATAATGGAACCTCTATTCCTCAAGTTATGTGATGAGAGCAAGTACAGTCATATGCCTCACGATCAAGTAAAAATTTTGGGTACTATCTAGTAATTATAACCTAGTGGGGGGGAAGTAGTTGGATCTGAAGAGCATGTCCCGCAAAAACAGCCTGTATTCTGGATGACTGCAAATAATGTATTCCTCATCTGACATCCCAGATTATACATACCCCATCAATGAACAGTTTAATTCTCTGCATTTGACGTGTATGAAACATCCTGGATTCCCATTTCTCACAGATAATTTCCCAAGTGCGCAAGATGCAGCACTCAGAATGGGGGTTCCCTTCTTGAGGGAATTCAAAACTGTTCAATCACTTCATGTGAAACTGCTACATAATAATTCCCATAAATTACTGTGTTCTTTTTTTGAGGATGAAATTCCTTCCTTCGAAGGTTCCAAATGAGGCGGTAAACTGGTAAAGTATATTGGCATGCCAATTTCAATCATGAACTGCACTACAGTGTAGTGTACGTGCTTTATTGTCATCTGTTACCCGTGGGCCACACAAAATTCCTCGATTGCAGGTCACAACAAAAGAGCAACAGCGCACAAAAAAAAACTTGTTGGGATGCTGTGCGCTGTGCCATTTGTGCGGTACTTTTTGTTCACACTGACATGAAATGGACAGGTGCACAGCATCTTAAAGGTGGCCGCCAAGTTTGATAGAGATTGCAGCTTTGAGATAAACTCATTCATGCAGACTCTCCATGTCAAAGGCACCAAACAAACCATAAAAAAAATCACACAGAAGAACAAGATAAGCACTAAACTGGTCTACCACAACACAAATTTAACTTCAGACCGCAATACAAGAAACAAGAAAAAAAAAGGTGTAATTTGCTAAATAAGTAACTAAAATGAAATAGAAGGATAGACAAGGGTAAGGTCAATGGCACTACTCGTAAGCAACCTATAGAGTGGGATTTTCTCCCCTTAAAATCAAAGGCTACATTCTTGCTTCTATCCCACAATGTCACTAGATATTTTGGCCCAATTCAAGCTGTCAATTTATTGGCCAGTGAAATATCGAATAATTGACACTGTTAATCAACCACATCTCTCATCTGCTCAAGTCTGAACACAAAGGACATACCAACCAACTAAAGACAGGGACATCAACATCACCATAACTTGGCCCAAACAACCGGAAAGAAAGAATATCAGATCATCACATGCTTAATAAAAACATCACAAGAAAAAAAATCATTAAGCAGAGATAAGCACGAGGTTAATGCTGATTGCCGGGATATTTCAGCTAATCGAGCTGCCAATTTACCTGGAACTCGGGGGAGCCGCACAGTTTCACGAAGCACCGCAGCGCGAGCGCCTGGACGGCGACCGGATCCCCCGCGCCGGCGGCGGCATCCGGCTCGGCGGCGGCCAGCTGCGGGAAGACCCTTGCCCCAGCCGCGTCGCCGCGGAGCTCGACCGGCGCGAAGACGTCCGCGCCGCTCGCCACCGCCGCGGCGCCCGCCACCGACAGCGCTGCCTGCACCCCGGAGAAGGCCACGTAGACCGTGCCCCCGTCAACACCGCCGCCGCTGTGCGCGAACCCGGGGGAAGCGACGCCCATCGCGGCGGCGGCCGCGCACCGGTCCCACGCGCGCGCCAGCAGCGGCGAGGAGGCCAGCAGCGCGCCGAGGACATGGCTGGTCTCGAACCTTCAAAGGGCAGCAGACGCATTATCAGCTCCTCTGTCTCTCCCTCCCAGATTCCACTCTCTCTTTTTCCCCCCAAATTGGACGCGATCGAGACGAAGCTTTAAAGCGAGAAAACTTTTGTGCACGGTGCGCGCCAGCAAGTAGTTATATATGATTAGAGGGGAGAAAAGTGGTGGAAGAAAATCGGAGGAACTTACATGGAATTTTCCTCCGCGTCCTCCATGGCTGACGAACGAGCTTCCGGGAAACGGGGTCGGGACTCGGGAGAGAGCGAGAGAGGGAGGAAGGAGGGTTCGAGGGTTAAGAGGGATGATGAAGTGGTCAAGTTTACTTTTGTGGCCTTTGTTCTGCTCTCAGCTCTCCTGGTGTGGTGGGGGCAAGGTGTTGCAATTTTTATCTGTCTTCACTCTCGTCGATTGTTTTCTGGATTTTGCATTTAAAGGCTTCAAGAATTTAGCTCTCTAATAACATTCCTCTTGGACTCATGACACTGAGCGGTAGGGTCAAAGTCCAAGTAGATTGGCATCAATGTTTAAGTGAATTCTTAGTACTTCTTCCACTCTAAAATGTTTAAGTGAATTCTTAGTACTTCTTCCACTTTATGCCTCTCCCCCCCCCCCCCCCCCCCCCCCCTAGAAATTTTGTCCGTGAATTTGGATATTTAAATCTTCCTCTACAGTACGCAGAAAATTGCTTACAACATATTGTGCACTTCTATGATGTGTGGGCCTTCGTAATACTATATGTTCAAGTGATTTTTTTTGCTACAAGATCAACTCTTATGTTTGTGTGATGGACCAATTTGACGAATGTTTGTTCGTTAATTTGTTGATGTTTGCATGTACAATTTTCTCGCTCGATATTGTCGTACATGAGGCTCCATTGATACCTGGAATCCGGTTGATTCTCACTCGATTGCACCTCATGGATACTCTCATCGGTGGGTATTCGAGTCGTGGGTCGGGTTTGGTAGAGTCATACTTGTTCGAACCCTACCCATGCCACCCTTACTAGGGCCTTCTTAGGTGAAAGGATTTCCATGTCCTATATGAATTTTCTAGTCATTATGTACACTATATTTCATCAAAAATTTGCATGCACACAAACCTCTTGAAAAAAGATAATTTGTTTTTTCTATGGTTCATCAAACATATTTTTATTTGCACGAGCATCAAACCTACTTTGGTACAAACACACAATCGTGTAGGATTCTAGTAGACATGATACTTATGTTTCTACTTTTATGGTTTTGGGATCCGGCCATCCAACATCATATAATGGACAGAGGGATCCTAAACGTATACATGTGCTAGTTTTGGGCCTTTTAGTGAAACTCCTTCAGTTGCAGTTGTAAAGGTATATTACTATTTAATAATGTGTGGTCAAATCATCACATGCACTCCATGCCTCTGTGTATCTTAAGCATTTCTTTGTTAGAATGACAAGGACTGGATTCTAGCATAGGTAGATCACTAATCTTTCAGAAGAGGGTAGGTCACTAAAATAAGCTTGCTCCTAGTGTGAGCTCACATGCTTAATGTAGTGACGCATCACCGAAGTACGTGATCCATCGCTAATTAACTAATAAACAATTAGCAACCGCGTTGTTGTTTCGTTGCTCAATTTTATACTATCTTAACGTAGTTGTCCACTGGAATTGAATTGTGTATATAGATTTTCTTTGAAAACACATAATACATAGATAATACACACATGATATCATCACCTGTTAATACACACGGCACCTATTGAACACCTAAATCGCGTAGCTTCAAGATTGACAATGTTACTATATACGTCTTGCTACCTCGGTGTCGATGGGAACATCAACTTCGCCATAGAGTCAAATCTAGAGTTTGATCCCTGCGCGGGTTAGCGGTACAACGAGACTCCAAAGCTTCCAACCACATATTGGTACTACAAAGGTGTATAAATATGTACTAGACCTATATTCTAGATATTCATAAGCGATTGCTATGGAGTAGTTAGGAGGATGACCATATTCACTAACATTGAACAGGGTATTGCTATCGACCTATCTTTTGTCTGACATCACTTTTTTTTTCTCGTCCATCCGTCACCTAAAGCTAGACGAACACATTGTATATACCGGTTTCCACCAACTGACAGCTTTTGAACACCATTAAAAGTAGGCATAGAAGAATAAATGACCTGGTTTTCTCTTTTCTACTCGTTAGTGTTTTCTTTAACGATGGTCGATGCATATGAAACGATACACATAGCTTCTTATTACTTCATTAAATATTCAGTTTACTGCTAACATCACAAGCTTGCATATATTCTTCATCGTTTCCCTTTTTTTATCTATACTATATGTACGTATATCATTTCTTTAATTGCATAGATTCATTTTTTGGCAATTGGTTGGAGTAACTCCACCTTCTGGATCACACTGCGACTGATGTAGTACCAGGCGAATAGTGATGTAATTAAAGAGCCAAGAGGACACACATATTTAATTTGTGGACAGGTTGCTGCATCGAATGGTATTTAATTTGTGGACCATGATGATAACAACTTCCCTGTCATCTTATTTTCTTGTTTCTTGCTCCTTTTTCAGGGCGTGGATATATATGAAGCAGAAAAAAAAAGAATTGCTTCCATCATGCGACTGCACCATCGTCATCAAGAGTGTGGGCATAACCTTATCATGTCAAGTGTGAGTCAGAATCCTATGGTTCTTCACCCTCTTTCATTACTGCCTTGAAACATTGGGTGCGGTCGTGTTTGCGTGTATTAGAGTGATTATAAATCTAAGGAAACTAGAGGATAATATAAATTCCCAGCTGAGTTCAGTTGAAGGTTGACTGGAAGTCGTAGTAGGAGAATTTCAAAGCCTCTGACCGTATGTGGTCATGGTCTTCGTTCAGCGGGTAGTGATGTGCCTGACGGGCCCCCATCCTCAATGACGAAGACCCTAAGATCGATCGGCCTCAAAAGTTGACGTCAAACCGTGGAAAATTCAAACCAAACCAAGGGCACACACGATCAGTTCGTTATTCATGATGAAGGTCAGTTCTCTAAGCCAACGACGACTCAGATCGATCGAAGGGTATACAGTATACAGAACAAGTATGGTTGTCAGGTAGGGGTGTTTGTGGCAAGAGGTTAACAAAAGTGTATGTATAGTAAAGGCCAGTGGTGATGATGGGTCTCAGTCTCAGATGCTCCTCCTATAAACTAGTGGTCGTGTGCCCCGACGCCAGGACACGATCGATCGATGGAGCCGGTCTCGGTCCAAGTCCACTGCAGATTCTTCTTCGTTGTGAGTCTTTGTATCGTAGCTAAAACGCCACACATCCACATATCATATATTGTGGACGCCGTAAATTCCCTGTGTGCAAAGGTAATCCTTCCGCCACTATATATCTGTCAGAGATGAGTGCCGTCCAAGAGGAACGCATGACACGCGACACGGAGAGCACCGATCCCATCTTCTAGATACATACTACTACTACTATATGAGAATAACAAACTTGGATCGGGTGACATCTGACCGTTGATTTGATGGAATGTATCTCTCGTCATCTGTGACGTCACACGCATGGTCGAGGGAGTGAGATCAGCTCTGCGTCTGCGTCGGGACAGCGACGCTGGGGAAAAGGAAAGAGGAGCCGCCGCCCACGCGAAGGGAACGCGTGAAAGGTAAGAAAATTATATACTGCGCTACTCTAGGCACATGTCCACGCCGGCCGGGAAGATCCAAGCAGAAAAGACAGCATAACGGATTGTACGTTGCATTGTATAAAAGCCACAAGCACATCAGCAAAATCATGCAAGCGTCACTCACTCGCTCGCTCGTACCAACTACTAGTACAATATACTTGCCTGCCACTTGCGATATACATAATGTGCTATGTGAAATGTCAAACGAGGAAAGAAACAAGAAGAATTCTCCCTAGATTGGTCCGGCACGCAGATCACTGGTTATCAGTACTAGTAATGCTGACGACGAATCTATCTGTCATGCAAAGTATGAACTATTGATGTGGCGGAAACGATAAGCCTTTGGGGTCTCGTGTTACGTGTTTATATAGGGTAGAAACAGCCTCTATCATGGCATGTACATAGAGATATACGTATACAGGAGTGATGTACTACACCATATCCATACGTATAGAAGCTTTGTCTAACAGCCCCCTTAATCTAAACTTCTCTGAAGACTTAGATTACGTCTAAACTCTTGAAGATTTACAACTGGAAGTGCTTTAGTAAAACCATCAGCTATTTGATCTTTACTAGATATGAACTTGATCTCAAGTTGTTTGCTAGCCACTCTTTCACGTACAAAATGAAAGTCGATCTCAATGTGTTTTGTGCGAGCATGAAAGACTAGATTTGCAGATAAATAGGTAGCACCTAGGTTGTCACACCATAGACATGGTCTTTCATGTAGTTTGACACCAAGTTCTTTGAGAAGAGCTTCAACCCAAATAAGTTCAGTTGTAGCATTAGCAAGAGCCTTGTATTCAGCTTCAGTACTAGACCGAGAAACTGTGGGCTGCTTGCGAGAACTCCATGAGACCAAGTTTGGTCCAACAAATATTGCAAAACCTCTTGTAGAACGTCTATCATCTAAACAGCCAGCCCAGTCTGCATCTGAAAAAGCACTTAACAGGGTGGAAGAGGATTTCTGAAAGGTAATACCAAGATTAATAGTGTCACAGACATAGCGTAAGATGCGTTTGACTGCAGTCCAATGAGCAGTGGTAGGTGCATGGAGATACTGGCAGACCTTGTTTACTCAAAAAGACAGATCAGGCCGAGTCAGGGTGAGATACTGAAGGGCCCCCACAATACCGCGATACCGTGTGCTGTCTTCTGTGCTAAGCGGCTCCCCCTCAGTCAGTGACAACTTGTCCACCGAGGACAGGGGTGTAGGCGTGGCCTTGCATCCAGTCATGCCGACTTTGTCAAGGAGATCAGAGGCATATTTTTTGAGTGAGAATAATACCATCAGGAATTTTCTTGACCTCAATACCTAGAAAGAAGTGCAAATCACCAAGATCCTTAATGGCAAAGGGAACATTGAGATCCTTGAGTAATGCTGAAATAGCATGATCTGAAGAACTTGTAACAATGATATCATCAACATAAATGAGAACATACATAGTGACACCTGTCTTGTGATAAAGAAACAGAGAGGTGTCAGCCTGTGAGGAAATAAAACCAAGTGCATGAAGCTTGGAACTGAGACGAGAGAACCAAGCACAGGGAGCTTGCTTGAGACCATATAAAGCTTTGTCAAGTTTGCAAAAATGATGTGGAGCATCAGGATCCTCAAAACCTAGGGGTTGGCGCATGTAAACTTCCTCCTCCAGAACACCATGTAAAAACACGTTCTTTACATCTAGCTGCCGAAGACTCCAACCTCGAGACACAGATACTGCTAGAACAGTTCTAATAGTAGCAGCTTTAACAACTGGACTGAAAGTATCCTCATAGTCAATACCATACCTTTGCTTGAATCCTTTTGCAACAAGACGAGCCTTGAACCTGTCAATTGTACCATCAGCTCGCTTCTTGATACGATATACCCATTTGTAGTCAATCAAATTCTTGTTGGAACTAGGAGGAACAAGATGCCAGGTTTGGTTGTGTTGGAGTGCTTTATATTCTTCTTCCATAGCACTTCTCCATTGAGGATGATCAAGAGCCTCAGAGAGAGTACGTGGTTCACCTGTGGACGTAAGAAGACCATAGCGTATAGTACCATCAGTACGAATCTTTGGTTGACGAATACCTTGTTGAAGACGAGTGTGAACAGTGGACGCAGGAGGTGCAACAGTTGCTGGTACCACAGGTGATCCATCAGGCGATGGAGAGGGCACGGAACCCATAGCAGATTCTGGCGGGACCGGGGGCAAATCGTTGTCGTCCACGTGCCCCGAGTCACCACGGACCGCGGTAGGCACCAGCGAGGAACTGGGCGACGACGCGCGGGTGTCCACCTGGGGCGCGACAGATGGCGACGCGGGAGGGGAGCCGGGCGGGGTCGGTGTGGCGCGCAGCGCGGGAGAAGACGGCGTTGTCTCTATGGCGCGGGATCTCGAGGGCGCGCGATCCGAGGTGGATGGCGTGCTCATGTTGTCATGTAGCGGCGATGTAGAGGAGTCAGCTGATCGCTCGGGTGACTCCATGTCATCATCATTTTCCATAGAAGTTTCAGCAGTGTACTCCGAGTCCATTGTAGAGGGAGCAGCTATTGTTGTTTCCTGGTCATGGTTAGTCACAATTGGTATAATAGGCAAAGGCATGTGGTCATTAGTTTGTGCATCCCCAATAGTAGATAAATCAGAGGGTGTATCATGTGGAAGTAAAAGAATGTCATGACGTAGACGACGACCTGCATTGGGATGAAGGTCGGCAAAGGGAAAACATTCTCATCAAAGACAACATCACGTGATACATAAACGCGGCCAGTGGAAACATCAAGACATTTGACCCCTTTATGAAGAGGACTATAGCCAAGAAACACACATCTGGTGGATCGAAAAGCTAGTTTGCGTTTGTTGTAGGGTCGAAGATTGGGCCAACATGCACAGCCAAAAATACAAAGGGACTCATAATTGGGTTTAGTATGCATAAGTCGTTCTACGGGAGTGTCAAACTTAATGACTTTGCTAGGTAGCAGATTTATGAGGAATGTAGCGGTGAGGAAAGCTTCATCCCAGAATTTTAGAGGCATAGATGCATTTGCAAGAAGGGAGAGGCCAACTTCAACTATGTGACGATGTTTCCGTTCAGCAGAACCATTTTGTTGATGAGCATGGGGACAGGACACATGATGAACAATCCCAACCTTTTGGAAGAAGCTATTGAGTTTTTCATATTCACCATCCCAGTCAGTTTGCATAGTTTTTATCTTTCTATCAAACTTGTGTTCTACAAACTGTTGGAAGTTAAGAAAGACTTGATAAACTTCAGAGCGTTCCTTAAGCAAATAGATCCAAGTAAACTTGCTAAAATCATCAATAAAGCTTACATAATATGCATGTTTGCCAACAGAGAGAGGAGCTGGACCCCAGACATCAGAAAACACTTGTTCCAAAGGAACAGTGGAAACACTGGTAGAAAGAGGATATGGCAACTAATGACTCTTTGCTAACTGACATGCATCACATACATATGGGTTTATTTCTGACGAGTACGAGAGTTCATTTTTTCTAATTATTTGCTGAACCACAAACGAAGAGGGGTGGCCTAGACGACGATGCCATGTGGAGGATGATGGCTTTATTGTGATGAAGGCTTCCTTGCATGACCCACTGGGAGTAGGAACTAGTGGGTAGAGACCACCATGACACGGACCCTTAAACAGAACCTCCCTGGTGGCCTGATCCTTAATCAAAAAGAAATAGGAGTGAAACTCAAGAAAGACACCGTTGTCAAGAGTGAGTTTATGAACAGATAATAAATTTTTGGAGGCAGTAGGAACATGCAAGATATCATTAAGATGCAAGGAACTATGTGGGGTATGCAAAACTGAATGACCAACATGAGAGATTTGCATACCATGACCATTTCCCGTGTGAACGTGATCATGGCCGGTGTACCTCTCATGGACAGAGAGCTTGCTCAGTTCTCCAGCGACATGATTTGTAGCTCCAGTGTCAGGATACCAGTTGGTGTCCACGCCATAGGAGGCAACATGGGCAGCCTTGTTCTTGCGATCTCCATCATCATCAGAGTCCCCCTTGTCCTTGTCTTGATACCTCCACCAGCAATCACTGGCAGGATGTTCGTGGATCTTGCAGATTTGACAGTGAACGTCAACGAAGCGAGTGGGGGCACGATCACGGCGGCGACCATCACGCCTGCCACCACCGTCCCGGCGGACACTGTCGTCTCTGCGGCGATAGTCATCGCGGCGGGGTTCATCGCGGCGACGCATGTAGCCGCCATCATCGCGGCGCTCATCACCAGGACCGCGCGGGGGACGGTCATCGTCGCGGGCGCGATAGCCGCGGTCGTCATCGCGGCGGTTGCCGCGGTCGTCATCACGGTGAGGTGCTCGATCATCACGTGGGCAAGGTGGAGGCTGCCGACGAGCAAGATTTGTCGTCGTGGTGAATACATCACCGGTGTCTTGTAACATAGTCTGACGGAGATCATGAGCAGAAATTTGATCAAAAAGGTCATCAAGTGTGGTATTAGGGTTCCCGTTGACGGTGGAAACGGCATCGTTGTAGGAGCCGTCGAGCCTGTTGAGGATGTAGCTGATCAGCTCGCTTTCATCGAGGGTTTTGCCTAGAGCCACCAGCTCCGAGGCAAACCCCTTCATCTTGGCGAAGTATTGGGCGGTGGTGAGGGAGTTCTTCTTTGTGTTGGTGAGGGCGCCCCGGATCGCATTGATCTTGGATGGGGACTGCGTGGAGAACATGCGGTTGATAGCCGCCCATACCGCTGCAGACGTGTCGAGGTTGAACACATGAGGCAGGAGCTCAGGCGAGAGGGAGTTCAGGAGGTAGCCCAGAACAGCCTTATCGCGAGCGACCCACGCAGCATAGGCGGGGTTCACCACCGTAGTCTTCTTCTGAGCTTCATCAGTGACGTCGACCACCTGAGACGGGGCCGCGTCGGTGCCATCCAGGAGTCCGAGCGCAAGGGCGCCGCAGATCGGAGGGAGAACTAGCGTCTTCCAAAACAGAAAGTTGGAGCGCGTGAGCTTCGTTGTTGGTGGAATGCCGAGTGCGCTGCCGATGGGGACCATCGATGCAGCGGCGGAAGAAGACGCGACGGCAGTGGAGAGAGCCATGGATGTTGTCGTGGCAGCGGCCGTAGATGAGACTAGGGCGGCGGCGGGTTTTGTTGTTGTGGCGACGGCCCTTAGATAGGACTAGGGCGGCGGCGATGCTTGTGTCGTGGCGTCGTGGCGGCGGCCGTAGATGGATCTAGGGCGGCGGCAGATGTTGTCGTGGCGGCTGCCGTGGATGAGGCTAGGGCGGCGGCGGAGTTGTGTCGTGGCCGGCGGCCGTAGATGAGGCTAGGGTGGCGGCGGAGTTGTGTCGTGGCGGCGGCCGAAGACGATGCTAGGGCGGCGGCGATGCTTGTGTCGTGGCGGCGGCCGAAGACGATGCTAGGGCGGCGGCTGGTGTTTTTGGTCGTGGAGTTTGAGGCGGCGGCAGAGGTGGAGCTGCAGCGGCGGCGGCGGATGTGGGAGCCTGGCGGCGGCTAGGGTTTAGGAGGAGATAGACTCTGATACCATATTGATATGGCGGAAAAGATAACCCTTTGGGGTCTCGTGTTACGTGTTTATATAGGATAGAAACAGCCTCTACCGTGGCATGTACATAGAGATATACGTATACAGGAGTGGTGTACTACACCATATCCATACGTATAGACGCTTCGTCTAACATTAACAGGTTCCGAAAAGTTGAGGATTTTCCCGCGGATTTGATTGGATTGGCTTGTCTTCATCTATCATGAAAAGCAGCAGCTTCGGTGTCAAAATACAGTGGAACCTCAAGAGTTCCATGTCTACAAGCCAGATACTCCACATGCAATTCCGATTTGGCAAGTGAGAGGCCATCATAGGCTTACTGTCTCGCTACTTGAATTTCTTTCTGCAGGTATTGTTTGGTAAAGGTTTCACTCACAAAATAGTGCATACTAGCAGGTAAGTATGAGATATGACAAGACATAACATAATGTGCTCAAACCTGTATTTTACTTCCAAGTTCAGACATATAATCATCTAGATCCAATTCTCTAAAGTGCATCCCCATTTCGCATTCAGATGTAATCTACTAGTACTAACATATTCCTGGAGTAATCTACTACTTAGTACAAAACAAATGGTTAATGGCTAGACCTATATATATCTAAGACTCCAGGGGAAGGCCAATCCATACCAAAGTGTAATGCCGCCTGGCTGCCCTCCAAGTCAAGCTTGTGTTAGATAGATACTTCCCTGTTGATGAGGAATCAAGAGGGCCATCTTGACAAGAAGCACGTTCTGACTATAAAGTAGTATCTGGGTGTTATACGGCTATTGATCTGCAGTGTTGAAGATCTCTTCAGATTCCATTGGAGATGACCAGTAATGGAGTAGGGCTTCCACTGTCAATCGTCGCGTGGCACTCAACATTGAGATGAAGAACCGGCACCCATCAATCTTGTACTCCTCGAGAGGATTTCTATGCCCAAAGCTCCGAACATTCACCTAGCAAAAAAGTTAGAAAATCCGAGAGTCAAGAGCAGAAAATTGGCAGTTTTGGAGAGGAGACTGCACATCTAAAGGGAAACACTGAAATTACCGCGGAACTAAGCTTGTTCATGTTAACCAAATGGTCCTTCCACAAAGTATCAAGTGTCTTCAGGAGTACTTCCCTCTTCAATTCAACAGACAGTCGCACGATTACATAACGAATATGCTTTGACTTGAGAAAAAGATAAATAAATGGTCATGACCAAACATATGAATTGTCAAGTAATGCCACCACCCATTATGCATGCATTCCCATGAGGCCACAATCAAGATCATTCATGTGCTAGTTTGACAAATTGTATAATTTCACGTGACACAATGTATCCGAACTTGAAAATGAGAACCAAGTAAACGCAGTGCAGATTGCAACATGACTTGCAAAGAACCCAAGAAAGAATATGACCTTGACCTCCACACACAACACATAGGTCTCAGTGGGGCTTTATCACCCGACAAAGACCACATAAACATATTCGTAAGAGAAGCAAACCTCAATTCCCCTAATGTAGGCATCATGATAACGGGACTCTTGCAGCACTTCCAGGTACGTAGCTATTAGAAAATCCCCAAGATATTTCCGAAGAAGATTTACAGTGTTTGTATATCTCCCTTTCCTGGATTTTTCATCACGTAGATGAAGCATGAGAGAAACAATAAATGCATTTAGATGAATGTGTAACTCCATGTCCAAGGAAAACATGCATGCAATTTCACTTACTTTGATGTATCATCAACACAAATGGCAAACCATCTCATTATTGAAGATGTTTTCTTACGAATTCCCCTGAATGAATTAGGTGCCACTGGCATGTTTGGGAGAGCAAAATTGTCCACCTCCAGAGATCCATATCTAAGTATTTGCTCTAGTGATGATTGTAAGTCTTCCGCTTGGGTCTCCTTGAATGGCTCTGCACAGCATCTCAAAGTCAGCAGAATTAACTGCAGAAGAACATGAATTTACCATAAATTTGGACTTATTACCGGTCAGTAAATTTCCGCCTAAATTCACAAACTCATCCAAGAGCTTTGCCAAATTCCATGTCTTTGGTGGCTGAAATGAAATGTAATTAGAACAGCTGACATACCACGCCAAAAAACATTCTAGAAAAAAACTTAAAGAATCAGGGCAAGCAAAAGTACCTTCTGGGGATCAACGTTTCCCAAAATAACTTCATCGACTACAGCTTGCATGTACCTAATATCATTTCAACTAAAGGCATGTAATTGGAAAAACAAGTTTCAGAGATAAATGATTTAATCTTAAATATTGAAACATTTTGTATACAGAGAGAATGAATAGCTGACAAGTGATAATGATAAAGTTACCACTGAACATTCTGGATAAGATCAATATAAGATTTTAGCATCATATGGAAGGGGTACTTCGGAAACTCAAAACTGACGGACAACCAAGGAAAAGTGATTTTGATTAAGACAAAAATGAGCATGCAAGCAACAAAATTATGACCTACGAAGGCATTAGCGAGCATCAATGAATGCATGTTCAAAAAAGAGTATAAGACATGACAAATAAATCCTGAACTCTTAAAAACTCAACATCATCACATCATGAATGAAGCGTAACCTAATAGAACATAACATATTATCAGACTACTTAATAATATGCTTCTGACAAGGAATACCCCACACGCACGTAAGCAATAATGTACTATTTTTCTACTTTAAGATTTGATCCAAAAGAATGTGCTATCTTAGAAGTCATTACCTTTCATTTGACACTTTTATTAAATATTTCAAATCAAGATAAAGGAGTGCATGCCAAACTTACTGGAAAATTTGATCGCTGCAGCTTTCAGAGTCACCTGATAATATCACCTGCCTGAGGCTATATATGTGCTTTCTTTGGACCTATCAAATATGAATGATACTCCATGAACAAAGAGAGTTCAACAAAAAGGATAAATTGCATTAACCAGCTCAATACCTAAACCCTGATGTATTTGAAAATTAAACTGCAGCACTAAGAAGGAAGAACAATGAATACAGTAACCTTTTCATTTAGATACAAACATCAATGGTTTAGCATTAAAATAAACAGTAATCTGTGCTATCAGTAAAACTATCATACAAAAGATAAAATTCAATGCCCGGAATTTAGTATAACAGTCAGGGAACAACACAACAGTATAGAGGAATAAAGACTGGGAGAAATAATATACCTCCAAGACTTCATCAAACTCAACAAGGCTTTTCCTTATGCCAAAATAATACTTCTCTGCATTAATTTGAAGGCCTAGAAGCTGCATTTTGCAAAGTAATGTATGTAAACAAGAGTACAAGGTGATCCAAAAACGATAAGTGTTAGCGTTTGGCATGTCAATGAATGCAATCTGACCTGTTTTACAACAGCATTGCTCTCAATGGCTATGTCTTCATCATTTGTTATTCTTGATATAAGTCTCACGGCCCATTCTGTGTCCAAATTAAACTTCCGGAACATTTCATCTTGTAAGCTGGTCGACCAAAATTAAAGATGCTTAGATTCAGTAAGTAAAAGGAACATCAGATGGTACAGAAGTTCAGTAGAACATAAATATTTTTGTTCAAGAACAAACATACCTCACCATAAACCGTGTGGACCCAGGATCACCTTGTCTGCCAGCTCTACCACGTAACTGCGCAAAAAACAACTCGTGGATATTATGCCACTGGTTGTAAACATTTCATCACACCAACAGCACAAATTTTGCATGCGATGCTTTTGAAGAACTCTGACAGACTAGTCAAACTATGAAAGTGATAAAAACAGCACACAGATAATATGGAAACCAAATTTATTTACAGTAAGACGTAATTAAAAGAATAAGACATCTGAATGATATGTTCTGTTTGTAATGTAATGCCAGTTGATTCTACATTTATGTGCCTGGGTTAAGCAGCTTATTGAATTTTTTTCTGAAAGACAGTCCTGGTAGCTAAAAACTTATATAGTTTCACATCACATCCCATAAAAAAGGCCAAGCATTATGCCTTACAGAGTACACCATGCAGAATCAGGAATGTCTTACTTGGTTATCTATTCGGCGTGACTCGTGCAAAGAAGTTCCTATTACATGAAGCCCGCCTAATGCCTTAACCTCACCACCTTCGGCAAAACAATGAATCTCACAATCCTTGAAGACAGTGACATAAGCAAGTGCTATTGCATCACAAAGAGGGTACATCTCAGTCACTTGAGCCACACGTTCTTGTAGTTTCTCCATCCCAGTCGTATTACTCATTTCAATTGACTCCGCAATAGTGGTTTTCGCCTTCTGAAAAGACCATTCATTGCTCTCGCTTTTGTGAACATATTTTGCTACAAGAATATATGAATGAGTGAGCCACACAAATAAAAAAACTTGTTACAGGTAATAGAACATACATCCACTGATACTTCAATACTTATTACTTACCCATGATTGCAGCTTTGGCAAGCAGAGCTAGTGACGATGGCCCAAGTTTTATCTTTGAAAGACCCTGCCACAAAAATTGAAACTCACTGTGAGGAACACCTGTGAAGTTTTAGGATGACAGAAAAATCGCAAAATGAATCACCTTGTGGGATGTGGACTCCCCTTCAGTTTCGACATCTGGTGTATCGTGGGACAGAAAAGGAAGTATATTATCTTCTACAATTTCTTTTGCAAGCATCTACCAAGAACAAAAAAGTGAACTGATCAGGACCTGAGGAGAATGGTCTCTGCTAGCTTTCTGTTTTCACATACCAAGAGAAGAGGCTAAATATATAGATAAACTAACCTTAGGGTTACCACCTAAAATGATGTCTGTTCCTCTGCCTGCCATGTTCGTTGAAATTGTAATTGCATTTTTCCTTCCAGCTTGTGCAATTATATCAGCTTCTCTTGCAGCATACTGCCGAGAACAATTTGGTTAGCTCTAGACATGGAAAATTAAGTTAAACTACAGGAGTTTGCATACCTTTGGTCTCGCATTAAGTACATTATGAGGTATATTACGAGATTTAAGAAGATCTGACAAGTATTCTGAACTCTCAACACTGAAACAAGTATAGACACTGTTAATTCCAAATGCCACAAAAATACCACATGCAGAAATTACTCTTAACATGGAGTGGTCATGCACATGAATGGTACCAAGGGGCGTGGTAACTATATAGCAATGGCCCTCATCGAGGATTTGGACAGTTCTTTTTCCTAGCGAAGTTATATATTTTCCTTAATAGTTTGATTACTTTGATAAAGATCCATTGTTTGGTATCCTATATACTCCCTCCGTTGCAAGATGCACGGCGTTGTTGACTGATGGACTACGTTGACCATAAGTTCTTGTACACAATATATTGCTGATAATTACAATCACAAGTGCTTTTGAATATGCATCCAAAATTACCAAGTTGATATAACATAGCCTACGATTGGTTTAATTTTTGGACAAAGCATGGATAGGACCAAGATTTTGAAACAGAGTATAACTTAGGTAGGTTATTATTGTGATTGGTCATATCTATAATCGTTAAGTGCCCACTTCATAAGGAGTCTGTCATTATCATTACTAAGCAAGCAAAAATAAACCGAAGTTCCTGAGATAAAAGATCATTTCTTCTCCCTGTCCCTACGGTGCACCCACCCAACTTGGTCCAGGGACACCTCGATCAGGCCTAGGGCTTAATAAGATTGATAGAATATTCATACTAACAAGATGCATCTTCTTTCCGGGAAGCTCATCTCCAAAGAACCCCCAGGAAAGACGTGTGTTGGTCTGTGGGGCCAGTCTAGAGATCATAGAGAGCTGTCAGGGTAATGATTGCCGGTCCCAGGGTGACCGGGGTGTTACATAGGGTCTATACCCAAGCACGCAATTACACAATGGCTTCTACTGCCAAAGTTGCTAGCCTTGATAAAGGCCAACAGTGTCAAGAAAACGGCCGACTGACAAGACGACAGGCACAATGCTTGACATGCAGGGCGCTATGGGAAAGATGGCGGTAGCATAAGGTGACAAAAGCAAAGCATGCCACTTTGCTGACAGCCCCACTAGCAACTCAGCAGGAACCTGTGTTCCACCATCGCTGCTTACAGTGCCAACATGCTACTGGCATCTCCACTGCATCGATAAAAGGAGGGTTGTTTTTTCATCGCCATCTTTTCCAAGTCGCCGACGATTGTGGCATTGTGGAGCACAGCTGAAGGCATGTGGGGGATCGACAGTCGCCCCTACCTGCTGCTGCCTCACACTTTCTTCCCTCACTACCACCAGTTTCCTCCTTGATAGTTTGTGCTAAGGGCGATGCTACGCGTCCCCCGGGGGATCAAAACTTCCGATCCCCCGGGTCCTCCTGCTGACACGTGTCCCGTCTAAATCCCGCTTTTGCTACACTACGTCCTGCTTTTGCTACATAATGCCCCGCTTTTGCTACATGTAGCAAAAAACGGTTCGGCCCAGAAAATACAAAAATAGACTGGACCTCGCCGGAGATCTCGCTGGAGACTTTCGCCGGGAGACCTCGCCGGAGACATTGTAGCAGAAACTTTGCGCTATTGTAGCAAAACTAGAAAAGAGATGTAGCAAAAAAGTTCAACATCTGTAGCAAAAAAAAAGGCTTCGCCGGAGACATCGCCGGGGAACAAACCCAACGCCCACTTGTAGCATTGTCGTTTGTAGCAAAACTCGACGTCGTTTGTAGCACCGCCAGCACCGGCATGTAACACCTTCGTCGACTGCATGTAGCATATGTCGACATTGTATGTAGCAGCATCGGTGGTCTTGGGTAGCACTCCCGGCGGCCGCATGTAGCAAACCCGTGGGGACATTAGCATCGCCGGCTTCGTCAACACGGGAGACGGAGATGGAGGACCACCGTCGCGGTCGTCGACGCCGTCGCCGGAGATGGAGGTTGGCCGTCTCGGTCGTCGACACCGGAGAGCAAGGAGAGGCGCGGTGAGCTCCGGTGGCCGCGGAGATCCAACGGCAGTGGCTTTCGGCAAGCGAAGGAGTTGCGCGGCCGCGGAGATCCGGCGGCGCCGCGAAGTAGCTGCAGGGCGAGCGGCAGCGCTGCGGCCGGAGCTGTACGCGGGCGGGTGGGTAACGGCGGCGTCTGCACGGGCTGTGAGAGGAGAAACGAGGAAGAAGACCAGGGAGACAGGAACGCGCGTGGTGGGCCCTCCCACGTACGGCGTCGCTAGCAATGACCCGGGGGATCGAACGAAATGATCCCCCGGGGGAGTAGTATCCTTTTCCTTGTGCTAATGGTTAATTGCCTCCAGCCTCAACTGGCGTTGATGCCCCCCCACCCCCCCACACACAAATCTCACACACGACACTGCAATCGCTCTTGGGGGAGTGGCACTCCCTTACGGCAGTTTTCCATCACCACAGCTCGAGGACAAGTCGTCGCGAAGTGAGGAACAAGTTGTCACATTGTGGTCTGGTCTTACTACCGTGTCATTGCTTCACTTGCATCCAGGGACACCTCAAACAAGCCTAACAAAAGATGGCGACGACTTGTTCCCAACTACGCACATTACAGACAAACACATGAACGCTCAAACATAGAAACACAAATTGTCACCCTCACAAAAGAATCTATTGAAAAAGTACCCAACCTAATTACTAGGTGTCTATCTTGGAGAACCAAGTGCTGGCTTGGTGGCAAGGCTAGCGAGTGCGTAGCCAGCCCACTCGGGTTCGAGTCCCCATGGGGACCGAATTAAACGGGGTGTTATCCGAGCGCGTATAATTCGCTGCTGGAGAGGTCTCATCTACCTAACAATGTATAGCCCGCGAGGGATCATTCCCCATGGGTCAACGTTTTTTTGAGTTCATTATTCCATATCATGTTTACACTTGTCGATTTGGGAATATACACAGTAGGGTCTACTACTCTACTTAACAAATCCCTCCTCCCTCTCACCATTATAATGAGACTGCTCTTCTCATTCGCTGAAATTTTTCTTTAAAGCAAACATCAATTTGTACTCCTAGTTTATTCCATCTAACCAATATCCCCATGGAACAAACTTATGAGGAAATAAATTATTTGCTCTCTGCATTCTTAGTTCCGTCATCATGAATGTTAGTTTAGCTTATCTACTCTCTCAGCATCCAACCAAAGGAACCATAATAAATGACAATATTCTCGCAGAACTTGGAACAATTATTGAAACACGTACTCCCTCCATGTCAAAATATAGTGCATATTAATTTTGTCCTAAGTCAAAACTTTTACCAAGTTTATAGAAAAAAATATCAATGTCTATAAATCAATATCATTAGATCTATCATGAAATATAATCTCATATTGCATTTATATGGTATTGTCGATGTTGATACTTTTTCCTATAAACTTGGTCAAACTTTACACAGTTTGACTTAGGAAAAACTAATATGCACCATATATGACATGGGGGAGTATGTTGTAGTGTGCAGAGCCCTGATTGGCCACATCAGCAACTAAGCAAGTCAACATAGAAGTATCCAGATGTTTGAACCTAATATGCTCTATATTAAGCCTGGTAGTATGCGATGTAGTACAAACCAGATTTCGGTTGCAAGGAAAATATACCTGGTAGTTCCAACCAAAACAGGACGGCCCAATTGAAACATAGACTCTACCTCTTCCCGGACATATTGCCATTTACCCCTTAGAGTCTACAAAAAGTAAAAGTAGCCATCAAACACTCTCTCGTCATAAAAAAAGGAAGAAATTGGGTATGATCTCACTTTCCAGAAGCCTTACCGCAAAAGCTTGGATAGGCAGGTCCACACGTATATTTGGCAGATTCGTGGGCACCTCGATAACTGGCATCTTAAACATCTTCAGAAATTCCTTTTCCTACAGAACCAGTATGATCATATGATTCATATCAGTTAAGCATATATAATATGAAGAGAAGTAATTATCCAGGAAGTGGCCAAGTAGATGTGTACCTCTGTCTTAGCAGTACCTGTCATCCCAGAAAGCTTAGGATAAAGCTTAAACAGAGATTGATACGTAATCTGAGCCACAATTACTGAATCTGCCTGATGAATTGCAATTAGCATTGCACACAAGAAACTATCATACACTTCTACAAACAATCACAAAACTAATCAAAGTAATCTTATATATAGTTGCAGTAGTATAAATTGGCAATGGGTAAGTTAATGATGACCTGGATTTTGAGGCCTTCTTTTGCTTCTACTGCTTGATGAATACCATCAGACCACCTTCTTTTGGCTTCGACTCGGCCAGTAAGCTGGAGAAAACATTGGCAATATAGTTCCAGAACACAGGCTTCGCAAATATGCTAAGTTGCTAATATGCAATTGTAATAATGGACTAATAGATCGTGTCAATTATAGGATCAAGAATATCTATTGTATGAGGTAGAACATGACAAGAATTCATAAAGGTGATTAAAAACATTGATACTCTTCTCAGGTTACTAAATTGAGCTAGTGCAGCCCAGCAGGATCAGAATGATGCAAAAAGGGACCTTAGTCAGGTAAGTAAATGATTGACTAAACACGAATTTGAGATAGTACCTCGTTAATTATGAGAGCTTTTCCACTCCTGACAATGTACTGTACATCCCTGCGGTAGAACTCTTTGGCCTTCAATGCATTCATCACAAATCTGAAGCATTTGACAAGTTTAAGGTCAGTCATATCACAAGTCCAAGTTGCTAGTAAGTTAGTCGTACCTCTCGTGCAGTTGCCTTATTCAACACTATATCTTAAGTTCTTAACAGCCATTTGGATGTACGGCAAAGACGGAGAAATGAGGTGCACAAGTTACAAGCATCCAACTTCTATACAACCTGAGACTACCATGGAAGATTGTGATATAGGCAGTTTTAACACTTGAACAGAACCGCATATTAAAAGTTGGATTGACTAGTTGACTGTCAATAGTAGCATGCAGCAAAATAACTGTCACGCAGGCATCATCTTCAGACAACCCAGACCCTGGGAATGACAACAGCACAAAGTGAAGGGCTTATCTGTAAGAGTGTGTGTGGGCCTGCGTGCCAGCCGTCTGAGGTGTGTCGTAGTCTACTTATACTCAGGGCTGTAACTAAAGACGATTATGCTGTATTTGAATGAGAAAAACTGAACTTCGTTCTCTCCCCCTTCTCTCTAGAAATTCTTTCTTCTTACTCAAGTCAGCATCCAAACCTGATCTAGCAATCATACTAGATCAGGGGGGACAATTGGTATCAGATTCGTTCGATCTCTGGGAGCGTTTCCGCGAGTAGACAGGTTCGGGTGGCTGTTCTCGGGCCGCTCACTCGGTAAACTCCTCATCCTCGCGGGGTGCGGGGTGCCGGCGATCTCCCAATTCGCCGATCTGTTGTCTGTAAAATTCCGGGAAGCGTTCGCGCGGATCGGTTGGCTTCGGTCGGCGAGGAGCAATCACGGCGCCCTCCAAGCCCTCACCGCAGACCTCGCTGGTGCTCGCGACGATGGGAGAAGCAGCCGCGTCAGCGGCCGAATCGCTCACGGAGTGCAGGCAGGCGGTGGACCTGCTCCATGGCCGCGTCGCCGTCATCGATTCGACGCAACAAGGGTTGTTGGCGCAACTGGACCTGGTCGCGGTGGCGGTGGAAGCGAACGGCAAGGCCCAGGCGGATACGGCGTGCCAATTTCAAGTTCTCCATGACAAATTGACGGCCACGGTGGAGCGCATCGAGCGTCAGATGAGGCGATCTCCGTCACCAGCGGATGATGAACCAGATCCGTCCGCATCCGCACCAGTGGGTAAGAGTACTCTGCAACCAGTTCAGGTGTCGTGGTCAGGCGACACTCCTGGCGCATCTGTGTCTGCGCATGTCGTGGAGGAGAATTCTGGTGCTGGTGGTGGGTCGTTTGGGGGTGCGGGCTGCGGTAGATTGGGTGGCGTAGGTGGCGGTAGAAACTCGGTCAGCACTGATTTGGCCAAACACAATCTGAAGATGTCGTTTCCTTGATTTGATGGTGACCAACCGCGCATTTGGAGAGACAAGTGCCTTGATTATTTCAGACTCTTCAATGTTCATCCTTCGCTCTGGTTGGTGTCGGCTACTCTGCATATGAATGGCAATGCAGCATTATGGCTCAAGGCGTATCGCTTGAGACATTCGATTAACACTTGGCCGGAATTGATGACGGCAGTGGAGGAGAAATTTGGAGCGGATGACCACCGGAAGTTTCTAAAGCAGTTTTTGGCAATTAAGCAGCGAGGTACAGTCGAGGAATATCAAGCGCAATTCGAGGCACTCTCATATCAGATAGCATTGCAAAACCCTCATTACGACGAGCAGTTCTATGTCGCACAGTTCATCAAAGGACTGAAATCTGAGATCAGAGGAGCAGTGGAATCTCAGGTACCAGACACAGTGGAGAGGGCAATTCTGTTGGCGGTTGTCCAGCAAGAGATAGCAGTAGAGGCAAAGAACTGGGGACAGAAGACTTTTGTTCCTACACTAGCTCGCGCAGAAGTGGCAATCACCAAACCTGATAATGTCAAGCACACTCTGAAACTTGGCAATGGGGAATTCTGGAAAGACAGACAACTCAGAGATTACAGGAGAGCAAATGGAATATGTTTCAAGTGTGGGGAAAAATTTGATCCCACACACCAATGTAATAAGAAAGCTGCAGCAGAACTTCATTTGACTCAAGCAGTAGATACCCCTGAAATTCTGTCCGATGAGATTTTGGAGCTTATTGAACAGAATGATCTGGCACAAGCAGAGCAGCTTAGTCTGTCTATACATGCAATAGCAGGCACAGAAGGATCCAAGACAATCAGACTGAGGGCAACAGTGGGAAACCAAGTCCTTATTCTGGTGGATTCAGGGAGTAGTGGCAGTTTCATCAATACTTCCATGCTCGACAGAATTCAGTGCACAATACAGGATACTGCTTCTCTCCAAGTTAAAGTGGCAAATGGAGCATATATGCAGAGTGATAAGATGGTACCTGGTTTAACTTGGTCCTGTCAAGGGGAAACTTTCACAACATCAATGCGAGTGCTGGAGTTAGGGGCCTATGATGCTATTCTGGGGATGGATTGGCTAGCATTACACAGTCCCATGGTCACTGATTGGGCAAACCACTGTTTAGCCTTTTCACACAACAACAAGTTCATTAAATTAACTGGCATATTAGCACCACCTCTCCAAACAGTAAGAGAATTGCCAGTGGAACAACTCATCAAGTGGTATAGAGGGAATGAGGTCTGGGCTATGGCTATTGTACAACCTGATCAGTCTGCTATTGCAGCTCCAATACCAGCAGCTGTACAGAAGATTCATGTCTCTCAACTGAAAGATTATAGACCAGATTTCACACCTGTCTTCTCGGAACTGCCACAGCTTCCGGCGCTAGATGCTCAGCATACAGAGCCTGAATGTATACTCGACAGGCGTCTGGTCAAGAAAGGAAATTCGGCCATTACTCAAGCCCTAATCAAGTGGACACATTTCCCAGCAGATTCGGCTACTTGGGAAGATTGGGAAGTACTCAAAGTAAGATTTCCACAGATAATTGCTTGGGGTCAAGCAACTTCTCCACAGGGGGGAATTGTCACGCAGGCATCATCTTCAGACAACCCAGACCCTGGGAATGACAACAGCACAAAGTGAAGGGCTTATCTGTAAGAGTGTGTGTGGGCCTGCGTGCCAGCCGTCTGAGGCGTGTCGTAGTCTACTTATACTCAGGGCTGTAACTAAAGACGATTATGCTGTATTTGAATGAGAAAAACTGAACTTCGTTCTCTCCCCCTTCTCTCTAGAAATTCTTTCTTCTTACTCAAGTCAGCATCCAAACCTGATCTAGCAATCATACTAGATCAGGGGGGACAATAACCACATCAGACAAAAGGGTACAAAAGAAATAAACAGCGATGGCACCTTGCAGCAAAAGCTACACAAGAAATAAACAGTAATTCTATAAATAAAATAGTGATGGCACCTTGCCCATGGATCATTCTCATCCCACAGATCATTGGTCCCAAGAATCATCTCAGCATAAGTAACTCCATCCTCTGTTAGATCTATATTATTGCCCTTCAGTTCTACAGTATAATGCTGCAGAAATAAATCAACATAATCATTCTAAGTGGGAAAATGTTGCGAAACCATGATCCTTTGTAACGTTAGTTTCAAGCAACACGGAAATACTCACAGCACCCTCCATGAGAAGGTCTGCAACTTTAGCAGCAACTGGATACCGTGCTGCTTCTCTATTATCCTAATATAAGATAAGAAAATCTAGTGAATATCTAACATTTAACGAGCCAAGAAATTAATGACACAGGAGGAACAAGGTTAGCAAAAGAATTAGCCATGAAAACCTCTCCACTTATTAATAATGGATTTCTTCCTTCGTCTATGAGCACCGAGTCGACTTCATCCACAATAGAAAAATGGAATGGTCTTGGCCTATCAAATTGTGTATTAACAGAAAATTAACAAATATAGAGAAACCACAGTTCTGCAAAATTGAAAGGGGACAGCCTCGAATATATGTACCATCGCATAACTAGCTGTTCTTTCTTATGCGATAAGTTGTCACGGAGATAATCAAATCCAAGCTCCTGCAGATTATGGAGCAGTCTTTGAGAACCTATATACATGGATAAAGTACTACTCCCTATGTTCAGAAATATAAGACATTTTAGCTTTGTGAAACGAATGTATCTAGATGTCTTTTAGTGTATACATTCGGAGTGAACCTATACACAAAAGTCGTCTAGATACATTCGTTTCACAAAGCTAAAACATCTTATATTTCTAGACATAGGGAGTACATAGTGCATACTACATAACCAAGATAAACAGGCAAAAGGTCCATTAACAAGTATGGTCATACTCGCAGGTAGAATCTAATCAAAGAATCAAAGACAACTTTGACATATAAGCATATATCACACCAAGTTACAAGAACAAAAAATTCTTCTATGATGAATAGCCACTATAAGACTAATTAAAAAATGTTCTTCTACTAAGCATCTTACCGAGTTGTTGGTGTATGTAATGTCACACATATAGTTGGCTCTCCTCTCATCAGACTTCATACCCGCCTATGCATGTCACAGATGAAAGAGTGGAAGGAAGTTATATGTTTGCCTCCAGTGATATATTTCTATAAAATACTGCAACAACGCTAAAACTAGGTGTTTCCAAGCCAGAACTATAAGCGGGTCGAGAAAGTGCAGCAACAGCACTATGTAGAACATTGTAAATACCTGAATTAGACCAACAGTTAGACCAAGAAAGCGATGAACACGGCCCATCCATTCAGCATCTCGCTGCGCCAAATAATCATTTACAGTCACCACTGAAAGAGGATCACAGTCCTTATAAATTTGAAGAAGTGGGATCAAGGACATCGATGGCTAACTAGCTTAACAATGGAAATGTGAAAAGCGATTCAGATATGTATATTGTAATAGCAATAAACAGACCTTGAATAACCATCTTTGTTCAGATAGTTAAACACAAACGAGAAGCATATAATCCAGGGTAACAGAAATATCTTATAATTACCCATGCTTATACTACGTAATATGATTTTTGCAAACTACAGTCGAGAATATGGTGGCTTTAAGAACAAACATGTGCATTGCGCCTGTCCATGCACAATGCACAATAGATTCAATGATCTGCTTAATTCAGGAAGTTTGATCAGCAAAATGCAACTAATCTAAATGCATACAGTACCATGAACTCCCTCCCCGGTCAGTGCATTGAGGTAAGCTGCCAAGGTCGACACTAGTGTCTTCCCCTCGCCAGTCTTCATCTCAGCAATGCACCCATCATGGAGGACAGCACCACCAATAATCTGGCACACAAACACCAATTAAACAAACCTCAATGGACCCAAACAAACTTGTGCATTATATCCTCACCCTAACCAATCAAGGCTGGTATACCTGAACATCGAAGTGTCGCATGCCGAGTGTCCTCCTTGCTGCCTCCCTAACCACAGAGAATGCCTCTGAAAGAAGCAAACACATGCCAATGCATCAGAGAGAAGCTCAGAAGCGAACGCTGGAATGCAACACTGAACAGAGAGAGCAAGAGTATCAACCAGCCTGGACGTCGGCTAGCGTCTCCCCGCGGCCCAGGCGTGCGCGGAACTCCTCTGTCTTACCCTTCAGCTGCAAGGACACATTAACCAATCAGCCACATGAAGAAACCAAAGAATCTGGTAGGGGCTTCCGCGCGGCACGGCACCTGTTCGTCGGAAAGCCTCCGAAGCGGTGGCTCGAGTGCGTTAACGGAGGCGACGAGACGGTGGTAATCGCGGACTATCCAGGCGTTGAGGCTGCATAGGTCCCTCCAAGAACCGGCCTTGGCCGCAGCAGCGGCGGTGGTGAGTGAAGGGGACGTGGACGGGGATGTGGCGGCGGTGCAGGACAAGGGAGGGGGCTTCCTGGTATTGCTCTTGGGCTTCGCTCGAGGCGTGACTGAGGAGTTGGGGAAGAAGCGGGGCGCGGGGCCGGAGAGGGGAAAGAAGGTGGGAGGGGAGGAGAGAGAGGCGGCCATGGAAGCGAGAGACGAGGAAGAGTGCAGGGACCAGGGAGAGAGGAGGGCTTACATGTGGGACCACGAGCTGCAGTGTTCGTGTCTAATGAAGGGCCCCATGAAGGATGCACCGTCTCACATAAATAAATCGTGGCCGTCCGATAGAAGCAAATCCGACGATTCCTGCTTAGAGCTACTCTCCTCCTGGTTTTTTTTTACGACCTACATGAGTGTGATCGGGTCATGCTGAAAGGGCCGAAGAAACACATTGCTAAGCTCCATAAGGAGTTGGAAGCATGGAGACGAGGTCATGTCTCCTCGGAATCGATCGAAAGGCAAAAGAAGATTTGAGTGCTGATTGAGAATCTCCAGAACAAGAGGAGATTCACTGGGTGCGGTTACATTTGCAACATCATATTACTAACTATTTCTCTAATTTGTTCATGTCAAAGGATATTGGTCAGTCCGCAAGTGTCATGGACACGGTTCATACTAGAGTGAAAACAACGATCAATGAAACCCTACTTAGCTCCATTCACGGTTGAGAAAGTGAAGAAGGCATTTTTTTAATATTGAAGATCTAAAAGCCACATGGCCCAATGGACTTCATGTGATATTTTATAAGAGGTGTTGACATCTCCTTGGGCATGATTTAGTGTTTGAAGTTTCGGAGCCAATTAATAGTTGCAAGATTTTAGGGGATGAAATGACACTACCATTGTTATGATTCCAAAAATTAGATCTCCTTAAAAGTCACTAAATTAGACCCAATAGCCTTTGTAATGTGATGTACAAGGTTATTTCGAAGATGCTTGTAGCAAGGCTTAGGGACATACTACCTCAGATTATAGGCCCAACTCAGATTGAGTTTGTGTCGGGGCATGTCATCATGGAAAACGTGTTGGTGGCTTATGAGTGTTTCCACGATATCAAGAAAAGGAGGCAAGGAAAAAAAAGGCTTTTGTCGATGAAGTTGGACATGCATAAGGCATATGATCGTGTTGAATGGGGCTTCTAGAGAAGATTATGCTAAAGTTGGGCTTTGAACATGCATGGGTGAACCTCATTATGACTTGCGTCTCGATAGTACTCTATCGAGTCCACTAAAATTCGGATGAGAGTGAAAAAATCGCCATCAAGGGGGCTTCGCTAGGGATACCCTATATAACCATATCTTTTTCTCTTGTGTGTAGAAGGGCTAACGGGATTACTATCAAAGGACGAGCATTAGAAGGAACTAGTGGGGGTGCGGGTATGCCGGGATGCTCCGGCTATCATAAACCTACTATTCGAGATGTGTCTTTGATATTGATGCAAGTGGATGAGGCCAATGTTGCTTGCCTCAAGAGAATACATGATGAGCATTGTCTAGTGTTGGGACCATAGTAGCCAAGTTTCTGGAATGATGGGTTCTAGAAACGAAAATGGGGGACGAGAACTACTGGATTCTCGGGAGCAAGGAATAACACGGGTATACATATGTGGAACGTCTGTTCGACTGAGGGGTGCGAATGGAATAGGTCGGGGAGGATGAATCCGGAATGGACCAATGTGTTGAAGCAGATTGGCTACATCTAGCCTAAGCCATAGCCCATAGTAATGACTAATGAAAGTGCCAAACTTTTCCAAACCCAATTCTTGCCACTTGTTACCCTTGCTCAATCTAGTCCCTATCAATTCCGACGCCGCGACCATGCCCCATCCTCCCAGGCACGCTGCCACCACGCTAGTCTACTCGCCATTGGGCATGACAAACCCAGCAAATTGGGTCTTGTTTTGACTATAGACTCGCGGCATTCCATGCATCGACTATGACTTCGAATCCAGGTCAATGATCCGGGTTTAGGGAATGTGGCACCATTCCCCGTTTCTGGCTACTATGGTCGGTCTAGTTGGTTACTGATGCAAAATAGATATTTTCTTCAGTCCTAATACTCGTGTGGAGGAAAAGGAAGCTATATGCAATACATTGAATATTATGACAGAGGCACTCACGGATAAATATTTGGGCCTCCCTGCTACTATTATCATGGACAGAAGTGACTGCTTCATGTTCTTTAGTGGATCGATTTATGAGGAGAATTAGTGGATGGAAAGACAAACTCCTTTCATTTGGGAGGAAGAGAGGCTCTACTAAAAGCAATGACAGGCTATACCATCATATGTGAAATTGTAAGATGGTTTACCTAGAGGGGGTTGAATAGGTTTCTACAAAATTCTTTATAATCTTTTGCAAGTTTTAGGCTTTGCGGAATATAAGTGTGCCTAAATGAAAAACTAGGTGAGGCAACCTAGATGATGATACAAGATACTTCAAGCACGAAGGCTATCACAAAGTAATCAACACAAGTAAGGAAGTGGTTAAGGAATAACCGAAGCACGCGGAGACGAAGATGTATTCCCGTGTTCACCACCTTTGGGAAGGGGGCTACATCACGTTGGAGAGGTATGAGGTTCCACGAAGGATTCCCCAATGCCACGAAGGCTCACCTTCTTCTCCGAGCCTATCCCACGAAGGAATAGCTCACTTACTCGTGGTAGATTTTAAAGTAGTCTCTAAACCCTCACAAACTTTTCACGGAGCAAATCACAAGCCGAATGCCTCCGGGCGACCCTAGCCACCTAGGGTTTCCCACAAACCCAAGAGTAACAAGCTAACTCGATGAACTCAAGGGGGGACAAACTTTGGCTTGGTGGAAACGTAGATCGGGACCTCCTCTTGCTTTCTACCAAAGAGATTTGGATTTGGTTGGGTAGAATGGGAGATCCTCAAGGAATTGTGTTTCAACAATGGGGAGAGAGAGAGAGAGATTCAAGAATAAAATATGAACTGAATGCCTAACCTCCTCATGGTGGAAGAAGAGGTATTTATACCCAAGGGAGAAATCTAGCCATTTAGAGCATTTTCTGCAAAGTCCGGTTTCAAGTTCGGTTGGACCGGCCCACATACCAGACCGCCCGGTATATAGCCCGGAAGACCGGAATCCAAACCGGAATGTTCACTGTTCGTGAATCCAGATAGACCCAGTATAATAAACCGAGAATCCTGGTTTGGGTTCGATTTTCCGGTGCTGGTACCGGACCGTCCGGTCTGGGAGCCGGTTCAACCAGCTTGAGAACCAAACTTGACAGAGATGCTATAAAATGTAGATCTCTCTCTCCTCTCTCTTTGGTGATGGAATAAGTGGATGTACAAGATATGTATAAGGCTTAGAAATTCATCCCTGATACGTCGTAAATGTATCTATAATTTTTGATGTTTCATGCTTGTTTTATATCTACTAGGAAATAAGCCCATGCGTTGCTACGAGTTAAATTAATTGAACATTAGTTGAGCAACCAAGATTTTTATTACTGAAAATCTGCTTTATGTCCAAAACAAAGCGGTCTTGATGGACGCTGCTACCATCCAGAATTATTATACTTTCTTGTGAGGTCGCAATGTCGTAAGAAATGACATTATTTCTTGGTGGATATTGTCGAGTCATTGAACTCAAACTCGTTGTCATACTCTTCTAGACATTTAAAGAATTCAAGTTCCTAAAAAAAGATTCATAAGTTTCGTAAGCTGTCAAAAAGTATAAGATTTACAAAATTAGAAAAGAAACAAACAACTAACCGAAAAAATCAGATTGAGTTCCTCATGGTTGTACATCTGTCATCATGGTCCATGCACGATCGTAGGCCTTTAAAAGGAGCTGATTAAGAAGACCGCAAAAAGGTAGGCAAAAGCCATCGAATGATTATGGACCACCTACTACCCAACAATCGCTGAATTAGTCGGCAACAACACAAAACAATAAAAATAATAAACTAAGAAACCATTTTATAGAATAAGATTATCCAAAAATTAAATCAGCATCATATTATTTGGGCAAAAGGGATTGTAAGGATTCAATCATAAATTTGGAATTTTTATTTGATATAGTAGAAACTTCTGTTGTACTCCCTCCATCCATAAATAACCTATTGTACTCTCTCCAATCATAAATAACTGACTTGATTTTATCTAGATTCAAATGTATCTAGATGCATTTGACATTTGAATTTAACAAACCCAAATAAATTAGTCCTGCTGAAGTGCACATATGATTTTGATTCACTCGTGCAAACTACAGTCCGCATGGGCGGACGAACCATCGATCTCTCACGGCAGGGCGCTTCGTATTGTCATCGATGACCAGGTAATTTTTAACAGAACCACCATTGACCATCTTAATACCGCTAGAATTTCTGCCGCGATATTTGGGTCGTGCTCGTGCCCCATGCATGCCCCTTCATGGTGGGAAAGAATAGAGTCCCAATCAACACTTGAATCCGAGAGAAGCAGCAGTCGCACGCTACTCCTTTGTGGTTCCGGCCAGCCGGCGAGACCTGGACGACAAACTCCGACTAGATCTGGATGGCCTCCAACGACGGCAGCGACGGTACCATCAGCGGGCTGAGCGAGGCGCAGCTGGCCGCTTAGCCTGTGCGGTTGAGCCGCAAGCGGCGCCGAGGCGACGACTCAAGTGTGACCGGGAAACTGCGGCCGGTGGTCACTCCGACAAGACGGCAACTCCGGCGAGCGGCAACTCAAGTTGCTCTACTCAGTCGTTACTCATACTGCTTGTGTGTCTGGCTGCCTGCAACTCATGCTGATGATTATGCGTCGTCGGCTTCGAAGAGCACGATCAGTCGATTCGGAACTTCCGTTGTAACGGAAAAGCTCGACCGTAGAAAATTTCTCTCCTAATAGACAGTTAATATGGCACAGGTGGCGAAGAATCGAGAAGGTTGTCAGGCGGTGGCCATGAGCGAGACGTGGCGTTCGTGAACCTTGACTCTAGTTGTGATGGATTCTGTTTCAAATATACTAATCCTGTACATGCGAGACGTGCGTTTATGATACTGTATTTTTTTAGGGAATTCGGACGTGACGCGAGCGATTGAAACCAGGGAACAACACGTGAAGACGCCCGCGGGGCGGTTGAAGGCGTACTTTTGACGAACGAAGAGAGAAACCTTAGCTTTTTTATTATTAGGTATAGACTTTCTTATGTTTTATCCACACTTTGGAGTATTTTTATACATTTTCTGGAACTAACCTATTAAAAAGATACCACAGTGCTAGTTGCCTGTTTTCTCTGTTTTTGGTTTCAGAAAATCTAGTAAGGAAATATTCATGGAATTGGATCGGATAAAAGCCAAAGTCAATATTTTACTGAAAGCAACACGGAGTCCGGAGGGGAGACGAAGAGGGGCACCAGAGCGGCCACACCCTAGGGTGGCGCGACCAGCCCTAGGCGTGCCGCCACCTAGTGTGGCCCCCCTGTACTCCACCGACCTTTCCCTTCCGCCTATAAAAGCCTTCCAGGACGAAAACCCTAAGTACCCTATCAAAATTCCACAAAAGAGTCTATAGCCACCATCATCTCCATCCCTAGATCGGAAGGGATCTGAAACTCTTCCCGGCACCCTGCTGGAGGGGAGAGTTCACCATGGAGGCCTTCTTCATCACCATGACTGCCTCCGGTGTAATGCGTGAGTAGTTCATCCCTGGACTACGGGTCCATGTAGTAGCTAGATGGTTGGTTCTCCTCCTTTGTGCTATCATGTTTAGATCTTGTGAGCTCCATTCATGATCAAGATCATCTATTTGTAATCTTACATGTTGTGTTTGCGGGGATTCGATGGATATTGAGATGCTATTTCAGATTTATTATTGATTCTATCATGTCTATGTTATTTGTGATCTTGCATGCTTTCTGTTGTTAGTAGCTATCTTGGCCAAGTAGATGCTAGCAACTCCAAGAGGGAGTATTTATGCTCGATAGTGGGTTCATGCCTCTAGTAATCTGGGGAAGTGACATGAATCTCTAAGGTGCTAGATGTGTTATTGCTACTAGGGAGAAAACATCAATCATTTGTCCATAGGGCAATCGTATTGTTTACTTTACACACTTTGCTTAATGCAATTATCTGTTGCTTGCAACTTAATACTGGAGGGGGTTCGGATGATAACCTGAAGGTGGATTATTAGTCATAGATGCAGTTGGATTACGGTCTATGTATAATGTTGTAATGCCCAATCAAATCTCATAGGAGTCAAGATGATTAGTATATGCATGTATGCTTTCTCGGTGTCTGTCAATTGTCCCGCTGTAATTTTTTCACCCATCATGTCATCTATCTTAAGGAGAATCACCTCTAGTGAACTATGGACCCCGGTCCATTCTTTTACCATCAATCTACCATCTATTTAGTATTTACTGTTTACTGTTTACTTTCTGCAACCAATTACTATCTTCCACACAATACGTTTAATCCTTTGTTTTCAGCAAAAACGGTGAGATTGACAACCTCACTATAAGTTGTGGCAAAGTTCTATGGTTGTGTTGTGCAGGATTCCAAGTTGGAAACAACACCTTGGGGTTGTTTCCTTGCTCCTACTAGTTCGATAACCTTGGTTTCATAAATGAGGGAAAACTTGTTGTTGTGCTCATCATACCTACCTCTTGGGGTTCCCAACGAGCTCAACATATTTTGAGCCATCAATCCTCAACAAGCTCATTGAGATAACCCCTCTTAATAGTGTGGTGTTCCTAAAGACTCAAGAAACATTCAAAAAGGCAAAACTCTGGCACTTATCTTTGTTATCAAAATGGGGGGGTCTCCGATGATCTTCCAACATACCAGCAGACCAAAACCTGTTTAAGACACTAGTAGATAGCATTAGGCTACTCTAACTACGGTGTCATTGTCAACCAAAAACAGTAGAGGGTAAACTACCCTTTCAATCTCCCCCTTTTTGGTTGGCGATGACAAACCGACTAGAGTTCACAAGGATATAATAGAGCTATACACCAACGAATTTCATAGAGACATATGTGAGCTCCCCCATCAAGTATGCACTTGGTTGAATTTGCGTTTGGATGCAAGGTGCACCTAAATAGTGCATGGAGAGCTTCCCGCATGTCTTTATGAAAGCAAGCATAATATGACAAGATATAATGCATGGATATCTACGCAAATCTTGGAAAAATAATAGAAGTACACATAGTCATAGCACAATAGACATATCCATGGTTCCCACACATAGCACAAACTTGTGCAACACCCGGAAGTAGAGCAAATAGTTCCATCACGAAAGCAAATGGGAAGCACAATGCCAAAAGAATCAAAGAGAAGGCAAGGGGCATTGTGCAACCGGCGAACCCCGGAAAACCCCGGCAAGGAACCCATAGATACCTAAATGAACTCTACTCTTCCCCCCATTGGAATCGAAACACCAAAAAGGAAGAGGAGTAGAGTGATGGTAATGGAACCCAGCTAGAAGAACGTAGGAGGCGGAGGAGGGTGAACGGGGGCATCTTCATCTCCATGGATCTCCTCTTCTTCATCATCCTCCTCATCATCATCAGAACCAGGAGGAGTAGTAGAGGAACCACTGGGCCACCAGGAGGAAACTGACTGGGGAAGTAGCCAAAGAGCATATCATCATCAAGTGGCGGCATCTCATAGTTGACATAAGGAACTGGAGTCATCTCGGGACCATCCGATGGAGGAGTGACATGCTGGGTCATGAGAAACTCATTGTGCCTGCGCTGTGTCTCTTGGCTCATCTCAAGAGCCTTGTGGCTCACATCATTGGACAAGCGGCACATCTGAAACAGCCGCTTGAAGAAAGAAGCAGCACCACCCTTATGCCTGGGACGAGAGGAGGAGGACTCTCCAACAGGACGATGAGAACCAGACCTAGTAGCAAAGTGAGGCCGAGGATCATGAGCAGCCTTGGTGCGCTGCTCGGGAGGCTTCATCAAAGGGACCTCAGGAGACAGACCACAAAGAGAAAGGGTAAGCTGCTCTTGTTCCACATGCTCACCAGCCATCACACCAGAAGGTACAACCTTGTTGAGCAGTTTTTGTACATACACGCAGAAAGTGAGAGTCATCCTGTCCAAAGCAGCCCACCGTAGCTCAAAGTACACAAAGTCACAGCCATCAATCTTCCTCAACCTGTCAGGGTGACAATAATACAGGAGATTGGTAAAGTACCCACGACAGTTTGTAGTATCTCCAACTCGGGGAACAAGCGACTGATGGAAGATGCTGGCCAAAATGTGCTGGTAGAAGTACATGCCAGAGATGCATGGAGGAGCATACTCAGAATCCTTGGGATAGCAGAAAGCAAGAGAGTCAGCATGCTTGATCTTCTCACTATGAATGCAAAACCACCTGGCTTGCCAGAATAGCCCATGAGCTCAACCAGATCTGCATAGGTGGCACGAAAGCATCACGTGCCAGTCATCCAAGACATAGTGCGATCAGCATCATCATGAAAATAGACCGTGCAGAAGAACTGGCGGATATACTCAGGATAATAGTCCTCCTTGAGACACACAAGGTCAAACAGATCCATTTTCTTTAAGGCATCATCAACAAAACGATAATCTGAGGCAACATACATGTTGAACCAGTTCACATTGAAAGCAAGAATGTTACCGCAGGAGGTGAACTTGAACTGAGTGTAAATGTGATCCCACATCAAGGCTTGAGTCTCAGTCCAAAACTTCTTGTCAGTTCCAAGGTAAGTGCGAGACTTGAAGCAATAGGGATTCTGCTTGCGAAGGGTCCGATACAAAGCAATCTCCATATTCTTTAGGTTTTGAGTAGGCACATATTCTTCATCATCCTACACGGTAGGTTTTGTCGTGGTGATGTCACGGCAGATGCCATGGATAGGCTAAAGGTGGGGACTAAATGCACTAGGGGAATCCAGGAAGAGATAGTGTGGTGATTCCACACACATAAGTTTTATATTTGATTCACCTTCACAAATTACAAGTGCTCCTAGAGCTGTATTGGGGAGAGGAGGAAGAAGGAACTCTCTTACTCTCGCCACTAACTAGCCCTCAGAGCAATCTCTCCTGTATCAACCAGAAGAACTTAATCCGTTCTAGACCAACCCCCACTATAGAGGCCCTAGCCCTCCTTATATAGGGGTGGCTAGGTCTCCACTTAGGGCATACGTGGAGGCATATTCCAGGGAATATGCCTCCTCCCAAAATAGTAAGCAGACCAGGTCACTTTTCCCCCGCGTCACCCATGCAGAGGCTACGTGAGCCTCTGCGGCGCCTGCATCACCCGACATTGGCTTCGTCACCTTTGTCGGCCACGCCTCGGTGGTCCGGCCTTTGTCCGCCTCGCTCACTCTCTGCGTATAGTTGCCACCTTTGACAAGCGAGTTACCTTCCTTCTCTTACAAGCTTGATATAACCCGGATCCTACATAGTTGATCCGGCCACACCTGTTCCTACATATAAGTTAGATATATTTTACCGACTCACGGCTTAAGTCGGTTGAGACCAAGTTAGGTGGACGTCCCCTGGTTCGGGTTACCCCGTGATTCGGCCTGACTTGAGGTGACCCGGCCAGCCTCCGCTTTGGCCTTGCCGAACCTCGGCTAACTTGGCCTTTATACCCCGGCGCGACCCTACCCGGGGGTATCCCCCCAACATTAGTCCCCGAAGCTGGTGCGGTCTTAGCTGCCTTGGCCGCTAAGGCCACAGCAGGTTCAATTTCACTGAGCTCTAGGCTTTATTTCCGAGTTACCTCCTTATCTCAGATTCTATGGATTTACTTTCCCTTGGCACATTCCAAGTTTTCACTTGCTGGTCGGGTTACCACATTCTCATCCGGGTTGTTCTTCCTTCTCTTGTACGCTTCCCCACGTGGAGGGTAATCATCACATCGCCTCATTTTAAGGGCCAGCCACAGTAACCGCCGTAGTAATTGTCAGTTATCACTGTAGCGCACGTCACATTGTGCCTGCCTCCTCGTTAACTGCATCATAGCGTCACGTCATGGGATCCGTTGCGCCCTGTGGCGTTCCATGTGGCTCGATGCTTATTGGTTAATCCGGTTTGTACACGGCCACACGATGTGGCCTGCCCGCAAACGCGATCCCACTACCTTCCTGAGGGAGTGGTTAAATAGGGGAGGGGTGCGCCGCTTGGGTCCTCTCCCTAGTTCCGCGCCCCTCTGCCCTTTCTTCTTCCTCGTCTTCCCCCGCGACAGCGCCGCCGCCACCGCGTTCGAGTAGCAGCGCCACCGCCGCACTGCTTCCACACGCATCTGCATCGCCGCCGCCGGTGCGCACCTCCTCCGCCACGGGTCCTCGTCTGTCTAGGCCGCTGCCACCCTCTGCCGCTAGCGCTAGTGAGGGCAGCGACCTCGAGATGACAGAAGAAGAACTCATTATCGAGTGAGCAGGAGATGAAAGAAGATGCTGCGACGGCAGACCGCGGTGCGTGGGCCGGATCCTGGGTCTGCCAGGATGACCTGGACTGGCTCTACCGCACCAGGCGCATCCGCGCAGGCGTCACCGCACGCCTCGCCTCCGCCGAGCTTGCCCCCTCACCCAATCCGGGTGAGTATGTGGTGTTCCTGTCACATTTCCAGCGGGGATTTGGCTTGCCAGTTAGCGATTTCTTCTGTGACTGGTTGAACACCTACGAACTCCAGACGCACCACCTTCCTGCCAATGCTATCACATCTCTCTCTACTTTCGCCTCCACGATCAAGGGCTATGCCGGATTATGGCCCACAAAGGAGCTATGGATCCGGTTCTTTGGCCTCCGTCGGAACATAATTCCGAACATCCAGCTTGATCCGGAGGACAAGCAGCTTACGAAGTTCAGGGCCACGTCCATCTCTCCCCGGAGGTTATCCGTCTTCCCCTGAGTTACCGGGCTGGACTCCTGCAAGGGATGGGCCCGGACTTCCTTTTATTTTCGGAACGACGGCACCGAAGACCTGATCCGGCTGCGCCCCTATACTCCGGGTCCTCCTAACCTGGAGTTGTGGGACGTTATCCCCAATAAGCCCACGGTCTTGGCCAACTAGGTCAACAAAAGGTTCGCGGAGCTAAAGGAGCTCGGGTTGCGCAACGAGGACGCCATGATCACATTCGTCCGCAACCGGATCTCCCCCCTCCAGAAGCGCACTCATAAAGTGTGTCACATGAGCTGGGGCCGCGACCCCAACCGGACCTCATCTTTCGCGTTGAGCAACACAGAGATTTACCGCTGGGTCAAGGCCCTCTTCACCACCCACAAGGACTTCTCCTCTGAGTGGACGTGGGGAATTGAGCACTATTGCCGAGATAGGCTTCCTCCTTTGGTAAGTCTCGTGCTTCAAACCTTCTCCGAGTTAAATCGTATTCCGGTATTGTTGTCGGTTTTAATCCTGTTGCTTTTTCTTTTCCTTAGCTATTTCTTCAGCAGACCATCGAGGATGGCACCGACCCTACCCTCAAATGGGCGCCTGACCGGGATACCTCAAACGAGGAAGAACCGGATCAGGAGATGTTCCTTCCAATGACCGACGCGATGAAGCGACCCACCGGTAAGCTCTCTTCCATTAGAGATTGGGCCGACGATGAAGATGACTCGGATGTAGAGGTGATGGAAGCATTTGCCGCTGTCCCCCTTTCTTATGCTTTTCCGGCATCAGCTAACGCCGGTGGGTAGATCCATGAGGACCCTCCCCTTGCTGTGGGTGACCCTGTTCCGGTTGCACCGAAGAAGAAGCGGGGAGCTGCATCAACTTCCTCCTCCGGACCTTCTCAGCCAGCAAAGAGGCGGAAGAAATCCGGGGACAAAACTGCCTCCAAGCCTGCAACCAAGGCCCCAGCACGAAGGGCTCGGAAGCCCAAGGAACCCCTGACCTCGGATGAGTAAGCATCTTTTCCCTTTGCCACTTACTTGTTCTTTTATTGTTATAGTTTCTCATCCGACATTGTTTGATTCGGCAGGGCCGCGGTGGAGGTCCCCCAGAGTGGATCTAGCATTGCTTCGCCGCTCCGACACAACCCTTCTCCCCCTCATGGCGACGATTCACGCCCACTGAGCCCTATTCTAGAGGGTTCAGCGGCTGTCCGGGTTCCACTTCACCTCGTCAAGAGGGGGGCAACCTTGGAGCGGGGGAGACAGGCCCAGCCAAGGCAGCGACATCCACCACTTCGGCTTCGCCGCAACCAGCTACTACCGAGGCTACCTCAACACCTCCACCGAAGAAGAAACCAGCACCAGCACCAGCACCAACTCCGGCACCAGAACCGGCACCAACTCTAGCAGCAAGAGCAATAGCAGCAACACCAAGAGCAACAGCAGCAACGCCAAGCCCCTCCGCCTCATCCGAGACTTCCTAGTCTCGGCGAGAAAGTACCCATGCAGCTCCCAAGGGTAAATCTGCTGCAACCACTTCCTCCTCTCAGCAGCCCAAGGGCAAAAAGGCCCCTGACGCCACCAGGGCAGCGTCCGTCGAGGCCGGACAGCGCACTCTCGCGTCCATGCTTTCCAAGAAGCCTCCAGCACCGAAGGACGCCCCTGCCGAGCCAGCTGGTGCGCAACAACTTGTTTTGCACACCAGCCCGGCCCTTGCCCTGGTTGAGAGGAGGGAGGCGCATGCGAAGGGCTTAGTGGCGCCCCATATGCCCAGCGACGAGCGATACCCTCCGACCCTGATTGAATTTGTCAATAATTGGAACAAGGCGGAGTTTGTCCACAACGACGATCTCTCGGAGAAGTTCGGTCCCGCTGAATTTTCTGCTCAAATGAACACAGCCGCTAAGGCAATTAACCTCGCGGGTCGGATGATGGAGGTACGTTACTTCCCCTTTTCCTTAGCATGTTGTAGATATTAGTGATATAACCATTAGTCCCCGAGCCTCCGGGGGAGTAACTTGTTACTCGGCCGGATGCTCCTTAGAAAACTAACGTAGCTCCTTGATAACTTCGAATATGCACACACCTAGAGCCGGGTTAAGTTCCACTTGGCCAGGATTTTGTACACTTCGAATATGCACACACCTAGAGCCGGGTTAAGTTCCACTTGGCCCGGATTTTGTACACTTCGAATATGCACACACCTAGAGCTGGGTTAAGTTCCACTTGGCCCGGATTTTGTACACTTCGAATATGCACAAGGCTAAGTTGTATTTTTGTACTCTTTTCAGGTGACCACCAACCGCCGGAGCGCTGAGTTTTAGCGTCTCCTGGACAATCATAAGATGTTGCGCGCCAAGCATAACGCACTTCTCGCTGATCATGATAAGAGGGGTAAGTTTCTTCCTTAGCATTTTTTCATTTTCCTTCATCTTCTTCTGCCGAACTAATCCATCATTCGATTTTCGCAGCTGGGGTGGAGGCTGAGAACATGCTTATGAGGAAGAATCTGGATCAGATCAAGGGTAAGTTATGTTTGCTCAACCTTGCTATGCTTTCCATCTCCTTTCCTCCTTGGCTCGGCGAACATTCATACCTCGGATCTGCCGGGTCAATAAACTATTTCAGCATCTCTTGAAGATAGTGTGCCCGTGCCTGATATGATGCTGCATTTTCTCGAACAAGCAGGACAGCATCAGGCCAAGCTCAAAAAGAAAGATGATGAGCTCGCCCTCCTTCGGACCAAGGATGATGAGATCGCCAAGCTTAAGGCCGAGATGAAGAAATTGAAAGCACAACACCAATCTGAGCTCCAAAAGGCTGGCCAGGACTATACCGAAGAGCGAGAGCGCCTCAATCTTCAGATTTCCAAGGGCCAGCACCTACTCAAGGAGGCTGGCATCAAGCTTGAGTCGGCGAATGCTGAACTTGAGCAACTCCGGGAGAGACGCGATAACTGCATCAAGGAGCTATCCCGGGTTCACAGCCATATCTCCAGTAAGTTCTTTTCCTTCAACCGACATTGATCTCTCCGGGTCTGCTTCCTTTACTCATTCCACCTGTGTTATTTTTCCGAGACAAGTTCCTAGAGAGCGATGTTATTGCATCCAAGGCTGTTACCAAGTTCCGCCAGCAGAGGGGTACTCCGTCTGGTCCTGGCTCCATTCCTCTTGATCTTGAAGATCTGATAGTCAGCTTGTCCTCCAGAGTTGAGACCGTGAGGAACTATGGCAAGGATGTTATGGACGTGGTAATCCGGATCTTCAACGCCTTTTGTCCTGAAGAGGATACTCCGGAGAATCTGTCTGTTCTCTTTTCCAGGCTTATGGACTGCGAGACTCAGCTCGATCTCTGGAGAGAATCTGCTGGGCGCGCCGGAGCTGATATCGTTCTCCACTACGTGCTCACGTGGTACGAGAAGATTGACCTCAATCTCCTTGAACGCATGCGCACGGGATCAAAGTGGTCTACTGACCTGGATTGGGTGGCTCGGCGCAAGGCTTGCGCTCACAGCTTTATCCAATACGCCCCATTCACCAGTGGAACGAAGGACCGAGCTTTCTAGATGCTGCCGATGATGAGAATGCTGAAAATGTCGAAGATGGCTCGGATGAAGACGAAGATGACGAGGCTTCGGACGTTGAGGAGGGCGAAGATGCCGCCGAACTTCCTCCTGCGGCCCCTTGATCGAAAAAACTTTTAAATTTCATCAGATCCCGGGTATGCCGGGTGCAGTTGTATCAAGTGCACAAGTAATATTTTGCTACTAAGTTTCTATGCTGGATTGACTTGGGCATAGTCCCCGAGTTTCGTTTTCTCGTTTTTCCAATATTTTGGCTCGGCTCGTGTCTACCTTGGTTCGGTTTTATGACTTACGAGTCCGAGTTTCAAAAATTGTCTTAACAATACTTGGAAACTTTAGGATTAGTTCAAAGTAACTCAGCATAGTAAATTTAAAGTACACATAAGGTTAGGTCGAAAAACAAACGTCCGCTCGATTAAGTTCTTTTCCTTAGTCGTTTTTCATGTGCTACGCAATTCCAAACTTGTTCTCTTGCTTGCCATGAAGCCAATTCTTGTTGGACAGCAGCAAGTCGAAGAGTTGGGTTCTTGGTGCTCACACATTACTAATCTGGCCTAAGTAGAACAACTTATGCCAGCCGACGTATAAATAATAAATACATAACACAATACTCATTATTAAGGCAGTCCCCGAGTTACTGCTCGAGGTGCCAACAATTCATTGATAAGATCATTGCCGGCATACATACCGACATATGAGAAGATTTGGATACATACACTTCTTTGCTAAGTGTAGAAAGGACGAAGTAGAGCTACATTCCATGGACGCTTAGATTCCTCGCCGGACCTGTCCGCCTTGTTCTTTTCCTGTGGCTTTGCATCGATAAGATAATAAGAATCATTGTGCAATGCTTTGCTCACAATGAATGGCCCTTCCCATGGGGGGGGGGGATAACTTGTGCATTCCAGCAGTACGTTGTACCAACCGAAGTACCAGATCGCCTTCTCGGAAAACTCGGGGGCTTACTTTCCGGCTATGATAGCGTCGGAGATTTTGCTGATATATGGCGGATCTAGACAATGCCAATTCTCTCGCTTCTTCCAGCAGATCAACATCATTTTGCCGGGCCTCTTGCACTTCGGCTTCTGTGTATTGGGTGACCCTAGGCGAGTCATGCTCTATGTCGGCTGGTAATACAACTTCTTCCCCATATACCAGAAAGAATGGCGTATAGCCTGTTGATCGATTCGAAGTTGTTCTTAAACTCCACAGTACTACTGGTAGTTCTTCTATCCAACACCCCGCTGATCTTTGCAGTGGCTCAATGAGCCGGGTTTTTATTCCGGATAATACTAATCCGTTGGATCTTTCCACTTGTCCGTTCAATGTGGGGTGGGCTACCGAGGCAACGTCCAGCCGGATCTTCTTATCTAGGCAAAAACGCGCAAATGCTCCTTCAGCAAAGTTTGTGCCATTATTAGTTATGATACTGTGAGGATAACCGTATCTCAAGATGATGTCTTTGAGAAATGTCACGGCCGTAGCTCCATCACATTTTCTTATTGGCTTCACCTCGATCCACTTTGTAAATTTGTCCACCATGACCAAAATGTGAGTCATATTTCCCCTTGCTGGTTTAAACGGGCCAACCATGTCCAAACACCACACGGCAAACGACCAGGTGATTGGTATGGTCTTGAGCTCCGACATTGGCATATGTGTCTTGGTAGCATACCTCTGACAACCATTGCACTTTCTTACCAGATCTTCTGCTTGTTCTAAGGCACTTGGCCAGTAGAATCCATGCAGGAAAGCTTTTGCCACCAAGGCTCGGGACGAGGCATGATGCCCGCACTCCCCTTGATGTATATCTCGGAGGATGTCAAGCCCCTCTTCAGGGTCAACACATCGCTGAAGGACATTAGTCACACTCCTTTTATATAGCTCGGAATTGATGATCGTGTATGCCTTTGCTCTCCTCTGAGTTTGCCTGGATAGCACCTCCTCAATGGGTAAAGTTCCATCTTTCAGGAATTGAAATATAGGTAGAGACCAAGTTGGTATTGCTCGCACAGGGAACACTTCTTCATCAATTTCCATCCGATCCACCGGCATAACTTCAACCGGATCATGTTGAGCAGTCCCCGGGTCTTGCGAAGCAGTCCCCGGGTTTGCCGAGGCAGTCCCCGGGTCTCGTGCTCCACCTCCCATGTCAATGTCCATGGGCACAGCTCTGGATTTTGTATCCTCAAGGACGTAGATTGAGTCGGTTTCTAGGGATGGCCTAATAGATGGTTTTCTGAGGTGTTCCAATGCTACACCCGGTGGAATTGCCTGTCGGGTTGATCCGAGCTTTGACAGTACGTCGGCGGCCTCGTTTTCCACCCGGGGTACATGGTGAAATTCACATCCCTCAAAGTAACCAGATATTTTCTGCAAATGAAATCTTTACAGCGCCATGTTTGGATCAAGGGCGTCCCACAGTCCCGACACTTGCTGTACTACCAAATCGGAGTCGCCAAAGCATAGGATCCGACGTATCCCAATTTCCTTTGCCACTTTTAGCCCATGCACAAGTGCCTCATACTCAGCGACATTGTTTGATGCCGCGAAATGGATCTGTAGCACATATTTCAGCTGGTCCTTCTTTGGCGAGGTAAGTACAACTCCGGCACCTAGCCTGGTTTTTGTTTTTGACCCGTCAAAGTGCATTCTCCAATAGTTCGGATCTGGTAGCGGCGGTTCATATTGCACCTCGGCCCAGTCCACAAAAAAGTCAGCTACAGCCCGAGACTTGATTGCTTCTCATATGTCATATTGTGGCGCATAGGGAGCTAGTTCAATTGCCCATTTTGCAATCCTACCACTCGCATCCTTGTTACTCATTATCTCAGATATGGGAGCCTCACATATTACCCTGATGGGATGCTCCTCAAAATAGTGCTTCAGCTTCTTAGCTGCCATATACACCCCATACGCCACTTTCTGATAGTGTGGGTAGTTCTGCTTTGAGACAGATAACACCTCGCTCAGATAATACACTGGCCTTTGCACCGACTTACCCTCTTCGTCGCGCTCTACCACAATCACTACACTTACAACTCGGTTGGTTGCGGCTATGTAGAGCAACATTGGCTCCTTTGATAGTGGAGAGGCTAACATTGGTGTAGTGGCTAACATCTTCTTTAAGTGGGCAAAGGCTTCATTGGCCTGCGGCGTCCAAACGAACTTATCCGACTTTTTCATGAGTTGATAGAGAGGCAATGCCTTTTCTCCCAACCGACTTAACGATGCCAGGCAACCAGTGAACTTCTGGACATCGTTAAGACACTTCGGCAGTTCCATTCGCTCAATGGCCCGGATTTTAGTTGGATTAACTTCGATACCTCGGCTGGAGACAAGAAATCCGAGTAACTTTCCAGCCGGGACACCGAAGGTACATTTTTCTGGGTTAAGCTTCATCCGGAACCTTCTTAGGTTCGCGAATGTCTGCCTGATATCGTCAAGGAGCGTTTTGCTTTCCTTGGTCTTGATAACCACATCATCCACATACACTTGTACATTTTGACCAATTTGGTCGTGCAAACATTTTTGCATACATCTTTGGTACGTTGCCCCTGCATTACGTAAACCAAATGGCATGGTGCGATAGCAATAAGCCCCATACGGGGTGATAAATGCAGTCTTTATTTGATCATCCGGATTCAGAGGTATCTGGTGGAAACCAGAATATGCATCAATGAATGACAATAGTTCATATCCAGCAGTTGAGTCTATGACCTGATCTATTCTGGGCAGTGGAAATGGATCTTTTGGACACGCCTTATTCAGGTTCATGTAATCGATACACATACGCCAAACCACTGCCACATTCGGATCATCTTTCTTCTTTTCCACCAGCACTGGATTAGACAGCCAATCCGAGTAAAGAACTTCCATGATAAATCCTGCAGCCAAAAACCGAGCTATCTCATCTCTGATGACTTTCCTCCTATCTTCAGCGAAGCGGCGGAGAGGTTGCTTCACCGGCTTTGCTCTGGGTCTCACATTCAAAGAGTGCTCGGCCAACTCCCTCGGAAGACCTTGCAAGTCCTGTGTGGACCAAGCAAAAATGTCCTGATTCTCACGGAGGAAGTTGACGAGCTCGCTTTCCTATTTGTCATTTAACCCGACACCAATTGTTACGGTGCGCTCTGGGAACATATCATCATCATGCACCTTCTTGGTATCTTTCGTGGCTTGGAATGAGACACTTCCATGCGGGTTACTTAGCGCCGGCATATACTGCTGCGCGGACTGAGCCAATGCCACCACCTCTTGGATTTTTCTTTTCTCTTGCGCAATCACAAGTGACTCGGCTAGGTTAGACCTGGCTGACGCACACTCAATGGAACGTCAGAAATCTCCAGCAATGGTAATCACCCCGTTTGGCCCAGGCAACTTCATCTTCAAGTAACTGATGTGACAACTTGCCATGAACTTGTTCAGTGCTGGTCTTCTGAGTAACGCGTGATGCGCACTTTCTAAGTTCACCACTTCAAACTCCAAATTCTCAGTTCGGCAATTATCTCTCGTGCCGAACAATACGTCAACCGGACCTTGCCTATGGGCTCACAAGAAATGCCTGGCACAATACCATGGAAAGTGGTCCTTGTAGCCTGGAGCATGTTCTCCGAGATACCCAACTTGCGCATTGTATCCGCATACATGATGTTAATGCTACTGCCATTGTCAATCAGTACCTTTGAGAACCTCACATTGATGTTTGGCCCAATGAGTGTCGGATCCAGCACTCACGCATATGAGCCAGGACTTGGCATAAGCTTGGGATGATCTTTGATGCTCTAGGTAATTTCCTGGTCCGACCAAGGCATATACCTTGTCACCCTTGGCATTACGGCATTCACCTCCATATGTCGGTGCTGCAAGCTCTTTCTGTCTATTTCCTCAGTGGTAAACACACAGTAACTCTGATGATGCTCTCTGTACTCAATTTTCCCCTCATTTCCAGGGTACCTCTGCTCTGGCTGATGGTGGTCTTCTACTTGATGCACTGCATCCCTTCTCTCATGGTTATCATACCTCGGCGGAGGGGGAGGCAACATTAGTTGTTGCGTGTTCGCTCCGGAGAGCAATTGCTGTCGGGGTAACTCCTGCTGAGGTTGATCATTCCGGGGTGCCTGAGCATTCCCCGAACCACCTTGTTCTATTTTACGCATCCACTCACATTGCCTTGTTGTATGACCCGCTGGGTTACTTGGATTTGGCGTGTGAAATTTGCACGGCTGATCCAACATTGACTCATAAGTATACCTCGGACGGTCCTTCTTTTCTTGCCATTGTTTCTTTTGCTCTGGCATCCAAATTTTCTTGCCATCATTTCTCGGTGTCCATTGTTGCCCTCCAGTTTTCTGACGTTGACTGCTCCCTGCTCCGGGCTGATCTTGATTCACAGTAGCAACTTGTTGCAAACTGTACCAGTGATTTGGTCTGTCATCTCTTCTTTTACCTCTGTAATCATTCCTTCGGGATGATCCGGCTCCATCTCTCTGGTAGTACTCCTCATTTGACTCGTTTGACACGAGACTAGGTTGAGTCGGATCACCCAAAGCATACGAATCAGCAATCCGGATCATCTCTGCCAATGTAGTTGGCATTTTTCTTTGCAACTTCTGCCACAGCTCGCTTGCATATCTGCACCCTTGCGCAAACCATGCTATGGCCTGTGACTCTATCACACCCTCACACGAGTTTCTCACGGTACACCACCGGGTTAAAAATTCCCGGTCCGTCTCGTTCGGTCTCTGCTTACACATAGCTAGGGTCTGTGGCCTATTTGGCCTCTAATACATACTTGAGAAATTGCTGATAAACATTTCCTCAAAATCGATCCAGTAGTTAATACTTCCGGGCGGCAAATTGTTGAACCATACCCTCGCTGGCCCCTCCAACATCTGGGGTACGTATCTCACAGCCCATCTCAAGTTGCCTGTAGCAATTTTCACAGCTGTAGCATAGTTTATCAACCAATCCTCCGGCTTAGTACTGCCGTCATATGTCTTTGTGCCTCTGGGTAACTGGAAGTTAGGTACCGGCGGCTCCTTCATGATCCGGGGCCCAAAACATGCAGGACCTAGTGGACCTTGACATTCAATCTGTTCTGACCTATACAGCCGATCCAGTTTTAATCTGGCATCATCAGGCATCAAATCCCTGTTTCCCAATCTTGACCCAATCACATGATAGTCCGGCCTTGGGTATCCTGCGTTCACCATTTCCGAATCTCCATCGTTATACCGATCCTGCTCTCGTGGAGCACCTCTCTTTTGCATACCTCGGCCAGCACTTTGCTCTTGCCTTGGTATATTCCGCTGCTGCGGTTGTCCTGCTCCTGCCGAGTGTCGCTGTCCGGCATTGCCATTTACAGTATTTCTTTGACCGACGTTGCCTTGGTCAGGGTTACCTCGGCCAGCTTCTCCTCGGCTCACACTTTGTCGATCGTCATTTCTTTGTACTTCTTTTCCTTTTCTTGCCCTTGTCGGGTCATACAGGATAATCTGTTTGTTCCTCCTGGCCGAGGTTACTACCTCTTCTCTCCTAGGACCACCATGAGGAGACGATGCGGCTCCAGCGGATTTCTCCGGGTTGCCTACCGCCGAATGTACGATCTTGGAGGCCCCAGCTCTTTCCGGGTTTTCCCTGAGCAATTCCTCGTTTTGCCTGTTCGCCATCCGAACCAACTCATTAACCCTATCTTGCTATCTCTGACGGGCTTCACCCGTTAGTCCCTCTGACTCGGATGCAGCTGCATCCGCTGCCCTAAGGTTCTTTGCCGGGGTACTATACTTCGGCAGCCCCACGGACAAACAGTTCTCTGACTCCTCAATCCTAGTATCTCCCTCTTTGTTCATTTCACTCATGAGGTTTCTCCCCTTTACTTTTACAGCATCAACTTTATTTGCCTTTGCGTACTCACGCAGCGTCATGTTCAACGATTGCTGAGCCGCGGCTATCTTTTTCGCACCCTCTAGTATTTTTTGCCTAGTTTCCTCTAGCTCGGCCTGTGCCTGAGCGGGATCTACTGCTGCTGCTACAGGGTTTGCCAAGCTATCCATCGCTTCCCGCAACACATTCTCTGGCCTCTCTAGTGGAGGACCTCTACCTTTCCTCGGTGCCTTGGGCGTTGCTTCCGGATCTGGTGCCGGATCTTTGCTTGTGCCAGCGCCAGGCGCAGTCATCATCACTTCTGCGCGGTCCAGGGAGCGAGTGGTACGCGCCCCGTGAACCACGCTGAGGGGTGGCTCGCCTGCCTCGACGACGTGCCGCGGATGAACGCATGACACATCCACAACAACGTAGACCTTGTGTGTGCCGAGCTTGACGAAGAGGCCGTTGCGCGGAAGAGGGCGCGTGCCGAAGCAGCCAGCGTTGTCGCTGACGAAATCCAGCGCTCCAAAGCGCTGAACGAGCCCAGAGACGATGCGTTCGCTGGTGTCGACGAGGTTTCCCGTCCGGATCTTGACCCCTGCTAGCGCTGCTTGCCCCACGGTGGGCGCCAACTATCGTGGTGGTGTCACGGCAGATGCCATGGATAGGCTAAAGGTGGGGACTAAATGCACTAGGGGAATCCAGGGAGGGATAGTGTGGTGATTCCACACACAGAAGTTTTATATTTGATTCACCTTCACAAATTACAAGTGCTCCTAGAGCTGTATTGGGGAGAGGAGGAAGAAGGAACTCTCTTACTCTCGCCACTAGCTAGCCCTCAGAGCAATCTCTCCTGTATCAACCAGCAGAACTTAACCCGTTCAAGACCAACCCCCTCTACAGAGGCCCTAGCCCTCCTTATATAGGGGTGGCTAGGTCTCCACTTAGGGCATACGTGGAGGCATATTCCATGGAATATGCCTCCTCCCAAAATAGTAAGCAGACTGGGTCACTTTTCCCCCGCGTCACCCATGCAGAGGCTACGTGAGCCTCTGCGGTGCCTGCATCACCCGACATTGGCTTCGTCACCTTTGTCGGCCACGCCTCGGTGGTCCGGCCTTTGTCCGCCTCGCTCACTCTCTATGTACAGTTGCCACCTTTGACCAGCGAGATACCTTCCTTCTCTTACAAGCTTGATATAACCCGGATCCTACATAGTTGATCCGGCCACACCTGTTCCTGCATATAAGTTAGATATATTTTATCGACTCACGGCTTAAGTCGGTTGAGACCAAGTTAGGTGGATGTCCCCTGGTCCGGGTTACCCCGTGATTCGGCTTGCCTTGAGGTGACCCGACCAGCCTCCGCTTTGGCCTTGTTGAACCTCGGCTAACTCGGCCTTTATACCCTGGCGCGACCCTACCCGGGGGTATCCCCCAACAGGTTTCTTGCCCCTGATGGCCTTGCTCTTGATGCGACCAGAACGGGCGCTGCCCTCTTCCTCACGCTGCACAGACTGACTGGCTCGACGAGCCCTCTTGCCCCTGCCAGTTTACTTAGGCACATACTCATCGTCCACATAGTCAGCATCATCTGCACCTATGAAAAAGAGAGATAGGTTGGGGAGCACAAGGATAAGTACACATGCCATAAGGAAAAAACAAAGGAAAAACTTGGATTTGGGCAAGTGCACGGTAGAAAAGAGACATTGCAGAGATATTCGGTGCCAGGTCCGGTCGGACCGGCTCCAGAATCGGACGGTCCGGTGTTAGCACCGGATAACCGGACTCAAACCAGACGACCCGGTTTCAGAGCCGGTTCAATCGGGCCTGGAACCAAACCAGTCGGGGAGGACCCAAAACTGATCTTTGTAATGTAAATTTTTTACCCATGACTCAATACTTGCACAAATACAAACTCCTCAAGAGGTGTAGTCCATGGTTTGACGTGGTTGGCATACAAAGACAAAGGTGGAAACCCTAACTTGGCAAATCCATCAAGATGTGTAGCAAAACATGGGGATTTGACAAGAAAAAGGTAAAGGAGCAAGGGATTACCCGAGGACATGGCTTCCCGTGGAGGAAAGCACCAAAAGCCCTCGAGAAAGAAGATCACAAAATTCTCCCAAACCACCGTGAGATGGAGATATTCCTTCGGTGGATAGCCTTCAAAGGTCCTTCTCCATGATTTGGTGGCCAGATTTATGAATCCTAGGGGTGGAAACACCCTAGGAGAGGGGGAAGGTTGGAGGGGCAGCAATGGAGAGAGAACAGGTCGGGGGAAGTGAAAAGGTAACTTGTGGAGGGGTGGGGGCATCCAGGGAAGAAGAAGGGGAAAAATTTTTAGATCCCGGTTGAGGTTCGGTCCAACCGAGATGCAAACCGGGCCTCTTGGTGTACAGGCTGGTCAACCGAACTTAAAACCGAATCTGCAGATATTTTGTCGCGAGGAAGATTCGGTTGGCAGTCCGATCAACCGGCTCCACAACCGGAGTACCCGGTTGGAAACCAGACTGGCAACCGAACTTCATTCAGTAAACTTCTGTCTACAGGTTCGGATAGACTCGGTTGACACCGGGCTGGAAATCAGACGGTCCGGTTCTAGGGCCGGTTGGACCGGGCCAGAAACCAAACATCCAAAAAACTTCGGGAAAAGTTTGTGAAAACAGAAAATTTTCAAGAGTGGCATGTGCATGTAGAAGAAGATAGTAGACTCCAAAAGGGTAGAGGAGGCAAGTGATCTAGGCATGCGTATTGGAGAAGAACCAAATAAACACACTCAATAGCAACAATAGGCATGATTCGAAAATAACAAGAGCCACAAGAGAGCAAAGTTGGCAGGGGATTTCTCCCGCTATGTTTAAGCACACATGTCATGGCGCCTCAAAGATAGATGCTTGGACCCATATCATGACACAAGATCAATTAATATCGCACACATAGGTATGCATCAAACCAAGACATGGTAAGATGACTATCCCTATGTGTGATGTGTGACTAGGCTACATAGCAAGGTAAGAGCAGGAATATAATGCAAGAAGTGAATCAATCCAAATTTTTAGGATCTAGAATACCAAGTTCTTGCCTCAACATGGCAAAACGGGCCTCATCCAAAGGCTTCGTGAAAATATCCGCCAATTGGAACATCGTTCCCACATGAGTGAGATTGATGTCACCATTTGCGACATGGTCACGTAGGAAGTGGTGGCAGATGTCAATATGTTTGGTGCGGCAATGTTGGACGAGGTTATTGGCGATATTTATTGCGCTTTCATTGTCACATAAAAGAGGCACCGTACTAAGAGACCCACCATAGTATTTCAAGGTTTGCCTCATCCATAACAATTGAGCGCAACAAGATGCCACGGAAATGTATTCGGTGGTGGATAGGGCGGTGGAGTTTAGTTTCTTGGATGACCAACTCACCAACAACCGGCCAAGAAATTGGCAAGCCCCAGAGGTCGACTTCCGGTCAACCTTATCACCGGCCCAGTCGGAATCCGAATAGCCAACAAGCTCAAAGGTTGACCCCTTTGGATACCAAAGCCTGAGAGTAGGAGTGAGAACAACATACCTAAAAATCCGTTTGACCGCCATCAAGTGGCACTCCTTGGGAGCGGATTGAAAACGAGCACACATTCCAACACTTAACATGATATCCGGCCTAGAAGCACAAAGGTAGAGCAAGGAGCCAATCATGGAGCGATATACCTTTTGGTCCACATCCTTCTCACCTTCTCGAAGGCCAAGTTGCCCATTGAGTGGCATGGGTGTCTTAATGGGGTTGGCCTTGGTCATTGATACATTGCAAATGTATCTATAATTTTTGATGTTCCATGCTTGATTTTATCCACTTTCTTGTGTTTTGTTCCAACTTTGGAGTACTTTTCATATGATTTCTTGGACTAACTTATTAACAAGAGCCACAGTGCCAGCTGCATGTTTTTTGCAGTTTTTGGTTCCAGGAAAGTCAGAAAATGAATATTCTCGGAATTGGACGGGACAAAAGCCAAAGTGCCTATTTTTCCGGAAGTGATCAAGTGCCAGAATACGAGACGGAGAAGGGCCAGGGAGCCACCACACCACCTGGCCGCGCGGCCAGGCCTGGCCCGCGCCAGGGGGTGGTGTGGCCGCTCCCGGCACCCCCTCGGCCTCTCCTTCCGCCTATATATTGCCCTCGGGACGAAAACCCTAAGGACCCGATCAAAAATCCACGAAAGAGTCTGTAGCCGCCGTCATCTCCATCCCTAGATCGGGAGGGATCTGAAGCTCTTCCCGACACCCTGCCGGAGAGGGAAATTCACCCTAGAGGCCTTCTTCATCACCATGCAAGCCTCCGGTGTGATGCGTGAGTAGTTCATCCTTGGACTACGGATCCATGTAGTAACTAGATGGCTGGTTTCTCCTCCTTTGTGCTTTCATGTTTAGATCTTGTGAGCTCCGTTCATGATCAAGATCATCTATTTGTAATTCATACATGTTTTGTTTGCGGGGATCCGATGGATATTGAGATGCTATTTCAGATTGATTATTGATTCTATCATGTCTTTGTTATTTGAGATCTTGCATGCTTTCCGTTGTTAGTAGCTATCTTGGCCAAGTAGATGCTAGCAACTCCAAGAGTTAGTATTTATGCTCGATAGTGGGTTCATGCCTCTGGTAATCTGGGGAAGTGACAGAAATCTCTAAGGTACTAGATATGCTGTTGCTACTAGGGAGAAAACAACGATCCTTTGTTCATAGAACAATTGTATTGTTTACTTTACACGTAGTTCATCAAGCAATAATCTGTTGCTTGTAACTTAATACTAGAGGGGATTCGGATGATAACCTCAAGGTGGATTATTAGTCATAGATGCAGTTGGATGGCGGTCTATGTATTATGTTGTAATGCCCAATCAAGTCTCAAAGGAGTCAAGATGATTAGTATATGCATATATTGCTTTCTCAGTGTTTGTCAATTGCCCCGCTGTAATTTGTTCACCCAGCATGTTATCTATCTAAGGAGAGCCACCTCTAGTGAACTATGGATCCCGGTCCTTTTTACTTTACATACAATCTACAATCTTTTACTGCTTTGTGTTTACTTTCTGCAAACTTTTACTTCTTTCCATTCGATACGTTTAATCCTTTGTTTTCCGCAAAACACGGTGAGATTGACAACCTCATCGCAAGTTGGGGACAAAGTTCTGTGGTTGTGTTGTGAAGGTCTCCACGTTGCTAGTAGCACCGGTAGTGCGCCCTGCCAAAGCTCAGCTAGTAACACCTTTGAGGTGTTTCCTTGCTCCTACTAGTTCGATTAAACCTTGGTTTCATAAATGAGGGAAACTTGCTGCTGTGCTCATCATACCTTCCTCTTGGGGTTCCCAACGAGCTCTACATCAGCCACGAGCCATCAACACTTTTCTGGGCGCCGTGCATTGAGCCATCAAGCATTTTTCTGGCGCCGTTGCCGGGGAGTCAAGGACATCTTCACAAGGGGAGTCCCTCATAACCAATCTCTTTACTTTGTTGTTTTTGTGTTGCTTAGTTTCTTTTGCTTTGTTTGATTGTTTTGTTATTAAAAAAACACACAAAAAAATTAGTTTTACTTGTTTGCTTTCTTATTTGAAAACCCAAAAAAATGACTACTCTTGAAAACACTAAGTTGTGTGACTTCACTAGCACCAACAACAATGATTTTATGAGCACACCTATTTCTCCACCTATGGCTAAAAATACTTTCTTTGAGATAAAACCTGCTTTACTCAATCTTGTTATGAGAGAGCAATTTTCTGGTATTGGTAATGAAGATGCTGCTTCCCATCTAAATAACTTTGTTGAACTTTGTGAGATGCAAAAGCATAGGGATATAGATGGTGATATTATTAAACTGAAATTGTTTCCTTTCTCTTTGAGATGAAAAGCTAAAGAATGGTTGAATTCCATAACTAGGAATAGTATTGATTCTTGGACTAAATGCAAAGATGCTTTTATTGGAAAATACTATCCTCCAGCTAAGATTATATCCATGAGAAGTGAAATAATGAAGTTTAAACAACTTGATAATGAGCATGTTGCTCAAGCTTGGGAAAGAATGAAATCTTTGGTAAAAAATTGTCCCACTCATGGTATGCAGGATTGAACTATTCTTCAAGGAACCTATTGGATTCAGCTGCTGGAGGTACCTTTATGACCATCACTTTGGGTGCTGTAACAAAACTTTTGGACAATATGATGGTTAAGTATTCTGAATGGCATACTGAGAGAGCTCCACAAGGTAAGAAGGTAAATTCTTTTGAGGAAACCTCCTCCTTGAGTGATAAAATTGATATTATTATGTCTATGCTTGTTAATGGGAAAGCCCATATTGATCCAAATAATGTTCCTTTAGCCTCTTTGGTTGCTCAAGAAGAGCAAGTTGATGTGAACTTCATAAGAAATAACAACTTCGGCAACAATGCTTATGGTAATAATGCTTATAGAAACAATTTTGGTAACAACAATTATAGGCCCTACCCTCCTAGTAATACTTATGGATATAATGGTAAACCTGAATTACCTAGTGAAGGAAGAATTTTAGAAGTTGAAAGAGCCACTAAAAACTTCATGCAAATGCAATATGAGCAACATAAAATATTTACTAAAACTATGGAGGAACAATCTATCATTTTGAAGAACATTAGCCATCAACTTGAGAGTCTAAATAGGGAAATTCCTAGTTTACAATTGAAACTCTCTAATGCTGAAAGAAATATATCATCTTTGTCTGAAGCTCAATCTTCATTGATTAATAAAATGGCTGCTAAACCTGAAACTAATGAGAATCCCTTTGCAGCTACTAATGCTATACAAGTAAGGATTGTTGAAAATGTTAGACTATTAGCTGAATTACATGCTAAGTGGGAAAGAGAAGATGAAATTGCTAGAAATATTAGTGTTTCTACTATTACCACCACTAGTGTTGAGGCTAGTAATAGTTCTACTACTTTAGATGATAAAGTTGATTTTGATCTTGATGGTTGCAATATCTCTGAAGTTATTAAGTTCCTACAAAAGCTTGCTAAAAGTCCTAATGCTAGTGCTATGAACATGGCTTTTACAAAACACATTAATGATGCTCTCATAAAGATTAAAGAAGAAAAGATGAAACATAAAGCTTCTATTCCTATAAAGCAAGAAGATGGTTGGGAACCCATCATTAATATGGAAGTGAATGACTTTGATTTCAAAGCTTTGTGTGATCTTGATAGTAGTGTTTCTATTATGCCTAGAAGGATTTATGATATGCTTGATTTGCCTCCTCTTGAAGATTATTATTTGAATGTCCCACTTGATGCTAATGCTAAAAATAAACTCATGGGGAGTCTTAATGATGTTTTTATTATGGTTAACGATTCCTATGTCCTCGTTGATTTCTATGTTTTGGATGTTGAATACAATGCTTCTTGTCCTATTACTTTGGGAAGACCTTTTCTTAGAACTGTTGGTGCCATCATTGATATGAAAGAAGGCACCATTAAATATCAACTCCCACTCAAGAAAGGTATAGAACACTTCCCTAAAAAGAGAGAAAATATTTCTTTTGCTTCTCCTATGAAAACAAAATTTGGTCTTAATGCTTCTTCATTTGAGACCACTTGATTCTTTCTTTGCTTCTTATGCCTAACTTAAAGGCGTTAAAGAAAAGTACTTGTTGGAAGATAACCCAAGAGTTTTAGATGAGTCTTGGAAGTTATTACCTCTGTAATAACCTCTCCTTATCCTTTTTATTTGCTTTTTGTGCCAAGAGTAACCTCTAATGAGTGTGAAGTAATGATTGGGAAAGTTGCTGTCCCGAAACAGAATTTTGTGCTTCATCGTAAAAATTCGTGAGAGAGTTCTTTATGTCGGATTGAGCTGTAATTTTTTGTGCGTCAGCCCCAGGTTATTATCTAACTTTATTTAATTCAACACTTTTTGATTTGAGCAACAAAAGGTCTTTTAAAAAATTCGTCTTTACCTGCTAGTCTGTTTTGACAGATTTCTGCCATTTTCTGCATTTGCTTCTTGTTGGTTCCTTCTTGAGTTCTTTTGGGGAATTGAGATTTTTGAGGGAAGTGATATAGTAGCTAGTGTTCTAATGGAAGTTTATTTGGTGTTAGAACTGAACATTGAGACTTATTTATCTTAAGTGCACTAATGTTGCTAATGAGATTGTGTGAAGTTTTGTATGAAGGAAAAATTTCAGGTGTATGGAAGGAATGAGTAATGAGATGAAGGATGGACTAAAGCTCAAGCTTGGGGATGCCACGCGTGTCACCCCAAGAAATATCCAAGAAGTACAAGCGTCAAAGCTTGGGGATGCCCAAGGCATCCCCTTCTTCATCAATAAAAATTCGAGGTTTCTCCCAAACGCTTCATTTTTATTGTTTCATGCAGAGTTGTGGTTTTCTTGGAGCATCTTCTTTTTCATTTTCGTTTGCTTTGGTTTGCTTAGTTTTCTGAATAAATTGGTTGGACCCCCTCATTCATACTTTGGTTTGCAAGAGTTTTGTTTGGTTTGGAAAAGAGTAGGAAAGTTCATACTTATGTGGTAAAAATAGCTTGTTTTTGACTGTGGCCTATGCTTTGTCATGCCATGCTTGATATTGTTTTGGCTTTATGCTTAGTATTCTTTGATGTAGCATGACTTGTTATAAATAATTGAGATTCCTTAATGTGCCTTGGATGAATCATGCGTTGTTTTAGCATATTAAAGCATAGTATAGTGGTATTCTCCTTTGATGCTTTATTTGGGTTGACTTGGCGCATGCTCACACCATGTTATGACTATCTCAAGTCACCATAGCCTTTATGATCCTTTAGTTTTCAACTTGTAGTATCACTTTATGCTTTAATCAATGATGTTTTGTCGCTCTGCTTGATTATGCCCATTATTGCTATCTTAGTTTGTCGCTCCCAGTCTTTTGCTAGCCTACACAACAAAGTATGAGTTCCACTCATGCATCCAACTCCCTAAACCAAGTTATTCCAAAGAGTCCACCATACCTACCTATTAGGTTATGCTATTCCAAGTATATTCATGCTTTTGTTTACCTTCCAAATTAAACTTGTTATGAGAAAACCAGTGATTAAATCTCTCACGAACTTGATGGCACACTTTATTTTTCTTACCCTTAATAAACTTGAACCATTGTGTCTTCTATGTTGTATATGCTTGCACTTATTTGTCGGGAATTAGCAGAACCATGCTTTCATGGGGAACGCTTTCAACATTGCACTTGGTACTTGTAACTAGTTGATATCATGCTCTTTTGTATAAGGATGTCGGCGGTGTGAAATGAAAGGGGAGCTTGTAAGTCCATGGAGTTATGTATATCTGTTAGAGAAACGCCTGGGCCGCTGGTCTAATCCATGCTGACATGGTGGAAACCTGCAACGTAACCATAATGAGCTGTCTATGAAGCATTCTTCTTATAAAAAAAGAGTCCTATATTGAAAAAAAAGAGAAAAAGAAAAAAAAGAGATACTATGCAAGAGAGAAAAAAGCACCATATTCCCATGGTAAATAAGAAGAATGCTGAGATGCTCGTTGTCTGCTTGCCTTGTCATTTTGATATGGGGATTCTTCCGTATCATCGGGCAAGGGGTACCCCGTTGGCGGTTCTCAATGATACACATGTACTTACGATGACAAGAACTTACCGGTGACTAAACTGGAGTAGCATGAGGAGCGGCCCTCGTATACAAGGGACATGAGATTTCTGACTTATACTTCGTCAAGCATGTACACCATAGTTTGTTCACTTTAACCTTAATCACTTCAAGATGCTTATGATAGGGGCAATGAGAGCTGAAAGCTATAAGTACCATAATTTTTGGAAGCTGTTTATGAGACTTGAATCCCTACTTCCTTTTACAAAAGGTCTTTCTTCCACCATTATATTGAGTCTCCACCTTCTATCTTTATGCACCTACTTTGAGAGCATAGTGGCCATTCTTAGTTCTATGTGCATTGTCCCAAGACTAGTTGATTGATGCATAACTTGTTATTGCTTGTTTGAAACTATTGTATCTAGTCACTCTTATGAACTTTGAAGGTGTCCTATGCATTTATATTTGCTACTCTATTGAGGGACAAGCTGATTACTATTATGCTATGTTTTCTTTATGTAAAACAAACAAACGTCTTGCAAAGCATTGTTATTCATGAATCTTTTGTGTGTGCCTTTTCATGTTGCATCATAGTTTCTTTGCTTATTGCTAGAACTTTGTCTTTCATGTTATGATTGAAGTACTATGATCCTAGCTTTGAATGTTTTGCAAATACTTTGATCAAGTCTTTGTTGGTGCATGTCACCTCCAAAATTATTCTTTCTTTTTATCACTTACCTACTCGAGGACGAGCAGGATTTAAGCTTGGGGATGTTGATACATTGCAAATGTATCTATAATTTTTGATGTTCCATGCTTGGTTTTATCCACTTTGTTGTGTTTTGTTCCAACTTTGGAGTACTTTTCATATGATTTCTTGGACTAACCTATTAACAAGAGCCATAGTGCCAGCTACCTGTTTTCTGCTGTTTTTGGTTGCAGGAAAGTCAGAAAATGAATATTCTCAGAATTGGACGGGACAAAAGCCAAAGTGCCTATTTTCCGGAAGTGATCAAGTGCCAGAATACGAGACGGAGAAGGGCCAGGGAGCCACCACACCACCTGGCCGTGCGGCCAGGCCTGGCCCACGCCAGGGGGTGGTGTGGCCGCTCCCAGCACCCCCTCGGCCTCTCCTTCCGCCTATATATTGCCCTCGGGACGAAAACCCTAAGGACCGATCAAAAATCCACGAAAGAGTCTGTAGCCGCCGTCATCTCCATCCCTAGATCGGGAGGGATCTGAAGCTCTTCCCGGCACCCTGCGGGAGAGGGGAATTCACCCTGGAGGCCTTCTTCATCACCATGCAAGCCTCCGGTGTGATGCGTGAGTAGTTCATCCTTGGACTATGGATTTATGTAGTAGCTAGATGGCTGGTTTCTCCTCCTTTGTGCTTTCATGTTTAGATCTTGTGAGCTCCGTTCATGATCAAGATCATCTATTTGTAATTCATACATGTTGTGTTTGCGGGGATCCGATGGATATTGAGATGCTATTTCAGATTGATTATTGATTCTATCATGTCTTTGTTATTTGAGATCTTGCATGCTTTCCGTTGTTAGTAGCTATCTTGGCCAAGTAGATGCTAGCAACTCCAAGAGTTAGTATTTATGCTCGATAGTGGGTTCATGCCTCTGGTAATCTGGGGAAGTGATAGAAATCTCTAAGGTACTAGATGTGCTGTTGCTACTAGGGAGAAAACAACAATCCTTTGTTCATAGAACAATCATATTGTTTACTTTACACACAGTTCGTAAAGAAATAATCTGTTGATTGCAACTTAATACTGGAGGGGGTTCGGATGATAACCTGAAGGTGGATTATTAGTCATAGATGCAGTTGGATGGCGGTCTATGTATTATGTTGTAATGCCCAATCAAGTCTCAGAGGAGTCAAGATGATTAGTATATGCATGTACTGCTTTCTTGGTGTTTGTCAATTGCCCCGCTGTAATTTGTTCACCCAGCATGTTATCTATCTAAGGAGAGCCACCTCTAGTGAACTATGGATCCCGGTCCTTTTCTTTACATACAATCTACAACTGTTTACTTCTTTGTGTTTACTTTCTGCAAACTTTACTTCTTTCCATTCGATACGTTTAATCCTTTGTTTTCGGCAAAACACGGTGAGATTGACAACCTCATCGCAAGTTGGGGATAAAGTTCTGTGGTTGTGTTGTGAAGGTCTCCACGTTGCTAGTAGCACCGGTAGTGCGCCCTGCCAAAGCTCAGCTAGTAACACCTTTGAGGTGTTTCCTTGCTCCTACTGGTTCGATTAAACCTTGGTTTCATAACTGAGGGAAACTTGCTGCTGTGCTCATCATACCTTCCTCTTGGGGTTCCCAACAAGCTCTACATCAACCACGAGCCATCAACACTTTTCTAGGCGCCGTGCATTGAGCCATCAGTCATCTCAAATTTCGCAAGCATGTCCTTCACGTACTTCTCTTGGGAGATGAAGGTGCCTTGAGCAAGTTGCTTCATAATTAAGCCTAAGAAATACTTCAACTCCCCCATCACGGACATCCTAAATTTCTGGGTTATCAACTCGCAAAAGCTTTGTTATGTGATTCGTTAGCTCCACCAAAAATAATATCATGAACATAAATTTGAACAATAAATAAGCCACCCCTTTAACCCATTTGGTGAAAAGGGTGGAGTCGACTTTACCCATGCTAAACCCGTCCATGAGTAAGAAATCCCTGAGGTGCTCATACCAAGCACGAGGAGCTTGCTTTAGTCCGTAGAGCGCCTTATGGAGTAGATACACATGGTTGGGAAAGCATGTGTTTTTGAAACCCGGGGGTTGAGCTACATATGCAACCTCTTTCAAGGGACCATTAAGAAATGCACTCTTCACATCCATTTGATAAAGCTTAAAGTTATGAAAGATGCATATGCAAGCAAGAGACGAATAGCTTCAAGGCGAGCAACGGGCGCAAAGGTGTCCTCATAGTCAATACCTTCTATTTGGGCATACCCTTGTGCCACTAACCTTGCTTTGTTCCTTGTGACGGTTCCATTCTCATCTTGCTTGTTCTTGAATACCCACTTGGTCCCAATGACATTGATGCGATGATCTTTAGGTCTCTCCACAAGAGACCAAACTTCATTGCGGGTGAAGCACTCGAGTTATTCTTGCATGGCAATGACCCAATCCGGATATTCTAGAGCTTCATGGACCTTGAGTGGCTCAAAGTTGGACATAAATACATGATGGCCACAAAAGGTAGTGAGTTGCTTCTTCTTGTTGCGAGTCTCAATTCCTCTTGATATGCTTCCAAGTATATTATTGACTTGGAGTCCACTTGCAATAGAGGCGGACTTGATCTCCGGATAGTCCCTTCATGATCAACGAATTCATCCTTTGTTGGTCCTTGATCATTGACCACATCTTGAGCTTGACCTTGATTTTGGGGAACTAGTATGTCTTCTTGGTCTTGCTCAACGGGTTGAGGGCTTGGTTGTTGTTCTTCGGTTTGCGAGAGTTGTTCGTCATGAGGTGCACTTGATGGTTCAACTTGAGTAGAGCTAAGCTCTTCTTGAGTTGGGCTTGATCCTCCCCCATCAACATCTTGATCATGAGTGTGATGTTCGGTGGGCAAGATATGCCCAATTCCCATCAACTTGATGACTTGAGAGGAATCTCCATCGCCTACAACATGTGGAACAACTTGCCCCCCTTGGGGACCATTATCTTCCAAAAACTCCACGTCACAAGATACTTCAACACAACCATTGGCTTTGTTGTAGTATCTATAGGCGTGAGAGTTTTCCGCATAACCAATAAAAATACCCTGAATAGTTCTAGATTCGAATTTACCGATTTTTTCTTTCTTGTTCTTGACGAGGAACATGCACCCGAAGACTTGGAAGTAGTTGACATTGGGCTTGTTGTTTGTGAAAATCTCGTACGGAGTCATGTCAAAGGGAGCTCGGAGGAAGATCCGGTTCGAGTAGTGAACCGCGGTGGCGATGGCTTCTCCCCAAAAGTTGTGGGGTGACTTGAACTCACTCGACATAGTTCTTGCCATCTCAATGATAGTCTGGTTCTTCCTTTCAACAACACCATTTTGTTAAGCAGTATATGGAGCCGATAATTCATGCTTGATCCCCTCATCTTGAACAAACACTTGCATGGTATAATTCTTGAATTCGGTGCCATTGTCGGTCCTAATGGTCTTGATCTCCACTTCATGGGTGCATTGAGCTTGCTTGGCGAAAGTCATGAAGTACTTGTAGGTCTCATCCTTTGACTTGAGAAGGAATACCCAAGTGTATCTTGAGTAATCATCAATGATGACAAGACCATACTTCCTTCCACCAAGAGTATCATATGTTGATGGCCCAAAGAGATCCAAATGAAGAAGCTCCAAAGGTCTTGACGTGGCCACCTTGGATATTGATGGATGACTCCTCCCATGTTGCTTTCCTGAAATGCAAGCACTACACACACGATCTTTCTCAAAAGACACACCGGTTAGTCCAACAATATGTTCATCCTTTATAAGTTGTTTAAGATTTCTCATGTTGACATGGCCAAGGTGGCGATGCCAAAGCCATCCCTCGTCAACTTTGGCCATTAGACATGTAGGAAGAGATTGACTCTCTTGCGAGAGGTCGACCACATAGAGGTCATCTTCCACATATCCAACAAGGACCAACTTGAGATTATCACTCCTAAAGACTTTCTCACAAGTTGTTTTATTGAAAGTAAGTTGTAGCCAAGGTTTTCAACAAGCATGACAGTCTCTAGGGTCAAGGCCTTGGAGACCACAAACTTGCCAAAACCTAGTACCTTTCCTTTAGAGTTGTCTCCAAAAGTGATGCTTGACGTTGAATTAACATCATGAATAAATTGGTCAAGTGCACTTCTACCTCCGGTCATATGATTGGTGCATCCACTATCAAACACCCATTTTGTTCCACCGGAGGCATACCCCTACAAAATCAATTCTCTGGTTTAGGAACCCATTGAGTAATGGGTCCCCTAGCATTAGAAACAAGATCTTTTGGTACCCAAATTGAGTACCACCTATAAGCATAACCATTGCGAGGGCCACCATATTTGGCATATACATCTCATTGGGTGCCCTTACATAGCACATATGAGGGATTAGATTTTCCTGCAAACTTGTGGTTGGGGTTGCCCCTTGTGACTCCCCCATTCACAACATTCTTCTTTACTTGGTCAACCACCTTGTGCCCTTCACACACAAAGTTGATCCTTTTAGGTGGGTTGGCACCATTCTTGTCATTCTTGGGGTCATACCCCATACCTTGCCTTGGAGATCTCATCGTTTGTCGAGCAAGAATCTCATCAAGAATCTTGCCCTTGGTGGTAGGTGATGACCCACAAGTATAGGGGGTGTATCGTAGTATTTTCGAGGGAAGTGAAACCCAATTTATTGATTCGACACAAGGGGAGCCAAAGAATATTTATAAGCCTTAACAATTGAGTTGTCAATTTAGCTGCACTTGGAAACAATCTTGCTCACAGCAGTTTATCAGTAGCAACAGTTTTGTAGTAGGAATAGTAAAGTAACAGCAGTAGTAAACTAAAGACAGTAGTAACAATAGTAGTAAACAGTAGGATTCGAGTGTGGTAGGCATAGGGATAGATGGACGGGCATTGCATGGACAAGACAATTCACATGGAAATCAGAACATAGGGCAATTGCAGATAAATAAGATAAAGCATCCAAGTACTAGATAATCATAGGCATGTGTTCCATATATAGTCATATGTGCTCGCAATGAGAACTTGCACAACGTCTTTTGTCCTGCCAGCCCGTTTGCAGCGGGGCCTCAAGGGAACTACTGGCAATTAAGGTGCTCCTTTTAATAGAGCACCAGAGCAAAGCATTAACACTCCGTGAACACATGTAATCCTCACGTCAAAGCCATTCCCTCCGATTATCCCGATTTCTGTCACTTCGGGACCATTGGTTCCGGACAACAACGTGTGTATACAACTTGCAGGTAAGACCATAAACAATACTATCATAATGAATCAATAACATGTTCAGATCTGAAATCATGGCACTCGGGCCCTAGTGACAAGCATTAAGCATAACAAGTAGCAACAAAGTCATAAAGCACTAATACAAGATACTAGGCACCATGCCCTAACAATCTGATGCCATTACATGAACGATCTCATCCAATCCCTACCATCCCATAGCCTATAGCGGGGGATTACTCACTCATAGATGGGGGAAACATGGATGGTCGATGGAGAAGCGATGGTGATGATGATGGCGATGATCTCCTCCAATTCCCCGTCCCGCCAGGGTGCCAGAACGGAGTTTCTGGTGCTGTTTCGTGGAATCTGGTGGTGGAGGCGGAGCGGAACTCCTTCTGGAAAAACGTCGACCCCCCTTGAGTTTTTAGGTCAGAAGGCATCTTATAGGCAAAGAGGGAGACCGAGGGGGTGTCTGGGGCGGCCAGACCACCCCCTGGCGCGGCCAGGCCCAGCCCGCGTGGCCAGGTGGTGTGGCTGGGCCCCAGCCCCTCCCCGTCTCGTATTCTAGCTCCAGGTGTCCCTCGATAAAATAATGACTTTGGCTTTTGTCCCGTCCAATTCCGAGAATATTCATTTTCTAACTTTCCTGGAACCTAAAACAGCAGAAAACAGGCAGCTGGCACGGTGGCTCTTGTTAATAGGTTAGTCCAAGAAATCATATGAAAAGTACTCCAAAGTGTGGACAAAACATAAGAAAGTAGATAAAACCAAGCATGGAACATCAAAAATTATAGATACATTTGCAATGTATCAACATCCCCAAGCTTAACTCCTGCTCGTCCTCGAGTAGGTAAGTGATAAAAAGAAAGAATAATTTTTGAGGTGACATGCACCATCATAAACTTGATCAAAGTATTTGTAAAACATTCATAGCTGGGATCATAATACTTCAATCATAACATGAAAGACAAAGTTCTAGCAATAAGACATAGCAACTATGTTGCAACATGAAAAGGCATAAACAAAAGATTCATGAATAACAATGCTTTACAAGACGTTTGTTTGTTTCACATAAATAAAACATAGCATAGTAGTACTCAGCTTGTCCCTCATAGAGTAGAAAATATAAATGCATAGGACACCTTCAAAGTTCATAAGAGTGACTAGATACAAATAGTTTAAAACAAGCAATATCAAGGTATGCATCCATCAACAAGTCTTGGGACAATGCACATAGAACTAAGAATGGCCACTATGCTCTCAAAGTAAGTGCATAAAGGTAGAAGGTGGAGACTCAATATACATAGTGGAAGAAAGGCCTTCATAGAAGGAAGTAGGGATTCAAGACTCATAAAGAGCTTCCAAAAATTATGGTACTTAATAGCTTTCAACTCTCATTGCCCCCATCATAAGCATCTTGAAGTGATTAAGGTTAAAGTGAACAAACTATGGTGTACATGCTTGACAAAGTATAAGTTAGAAATCTCATGTCCCTTGACTACGAGGGTCGCTCCTCATGCTACTCAAGTTTAGTCACCGATAATTTCTTGTCATTGTAAGTACATGTGTATCATAGAGAACCGCCAACGGGGTACCCCTTGCCCGATGATATAGAACAATCCCCATATCAAAATGACAAGGCAAGCAGACAACGAGCATCTCAGGAATCTTCTTATTTACCATGGGAATATGGTGCTTTTTTCTCTCTTTCCTCTTTTCATAATATTTTTTTTGTTTTTCTCTTTTTTCTCAATATAGGACTCCTTTTTACAAGAAGAATGCTTCATAGACAGCTCATCATGGTTACGCTGCAGGTTTCCACGTTGTCAGCATGGATTAGACCAGCGGCCCAGACATTTATCTAACACATATACATGACTCCATGGACTTACAAGCTCCCCTTTCATTTCATACCGACAACATCCATAGACAAAAGAGCATGATATCAACTAGGTACAAAGTACCCGTGCAATGTTGAAAGCGTTCCTCATGACAGCATGCTTCTGCTCATCCCCAACAAATAAGTGCAAGCATATACAACATAGACGACACAATGGTTCAAGTTTATTAAGGGCAAGAAAAGTAAAGTGTGCCATCAAGTTCGTGAGAGCTTTAATCACTAGTTTTCTCATAACAAGTTTAATTTGGAAGGTAAACAAAAACATGAATATACTTAGAATAGCATATTCTAATAGGTAGGTATGGTGGACTCTTTGGAATAACTTGGTTTAGGGAGTTGGATGCATGAGTGGAACTCATACTTGGTTATGGAGGCTAGCAAAAGACTGGGAGCGACAAACTAAGAGGGCAATAATGGCCATAATCATGCAGAGCGACAAAACATCATTGATCAAAGCATAAAGTGATACTACAAGTTGAAAACTAAAGGATCATAAATGCTTATGGTGACTTGAGATAGTCATAACATGGTGTGAGCATGCGCCAAGTCAACCCAAATAAAGCATCAAAGGAGAATACCACTATACTATGCTAAAACAACGCATGACTCATCCAAGGCACATTAAGCAATCTCAATTGTTTATAACAAGTCATGCTACAGCAAATAATACTAAGCATAAAGCCAAAACAATATCGAGCATGGCATAACAAAGCATAGGTCACAGTCAAAACAAGCTCTCTTTACCACTTAAGCATGAACTTTCCTACTCTTTTCCAATCCAAACCAAACTATTTGAAAACCAATGCATGAAAGAGGAGGTCCAACCAATTTATTCAGCAAGCTAAGAAAACCAAGCAAATGAAAAACCAAAACGAAAACGAAAAAGAAGACGCTCCAAGAACAACACAACTGTGCAAGAAACAATAAAAATGAAGCGTTTGGAAGAAACCTGGGCTTTTTATTGATGAAGAAGGGGATGCCCTGGGCATCCCCAAGCTTTGATGCTTGTAATTCTTGGATATTTCTTGGGGTGACACGGGTGGCACCCCCAAGCTTGAGCTTTAGTCCATCCTTCATCTCATTACTTATTCCTTCCATACACCTGAAAATTTTCCTTCATACAAAACTTCACACAATCTTTATTAGAACCATTAGTGCACTCAAGATAATAAGTCTTTGGGTTCAGTTCCAACTCCAATAAAACTTCCATCAAAACAAAAGCTACTGTGCACTTCCCTCAAAAAGCTCAATTCCCCAAAAGAACTCAAAAAGGAACCAACAAAAAGCAAATGCAAATAAAGGCAGAAATCTGTCAAAACAGACCAGCAGGTAAAGATGAATTTTGCAAAGCCCTTATGTTGCTCAAATAGAAAAGTGTTGAACTAACTAAAGTTATATAACAACCTGGGGCAGAATCACAAAAATTCACGCCTCAAACGGACGTACAGAGATTTTACACGAATTTTTCCGGTGAAGCACATAAATCTGTTTCGGGACAGCAACATTCCCAACCATTACTTCTCTCTCATTAGAGGTTACTCTTGGCACAAAAAGCAAATAAAAAGGATAAGGAGCAGTTATTACTGAAGTAATAACTTCCAAGACTCATCTAAAACTTTTGGGTTATCTCCCAATATGTAGTTTTCTTTAACGCTTTTAAGTTAGGCATGATAGTTTGGGAGGATGCTCACATAAGAAATATGAATTGAAGTAAAAGAGAGCATCAAGAAGAAAATTCAAAACACATTTAAGTCTAACCCACTTCCTATGCATAGGAATCTTGTATGCAAATAAATTCGCAAAGAACAAAGTGACAGGCATAGGAAGATAAAACAAGAGTAACTTCAAAACTTTCAGCACATAGAGAGGTGTTTCGATACCATGAAAACTTCTACAACCATATTTTCCTCTCTCATAATAATTTTCAGTAGCCTCATGAATAAACTCAACAATATAACTATCACATAAAGCATGCTTTTCATGTTCTACAAAAACATAATTTTTATTAAGCTCAAAATAGTGGGATTAAAACCTTCAAACCCACTTTTAACAATTCTATAACAAGATGACTGATAATTCAATATAGGACAATTGTCTAGAGCTTTATCATAAACAATTTCTAAGAAAAACTCTTTAGTACCATGCTTCTCGAAGTTAGACACAAATAAAGGATTATCATAGATAACATGAGCATAACAATCATCCTCCTTTGGTAAGCATGGGGGACAATCAAATAATATAAGAGATAAAGAGTTACTCTCATTAGAAGGTAGGCATGGGTAGCTAATCCATTCTTCCTCCTTTTGTTCATCACTCTCCTCCTCTTTTTCATCTAATGAGCTTTCAGGTTCATCAATTTCTTCTTCCATAAGATCCTGCAAGGCATTAGTCTCTTCCATTTGTGGAAAGCATCTATTAATATATTCAAGAATATAGCCATTTTCTTCCTTGTAATTATCAAAGTAAAATCTAAGTATATCATAAACCTCATATTTATAAGGTGAATCATCAATATTTTCAAGCAAACTAGCAAGTTCAAATGCACCCTTCCAAGCAATAAATTCTTCAATTTGTTCCACATCATAAAAGTCATAATTTCCTTTAACATAAGAAGATATGGTAACATTATCATTATACTCACATTGAAAAGGGAGGTGTTTATACCTCTTATAGCAACAAGATTTATCAAAGCAATGAGTAACATTATAAGTAGAGCACACGTTTCTAGCAATGGTATACAATTTATCAATTTGTTCCCATAAGCGTTTCCCTTTTTGTGACAAGCGGTGTTCTTTATAATAATATTTTTGATCTTTCGTGAACCCACCTTGCCAATAAGATTCAGTTTCAAAGAAACCAACCATTGATAGAAAGCATGATAAAGCAAGGCAATAACAGACCAACGAAAATAACAACTAGAGTAGGAACTATTTTTTTTGTATTTTTGATAAAGAAACAAGCAAACAAGGCGGAAATAAACTAAGCTTGAACAATAGTGATTCCGAGTGGACTTGATAAATAAATCTATGCTCCCCGACAATGGCGCCAAAAAATAGTCTTGATGACCCACAAGTATAGGGGGTATATCGCAGTATTTTTGAGGGAAGTGAAACCCAATTTATTGATTCGACACAAGGGGAGCCAATGAATATTTATAAGCCTCTACAACTGAGTTGTCAATTCAGCTGCACCTGGAAACAATCTTGCTCACATTAGTTTATGAGTAGCAACAGTTTGTAGTAGGAATAGTAAAGTAACAGTAGTAGTAAAGTAAAGACAGTAGTAACAATAGTAGTAAACAGTAGGATTCGAGTGCGGTAAGCATAGGGATGGATGGACGGGCGTTGCATGGACAAGACAATTCACACGGCAATCAGAACATAGGGCAATTGCAGATAAATAAGATAAAGCATCCAAGTACTAGATAATCATAGGCATGTGTTCCATATATAGTCATACGTGCTCGCAATGAGAACTTGGACAACATCTTTTGTCCTGCCAGCCCGTTTGCAGCGGGGCCTCAAGGGAACTACTGGCAATTAAGGTGCTCCTTTTAATAGAGCACCAGAGCAAAGCATTAACACTCCGTGAACACATGTGATCCTCACGTCAAAGCCATTCCCTCCAGTTATCCCGATTTCTGTCACTTCGAGACCATTGGTTCCGGACAACAACGTGTGCATACAACTTGGAGGTAAGACCATAAACAATACTATCATAATGAATCAATAACATGTTCAGATCTGAAATCATGGCACTCGGGCCCTAGTGACAAGCATTAAGCATAACAAGTAGCAACAAAGTCATAAAGCACTAACAGAAGATACTAGGCACCATGCCCTAACAATCGGATGCCATTACATGAACGATCTCATCCAATCCCTACCATCCCCATAGCCTACAACGGGGGATTACTCACTCATAGATGGGGGAAACATGGATGGTCGATGGACAAGCGATGGTGATGATGATGGCGATGATCTCCTCCAATTCCCCGTCTGGCAGGGTGCCAGAACGGAGTTTCTGGTGCTGTTTCGTGGAATCTGGTGGTGGAGGCGGAGCGGAACTCCTTCTGGAAAAACATCGACCCCCCTGAGTTTTTAGGTCAGAAGGCATCTTATATGCGAAGAGGGAGACCAGGGGGGTGTCTGAGGCGGCCAGACCACCCTCTGGCGTGGCCAGGCCCAGCCCGCGTGGCCAGGTGGTGTGGCTAGGCCCCAGCCCCTCTCCGTCTCGTATTCTGGCTCCAGGTGTCCCTCGGTAAGATAATGACTTTGGCTTTTGTCCCGTCCAATTCTGAGAATATTCATTTTCTGACTTTCCTGGAGCCAAAAACAGCAGAAAACAGACAGCTGGCACTATGGCTCTTGTTAATAGGTTAGTCCAAGAAATCATATGAAAAGTACTCCAAAGTATGGACAAAACATAAGAAAGTAGATAAAACCAAGCATGGAACATCAAAAATTATAGATACGTTTGCAATGTATCAGTAGGTTTGAGACGCTCCACCTCAAGTTGCTCCTTCCACTTCTTATTCTCCTTAAGGAGACTAGCTTGATCCAAGGAAGGGTTAGAAGCTCAAGTAATATCCTCAACAATAATAGGATCCTTCAATCTACTAAGAGCCTTCTCATAGGACACTCGAAGTTGATCATGATTCTCCCCAAGTTTTATGATCTCACGCTTGACAAGCAAATTAGCTTTCTCAAGGTTATCAAGGTCAATGGTGAGAGAAGCATGAGCAACCTCATGTTCTTTCTTTGAAGTATCAAGCTCTTGGGACAAGGTGATACCTCTATCTATGGTATCCATATCTTTTGCATTATCTAGTTCATAGATTTCAATTCGTTCTTTAAGAAGGGAGGTACTGTCCCTTTCCTTGCTTAGCTCTTTCTCAAGAAGATTGAATCTTAGTTTCTCATCATCAATACGAGACTCCAAACTATCAATGGTCTAATCACGTGAATTGACAAGGCTCATTAATTGTTTGAATCTAGCACGAGCATTGCTAGGAAGGGACTTCATGATTTTATACATTTCTTGTACATAGTTTTTATGGAATTCATCATCTTCACTATCATTGGTACTAACATGATCATCCAAGATGCTAGAGAGAGATGGAGGGGAAGAGATTACCTTGGTACTCCTTGCCATGAGGCAACTACCGGCGACCTTGGGAGTGATGGAGTCATCGACATAATCTTTGGTGTAGTCATATGTAAAGAGTAACCCGGGTTCGGCAAAAGCCAAATCGGCCACCCCCACAACCTTCTCCTCATCTTCACTCTCCGCATCGGATAGGTACTCTTGTCCAAGAAAGCCTTTTCCATCACGCTTATTGTTCCTCTTGTATCTCTCGTTTATGGGGTTTGGCTTTAATCTTGGCTTGGCACCCTCTTCATACTTGGGCTTGTCAAGTCTCTTCTCATATGGGAATTTGTCGGCAAAGTGGTCCGACTCATCACAATTGTAGCAATTCCTCTTCTTGTCGCTTGGTCCGGTTGAGCTTCTTCTTCTTTGGAACTTCAAGTTCTTAGTGAAGAGAGCAACTTGAGCTAGCATGTCGTCAATGCCCTCACTATCACTCTCTTCATCATTGCCACCAGTCTCTTGCACATATGGCCTTTAATGCTAGGGATTGAGAAGGCCCAGTGGCACGGTTGATCTCCTTGATCTTTTGTCCTTCATCTGACATATTGTTCGTGGCAACAAGATAAGACACTAGATCATCGAGCGAGAAGTGGCGAGCTGAATCTAGAAGTTGCAAGTTCAAGGCAATCTTCTTATCGGAGGCGGAAATCATGGAGAGAACTTTGGACTTGATGAGCTTATCATTCAAGTTGAACCCATCATCATACTTGGTGGCTTCTGCGATGGATTCACCAAGTCTTTACATGGAGGGCAACCAAGTGCATCAATCTTTACACGAAGGGCAACAAGTCTCTTGTATGCTTCTGTGATGGATTCACCATCGTTGTTCATGAACATGCTCATTCTGACTTGGCGGCTTCATACTTGGACTTTTGGATAAGGGAAGTTCCCTCTTGGAGAATGACAATCCTCTCCCACAGCTCCTTTGCGGTGGGGATGTTGCTAACTTGATCATAGAGAGTGCGGTGAATGACACTCCTTATCTGGTCACAAGCCGTTGCATTTAGTTGACGGTCATAGTATTCTCCTGGAGTGAGATTGTTGGGATCTTGTGGATAGAAGCCCTTTCCCACAATCTCCCAAAGCTCCATGCTACAACTGCGAAGATGAGATTCCATAGAAACTTTCCAATGAGAGAAGTGAGTTCCATCATAGTGAGGTGCGGGACCCGAACCATTAATATGAGGCATGATGTTCTTTTGTTTAGGATATATATATATACGGAAATGGATTAGGAGGCATATAGGCTTTCGTCGGGTCACTCTTGCTAGAGTCCTCGTTCATGGCCTCCCTACCAGTGTCCATCGGCCTCCCTTGAGGTACTACCGAAGGTCTGGCAAGCATGACCCCCTCGTCCATCCCCGTAAAGCGTCCCTCAAGAAAACTTATTCGAGCAAGGAGATCGGAATCCGCCTTAGCCTTTTCAAGGGACTGTTTGGCAAAGAGTTCACGGATCTCCTTGACCGAATAAGTCTTTCCCTCTTCATCATCGGAGAAAACCATATTTTCTCTTAGGTGGTAAAGCCCTTAGAAGAGCACTAGGATCTGATACCAATTGAAAGTGTAAGATGGTTTACCTACAGGGGATGAATAGGTTTCTACAAAAAATAGAATCTTTTGCAAGTTTTAGGCTTTGCGGAATATAAGTGTGCCTAAATGCAAAACTAGGTGAGGCAACCTAGATGATGATACAAGATAATTCAAGCATGAAGGCTATCACAAAGTAAACAACACAAGTAAGGGAGTGGTTAAGGAATAACCAAAGCACGTGGAGACGAAGATGTATCCCCGTGTTCACCACCTTCGGGAAGGGGTCTACGTCACATTGGAGAGGTGTGAGGTTCCACGAAGGATTCCCCAACGCCACGAAGGCTCACCTTCTTCTCTGATCCTATGCCACGAAGGAATAGCTCACTTACTCATGGTAGACTTAAAGGTAGTCTCCAAACCCTCACAAACTTTCCACGGAGCAAATCACAAGCCGAATGCCTCTGGGCGACCCTAGCCGCCTAGGGTTTCCCACGAACCCAAGAGTAACAAGCTAACTCGATGAACTCAAGGGGAATGAACTTTGGCTTGGTGGAAACATAGATTGGGACCTCCTCTTGCTTTCTACTAAAGGGATTTGGATTTGGTTGGGTAGAATGGGAGATCCTCAAGGAATTGTGTTTCCACAATGGGGAGAGAGAGAGCTTCAAGAATGAAATATGAACTGAATACCTAACCTCCTCAAGGTGGAAGAAGAGGTATTTATACCCAAGGGAGAAATCTAGCCGTTTAGAGCATTTTCTGTGAAGTCCGGTTTCAAGTTCGGTTGGACCAGCCCACACACCAAACCGCCCGATATATAGCCCGGAAGACTGGAATCCAAACCGGAATGTTCACTATTCGTGAACCCGGATATACCCGGTATAATAAACCGAGAATCCCGGTTTGGGTTCGGTTTTCCGGTGCTGGTACCGGACCGCCCGGTCTGGGAGCCGGTTCAACCGGCTTGAGAACCGAACTTGGCAGAGATGCTATAAAATGTAGATCTCTCTCCTCTCTCTTTGGTGATGGAACAAGTGGGTGTACGGGATGTGTATAAGGCTTAGAAGTTCATCCCCCAAAAGCTCATCAAGATAACCCCTCTTAATAGTGCGGTGTTCCTAAAGACTCAAGAAACATTCAAAAAGGCAAAACTCTGGCACTTCTCTTTGTTACCGAAATGGGGGGGGGGGGTCTCCGATGATCTTCCAACATACCAGTGGACCAAAACCTGTTTAAAACACTAGTAGATAGCATTAGTCCATTCTAACTACGGTGTCATTGTCGACCAAAAACAGTAGAGGGTAAACTACCCTTTCAATATGCGATGTCAGTTTTAATGATTCACAATTTTTTGCAAAGGAATCATAACAACAATGTCTAAATATTGGTGGGAGATAGTGCTAATCAAATAAAATGCATTGGTTGTCTTGGTGGAAGATGTGTGTACCAAAGAAGAAGGGAGGTATGGTATTTCATGATATTCGTTATTTTAATTTAGCTTTACTTGCTAAAGAAGGTTGGATATTGATTGAAGAGTCATATACATTAGTGGTCCATATGCTATGGGACCTGGAACTATCGCATAGCCCTAATTTGTTGCGTTTCACTACAACTGTGCCTAGGTGTCTTGGAGCTTCTGGAAATTGACAATAGTCCTTCAGGAGGTGACTAGATTTCCTCTTGTCATCCTTATCGTTGATGTAGAAGTGGATGTTGTAGGGACCCGACATGACTTGCATAGGGAAGGTCCATCTTCACAAGGGCGGCGTTGCCATTTGTGATTCGTCATGTTGGTGTTATATCCATCGCGTAGCCTCGCCACGGTAGCCACTATCGTGGTTGTTGTCATCATGCTTTTCAGTGTAACCAACCGCGACCATGTCGGCTCCATCATTGTCCTTGTAGCCATGCATCTTGAGTTTTCCCCGGCGATCACGTCTACATTCTGGGTCTCCTGGGTATCTTCCACTCGCGTCATCATCATTCGAGGGTACGTGGTTCTTATGGATGATGTCTTCACCATCCGCCCAGTGGTTGGCGGTATCCATCAAATGATCGATGGTCCTTGGCTTGGTGCGCCATGGTTCCTGATACATTGCAAATGTATCTATAATTTTTGATGTTCCATGCTTGGTTTTATCCACTTTCTTGTGTTTTGTTCCAACTTTGGAGTACTTTTCATATGATTTATTAGACTAACCTATTAACAAGAGCCACAGTGCTAGCTACCTGTTTTCTGCTGTTTTTGGTTCTAGGAAAGTCAGAAAATGAATATTCTCGGAATAGGACGGGACAAAAGCCAAAGTGCCTATTTTTACGGAAGTCATCAAGTGCCAGAATACGAGACGGAGAAGGACCAGAGGCCGGCCGCACCACCTGGTCGCGCGGCCCAGCCTGGCCCGCTCCAGGGGTGGTGTGGCCGCTCCCGGCACCCCCTCGGCTTCCCCTTCCGACTATAAGATGCCCTCGGGACGAAAACCCCAAGTACCTGATCAAAAATCCACGAAAGAGTTTGTAGCCGCCGTCATCTCCATCCCTAGATCGGGGGGATCTGAAACTCTTCCCGGCACCATGCCAGAGAGGGGAATTCACCCTGGAGGCCTTCTTCATCACCATGCAAGCCTCCGGTGTGATGCGTCAGTAGTTCATCCTTGGACTACGGATCCATGTATTAGCTATATGGCTGGTTCTCCTCCTTTGTGCTTTCATGTCTAGATCTTGTGAGCTCCGTTCATGATCATGATCATCTATTTGTAATTCTGCATGTTGTGTTTGCGTGGATCCGATGGATATTCAGATGCTATTTCAGATTGATTATTGATTCTATCATGTCTTTGTTATTTGTGATCTTGCATTCTTTCTGTTGTTAGTAGCTATCTTGGCCAAGTAGATGCTAGCAACTCCAAGAGTTAGTATTTATGCTTGATAGTGGGTTCATGCCTCTGGTAATCTGGGGAAGTGACAAAATTTTCTAAGGTACTAGATGTGCTATTGCTACTAGGGAGAAAACAACAATCCTTTGTTCATAGAACAATCGTATTGTTACTTTACACGTAGTTCGTAAAGCAATAATCTGTTGATTGCAACTTAATACTGGAGGGGGTTTGGATGATAATCTGAAGGTGGATTATTAGTCATAGATGCAGTTGGATGGCGGTCTACGTATAATGTTGTAATGCCCAATCGAATCTCAAAGGAGTCAAGATGATTAGTATATGCACATATTGCTTTCTCGATGTTTGTCAATTGCCCCGCTGTAATTTGTTCACCCAACATGTTATCTATCTTAAGGAGAGCCACCTCTAGCGAACTATGGATCCCGGTCCTTGTCTTTTACATTCAATCTACAAACTGTTTACTTCTTTGTGTTTACTTTCTGCAAACTTTTACTTCTTTCTATTTGATACGTTTAATCCTTTGTTTTCGGCAAAACACGGTGAGATTGACAACCTCATCGCAAGTTGGGGACAAAGTTCTATGGTTGTGTTGTGCAGGTCTCCACGTTGCTACTAGCACCAGTAGTGCGCCCTGCCAAGGCTCAGCTAGCAACACCTTTGGGGTGTTTCCTTGCTCCTACTGGTTCAATTAAACCTTGGTTTCATAACTAAGGGAAACTTGCTGCTGTTCTCATCATACCTTGATCTTGGGGTTCCCAACAAGCTCTTCATCAACACCGCACCAGCATTTCCTAGGCGCCATTATAGAGCTATCAAGCATTTTTCTGGCGTCGTTGCCGGGGAGTCAAGGACATCTTCACAAGGGGAGTCCCTCATAACCAATCTCTTTACTTTGTTATTTTTGTTTTGCTTAGTTTATTTTTGCTTTGTTTGCTTGTTTCTTTATCAAAAACACACAAAAAATTAGTTGTACTAGTTTGCTTTCTTTATTAAAAACACAAAAAAAGTTAGTTCCCACTTCAAGTTGTTTTTATGTCTAGTTCTGCTCTAATCACTATTTCATTATGGATAGCCCACTCGGTTTCCTATTTGGGAACACTACTATCACTGCTAAGGTAATAGATGAACCACCGCCTGCTAGAACCTCCATGGAAGATTTTATAAGGTATAGAGAATCTTATAAGGGTAAAGTCATGAGAGCCGTGTTAAAAAGGTTGGATCTAATTGCTAAAATTTTGCTTAAACGCCATGATATAAATTGTTGCTCTAAACAGGACACTAAACATCTTAAATTCTAATGTGGCTTTAGTAAGGAATTAGTAATTATGAACTATCAATTGAATAACTATATTCATCTTGGATTTGAAGAAGTAGAACAATTCGTTTTGTTTATGGGAGCTTCTGAAATAGAATCCTTCATGTCTAAAAACTATGAAACCTGTGTTGCTTGTAAAGACCTTAAAGATATGGTCTCTTCTATCCTTAATCATTGCATAGAAAATTTCAGCAATAATTGTTATATCATTGATTATAAAGAGAGACACAGTCATGCACAAGAATGTGTGCACAATTTGCAGGAGCCTATGGAAGAAGAAATTGCTGAACCTGAAAGCTCATTAGATGAAAAAGAGGAGGAGAGTGATGGACAAAAGGAGGAAGAATGGATCTACCCATGCCTACTTTCTAATAAGAGTAACTCTTTATCCCTTACATTTTCTGATTGTCCCCCATGCTTACCAAAGGAGGATGAATGTTTTGTTCATGTGGATTCTTTTGAAATATCTACTATGGGTAAAACTTGTGATAATAATTATGCTCCTATTATCCATGATAATACTTTTTTTGTGCCTAACTTTGAAATGCATTGTATTAATGAGTTTTGCTTAGAAAATGTTTATGATAAAGCTCTACGATGGTCCTATATTGAATGATTAGTCATCTTGTTATAGAATTGTTAAAAGTGGGTTTGAAGGTTCTAATCCCACTATTTTTGAGCTTGATAAAAAATATGTGTTTGTAGATCATGAAAAGCATTCTTTATTTGATAGTTATATTGTTGAGTTTATTCATGAGGCTACTGAAAAATATTATGAGAGAGGAAAACATGGTTGTAAAAGTTTTCGTGGTATTGAAACACCTCTCTATGTGCTGAAAGTTTTGAAGTTATTCTCGTTTTATCTTCCTATGCATGTCACTTTGTTCTTTGTGAATTTATTTGTATACGAGATTCCTATGCATATGAAGTGGGTTAGACTTAAATGTGTTTTGAATTTGCTTCTTGATGCTCTCTTTTACTTCAATTCATATTTTTATGTGAGCATCTTCTCAAACTATCATGCCTAACTTAAAGGCGTTAAAGAAACGTACTTATTGGGAGATAACCCAAAAGTTTTAGATGAGTCTTGGAAGTTATTACCTCTGTAATAACCTCTCCTTATCCTTTTTATTTGCTTTTGTGCCAAGAGTAACCTCTAATGAGAGAGAAGTAATGGTTGGGAAAGTTGTTGTCCCAAAACAGATTTCTGTGCTTCACCATAAAAATTCGTGTAATATCTCTGAACATCTTTTTGAGGCGTGAATTTGTGCTTCTGCCCTAGGTTGTTATCTAACTTTCGTTAGTTCAACACTTTTTGATTTGAGAAACAGAAGGTCTTTGAAAAAATTCGTCTTTAGCTGCTAGTCTGTTTTGACAGATTTCTGCCATTTTCTGTATTTGCTTCTTGTTGGTTCCTTCATGAGTTCTTTTGGGGAATTGAGATTTTTGAGGGAAGTGCTACAGTAGCTAGTGTTCTAATGGAAGTTTATTTGGTGTTAGAACTGAACCTTAAGACCTTTTATCTTGAGTGCAATAATGTTGCTAATAAAGATTGTGTGAAGTTTTGTATGAAGGAAAATTTTCAGGTGTATGGAAGGAATGAGTAATGAGATGAAGGATGGACTAAAGCTCAAGCTTGGGGATGCCACACGTGTAACCCCAAGAAATATCCAAGAAGTACAAGCGTCAAATCTTGGGGATGCCCAAGGTATCCCCTTCTTCATCAATAAAAATCCCAGGTTTCTTCCAAACGCTTCATTTTTATTGTTTCATGCATAGTTGTGTTGTTCTTGGAGCATCTTATTTTTTGTTTTTGTTTTGGTTTTTCGTTTGCTTGGTTTGCTTAGTTTTCTGAATAAATTGGTTGGACCCCCTCTTTCATACATTGGTTTGTAAATAGTTTGGTTTGGTTTGGAAAAGAGTATGAAAGTTCATACTTATGTGGTAAAAGAGCTTGTTTTTGACTGTGGCCTATGCTTTGTCATGCCATGCTTGATATTGTTTTTGATTTATGCTTAGTATTCTTTGCTGTAGCATGAATTGTTATAAATAATTGAGATTGCTTAATGTGCCTTGGATGAATCATGTGTTGTTTTAGCATATTAAAGCATAGTATAGTGGTATTATCCTTTGATGCTTTATTTGGGTTGACTTGGCGCATGGTCACACCATGTTATGACTATCTCAAGTCACCATAGCCTTTAAGATCCTTTAGTTTTCAACTTGTAGTATCACTTTATGTTTTGATCAATGATGTTTTGTCGCTCTGCATGATTATGGCCATTATTGCTCTCTTAGTTTGTCGCTTCCAGTCTTTTGCTAGCCTCTACAACAAAGTATGAGTTCCACTCATGCATCCAACTCCCTAAACCAAGTTATTCCAAAGAGTCCACCATACCTACCTACTATCTTATGCTATTCCAAGTATATTCATGCTTTTGTTTACCTTCCAAATTAAACTTGTGATGAGAAAACTAGTAATTAAAGCTCTCACGAACTTGATGGCACACTTTACTTTTTGCATCTAATAAACTTGAACCATTGGGTCCTTCTTTGTTGCGTATATGCTTGCGCTTTATAAGTTGAAATTAGCAGAACCATGTTTCATGGGGAACGCTTTCAATATTGCACTTGTACTTTGTACCCTGTTGATATCATGTTCTTTTGCTTACATATCCCGGTGGTGTGAAATAAAAGTGGAACTTGTAAGATCATGGAGTTTGTATGTGTGTTAGAGAAACGCTTGGGCCGCTAGCCTAAGCCATGCCTAATCATGGTGGAAACTTATAGCATAACCATAATGAGCACTCTATGAAGCATCCTTAATAAAAACCTATGCGAATAGCAAATAAAAAGATCGTTGAGATGCTCATTGTCTGCTTGCCTTGTCATTTTGATTATGAGAAAGCTCCCGTATCATGTGCAAGGGGTACCCCATTGGCGGTTCTTAATGATGTACATGTATTTACAATGACAAGGGCTTACTCGTGACTGAAGTTGAGTAGCATGAGGCTCGGTCTTCGTAAGTAAGGGGCATGAGATTTTGGTTTATAACTTGTCAAGCATATCCTCTTAGTTGTGTCACTTTAACCTTAATCACCTTAAATATGCTTATGATAGGGGCAATGAGAGCTGAAAGCTATAAGTACCATAATTTTTGGAAGCTCTTTATGAGACTTGAATCCCTACTTCCTTTTACAAAGGCCTTTCTTCCACCATTACATTGAGTCTCCACCTTCTATCTTTATGCACCTACTTTGAGAGCATAGTGGCCATTCTTAGTTCTACGTGCATTGTCCCAAGACTAGTTGATTGATGCATAACTTGTTATTGCTTGTTTTAAACTATTGTATCTAGTCACTCTTATGAACTTTGAAGGTGTCCTATGCATTTATATTTTCTACTCTATTCAGGGACAAGCTGAATACTATTATGCCATGTTTTCTTTATGTGAAACAAACAAATGTCTTGCAAAGCATTGTTATTCATGAATCTTTTGTTTGTGCCTTTTCATGTTGCATCATAGTTTCTTTGCTTATTGCTAGAACTTTGTCTTTCATGTTATGATTGAAGTACTATGATCCCAGCTTTGAATGTTTTGAAAATACTTTGATCAAGTCTTTGAGGGTGCATGTCACCTCAAAAATTATTCTTTCTTTTTATCACTTACCTACTCGAGGACGAGCAGGAGTTAAGCTTGGGGATGTTGATACATTGCAAATGTATCTATAATTTTTGATGTTCCATGCTTGGTTTTATCCACTTTCTTGTGTTTTGTTCCAACTTTGGAGTATTTTTCATATGATTTCTTGGACTAACCTATTAACAAGAGCCACAATGCCAGCTACTTTTTTTCTGCTACTTTTGGTTCCAGGAAAGTCAGAAAATGAATATTCTCGGAATAGGACGGGACAAAAGCCAAAGTGCCTATTTTTCTGGAAGTCATCAAGTGCCAGAATACGAGACGGAGAAGGCCAGAGGCCGGCCACACCACCTGGCCGTGCGACCCAGTCTGACCCGCGCCAGGCGTGGTGGGGCTGCTCCCGGCACCCCCTCGACCTCCCCTTCCGACTATAAGATGCCCTCAGGACGAAAACCCCAAGTACCCGATCAAAAATCCACGAAAGAGTCTGTAGCCGCCGTCATCTCCATCCCTAGATCGGGGGGATCTGAAGCTCTTCTTGGCACCCTGCCGGAGAGGGGAATTCACCCTGGAGGCCTTCTTCATCACCATGCAAGCCTCCGGTGTGATGCGTGAGTAGTTCATCCTTGGACTATGGATCCATGTAGTAGCTAGATGGCTGGTTCTCCTCCTTTGTCCTTTCATGTCTAGATCTTGTGAGCTCTGTTCATGATCAAGATCATCTATTTGTAATTCTGCATGTTGTGTTTGCGGGGATCCGATGGATATTGAGATGCTATTTCAGATTGATTATTGATTCTATCATGTCTTTGTTATTTGTGATCTTGCATGCTTTCCATTGTTAGTAGCTATCTTGGCCAAGTAGATGCTAGCAACTCCAAGAGTTAGTATTTATGCTCGATAGTGGGTTCATGCCTCTGGTAATCTGGGGAAGTGACAGAAATCTCTAAGGTACTAGATGTGTTGTTGCTACTAGGGACAAAACAACAATCCTTTTTTCATAGAACGATCATATTGTTTACTTTACACGCAGTTTGTAAAGCAATAATCTGTTGCTTGCAACTTAATACTGGAGGGGGTTCGGATGATAACCTGAAGGTGGATTATTAGTCATAGATGCAGTTGGATGGCGGTCTATGTATAATGTTGTAATGCCCAATCGAATCTCAAAGGAGTCAATATGATTAGTATATGCATGTATTGCTTTCTCGATGTTTGTCAATTGCCCCGCTGTAATTTGTTCACGCATCATGTTATCTATCTTAAGGAGAGCCACCTCTAGTGAACTATGGATCCCGGTCCTTGTCTTTTACATTCAATCTACAAACTGTTTATTTCTTTGTGTTTACTTTCTGCAAACTTTTACTTCTTTCCATTCGATACGTTTAATCCTTTGTTTTCCGCAAAACACGGTGAGATTGACAACCTCATCGCAAGTTGGGGACAAAGTTCTGTGGTTGTGTTGTGCAGGTCTCCACATTGCTACTAGCACCGGTAGTGCGCCCTGCCAAGGCTCATCTAGCAACACCTTTGGGGTGTTTCCTTGCTCCTACTAGTTCGATTAAACCTTGGTTTCATAACTGAGGGAAACTTGCTACTGTGCTCATCATACCTTCCTCTTGGGGTTCCCAATGAGCTCTACATCAACACCACACCAGCATTTCCTGGGCGCCACTACAGACCCATCAGTTCCTCTTTGAGCTCTCGTCTGCATACGCCGCTTGATACCTTCGATCCGGATTCACGGATGTAGTATAATATCTTTTTCCCTAGAAGACATAGATTTAATCGAACCTTGGAAAGCAATGCTAAAAGGAAATAAAAAGGACACGTCTACAAGACTTTGTTTCTTTGTTTTACCTTAGTTTATCAGACTAATTTAGTTTACTTTATAATGGGTTAAATCAATGAATGGAGGTAGGCCGGGGTTGAAGATCCACCTGCAGCTGCACATCATATGGGATAAAATATAATAATAAGCATAGTCATGTCTAATGTTTGAATGGAGATAATATCTTGTGGGCAACACATCCTAATATACTAGAGCCCCTGTGATGCAGCGGTCATAGCAATAGTATTTTAATCCAACTGAGTGCACTAATGACTGGATTCCTGCACCAACAATAGGGTTATTATAGTACTTGTAGCAGCAAATATTTAAGAGTTTGTCCCGATGGGAGATCAACGAACAGAAACAACACAATCCCGCAGCCACGTTGTCAATGCGGCCATGTTTCGCACCCAAACCGTGGTTTGGAAATAACCTATTCTATAAGTTACTAGAACAACAATAATTAAGAGAGGTTTAAAATATCTAATAACAAAGAACTTTTAACAACAAAAAAATAAACTAAGACGGAAAGTAAACAGGAATATGAACTGAATTAAAGAGATTGTAGTTGTATGATTGAATGGAATGAGAGAGGGCTTCTAGGCTTCGGTCTCACTAGTACTAGATGGGCAAATATATGTTTGATCTATAAAAGATTCCTTAGACAAATAAACATTCCCCATTTGATTATCGGGCTGTCACTCTGTGTGCACTATGCATGATTCTCGCGCGTCACCGCAAGGAAAAAGGCACTTCCGGACCAAAGGATCACATAAACTCATCTTAGATCACAATAAATTCTAACTTAGTGCACTAGATCATACCTCAACCTAGAATTGAATCAATCACTCACAACAAAACATATATAAATATATAATGATGTCACAACCGTGTTCAATCTTACAATTACTAAACACAAGAGAGAGAGATGGAGATGGAGATAGATGCATGGTGGTGGTGATGTCTTCCTTCTCCTCCTCTTCTTCTTGATTGGATGCCTTGATGGTTATGGTGTTGACGGAGATCTAGATCTCGGAGGTGTGGTTAAGGCAGAGCTCCACCGTCGTGGAGATCAGATGGGTGGTGGTGGTGGCAGGGCTCCGCCCCTAAAGGGCTATGGTATGGTGGCTCTATCTTGGGTCCTCCCTCCTTTATATAAGCCTTGGGGGTGCCCTAGGGTTCCCCCAATACCATCATATGACTTAGGGAAGGTTTTGGAGCTTCTCTGGGAAAAAATCCCGTCATTTGTGACCTTTTTACCAACTATACGGCCAAACTATAGAGCGGGAACTTTTAGTTCCGGCCGTATAGTTAGTCGTTGAACTTGCAGATCCTTCAGTATTTTGGTCGCCATTTCTTCATATGAACTTTGTTCGTCTCGTCGAGCGCTACAATCCCATGGTCTTGGATATTTATTTTGAGAAGTTGGAAAAAATCACTTTTCCAACCTCTCAAATGGCTAAGTCTGGTCCCTGCAACTCCTCCATACTATGCTCTCTTTGTTCCTTTTTATCCATAATCTTCACCAATACCTACATACATGTCATAGACAAGGAAAGTGATAAAATTCTACCTAAACTACTAAATGTGCAAAGCTCATATGAAAGTAAATGAGAACTAGAAGTCATGCATATAAGGAATAGCTATAGCTGGAAGAAACATGATATGAGAGATAAATGACATATTTTATATGGCTAAGAGAGGTGGTATTTCATAGCCATCAACTTCCCCAAGCTAGACCTTGCTCATCCTCGAGCAGGAAGGGTCGATAATAAATTAATGGTTGTGAAATAGCTTATCATTGGAAATCAATGCCTTGCATCCTTATTTCTTCTACAAGCTCGAAGAGAGAAAACATGTATTCATACAAGGCAACACAAGCTCAGTTATAAAGACCATGAAAGATTCATCAAAACTTATATGCTCCATGTCAACAGTGAATCTACTTACAGACAAACTTGTGATCCTCTTATTGCACCTTTTGTATAACTTTTCATATCATTATTTTTATGAGGCAAAACCTAGTCACAAATAGATGGCAAGCATAAACAGGAATAAAGTTTATCGAATCTACCTAATCATGTAATATAGTTATGGCTCTCAAGTGGAAACATCAGTTATTGAGTTTCAGAAAGTTTATCTCTTAGTAACGAGATTTGTGCCAAAAGGAAATGCGAGAACATGTCAAAAGAAGCATAGCATTAGAGTGTCTATTTTGGTCATCCACATCAATGAATCATGGCTATTAAACACTCATTTTCTATTCTTTGTCTTTCTAAAACTTCAGTTCATCAGTAATAAGATCATGCCAAAACTTAATGTGTTTAATCAGACTATGCAAGCTAAGAATGGATACTCGTGACCATTACCAAGGTTTCCCTTTTAGGTATAATGATTTCTCATAACAGTCAGAGGAGTATTCCCTATTTTGCTTTGAACACCGGCCCATGAGAATACCAATGCATACCCAAATATAGCATTTCTGCTACATATGTTGGGCAACTCATAACGAAAATCCAAGAGTTTCCTCTTTTTGGACAGTTCAAAGGCCAGCGGAGTTGTTAGCATCCCATGTTGTGCGACAGTGGTGCAGACACACATAAAGCAATATCATACTTTAATCAACAGGTCAAGATTTGGCATGTATCTCAATTACCGCTAAATATTATTTTCTTCTAACAAATCCTTTCAAAGAGTACTATCAAGTCGATCATCACATCTATGGTGTTGAGTATCTTTAAGGCTAAACTCTTAAGACAAATAAACAACACCTTATTTAGCATAGAACTCAAAACTTCGAAATACCATTTCCAATTGACAACTCCTTCCGTAAGTAAACTATCAAGTCTATTGTTTTGACATTATGGGGTCGAGCATAACCTATTCAGTTAAGACAAAGCTATTTAGTGACAACCAACAAATTTCAAAAGATCTTGATCAAGTATTCATTCTTTCCAAGTGTAGAGATTGTGGCAATGTTTTCTAGAGGATCGCAAATAGTGTCACAAGCTTGATAAACAATTTGGCAAGATGCATACAAGCTCTAAGTCAACTCCTATGGTGCCTATCATGAGAAAGTGTATCCCCATATGAATGCAGAACTAGACTCACTTAAACAAGCATTCAAAAACAGAGGGATACATCATTGCATTAAACCTTCATCGAATACGAACATTGCACAAGACTCTACACATGCAGAAGTAACCTCCCCAAGCTTAGAACTTTGCAAGAACCAAACTTGAGTATATCACCAAAAGAAAAGACAAAATACAATTTCCAAAAGAGAGTGTGATAAGTGGTTACCTCCCCAAGCTTAGTTGAAAACAAGGGTGACACACTTTACCATTGAGGTACAAGTAACCTCTCTTTTGATGGAAAAAGAACCTTTTCTTTAACGTATACTTCTTGATATAGCCTACTGGCTGCCTTTTTTGCGAACCTGCTTGGAAACTAAGAAGAAAATAAAACACTTTGTATTTTTGAAGGCAAGGGGAGTAGCTCAAAGTGATAAAAGTACAAGTCCCACTGAGTCGGTTCATCAACCCAAGCACCACACTTAAGTCAACAAACTAGTTCTAGAAGATGCCTCTCCTAGATTGTGGTGAGGTCCAAGCGAAACAGGATACGAGACACGATGTGCAGCCCCTATGTGCTTATTAAAAGAGGTTTGAGTTGGAAGGTTTTATCAGACACTGATTGTCGAAGCGTTGAATTGAAACAACCAACTTGCTCATGCGAGTGTTTTCACGGTTGGCAGTACCGTACACGTCGTCACACAAGGTTCAAGTCCTTGCAAAAATAACACACAAAATAAAATGCATCGGTTTGGTATACGAACATATTTCGTTTACCCCACCGATAAAAGGAAAGTAAAAAAGAAAACATGAACTTCTATAGAAAATTATAGTCTAGGAGGTTTCTGAGTAGAATTTTATTGCTTACATATGCTCGGCTTCTCTAGATCATGGGAGAAGCTCCTAGGTGGTGTTTCGATGTTTTTATAAGAAGAAAGAGTAAAAATTTGAGCAATGGTTACCTTCTAGTTGGCGTTTGAGGGGTTTTCCCATCTATACGGGCGCAACTATACGGTCTGACCAAAAAGGTCCCGCTGTATAGTTGGTCGTTAAACTTACTGTACCTTGGAAAAGAATTTTGACGAAGGCATTGATATCTATATGGCCAGAATTTCTATTCCCGCCGTATAGTTGGTCGTTAAACTTTCAGTATCCTAGAATAGAAAGTTTACAAAGGCATTGATAACTATATGGCCAGAACTATACAGCTGGAATTTTTATTCCCACCGTATAGTTGGCCATTAAACCTTCTGTACCTAAGAAAGAAAATTTGTCGATGGCAAAGATATCTATACGGCTAAACTATACGGCTGGAATTTTTTATTCCCGCCGTATAGTTGGTCGTT